>JAMKCF010000019.1:2590000-3237500 GCA_023634235.1 Pisaster brevispinus
GGAGTAATGTAATTTCAGAGAAAGGTGTATTTTTTTCACCAACAGAGTTTAATATTATGAGAAAGGCTTCGGGCGTGGAGCCTGTCTCATGCATCCGAAAACACACAATTCTATGCAACAAGGGTGTGGGTTTGTTCTTTCATTATTTTCTTGCAACTTCGATTGCCAATTGAGCCCAAATTTTCACCGGTTTGTTATATTAAGCACATTTTTGGATACACCAAGTGAGGATACTGGTCTTTGATAAGTACCAAAAGTATATCCTGACTTTTAAAACGAAAATTGTAAATTATTTATATAGGAAGTTTAAATGGATCAGGGGTTTTGGGGTTTTTTTTGTATTTATTTATTTTGTGTTGTCGTTGTGAAAACAAGGACTTTACCGGACAAGTGTTAACATTAAAGTTGTCCAATAGTCGTGCGATGAGCAGTTCACGAGTTGAAAAACCTCTTCACAAAACACAACACTTGTATTTGTTGAGGTGATACAACACGTACCTATAGATTACTCAAATACATGCCACCTGCATTATCAACAATTTGACCTTGCGACCGTATGTGCGCTGAGATCAACCCATTTCAAACCATCAAGTGACAATTCCAAATAACTCAACAATCCTCTCGAAAATGTCCCAGCTTGAAACGATCTCATCTTTAAAAAAATGAAGAAAAAAATACATTATGCCAAATAGAAATAGGCCTACATGCATTGGGACATTTTCAAAACGATAAACAGTTCATTGTTTATGACTACTGCCTGACCAGGGTGATTGGAACGATGTACTCTTATAAAAGAACATTGTTTTAATGATTTTTGTCATTGATCTTTCCTCCATTAACCCTCATATTAAGACTTTCTCTCAAGTTAAAATGTTTTGTGGGAACTATACAAATACATGTACACTTAGGTTTTTCTTTGCGCATCGAGCCTCTTTCGAAAACACTGCTTTGGCTTTGGGTTAGGCCGACTCATGCTTAAAAGACGCGCACTTTGTGCCTGGAGCCTAAGCCTGAGTCCAAGCCAAAACCTTGGTTTCGAAAAGGGTCTACGTCATGTTTCCTGAATATGCAACAACAATGAAGAGCACGGATGCTCATCATACAGAACAAGAACCTGGCTATTTGAACCTCAAGCCACGATTACGAGGAACAAACCAACACACGGTTGTTTGTTCATATCGAGCATTAAAATGCACCAGATGAACATGGATGCAGTCATAGTCGATTAAAAGGTAATATAAACAACAAACACGATTGCAGCATGTACGATAATTGAATGACAACTTGAACAATCCCGTAGATGTTGAGGAAGAATCAATCATGTTCATTCCATTAATTAACCACAATGGCTGCCACGTAAAAGACTGGGTAACAATGTGTGCTTATACTCGTGTAAACAGAAATACATGTATATGTTCATGTAATACAATACAAGTACATCAGTGTAATCTCCCAGTTTATAACAAACACACAAAAGGCCAACATCCAACCTACAAATCATCAACAATTAAGGGTGGTCACATTTTCGAAAATAATAAAATACGGATGACGGCCTAGATTTTTTTCCAGGGGTTTTTCGTTCACAATGCACATATTTTGACAAATTGAGATAATCGTGTCTGGTGAAATTTGGCAGTGGCAGTGTTTCAGAGGCAAAAATATTCCTCGTGATAATTGGTACAAGAATACATTTTATAAAAATTTAGCTTTCAGACAACTAATAACTCTCTTTCCCTCGATTGTTAATGTTCGTGTATCTATAGTCTGGTGCGATAGCTCGGCAAACAAAACAATGTTTGATACTTAATTATGCTTCATTTATCACGTCACAAACCAGTGGTCTGCAAACCAAGGGGAGAGACAGCATTTGTTTTGATAATCAATGAAAGACAAATTAAAGTACTTGGTTGTGTTCCCGTGTTAGGCCTGCAGGTTTCAGCTGTCATTTCCACTCAGAGTGTACAGCACTTTGATTAATTTGTGATGCGTCTTAAAATCAAACATAAAAAAATACACAGTTGTGTTACAATGCATGTGTGAACGCTTGAATGTATGACAAAAATGACCAATATCACAGCTCATATTTGAAAAGTAGATTTAGTTTACTGTCCACGAGTTTGAGATGACCAGTGAATGTTTCAAATGACTCGGTTGTTCTGTGCTATGTGCGAGGGCGAAAAGACGTTTCTGAGAAGGAACCGAAATGTATGACTGTACGGCATTCCTTGAACACCAACTTGTCATAAAATGTGAACCTGAGGGGAAATAGATATTCACAGCCTATTTCTGAGAGTAGGCCTAAGCCTTATGCATAATTTAACACTTGTGGTCATTTCCATTCCAAAGCGATCGTGCAAATTGTATTCAAGTAACACTCAACATACCTGCGTGAAGCACTTTTCCAACTTGTTAAGAATCTTTGCATACGGATTATCACATTTTGTGAAAAGATACACAGAACACTTGGCGATTCTCTTGGACCGGACAGTTTGTCCACACTGAGGACCATTGGTTTAAACTTTACAGACATTTGAAATGATTCGTTTTCTGACATTTAGTCAAATGTGAACGAAACGCCTGCCTTGAGACCATTTCCCCTGTAAACTGTAATGAAGATGAAGTGAAACATTGTAATGTTTAACTGTATCTAGCAGTGTGTATAGGAGATGTTCAACTTCACTTTAATAATGTACGTCACGTAAGAATGGTGTGTTTTTTTTCTTGTCTTTTTTTTTACATTGGAAAATCGAAAATTGAAAGCTATGATTGGAACTAATGTCAAATTTCAACCGTTGAAATTGTGCAGGGCCCACTTTCACATAAAGCTGTTTAGCACAGACATCTGCTGAGCATGGAAAATACATTGTTTAGCAGACATGACTTACCAACCAAAATACAGTGAAACATACATTGGTCAAGACTGGTTCCCTGCTAATCTTTGCTTAACAAATAAATTTGAGGAACAAAATTTCCTGATTAACAACTTTACGACATCGGGCCACGATCTACGTAATTCGAAACAAGTTTTAGTCAAACACGCTGAGAGATTTCCTGCCATCGTCAAATATGAGAGCAATTTTAAGTTATACAAAAATACAGCAGACTAATTATTCATTCGTTTTTAAAATGCATATTTTCGTGTTTGTGTACACTATTTATAATTAAATGTGTTTTTCAACCATATATTCTCCGTCCAATGTGTTTCACTGACTAACTGTGTGCTAATTTATTCATAGTTTTGGTATGCAGCACTTTATTGGATACACACGCAAACAAATGGTCAAATTCTTGTGAGGATTATGATAAGGGTATACCAACCTCATCCCGAATCTCCCATGAGGAAAAACTACTCAAAATGCTTATTTCGCTGTTTTTTTTAACGAGACCCAAATATCCCGATTCGGAGAAAGAAAAAACTTCAAAAAAGTGTTGCCGCCGTGCTGATATAATTGTCAGTGTTAGAGCTTAAGCTGACAATTTGTGAAGATTTACACGGTGTGTGCATCTTACTTTCTAATATTAAACACAAACATAAACTAATAAAGTCCTTTTAAAAATAAATTAGCATAATTTAAGTATCTACGAGAACAAATACAGCATTTAATTGTGTAGGAATTGGAGTAATACATTAAGTTATCACTGAAAAGGAATTGTAGTTTCGGTGTGTCAACTCAAGACGAATGAATTATATAATAATTCGGTACAATATGAGACATGCAGTACAATAAACACCGAACTAGCAAAGCACGAGTTGAAACCTTGGTCGAATAATAGATTTTGATAAACCATTTGAAACTGCAGATGGATGCAGTCAACCCTCGTTATAAAGAGTGCATTCTGAATTCCCGAATCTCATTTCTGTATTGTTTTTCTTTGTTTTGCTGTCCTCTTATAACGACGTTCCTGTTATAAGAGAGGTATTTTGGACAGTCCCAGGATCTTGTTACAACGACAGTCGACTGTTTGGTGTATACTGTGCACCATTTTGTTATATGCAGAATTTCTACAGGGTTTCCAACACTCCCATCCTCACATGACAATTTATTTTAAGAAGTCACCTTAAATGTGTTACCAGCATGTGTGAAGGAGTGTCAATTTAGCTAGGACAGCAAATCATGAGCAAAACCCCCCGCAATAGATCCTTAATTAGTAAATACTCCAAGAAGTTTCCCCCGTAAGTAAATATGTCGAGACTTTTTTTCTTCTTATATGTTTATGATGTTAAAGTGCCTGGTTGAGCCCATCAGGACCCTTGTTTTGTTATAAACCAGTGACTTATAAGTGACTTTTGAAAACAAAGCCGCGTTGTCAAAACATCAGATTCACTGCCCGAGATTTTGGTTGCGAGTAAAATTAACAAACTTTGGCAACATTTGATGCTATGTATAACTCCATGTTCAAAACTTCTAAATGTACATCATTAATAAGTTACTGTTTTGTTACTATTACAAGTATATACATATAATGTGCAATTTGCCCTTGAAGGTAGTATACAGGATTGGTAAGTATACATTGTTGTTTAATTTTAGTCTGAAAGCTTTCTGAACCATACAAGAACCATTTTTTTCTGTGAAATATTTCTCTCTAAAATGAAGTCATATTCGAGAAAACTGTATCTGAAAACTTAAACAAGCCAAAACGCACTAACAGCCGATTTCGGTTGATACAACCAAAATTAAGGACATTGTTTATGCTGAAAATTGTGCTTGGTTTTTCACTATTTTCTCCGGACTCACACAACGGATTAAGCCAAAAATTTCACAGGTTCACGTGATTGATCATGGTTGATCACACAAAACACAAACACTGTCTGCAACTATTTTGTCAGTGTTACCAATCCTGTATAATACCTTATACGACTTCGGGCTGCTCAGATGTGGCTAGCTTCGGGGCACTCTCCTGATGGCCTTCCACGAGCCAGGTCCTGCATTTAATGTCAGCCTGTGAGACATCTCGGATGAGATTAGGTCTGTCTAGTTGCTCCCCATGTGTCCGCTGTCTCTTGCGTTTCTTCTTGGCAGCTCTCGTGGAGGGTTTGGGGTGCTGTCGGTCTGAGGCGTTGTCAAGACGTTGTGCCGCCTCATCCTTACCAAGCGCGTTCCAAGGAGAGCAATCCATGTCAAGTGAGTTGTCTCTTATTACTTCAACAGACTCAGGAACTCTAAACTCTGGTTCTATACTTTGTGATTTAGATTTGATGTTGCCATGCCGAGTTCTAGTATTGCCTTGAGATGTCCGTGTGTTACTTTTATCACCTTGATCTGGACTTCTGTAGAGTTGTTGGGAAAGACTATTGGGGTTGTTGAATATGTCAGGCAACTTGGTTTCAGACTCTTTGGTTTTAGAGTGATGAGGGCAGTTGATTTTACCTCTTGGAGATTCCAATTTGGCCAGTTTCCGAACAACTCCGTCTGTAATATCATCGCGGTGGTTGCAGTTCTCATCGATTTGACAGTTAGATCTCCTCACCCGTAGTAGCTCAGTGTTGTGAGATCTCGATTTAAGATCCCGTGGCGACGATTCGCTGTCCTCGAACTCGTCATCATAATCGTCGTCGTCATCGTCGTCCTCGTAGCCGTCCGGCGTGTCACCTACCCTCGACGACCGGCGCCAAGTGTTGTTCATGAGAGCCGGGCAACTCTTAGAGAGTGGGATGCATGTGTCCTGGGTCCGCTTCGGAAAACTCAAGGAGGTTCGAGACTTCCGAGTCGTCCGGTCGTGGTGCTCGGCATTGCTCTGGGACGAGCCATTGATTCGTGGAAGTACGAAGCTGTCTGACATTGATGACTGGTTGACCGTTAACCTGTCCTGTCCCTTCTTCGGCCTAGATCGCCACCGAGTCGCGAGTAACTGAGAGGCTCTTGACTCATCGTCAGAGTCATCGGCTGAATCACAATTTTGGATGCATTTACGGTTGGTGCTTAAGGGAGGAAGTACATTGACTTCCTTATTAGGTCTGGATTCAACAACGGGACTACCACTATGTTTGTTTCCTTGTAACGTCATCATGTAGACCTTTAGTACTCAAAATCCGTGAGCGAATAATAACAATTCCCAAGTCACCACTGAGCTATAGGTAATTTGAGCATTTTTCCTTTCAGTGCTTAGTATTGAATCCGTGTGTAAGACGCTGAATAGCAGTGAATTGTGAGTGATATTTCTTCTTCAGTTATTTTGATCGACTAGTCCACCTAAGTTCTGATGAATGCTCAAAATATATCAGATTAGAATGTTTACCTATTTCAGATGTCCGATAGTTTGCAGGGTCGATTGCATGAACCCGCTGAAGGGTGACGAAGGAAAACGATCTCCCAAGCCGGGTTGTTGTTTAATCCCATTGCGACTGCCGACGACATCCACTGACGAAATTGCGTTACATTACTGTCAGTCGTTTACAGTGACAGGATACAATGATAGTCAGTGAGAGCCGGCGCTGGTGGTTAGCTTGCTAAAACTGTCAATCCGTGTATCCAGAGTCATGTTTTTGTTGTTGCTTAAAATAGCTCTTTGATGACAAAGTCCTCCGTGGGTTAAATCCAAAGGCAGTATCTCCAATAACGAGGGTAAGGAGCTAGCATCTTACCGGCCGGTCTTCTTGTCAGTGTTATGTAAGCAATGCTCTGTCTCCTCATGCTCTGCAACACGCGAGTGGGTTGACACAAGACGCTGGTCTTCTCCCCCAGGTAGCTGTACTCTGCATGATCACGGCGGTGTGAGCTGCTACAAATCGATGACAACACCAAACAGCCGTGTTACTACCAACCTTTCATTATCTACAGCACAGACACGGTGAACAAAAAAAGATATCGACTCATTACCACGCAAAGAGATAACTGAAAAAAACCTACGCAATCATCGGCCCTGGGTACACGCACATATAAACATAAAATATTAATCGAGATGAATTGAAGAAGATTTGTTGACCTTTCGTCTGGGGAGGTCGCTATGGATCGATAAAGTAGGGGTAGGACAATGGTCGTTGTTGGCGTTAGGGGTGCTTTCTTTTCTGTGGTGTTTTTGTGTGGAGTGGGAGATGAGGGGCCTTAGGGAGGCAATCAACTGTGTCAGTGCAGTGAATTGTGGGCTGGTCATAGCACAGAGAAAGGTCCTTTCTCTATGGTCATAGCTACACGGGTACCAGCTATGCTGTATTCACTCATGCATGATTTATGGGACTCATTGCGGAGGAGGGGGTAATCCAGCAGTTAGTTACGTCGTAGGTTCATGGTTTTCACAAAACCTCAAGAGATTTCTTTGGTTTTCATAATATCAATCGTAAGCGCTCAGTGAAATTGAAAAATAAAAGTTATGGCGAGCACAATAACTATCTTGTGTTTAAACAAAGGTGTTACCAACCAAATCGAGGCTGGTTGGTAAATAGTCTGGTACCATCTGAGCTGTCAAAATATGAGTTTACAATCGTTACCAGGTATACGGGGAACAAGGACAAAATGACCGCTGCATATTCCGAGTGAAAGAACTTTTGATGACGAAGCAGCCATCTTGTTTTCCTTTCATTCAAACCAATGTAACTAAACCGAGGCTGTAAGCTAAACAGTTTGGTCTCTTTGTACAATGTGGTTACTGTGTCAATTATTGCGTTTAGTTAGGGAATGTGACGAAAGGTTTTCCCCTAGACAAGGTTTTTTAAAATTTTCTTTTCCTATATTATATTTAATTTGTGTACATTGTGTAACAGCTGAGCACATCAATGTTTACCTCAAGCCGAAATACACATTGTAAAACCTTTCGGTAGAGTACAAGACTTGTTTGTATCATAGGACTCGAGGAAAGTACTGAGTATACGGTGCTTAACCATCAGTGTATGGGTAAAGCACAAACAGGTATTCTCCCAAGCAGTATAATAGCAAGCGCAATTGTTTACAGATTTCCTCAGGTTTGTGAGCTACAGTGGTTAAGTTCACTTATGACGCATCCTTGCTTCAGTACCAGAAATATATGATAATAATCCCCGATGCAGATTTAACATCCATCAAGACGTGTAGGCCTATCGTGGTGTTTGGAAAGTTACGGCTTGTGTAAGTAACGAGCACCATAGTCCCTAAAAAGTGATCCATTGTTGTCGAAATGGTTAACTGAAACAATGTTGATGATGGTGATGATGGTGGTGGTAATGATATGCGGGGTTGAAGGCTGGGCATGGTGATTACGATGGTGGTGAAGATGATAAGTTGATAAGGAATAGGCGGGTGGTAGATATTATTTTGAAAATACATGAAAAGACGAGTTGGAAAGCCCGCTCTATTGTTCCCATAATGAGCTGTGTCGACAAATGAACCAACACCTCGCAACTCACATAGTGGTGGGGCAATACACAAAAGAGTTTTGTCTATATACAATGCAAACCCCCTCCCCACCCGCTCTCATCATCATGATGCAGCGATTTATCTATCAACGCAATTTCATACACCTTGTGTGCACAAACCCAATCATGTCTAAATATTGTGATCAACACCTGCTCACGATCTAATCATAGTTCTCAAAGACAATCATTGCTTCTGTATCATGAAGAGCAGCCAGCACGAACAGAATAAGAACAAGAACTTTAATTTCACTGTTGAATTCACCTGTATGGGCGTTCATTTCACGCTGAGCTCGTCAAAGTTGACGAATAAAGCACAGGCATTTCTTAATACGAATTTTAGAGCTCATGTAGGCCCTATATGTAAGAATTACATAAAATACACTGGGGTCAGTTTAGTTGTTTAAAAAAAAGCAAGGAAGTACACGAAGTGTACTGGAAATTTGCACCACTCTAATAAGCGGAGTCAAGCATGCTGGTTACAAATCCCTTTATTTTTATGCAATTTTTGTTAAGCTTTAAAAGAATTGACAACTTAAGTAAATTTCAAGAAGAACCTGTGATTCAATTGAACATTGAAGCGACCCAAGTTGATAACATATTGTTTGTTTGTGTTGGGGGGGGGGGGGGGGTTCCGGTGATAATCAGAAACCCATGATTGCTCTGGTGTACATTTACCTGTCGTATTTTATGATATGATATTCGAATATTTGTTTGTAACAATAATTTGATTGGCAGACTGAACCCTTTTGGTTACAGGAAAATCAAGTTTCCCCTTCCACGTTGTCATTATTAGTTGGTATTAACTGTGTATGGATCGACTGTAGTGTCTTCGCACATTTGACTGTGAATTGTGGATAAAAAATAACATAATAATAACTTAATAATATATATATATTTTTTTAGTAATCTTCCAAAATGTTGAGAGAGCTTGATCTCGGCGAGAACATATTTTAAGCAAACATTTATTTGATCAACCCAGTTAAGATCAATGTTATTTAGGTCCACATTGTAACTGAACTGTTACTCAGAAGTCTAACGACGTACGACGACGTTTGGAATCGGTTCTGCACTTTGGCTGGAACCAATACTGAAAAAGAGGGTTTTTTTGTTCTGTTGTGTTTGCTCATCAGTTCTTAATCGTGACAACCACTCCAAACAGCAGTAAAAGGTGTCAAGGAAGATATCAAAATAGATAATTAATCACATTTTGAACAATAGAAAAATTATATTCTGACGAGCTGCAGGTTGGAACCACCTGCTGCTCCACACAAGTAGCAAACTCTAGACACTCTTTGTATCTCGATTGAGTCATTCATAACATTTATTAATAATCCACATTATTTGATAAAGAAAAGGGTGAGTCCGATGGCTTGTTGACATCAACTACATCAATTTAAGATGACCTTTGTCTATTTGTTGAGTGCATACAGATCATGTTTATCTTATTTGTTCAGGGTGGGTTATTGTGGTGATTTAAGGTAACGATAACCGCTTGTACATTCCAGCGTTTCTTTGGAAATAATATCCGAACCGAAGTATTTAAGTTCTCGCAATATCTCTTTGTACAATATCCAAATATTATGGTTGAAACCAGAATCTAGTTAAAATCAGAATTATAACTGACTGAATGTTTACTGTCTTTGAATCAAGATAAGGTACATTGTAGTCACGACTGACGCTCGTGATATGCATTTTTAAATGGAAATAATGCCGCCTTGTATTTGCCCAACTTGAATTCTTTTGGAATTCTTTTGGATAGGAGTGATATTTACTTTTCGAAGACAGATTAACACAGCCTTTTTTTAGGGGGGGTGGCAAGAGATAAACGATTGAATAAATAAAAGGATAGGCCAGTAGTACAATCAAAATATAATTTCATTAGTCTTCATAATATCAGTAGCAGCACAGTAATACATTTAGAGACATCTAATTTAAGTGGTTCAATGTGGGTTGGGCCACAGCCACCTTGAGTAGGTGAAGGACAACATTGTTAGGCTGTAATCTGTTTCACAATTTCTCCGTGATAAGCAAGTGTGTGTCGAATGCCTCTGTCTGTTTTCAATTTCTGTGTCCGTTGCAAGATGAGTTATATGCCTCACATAAGAACACCTGGACACAAATGTTCACAGTTTTTATGACATTCCCCCCCCCCCCTTTGTCTCATTGATTTGTGCGTTGCCAAGGCAAATGGCTTCTGCCTGGCCAAGTATTCGAGTCAATCAAGAGGTCCTTGGGAAATGGAAATGGAAACGGATTGACGTCACGATGACGTATACTATTTATGGCACAACAGGACCTCGCTGAATCATCCAAGCTAAAATCTTACTGTGCTCTATAGAGGACGGGCCACACTTGGGAATGTAATTATTTGTATATTATTTCTTGGTAGCTGGTGCATTTTGAATGAGCATTTTGTGTGGGTAAATCAGAACTTGTCTTAAAAGACCTTTTCACACGACAGGGGTCCCTTGCTAAAATGTAGCATGGTTGTAAAATGTTGCTGTTTGCACTTCGTGTGAAAGGACAGCAGTAATGCTTAGACAGTCCAAGGTCCCCAGTGAAATCTTGTCAAGTAGGAAGATGCACGTAAATATTCCTCATTATAAATCAACATAGTATGGCCTGTGTTTTTGTAAACAAGATATAGTTGTAGTACAATAATTGTCAGTCATATCTGTAATACAGTTAAGTTTAAAGCTCATTTAATTAGGGTAACTTTAAAATCATAGTGGACAGTGTTCTGTCGCGCTGACTGTGGTTGAACGTTGGGACATGTCAACTAATGTGTGATTTAGTTTCCCTACGATAAAGCAATGCACAAGGTATACACACGTACTCAGGAGCCAAGGTACCCAACTAATCAAATGCGCAGACTTGCTCTTATACACAGAAATCCGTTAGCCTGACAATTACAAGCTGATGCCCATTAGTGTCATGTTTTGCAAGAAATGTTCTCATAATTGTTCAATGCCTGCTTTATAAGATTAGGCCTATAGCTGACAATTTTTCAGTTTTTGTTTGTTGGGGTGTTTGTTTGTTTGTTTGTTGGGGGTGTTGGGGTGTTTGTTTGTTTGTTGTTGTTGTTGTTGTTGTTGTTTTTTTTTTTGGGGGGGGGGTTTGGGGGGAAGCATTCACCTAAACCCAAAACACCCTTATCAATGTCTGTGCCCCTGGGTGCCCCCTATTTGAAGTTTAGACTTGATATTAAACATTATCAGAGAAAGCTTTAATGTGATAATTTCAGTGTTTTTTAAACCATTTTTTATACACGCACACAATGTAGGCCTATACTTTGTTTTTACACGCACGTCAGATTATCTTATACAAAATAGTAAATGAGAAAGCTAAAGGGGCTTGTTTAAGGAAAAAATGCAAACGGAAACTATAGATTTTCAGTTGGCCAGAAGTGCCCCTAGAAAATGGTGCACCCCATTGTGTCCCCTAAACGTGTACCTTAAAGTTTCGGCGCTGACTTCGTTTCTTTATACCCGTAAATAATTAACTCTGATTGGCTATATTTTCCCGCTTTTTTCTGGATACTCTCCCTTAACCCTTTGCCCCTTTTTTGGCTATAAATGGATATGTTTGTGTTTGTTCTTGTGTATGCCTCTGACGAAGGTCCGGTTTGGATCGAACGCTAAGGCCATCTCTCCTACTAATTTCATAAATAATTATTAAGATGTTGTTCTGTTAATTTATTACAAAGACTGGATCAGACTGGAATACTTTATTTTTTGTTTGGGTGAATAGCTGAAGGTGATCGTGCAGTATGTCCACATTAAGAAGTCAGTCCACCACTAGCTGACATAGCTACATTCCACCATAGCTCCATGATTCCACTGACTTGTCCCAATATTCAATAACGCGACCCTCTATCCATTAGGCTATAAGAATTAATGTTCACAATAAAATATACCCAAAACTCACCTTCGTCGGTTGCCATGGTGACTTATAAATGATATTGATGCAAATCGGCCAAATTGATATAAGTCACAATCTGTAAGATGTATCGACCACGGACCGAAGTCATACATATACTGCGTCTTCCACCCAACTGTGATAAACCTCACACCTCACGTGAGCGACTGTGCCGTGATGCATTCAAACCACAGTTGATTGCTATTATTTAAACCGTCTAGTCTAGACCTGGCTCTCCCATACATACACCGAGACAGAAGTGGAAACAATCCAAGATATGTTCGGTGGCGTCCCCCACGTTGGCATTGGCTCATATTTCAGGATACAACTGTTCCAGTTCGTTTCCAATAAACCACGAGAGACGTCTTTAAAGATACGGTGGAAGTTCGGCGGGGCTGGTTTTCTCAACACCATTGTCAACCTTATTAAAGCTTAGTGGTTCGAAATTGGCCCAATGGACTCGAAACATGTCTCAGTGAAAGTTCACTACTTTGATTTTTTTCACAGAGATAACTAGGGATCTGAGTATACAAAAGCCAATGTTATAAAACCTACCAGCTTAATACAGCTAAGCCCAAACCATTGTATTGTTGACTTTAAAAAAAATCTTTGTTGTACAGTTTCTCGAAAAACCTAATTTTAGAAATAATTAAAAATGTGGCCATGGTAACCTATAGCAACACTCATAACAGAAAACCTAAGTCTTTATTTCTTTCCTCCGTGGTTGCGGCTGTTGTATGTCATTCACTATTACAACGAAATCATACGTTTCGTAGCTAATTATAAATAGGGCCTTAGATACATTAGTTCTGTACAAAGTACATTTCGGAAATTAACTCGATAGAATAAACTTGACATCCAGCTTGCCGACAGTAACCATCCAGGGGCGACCAGAGCAGTCCTCAAGGTCATGGCCATGCAGGGAGTTTTCATCTATAGAAAAATAAATACTCTGTCATTGAAGTAGTCTCTGCTGTATAAAGCGATTGGAGATCTTTTCCCCAGTACCCCCCCCCCCCCCCTCCTCTATTAAAATCTGCCAGCGTTTCATGAATTATTGAGTACTGGGAAGATACAAAAAGTAAAAAAATAAAAAATAAGAAATTATAATAATACCTTGTCAAACCATAATCACTGGTTTATCGTAAAATATCGTAGTTAAATAGTATCACCACGTGAGGTTTTAATCTCGAGTGAAATAATATAATTCAGAAACTCGTTGGCTCATTTAAGACATTTCGTTCTTGAGAGATGATCTAGGCAGTTCATTTGTTTTAGCTCTTTATTTTTAGGTTTTTCGTCTTTAGTGTCTTGGGGTTTTGGGTTTTTTGTTTTCATTCTGGCTTCGATTTGTTTATATTATTTTTATTATTTATTGTGTAATAATCGTAGTTTTCCCCTCCTTTTTGTATTTTTACTCTGACGTTTGGTTAGTGTTTTTACTTTTGTTTGACTCTGGGATTTAAGGTTTCGTTGATTGCTGTTTATTTAATTATTGTTAATTTCCTTTCACTTGCCATTTTCGTTTTACTTTTTACTTTAATTCTAGACCCTGTATTTAATATTCTACATTTTTCTTGTTTTAAATGAGAGGGCACCTCTCTTTTAATGACAGTTGTTTGACTTTTGCCCTTCCCTGGCTGGCCTCTGCTCGTAACGTAATAGTGTATCGTCCATTATAATCAATTCCAAGGAAAGGTGACAACCATGTCGGAATGTTCTCAAGTTGTTCATTTGACAGAGATCCAAACAAGTAGTACCTTCATGATCCACTGTACAATCATGTACATGTACACTAACTAGCGCGAGGGAGGTTGTGGAGGTGAAAGGATTGGGGGGGGGGGGGACACCACACAAGGCATGGTCTGAAACGAAACTGTTATATACAGATAATTTTCCAAAACAGCGAATGCGGTTTATTTGTAACACACACGCGTAACAACACGAGCAATTATAAGGTATAAGAGGAAATGCTTTCATTTTAAAAAACAAAACCCAAAGTTATTTTCAGCTGAAATAATTCCACTGTATAAGGCAGAGTAAGTTATTGGTAATTACCGAAGAAAAACTAGTTTCAATCTGAAAGCTCACTAATTATAAAGTACATCCCAGGCCTGATACTTTACGGAGGCAACCACCTCCATTGCCCCCCCCCCCGGTCACTGCCTTGGTGCCCCTTGAAATGTCCAATAGAAATACAGTTTCCTAATTGAGGTGCCTTTTAACATGGGTAAAAACGCCTTGGTGCTCTTGCCCTTTCCATAAACAAAGCATCAGGCCTGCACACCAGCACCGGTCCAGCAGAGATAATTTTCTGTCAGAAATAATCTCTTTGCCGAGGAAAAGGCATTTGAGAAACCCTCACTGTAGCTTGCCCGCAATAATGCCCGATGTGACAAGAATAATTTTCTTGACGAAGCATAAAAAGTCGCTTTCGCAAAAAAGCGTTGACCTTTTCACAGGTTGTTTTTATGATGTGTTTTTGGATAAACCAAAGGATGGGAGATAATTTACCCTAAGAAAGGCAGTGATGAGCTTCCCTTTTAATTTGTATAAGAGAGAGCAGGCCCTACATCTAGCTCTTTTTAAAAGTCAAAACATGGCAAGTGCAGACTCTCGCCAAACCACAACAGGTGTTTTTCCAAATTGGCCTCTTTGCTGATATTGATTTATTTCTATATAAATATACCCCGCATTTAAGAATATAAATAACTGCCCGTGTACATAATGATAACATAATATCACGCTGGAATATTATTCAATGATCCGCCATCTTGGTTTTTTATGGCCTAATGTAACCAAAACCTCGGTAGGGTGGAAAAGGAGCCTTGTTTACTACTGTTATAATAAAAAGATGAAGTTTGGAATGTGTGAAAGCGTTCGTCAAAAAACAGCAACTAATGTTACATCTATCCTTTCAATATCTTTTAACATAACAAAAAATACCGTTTGGGTGATATTTAACAACTACTTACAAATCGCCTTTAAAGAAAGTGTTTATAACCACAGACTAAAATGATCTGCAATACAAAACGCTTCCCAACTTCCTCATACATACATCATAAAAATGAGTACAGCTGTGAGAAGGTGCAAACAAGTCTTGTTGAATATAAAACACATGTATGTGTACATGCGCGGTTACTTTCGGCGGGACCGTAGGTGAAATTTGAGTAAATTTCAATTAACTTTCGGTTTTGGATTAACAAGAGTAACCTCCTTACGAGTAAGAATTCGTGTCTGGCAAGACTGGAGTTAATTAACCCGAGCAGTGGTGTAATATTTCCAGAGTAATTTTAGAATGAGAAATGTTTTCCTTACTTAGAGTGAGTTCATGTGTACTTGACTGTACTAATACATCCAACAACCCCCCCCCCCAAAAAAAAAAAAAAAAAAAAAACTCCACCACAATAGACCTTTATCACGGTGCCGACATTTTGTTTTTCCTGCCACTCAAATCAACGTTAATCAAACCTAGGCTAGTAGGAAAAAATAGTCTGGCACCTTTCAAGGTAGAATGACAGTCAGTATTCAGTAATGCAAACTCCACAAGGGGAGCAAGATTAAATATGGCGCCAGCGTGAAAATGGTCAGCTGACTTCCCTATGATATTGAGACATTAGTTATTTTTTAACGAAAATAATATAGCTTGGCTGTACAGCAAAACATTCCTCTATCATACAGTTATATATTTTTCATAATACTGAAACGTGTAAAGTGGAAGATTGTACAATGTGAATTGAGTACAAATATGTTCACAGAACTTAACAGAAATGGTTATTTTACAAACTCAATTACAAAGTCAAACTAAAACACATGATAGTGTTTCCCTTAACACTGGTCCGCTGCCCGAACGGCAAATAAACTTGCAAGGACCAGTTGAAAACTCAGGCCAAGTGGCCCCGGCTGGCTAGCTCATTGCTCCACACAGCTACCTGTAAGCCAAAAGCCACCATATAATAGTTCACATGGCCAACAACCATGACAGAGATATGGACAAATTAAAAACGCAGTGGACTAGTGACACTAAAAACAAACCAGTCCTGCTGGCTTGTAACTTGAAAACTTCAGGAAAACCCTGCATGAACACACTAGTAGGACTTGCATCCTAAAATGACAAGTATAAAACTTATTTACAGCCGTCGATTTCACCAAACTCTTCCTAACTTAGGATTAATCTTAGGACTTAGGAGGAGTCCCAGCCTTGCACTGTAACATGTAAACCTTAAGATTAATCCTAAGTTAGGACTAGTTACTCATCCTAACTCGAGATAGGATTAATCCTAGCGTTTCGTGAAATCGGCTGCAGGTCTTGGTATCTGTCTCAATGCCAATCTTACTCTGATGGAAGCAGGTTACATTATCAATAACAAATGTTTGACTCAACTTTTTAAATAGTGGTAAGAAGTTGTTACCCCAGTACACCAGGCTCTTAATTTCATGGAGGCCACTGCCTCTGTTGCCATGGTCTCGACCTTGCCTTGGTGCCCCATCAGAAGTTTCACATAAATTTTAAGATTTTTTCAATGGAAATGCCCTTTGCAAAATGAAAACGGCCTTGCCCTCTCAAAGATGAAATCCCAGGCATGGATACACTGGGCCTGCTTAGAAAAATGTTCCTTAGCAAAAGTGGGTCACCAGCCCAAACACCACGAAATGTACAGGCCTTGTGACTGGTTCCCTGCAGAGTTTTGCGATGCCTCAAATCCCATACAGATTTTTGCTAAGCAAATCCATTTCTTAAGCAATATTTTCAACTGAACAGCTATTGTTAAAAGCTGATAACCATGGAAAGCCCCATGTAGCCATAACATATGTAACTTGGTGCTATTTACCCAATCTGTAATTTTTCTTAATGCTTAGTGTGGTACAATGCGCCTCTTTCATCACAACTGGGTAACTCACTACCACATCATCAGCCATTATCAAGATGACTTCATCTCCTTCAGTTGACACAACAGAGCCTCCTGTATTGATGGGGCAACTTGGAGGTTTGTTAGGACGGCTCGAGGGTCTGGCTGTCCCTTGAGTAGTGCTGAAAATGCCTTCAAATAACAAGAGAACATGAAAGCAAATGAGTAGATCTAAATGTTTATCAAGAAATAGGGCAGCCTCCTACTCAGAAATGAATGTATATCAACAAGATCCAAAGTAAAAGGCAAAACATGTAATACTTTTTTTGCACAACACGAAAGACACGTTTTATTGCAAGCAAATAATTCACATTATTAGACATAAGCTATAAATAATATGTCCATGGAAGTAGAAAAACATCCTTGGCTCATAAAGTGGTGCTGTACATCAATGTCATTTTGAATGCAAAATAATCGTGAAGTGTCATTTTCTACAGCAGCAACAATGATGGATTATGTTTTTCAGTGTATTGAAACCTACAGCTCGTTATCATTACAGATTCACTCCTCAATGATTTCATTCAAACTACTTAGAATTAAATAACACTTCTCCACATCTTCATTTATGACTTCTATTTAGTTCCATTTGATTGAAGTTTCACAGCAATGTGTTTAAAGGAATTGTGCAGTTTCAGTAATAAGTGCACTTTACCCAAACTCACGTTCAGGCCTTGCGCTTGAGCTTTTTGTAAAGTAGCCCACCGGGCTAGTAAACTGTGCATTTTACTTGCCTTCAGGAAATTTAGTAGCCCAGATTTCAAACATTTTATGTCATAAATGTATCTCTTTGATGTATTAATGGTAGCAATCACAACCAGTTAAATGGTGAAATGAAATTACATTTACACACATTTATTATTTAACACATTTTGTAAATTGTATCATTCACCTTGGAAAAGAACGAAATACGAGCGTTTTGAACGAGTAGTCTGCACAGTTTTGAGCACCCCACTGGGCAAGTTGGGAAGTGGTGTTTACTAACCCATAGCAGTTTTTACTAGACAATGTACGCCGGGCTAGTGTTAAGGGCAAACCCTGACATTATAGAGGGTCAGTAGATGCAGATATCATCTATACTTCCACTTTAAAGACAATGTAAATGCGCACATCAATAGGGGGGGCACGAGCACCCCCAAGCCCCGCCCCCAAACCAATAAAGATCCTCACTTTAACCCTCCTTCTGACCGTTCCACTGCGGTTTGAATGATAGATGACGTTTTGAAGCCTGCAATATATCATGCGGAGAATGCATTTGCACAATGCAGTCAACCCTTTTACTGTCTGACCATCCATCATCATCCACTGTGGTTTTGAATGATAGATAAACTATGCTAGCCTGCAAAATGATGGCAATGTGGTGAATGCGTCTATGCAGGATACAGTCAACCCTCCTACTTTCTGACCACTCACTATCATTCACTGTGGTTTTGAATGATAGGTAAACTACTCCATCCCGCAATAATATCAATTATGTTGAATTTTGTATAACTACACAGTAAAAACATGCACACAGAGTCAAGGGTTAATCTTGTTATTGATGGTTGCATTGGAGAATTGTTTACACACACACACACACCACACAAAGCTCATCCTAGTGGGTAAATCCATCAGAACATTATTTATGTTATACTCATCACAGTTTTATTGCTTGTTGTTCTACCGTTGTTCTAGTGTTATTTTCCCCCCCCCCCAAAAAAAAAGAGAAAGATTCTCTGTGTTTGTTTACCTTTATTTCACATTTATCTCGTTTATGGTATTACAGATTTATTAGTTTAAAAAAAGTTGGCTTTAATAATGTGCAACTGCCAAAGTGTGCATTGTATATGTCATCATAACAAGCAGACTTATGACGGTATTCTGGCATTTCATGAAAATTGGCAAATATTAATCTGGTTTTCTCGTGTGACATTTCAATAAGGAATTATTGATTGATACTGGTGGTCTTTCAAAGATCAAGGAAACTGGGTTTGTTGTTTGTATCAAAAGCCTTATTGTGTACCCAACAGGACTAACTAAAATGTTAAGAAAATATGCCTGATGAATGGCTTTAGGCAATTAATGTGTCGGTGATATTGAGTTTCGAGAAATTGAGTAGGAAATTTTCTTTCAGAGAAATTCTACCAGCAAATAAAACAATTTTGTTGTTGTTATTATTAATACAGTCCCAAATCCTTCTATATCCAATTGCCAAAGTGAAGGATTAGGGACTGGGGCTGGTAGGTCCAAATAACAATTGCGTATCAATAGAGTCAGGCACACCAATCTTGTCCAAGTCCACTCAATTTGGTGTGGAGTGACATAGGAGGAGAGGATATGGGAGGACTGAGGCCAGACACTAGCAAAAATGTCTAGTAGTCTGTAAGGGTTATAATGTAGGCAGTCAGCATTGGTAATTGTCAAAGACCACTATCTGCAATTTTGTGTGACCGGAAACACATTGTATATCATAAAATTACAAACCCCAAAATGGAAAAAAAAAATCCCCAGTCAGTTTCCCTTTTAGTTTATTACTTGAAATAACAAACCTTTTAAAGGTTTCAACTCAATTGGTCACCGGAATCATGAAAAAAATAATGAAAAACCCCAATCACTTTGTTCAAACCCTGAATTTTGGACTCTCGCAATCCAAACTAATTGTTTTACTCATTTCTCAAAAACTATAGAATTTCAGGCAAGAATATTTCAAGGGGACTTTTCTTGCCATGACCATCTTTACAGCATGTAACAGTGTAAATCTGTGAAAAATCTTATTTTTAAAAACTTTACCAATGCTGTGCACACCCTCTAATGATAGAGGTCTATGCGCAAAGATGTACATGTATAAAGCAAACACAAAAGTGAACTTGCTCCTGGATATGAGGGAATACTATTGAACTGTTGTCCTTGTATTTCATGAAGTGAATTGAATAGTCTATCCAATCCAGCCACTGACAACAACAAAAAGAACAGTACGTAGGCTTGTAAAGCTACATTATGCAGTTTGCTTCTGGTAATTCATTACTTTGTCCAAGATGAACAATGGACATAGTGACATCATGGTGAGGTCACAATGCGTTACTAGTGGTTACAGCCACTAAGGCTTACAAATGAAGCAGTCAGAGTCAACATAATTATCTAAAGCTAACAGAACTTTGTACATACCAGCCCAGAGTATAGTGGAAACTGAACAAATTTGATTGCATTTAAAAAAATACACAAAGGCTCAATATTGACTGAATATTCAAGCATCATTTGAAGGGGATTTTTCCTTTTAAAAAAAAGAAGATGAAGAAAGGCTGAAATAAATGAACCTCACAAGTCTGTTTTCTGTAGGTAAAGGTCTAACAAGAGTCAGGCATGAGATGATTTTCCCTATCCTTGCACTTACTAGTAACTATTCTTTATTTAACAATTTATTTATGAACACAAATAACAACAAGGAAATGGAATGCACAAAAACTGGCCTCGCGAACAATGGTCTATGAGAAACAAACTTGTTCCTTTTTTAGCCTTACATCGATTATTGAAACTGCTCAGTCGTCATACACATATAGATCTAATAATCAGTTTGAATAATTCATAACAATAGGTACCCATTGTTCAGAAGGGGAAAGTCCCATGTAAAAGACAGCTAATTCTTGTGTATTTTTTTGTTTTATTATGCATTTCTATACTTTTACTCTAGCCTCATAAGATCTTCTTCAAATGGAATGTCTTCAAAGATAACAGCATTTCAGGCTGTAATAGCCTCGAGCTATATAAAGCACTGGAATTGTTTCAATACCAAATCAGCTTTCAGATTAAAAATTTACAATTTGCTGGCATCACACAAATCCTATAATACTCTGTCTATAAGTAAGAAGGGAGACTGAGAGAAGGGGGAGGAGAGAGAGAGAGAGAGAGGGGGGGGGAAGGAAAGAATAGCTCAAAACATTTCCGTATTCTTTTTGTGTCAGACCTTGATGACCAATTGAACTGAAGTGTATGACCTGCACTCAGGCACCCCATGAACTATTGCATTCACTCTGTATAAAAAGGCAATTAAGTGAAGTGTGTTTAGGTGGTTTTTGTTTGCATCTTTAAAAGTCCAAAGCTCGGAGTGTTCATGAATGGACAATTGGACATTTGGTTTAAAGGTGCAGATTTAACTCAATAAATACTGGCGTAAATCTGTTACTTTCTTGATTTAGACTGTGATTGACCATAAAGCGTTGGGCCCAATTAAAAGTGTGGGATTTTGTTCCTTCTACATGTACGTAGAAACCAAAAGGTTCACAGACTATTTGACCCGGCAAATAACCTGACTGTCTTAACCTATTGAATTCTAACCAGCCTGAACATCCAAGCTTCACATTGTACGTTATAAAGTTCGCAGTATGTAGATTGTCATTAAAGTGAAATGTAAATAAAATAATGAAAGCAGATTTTGTCCCTTGTTTACTACATGTAAATCAAGTTGCATTTCCAAAATTGAATGCACTTCGCTGAAAACACGCAAAATTTCAATCAGGTCTTGACTTCTTGATCAACTTCCCAAACTAATTGTGATTTAATCTGGCAGTTTTATTTGTTTTTGGATCATTTAAAAAAAAATACATTCTCCATTATCCAGGCATGATATTTGGTCCTTGGGAAAAAAGTAGAAATGGTATTATTATTATTATTATTATTATTATTATTATTATTATTATTATTATTATTATTATTATTATTATTATTTTATTGAGTACAAGGGCTGACCTGAACTTGCACATGGTGTAGGCTTTAATGTACTTTTCAGGCTATTTCATCACAACTTTTGTTCTGATTTTTACAAGAGCAAAAAAGAAAAATCAGACTGAAGTTGGAAGAATATCATGCCTGCTGGTCATTGATACATTTTAAAAAGATAACGATTTTCACCTTAACAGTTTCCTTTAAACTTTCGTTTAAAATATTATTTTTATTCGAACTAATTATTTCCATCTGTACTTTAACAAAGACCATACAATGTATATTCGGACGGTTTGCGGTAAACACCATGTGTATATCTACTTTGCTGGGTAGATTGTGTTCTTTGGGAACTAGGTTTTGCTTTTTATTCTACTGCCGCAGAATAGAATTCCGAAACCTACTCAGCAGCAATCACATAAAAAGCAAGACCTAGTTCCCAAAGAACAAAATCTACATAGCAGCAAAGTACATATACACATGGTGTCCGCAAACCGAATACACATTGACACCTCACCAGGCAATGCTTCAAAACCTATAAAGACGATTTTGGGTTCTGTTTTTGTTCAGTTTGGGGGTTTTTCCTTTATGCTTGACAAGTTTGATGTATTTCTAATTCCAAATCCACTCGCTGAACTTTAACTTGTCATTAACCAGTGAAAGAAATGATGATTTTCCACTTGAACAGCCTGGCCAGTGCTCGTGAAGAGCACTCAATTGAGTTTATGTACATAGAGGTCACACTCTTTGAGGTCGTTGTGTGGACAGCCAGCACCATGACCCTTTTCTTGATAGACGTGTCAAATATTTACTTGTCAAATCTCGCCAAAGAAATTGTCAAAATAATATTACTGACACAATAAGTATGTCGAAGCAGTTATAATTCAATAAGTAATCAAAGGGTTGAATTTCGAAACCACAGCTTGGGCTTCGCTTCTGGCTCAGGCTACGTCTGCCTGTTTGAAGCTCCGCACCAACAGTGCACATTTTGATATTGTAGATGTAGCCAAAGCCAGAACGGGAGCCAAAGCCACGGTTTGAGCAGTTTGAGCAGGGCCTTACTTCCTGCTGATATCCTGTATTAGGTGTTTGTATTTGAAGCACAGTTGGAGACTGTAAGAGATATGTAGTTTGTGACCCCTAAATTGCTTTATTTAAAGGTATTATACAGGATTGGTAGAGCTGACAGAATAGTCGCAGACAGTGTTCATGTTTTGTGTGATCAACCATACATGAAATAACAAATCTGTGAACATTTTGGCTTCCTCCGTTGTGTGAATCAGGAGAAAATAGTGAGAAACCAGGCACACTTCTCAGCATGTAAACACATAGTCCTTAATTTTGGTTGTAACAAAATAAATCAGCTGAATGCATTTTTTAGGTTTTCAGATACAGTTTTCTCCAATAAGACTTCATTGGAGAGGGAAATATTTCACAGTTGTAGTATGAAATTCATAATCAGTAAGCTTTCAGATTAAAAATAAATAGTTATACTTTTTATCCTTAAATTCTGTATTTGACTTTAAAAAATAATGTCATTTCCCAAATCTGCAACTACTCAGAAAACCTCAAACCTTTCACAGATTGATATTCAATGTATGTTTACAACGGCAACGCATTGGACAAATAAGCTTTCTAAGTATTTAAACCTTTATTCAGGTATTTGAGGGATATTTACATAAACGAGGTTATTTTTTTTGCAAATTGTGCCGCTGGCATTCATTGGACAATTATTTGTGAATTAGTTCAGGCAATACAATAATGAAAAACAGAGAACCAAGCCAATTGTTTTGTCACTACTCGTCACCGGTTATGCCTGAATATTTACACTAAGGCAAACTTAGATATAATTTCTTTTTATTTGATTTGTCTAAAAACACCTCACACAACGTCTGTGTTTTAACAACATGAAAATACTATGGGGTCAGATAATTTACCAACTAGGCCTCGAGCAGCAAATGGAAAGCCTAAAATATTTGCTTTTACTGGTTGAAAAAATAATCTATGTATAGGAGAACAGCGCCCCCATGAGGCCTCATGTTGAACAGTCTACTCTTCAATAACCTGATTTTTACAACATTGTACTACTGTTGGGGCCTATGCTTACAATCACAAATTTCCTATCAGCAGCATGAGAGCCAAATTTCTGCTCAAGCTGGTGCAGTTTTCTTATTAATTCCTCCGTATGAGTGAATTTCTTTAATCCTCTTACCTGCAGTTTTTACTACTAATATAAAAGGACAAAGCAATTGTGGAAAATTAACTTGCTTAAACACTACCAGCCAGACCATGATAAACACCAATATCTGTAAATAAACTTGAATAAAGGTACAAGACCACTCATCCACACTGCACCACAGTTCTCCATAGTTCATCCACTGATGACAGCGGCTGTTTCAGTGGATTTCTTGATATCACTCTTGCCTACAGTCGATCCACTTATAGTTAAGTGACTCCATCAGTGGATCTTTATATGGATCTTACCTGTAGTTGATCCATGGCTAATGCTGTGACTGAATCAGTGGATCCTTTACATCATTCTTACCTGTAGATGATCCACTGATAGCAAAGTTGACTGTATCAGTGGATTTCTCTCTGTTGCTTTTACCTGTAGTTGATCCTCTGATAGTAAAGTGACCGTATCAGTGGATTTCTCTCTGTTGCTTTTACCTGTAGTTGATCCTCTGATAGTAAAGTGACTGTATCAGTGGATTTCTCTCTGTTGCTTTTACCTGTAGTTGATCCTCTGATAGTAAAGTGACTGTATCAGTGGATTTCTCTCTGTTGCTTTTACCTGTAGTTGATCCTCTGATAGTAAAGTGACCGTATCAGTGGATTTCTCTCTGTTGCTTTTACCTGTAGTTGATCCTCTGATAGTAAAGTGACTGTATCAGTGGATTTCTCTCTGTTGCTTTTACCTGTAGTTGATCCTCTGATAGTAAAGTGACTGTATCAGTGGATTTCTCTCTGTTGCTTTTACCTGTAGTTGATCCTCTGATAGTAAAGGGACTGCATCAGTGAAATTCTATATATCCCTTACCTTTAGTTCTTCCTCTGATAGAGCAGCAACAGCATCAGTTGATTTCTTCTGCAGCTCTTCCTCTACTCGATCTTTCTCCTCTTTTTGTGCCTTGACAGTCTCGAGGGAAACCTCACCACGAAGTCGGCTCATACCTACAAGTGAAAAATTAAAGACTAGACAGTTGTTTTACTTGACAAGTTCAGGCTGTCTGATTTGATCAGTTCCATTGAATTCCCATGTTAAAATGAAAATAAAACAGGCATCCCATGGCAAGATGTGGGTAAGACACTTAACCCAAGGGTAAATAGGTACCGGTGAGGGCAGAGATGGTTCTCGTGATTGATTTAGCTTGGTGCCTACAAACTTGGCAGCACAAGCTGTATAACTCCCAATGGAATGAAATAAATGACCCAGGATTGGGGTTATAATGTACATGCCCCAAGAGCATCAAAATTGGCAGATACCACTAGCCAGACTTGCAACTTTTGTTCTAAAAAAAGAGGAAGTTACCTTAAGCAAAAATATTTGTACAGTATTTTTAGATTTTCAATGGCACAAAATTCCAAGAACAAAAAAGGAAATTGGCTGATCCGCTGTGAAGTTGCATGCACAACCACTGCTTTATAAACAATTTCAAATAATATTATTATACCTTCATTAAGCTGTGCCATCTTAGCTTCTCCACGTTCTGATTTGTCAAAGTACCACACAGTGACAGCGTACCTGAAACAAGAAATAAAACCTTGAGTTATAAACAACAACATCATCAAAAGCATATCATTGATTGAGCTATCATGACTCTGTATCACATTAGGTCCTGCATGTCAATTCCTTTTGCATTCCTATATTCTTTTGTGTATTTTAATGAAGTGTACCACAGTGTTAGACTGGTGATAGTTATAATGAGAACCAGAAATATATACTCAATTTCAGGGGTGCGAGTCAATACTGACAAAAAAAGTCTGAAACTTGGATCTAGATCTTAGAAACTATGTTGACATGACGGCCTTTTAGTAACGCCTGAAGTTATAGATTTCATGGAGCTTCTGGGAACAGTATCCTAGGACTCGGGAAGTAGACCAAGAAGCATGAATTCCCCATATAACTATGGAATGCCAAAAAGGCAAATAATCTGATCAACACATCGATCATTCTTTTGCGGCGATCTTTTCTCCCCTATCTGGGCTACATTTAGCTATGAGGTTAAATGAAATACGTATTTTACTTGAGTAGGTGTCATAATAGGGATGCAAAATATTCGGTTGTAAAATTGGACAGAACTCCATCCGTGCTGCTTCGTGTACAACGGTGGCAAATAAAAGATCTTAATCATGAGTATGCACTTTATGTATGATTGGCTGAATCGTGTCCTTCAGGGAGGACAAGGAATGCTGTGGGTCTACACTGCAGTCTATGTACACGGCAGAGGACTGTGTGTGAGGCGTATTTGCATCGATGTACACGCATCCGTCGTTTTCAATCGGTCTTTTCTAATCGCTTTTTTGTCATCAATCGATTGGTGGAAAGGAGCGATCGATCCATCGATGCAAAGACTGATTGATCGATGCAAAAGAACGATCGATCGATGCAAAAGAAAGATCGATTAATGCAAAAGAACGATCGATCGATGAAAAGAACAATCGATCGATGCAAAATAACGATCGATGTGTTGATCTAACTATTTGCCTCTCTGGCGTTCCATATATAACAGCTACTTTTTCGCTGGGCAGGCATAACAAAGTCAGAGTTCAGATAAAAGTCTGAAATTTCAATTTATCAATTAACTTTTATACAGAAAGAACCTGCCTCTTTTGTAAAGTGTATTTCAGTATTGTATGGCACTAAAAATGAAGAAAGAAAAGGACAGAAAACAGCTAGTCAGCTGAACAAAATGCAACCAAAGGAGGTTGGACAGTAGCGAATACAAACCTCATGTCATACGCTGGTTGTACCTCATGTGGGTTCCGCCTGTCTGACCAGAAGAGAAGCAGTCGATTGAGGAGAGGTTGGACGTCAACATAACCTCCCGACACTGGGAGAAGTCTTAATAATCCACCCTGCGACTACAAGAATCAGAAGAGAGAGAGAGAAAGGAAACGGTTAATGGAGGCATTGTTGAGATTATTAATATTTCCAAACTTCTGTTCAGATGCAAACTTTCACCTCAATACTTCTTCACAAAATGAGTAATTCAAGATCAAGGTGGAATGCATTGCAAGCATTTGTGTTTTTTAAACCCGAAAATGTAACCACAGATATTTGATGCACTTTTCGTAGACTAGACCCAATTTCATAGAGCTGCTTTACCCACAAAAAGAAGCTCAGCATGAATCGATAATGCTCACCAGAATAAGATTACCAGCCAAAATGCCGTGTCAGATGTACCATTTGTGACTAGTATCCTGCTCATTTTTGCTTAGCATAGTTTTGTTGAGCTATGAAATGGGGCTCAGGTCATAAGATGTGTGCCTTTTTAGATTTAGAGAATAGAAATGATTTATCATCTATTTCCACTTGACTGCTTTTGTTACATCAGTTATGTATACATGTACCTGTTTATGTTTGTAGTCTTGTCATTTAGCCTTCGAGAGAAAGACTCTGCTAGGGTCGAAACGTCAGGCCACTAACTATTTTTTTGCATTTATACCACAGGTCCTTTTGGTTGGTAAGCAGTTTGCAACAGCTAATACTATTTTTCAGAATAGGAATTAATCTACTTTTCTAAAATCCATTGGTGTACTACAGTATTATACCTAAATGGATGGTCAATAAACCACTATACACAATGCTTGGTAAACATTTGAGACCTGGATCCAATTTCATTTTGCTTATGGCGCCTCGTAAAGCACCTAGTTCTATGGGCCATAATCCCAGAATTCTGCGGTAAGCAGAGCCATAAAATTAGGCCCTGATTTGCTTATGTGTGCTTTACAGCACCTTGAAAAGCACATCAACCTGTACGATTTACCTCACTTATGAAGTGGAGTCTCACCTCAATTTGTGGTTTCAAGTTTGTTGGCTTTTGTAGACCCCAATTGATGCCAAAATGGTGTGTTCACACGAGACTCATTTTACATGGTTTAATTGGTTAATGTGCAGTCTGTGTTAATGACATGGTGTCATTAGTCACTGGCATAAAATAGTTGACTGAATGGAGGATTGAGCTTTGTAACTGCTCGCTCACGCTTGATGTTTGGTCATGTAGGCCTACTGGTCTATTGTGTTATACTAGTGTTCACTCATCCATCCCTATTTTCATTCATGCATTACCCTGGCGTCCCAGTTTTCGTTGAGGTAGTAGAGACATGTCACGCATCTCCCATCTCTGTTTGGATTATCGACGTGGCACGCATAACCAGTACCGTTGCCAGGGTAACATGCTACCATCGCCTGTAAACAAAACAAAACATGTTGCATTCGCAATCAGCTTGGAAAGTTGAATGTTATCAGCTAAAATAAAAACTCCAAACAAACCGCAAATAGTTCTAGAGATCTCAGATTGCCGAAGAAAACCATTTCATTACAAATTAAAGTAAGCTGTGCTGAAAATGGAAGAATAGGGCCTACTCTGTATCTTGTAATGGACTGGACACGTCTTGTGTTCTATACTTTCAATACCCTTGATCCTTCCGGAGGTGCAGGGAATATGATAAAGAGCTATTCAGCTAGTGCGAGACTTGAGTGTACCGAGTACCGGCATGTACTCTCATACAAGTTTCTAATTGAATTATACCTTTTTACACATAAATATTTGTATATTCAGCAGAATTTGTACTTTTATTAATTAAACGTCAGTTCATGATTTGAACATCTAGTGTTACACTAATTTGAATAAGTTAAGTTGAACATCCAGATTCACCACTTTCCACTCTTCGTCATCTACTTTGAACAACAAAAATCACACACCCCCCCCCCCTTCATAAAAATAAACTTTTTAAGATTCCAATTTACACAGTAGCAAAACCAACATTTTTTGTTATTTCTTGTTAGATAATCTACTCAAAACAACAACCCAACATTATCAAGCCTCTTTTTGACCTTTGTCCTTCCACTGATGGTGTATAGTCCTTCAAGATAGTAATTCAACCGCTGCATCAACCCATCCATCTGACGTATCAAGGACCTGATGTTGGGACAACCCTCTTCGTTTCCTTGCATCCAAGTAATCTTGTCGCCACGGATTTCCTTCTCAGTAAACTTCTTGGCTTTCTCGCTGCTGGTCCTGCCGCCACTGAGTGGGCCATCCACTAAGATCCCACTCTCTTGTATCACTTTGACTTCCTTGAGAATGTTGACACCGACATCTTGTGGGAGGAAACTGTCCACGACACAATAGCCGTTGTGTTTCAGTTGAACAGCAGCATGTCTTGCAATCGAGTCTCCATCATTTCCCTCGGGTTTAGGGAAATCTATATGGATAAATGGTCTGGTGTCAAACCCTGGCGACGTTTTCTTCCGAATTTTGTTACTTTTCTTGCCGAGTTCAGATGACTTTGCTGTACCTGGTTTTTCATTTTCTGCAATAGTATTAACGTTAGAGCTAGTTTTGTTCTCTGGAACCTTCTTTAGATCTCCTTTACCTGATTCATTTTCCTGAGAGTGAGAGTGAGACAGTGATTTGTTATGATTTTCTCGAGACGCATTTTTCTTACAGTTCTGCTTGTGCTTCTTCCAGTCTTGAATCTGATGTTCTTTATTGCAGTAAAATACCAGAAGACATCCCGCACATTTTTTCAGATCTTCAACAGAATCGCAAAGTTCACATTTTTCTGGAGGGTGATCACACTTGTCACTGACACTGTTTTCTGCCATGATGATCAACAACGTCTTTAGAATTAGATTGAACGAAGTGTGACTACTAACTAAACTGCACGTAGGTACGTGACAAAATTGCTTGTTTGTTTACAAACGCCGCCCTCTATTGACAACGCAAATCGCGCGAGTTTTTGTAACACATTTTGGATTTCTTTCACTCAAGGCTGGACTGAAAAGGTAAGATTTTTCCTCGTTTTGAAGCTTTACGTGGCAAATTAATCAACGTTTTGTAATACTTTTAGTATCGGAGCCGTTTATTTTTGTAAAATGTATACATTTTAGATTGTTAACAAGTAATTTTGAGGGAAAATTTCGTTCACATTTTTTTACACCTATACGGTAGAGACTAGAGTACGGACTACGTATTTTCAAGTACGTAAAAAAAAAAGGATTTCTGCCATGCACGGTACGTGATGGGGGCGTGAGTGTGATGGGAGGTACCCTGTCTGCTCTGCTTGACGGACTAGCTTATCTAGCTTGGTAGTTAGTGAGTTACCCAAGCGTGTGGCCTAAATTCTCCCGTTTCCTTTGCTCCTTTGTCACTCCACACCAAACTGTTTGGACTTTAGATAAAGATTGGAACGCCTGAAACTGTCTTGGCCTTACTTACTCAACTGACCATTTCCATTTGGATTTGGAGTCTTGGACCCCAACCAAGCCAGTCCTTTTTTTTTATAGTTCTACTGCTGCCTGAATCCCTCCAGTCCCTCCACATAGACCAAAATCACACATAAAAATGCTAAAATATACTACATATAAAATTTAGTAATTTTCTTTAGCAAATACTGTAACATTGTGGCACGCCGCACATTAATATTAGTAATGATGTCAGTTTTGCTGTCACTCAGACCATGGATGGAGGTAGAAATAATAGATAAACATTCCACCACTTATTAATTAGTATGCGATCACACCACATTTCTGATGCGCCAAACTGCAAGAAGTCAATATTGTCATGTGCAACTGAAACATAATAAAACTTGCTCTTGGATTGGATGTTGTACACGCGGCGTGTATGTTGTGAGTGAAATTTGGACACGTTTGTCTGAGGTCTGGAAACTTGGCATAGTGCAGAGTGCTGTTGTTGGATACAAACTTCATTTAACTGGGAACTGGGGTTAATAAATGAAAAAATCATCTGTTCAACCCAGTTTCCCAGTTCTTTTTTAACTGCAGAGAGTTTTGTCACTAACTATGTTCATTATTACCTGACTGACACACAAGCAAAAAGGTTGGCACAGGTTTTTGCTGTTTCTTGGTTTCAAATTGTTGGTTTTTGAAATATTTTGTTTCTTTTTTTTCTGCAATGTTTTAATGAGCGTTATATTATTGTATATTGTATTTCTGATCTTGTATGTGTTTTTTTGCTGTTTTTACATCATGCACAATTCCGGCTGCCAATTTGGCTGCGACCCATGGTTGCAATAAACCCTTTGAATTAACTTAACGAGTGTGGCTGTGCTGGTGATTGGAGGCCAGTTTATAGTAGTTAATTTTATAGTACAACAAATTTAAAGTACCACAACAAATTTAATAGGTGTGATTAATTGCATCAAGGACTTACAATACATTAAGTATATGGCGGCTATAATTACACATTGGTAAAGGGTAAAAAAAAACCAATAATAACAATAAACTGTCTCAGGATCAAGCTTTTGTTATTTCAAATATTTGATAGTTGGGTGGCACTGAACCAGTACATATATAAACCTCACCAAGCATTGTGTCTCAAGAAAGTGTGATTCATGGTGTCTTTTTGAAAAATTGATTTTCCTAAGCCAAACATTATTGAAATAGCCGATTTTGTATTACATGTACACAAATCATCTCAATGTACTTTCAGACCACAGCCTACAATCAGTTATGTCTTGGGACGATGTAGAAGCAGACTTCGGAGGGGAGGAAACAGCCAACTTTGGACCTCGTCAAGAGTCAGGAACCTCCCTCTTCCAGGTGGACACCCTAGCCACCATCTCACCCAGAGGAGAAGTAAGCCTCCTCCCTAGACCTTTAAACTCCAACGAGCTCAGCCCCCCCCCCCAAGGGGTGCTGTTGGGTGGTTGTCAATACAAGACATGATCTTCCTCTCAAGGTTGTGTCTCACTTTGTGCACAAGAAGTTATCATCACTTGAGTTGTCTCCTAAAGAAAGTCTGGACTGTGTATAACAGCCTGGGGCGCCTTCTGTTCAAAAGAAGGTAGCCCATTGGCCTAAGTTGTGCTCAGCTGTGCATCTTGATTGTGTCACCAGATTTTGTTACCGCCAAGATTGGGATGCCATCAATGCACAGGCCTTGCGTTCAGCTTTTTGTGAAGTAGCCCCCAGGAATTTTTAGTAGCCCAGATTTTAAACATATGTACATGTATTGTCATAAAATGTATCTTTCTGATGTAATTAGTTGTAGCTATCACAACCAGGTTAATGGTGAAATGAAGTTACATTTTCACACATTCAAAAATGAATTAACACATTTAAAAATGTATTATTCACATCTGAAAAGCAACAAACATGAGCACTATACAAACAAGTAGGTTGCACAGTTTTTAGTAACCCATAGGGCAAGTTGAGAAGAGGTGTTTACCAGCAGTTTTTACTAGACAATGTACGACAGGCTAGTGTTAAGGGTTAGCCATGATCTATTGAGCGCTGCTGGGGTACAGGATAAAACAATTTGCTTTGTCAATATTTTGAAGGAGTTGTTACGAAGAATTTGCATCATTGCTGAGACTTACTATTTTTGCAGGTATTTGACAACCCCGATGTCTATGCAACGAGTGCCCCTGAAGGCTTCTGCGTTGTTGCTGGCTGTCAGGTCTCGTTGTTTGATGAAGTATGCCAGAAGTTTATCAGTACACTGAGCTTTGGTAAGCTTTCTAGTCTCCTACATGTAGCCCTTAAGAGGGCTGGAGGGTCAGACAAAACCCCGCCTCAGCTAATTTCTCTCCAGGAAGAGGCTGCATTGCACCTAAAAGTAAAAATATCAACTAGGCCTATGAAGGATGAAGCATACATTTGTTAAACACACCGACACCGTGTTAAGAAAAATTAACATCTGCAGAAGATACTATCAAAATGTTTATATCAGTTACATGTATGTTGTGTGTAACAGAACAATTAATATTTTGACAGAGGAAGTACATTAACCTGTGATTTGACAGGATTTGTTGTACTGTTTTTAGTTTAGTTTTTTTTTCATTTACATGATCCAGGATTTTGTTCACAGATTTTCCCCTTGCTTTCCAGGTTTTCATAGGTAAAAGGCACATTTCCAAACCTCTCAGTTTTAAACTTACAGTAATGAAGAGAGTCTGTAAATCTTTTAAAAATTTGGCTCTCTTTAAAGTTAAAAGTTTTTATCTCTTAACAGCTTCCTATTTGTCAGGATTTATCATTTCAGTACAATCAAAACCACCAAGTATAAACTCTTCATCTTCAGTTTTACTTCAATTCCATGTTGATGTTATTTTGTACTGCAGAATCTGATGTGGATGTAGTAGCTTGGAGTCAGGATTCACTCTTCCTTGTAGTTGCAGAAAGAAGCGGTTCCATCCACTTTGTTGATGTGGAGCTGAAACAAACTCTCTTCTCACAGGTAAGGCCTCTTATCCCAATTGGCGGCTACAGCTACGGCTACTATATATCCGGTAATAAACCAAGGGTGCCTCATACATGTAAGTGAACTTAATCGCTGTAGCTCTCATGCCTGAGGAAACCTGTAATAAGGGAAAGGAGCCTGCTATGTGAACCAGAAACACCGGGGTTAACTCGTACTTTTCCACGATAAGTGTTCTGGGTATGTGCACTGCCAATCCTAGTATACACTAGCTGGGAGCTACAGCTAATGTCCCATCCGAAAGACAAAGCAATTATGGTAAAGCATCTTGCTCGAGGATACAAGTGTCATGACCGGGACTCGAACCCACACTCTGCTGATCAGAAACACCAGGGCTTGAGTCCGGTGCTCTTAACCGCTCGGCCACGCCACGCCATTAATGTCGCCAAGGGTGTCGCTAAGGATGTCCTATATACTTCAACGCATGATGACGTTGCGATCAAGTCAGAGGCATATAGCCGTAGTCGCAAATTCAGACACGGCCTAACTTGGCTTGTATACAACTTCCCCAACGACATAATGCCCTTCACTGAGCCATGTCCTACACAACGGGCCCAATTTCGTTGTTCTTCTTACTGCAGCATTCTGCACTTTTTGTCACCCTTCCCAGGCAACAGTTTCATATTTAAAGCCTTTAAGCCAAGAATATGATTTCAGCGACTCTTTTTCTTTTTCTTGCACAACATATTTTCCCTCCTTTTGTCCTGTCATTGATTTTTGTGTGTGATTTTGGTGTTTAAGACTTTCATATTTCTTCCATTCTAAGGTGCTGAAATCAAGAACTGAAATGGACAACACCAAATGTTTTCTTCAAATGGTGTTCTCACCGAGTAAAATTCCAGGTACACAGAGTTAACTTGTTGGTTCTTATCATTTAATACGGGACACTTAAATTTTGCTCAACAAGGATAACATTTTCTTGAGGTTTGGATTTAGTGGTTGTATCATACTAGAAATAACGATAGAAGGGCGCATTGCTCTTGATAAAGACTAAATGGCAAGTTCAGTCTGATTTGGCTGTAATGGGTAACAAAATTATTTGACTCATTCAAATTGTCAATTTTTACCAGTTTCCTTTTTTTAATTTACCACTTGCAGCTGTGCATGATCTTCTCATCCTGTCCTCTGATGGTCAACTCATCCGATTTTCAAACATCAATCTGGAGAAGTTGAATGAAGGTATTTGCATTCAATCGTTCACCATAGCCGAGGATGTCCCCTGCAAATATGTCATGGAGTTACCCTGCTGGCCATTCAGAAGTCAAACCTTACAACAGATACAGAACATGTTGGCATTTCTAAATATAAACCTTTAAAATTATAGCAATGGACACCTTCCACAACGCGCAGCACACTTACAAAGGCCTATTCTGGCCCCCATTTTGGATGACAAAGAAGTGTACACAAAGAAATTGACCCCCAAAATGGTGGAAATGGTAGAAGCGCATTTTGCGGAAGTGCGTTCCACGTCTGCAAGGGGTCAATAGACTGTGCAAGTCTCTTGCGTATTCAAACATTTTACCATGTGATGGGGAAAAAGTTGCGCACATTTTACTGGGCTCAATGTTTAAATACGCTGGAGACTCAATTTATGGTCGAATTGTCTATTACAATTTATGGTTCAATGTAGCAATTCCTTTGGGAATAACACCCCTTGTAAAGGTCAACAAGGCCCATCTTTACAGCACTGCGCTTATAGCTCATAGAATCAAGCGCATTTCAGGATGCTGTTAGCACATAATTCTATGGTTAGCAGTGCCATGACATTTCTGCTCAACCTTTATGCCACAATTGAAGGTTGGCTTCCAAGGTCAATTTAAACAATATATACCAGTGTTCACGCTCTGTTAAATATCAGCAGATTATTCCCCCTTGCCCGTGATATTATTTAATATTATCAGGCCTGGGAAAGGCTCCTCGATGAGGGACATTTGAGTTTCTACTGGAATATTTCAAGGGACACCTAGGCAGTGACCGGGGCCATGGGGGCAATTGCTGCCGTAGCCTCCATGAAGAATTAGGTCTTTTATTCTTAAAGAACTGCAGATTGAGGAAAAAATGACCATGGGAGGAACTTGTTCCTTGAAATCAAAACTCCCTGATTGACAAGTTGTTTACAGAATAAACCCTGTCTCATTCAAGTAGACATAGGCATTTGCCCGTGGTCTCCTCCTCAAATTGTACCCCGCTGGAATCACAAGAAACTAAAACAATTCAAATAGTTTTCATTTTAACATCAATTTTGTTTTGTTTGTCACAGCAATAGAAGCAAGGGATTTGAAGTTAGCAAAAGAGGTGCGTACATTTATTTGTCTTATTGAACAGAAGTGCAGTAGCATCATCTGAAAAGATTGATAAAAGTTGGTTTGTTTTTTTAATTGAAGAGGAAATTTTTGTAAATGTAAGTTTTCTCTCTGTCTCCCTTATGTTAGCTGCAAGCGAGTATTCGCATGGAGAGTCTGGATACAAGTGAAGCCCACACTGAATCTGTCTGCTTCTTCTCAACAGCAACTTGCCTGAAAAAGAATCTCATCATCACATGTGTAAGTTTCTAAATCTACCCCATACAAATGTAACAACTGCTTCAGTGATAAAGAGCAGTATGATTTTGGTTTTACCCTTACACAAATGTGTGATAAGCACTGTATAATCAGTGCTTTCCGATATCTGCAGGAAAAAAACAGTTTTGTAGTCGAGTCACCTGTGTCGAGTCCGAGTCACGAGTCATTAGGTCTGAGTCCGAGTCCGAGTCCCGAGTCACTTGGTCCAAGTCCGAGTCCGAGTCCCGAGTCACTTGGTCCGAGTCCGAGTCCGAGTCACGAGTCACTTGGTCCGAGTCCGAGTCCGAGTCACGAGTCATTAGGTCCAAGTCCGAGTCCAAGTCCCGAGTCACTTGGTCCGAGTCCGAGTCCGAGTCCCGAGTCACTTGGTCCGAGTCCGAGTCCGAGTCACGAGTCACTTGTTTAAATATTGATTGCAAACCAAATGTTGTAAAATAAGCATTGGAAATGACAAAATAAAACACATTTAATTTAAACAAAGTTCTGTACCTGCAGTTACAATTTTATTTGAGGTTTAACTCCTTGCCCCTTATCCAGAATATCTTTTAAGGATTTAAAATGATTTTTTTTCTCTTCAAAATAACCAATTATGTACTGATTTATTTATTTCAGAAAGGTTAATAGCCAACAAATTTAAAGAAACTTTCTCTAAACCATAAACCTTGCTGGCTACCTACCTTTCTGAAATAAATAAATCAGTATATAATTGGTTATTTTGAAGAGAAAAAAATCATTTTAAATCCTTAAATTCTTAAAAACTTAATCCTTAAAGACACTGGACACCTTTGGTAATTGTCAAAGAAACGATACGGGGCGGAACGGCGGATGCCATGATTAAAAAAGTTTCCTGACCAAGTTTCGCGTGTGCGTGTTGACCATGTGTGGAAACTGGTGCAAATAACACACAGCCATCACAGTGCAATAATGCAAGCAGTGTTTTACAGGTACCAGACATGCCATTTCCCTGGTAATATGCACAATTGCTTCACGCAAGCAGTGGCTATGGTGTTAACAATGACAGATAACCAGCATTAATATTGGTGTCGTGCATCTCAGTGTTATTGTGCGTATTGAACATACGAATTGAACATACACGCGCTGTATGTACAGTGCCATCTACTACACAATACTACTACAATAATCACGAACACTATTACTCGCAACACCATACTACAGTGTACTTCTTGTGCTAAGACGTTAATATTCCTCCATTCATGTGCACTCCGGGAATGACAATCGGATCATCGGAACCGTTTTTAATATTGAAAAAAGGTATTGTTTGTGAAAATACGTGACTCGCAAGTCACGAGTCCTCGGGGACAAGTCCGAGTCACGATAGTCGAGTCCGAGTCCGAGTCCAAGTCTAAATTTTGCAGACGTGACTCGAGTCAAGTCCGAGTCACCGAAATTGGGACTCGAGACGGACTCGAGTCCGAGTCCTGGACTCGAGTCATACAACACTGGAAAAAACCCACAGGTATTTGAGGTGAAATTCCCTCCCACGACCCCCTGCATTTTAGAGTTGATGCCTTAACCAGTTGATCACTGAGTGTGCCCCGTGACGAGAGGCCGGAGAGTGTGTGTTCAAATCCCACTCATGTCGCCTGTGAATTTTTTTTCAGCAGGACTTGAGCATACAGTGCTTATTGGGATGGCATGGTTGGCAAGTGCTTAGCAAGTGCTTAAAGCACTTGCTTTGATTCCAGACTAAGGCCATATATGAGTAGAGTTGTGCATTGGTTTTTCTCCTATGCCACAAGGGTTTTTCTCCGGGCCCTAACACTTTCAAGCGGGTCAGACACTTTTGATCTCTGGCTGTGTTCTGTGATCATATAGTGGGTTGATGTGGCTGGCTGCCAAAGGCGCCCTTGCATGCCTGCAGCTCGAACACTTTGTAGCCTTGTCCTTCCCAATTCAACATAAAAAGGGCATAAAATAAACCTGTTGAGACTTTCTTAAAGTATGTTTTTAAGAATAACTGGATTACTTTTCCTCTTGATAATGAAACTTTTTAGTTTCTTCTCTTCTACTCTGTCCTCACCATGTACTTTAGTAACACATGTACTGACTTTGTTTGCAAATTCTGAGCTTGTTCACATGGAGAATAATGTATTAAACCTGTAGGTCTGCTGCCACCTAGCAAGATGTAAGTTTGAACAGAGCAAAGAGCTCAAGAAACCCATTGGATTTTCCACTAGTTCCAGAGTTTCCAATTTTGTTCTTGTCACTTTGTCTTTTTGCAATTTACTCTTCCTACAAATGAGGTTAGTTTTTAAGAATAACTTGAGGATTTTTTCCTCTTAATAATCAGTTTTTTAGTTGAACTGCTCTTTAAATCTGTCCTCATCAAACATTTTACTAAAATTGTACTGACTTTGTGTTGTTAATCCAGGGTTACGGAGAGGCCAGCGTTGCTGTATGGTCACAAACCAATAAGACAACCGAACTTATCAGACAGATAAACACAAGCTTCTTTGATGGTAAGTCTCCAAACATCATGTCTTTGATAATCAAATCCTTTCGATGCTATTGCCTTGTCACTCGACAGTTTTTACAGGCAACTTGGAGGCAACCAACTGAACTACATACTACACTGATGGACACTTAGGTAGCACAAGAGACGCATTCTAAACAGTGTCTTAACCCTTTCATTACCATAGGGGACTTTAGCCGACTGCACTCCTACCCCCTCTTCCTTACCATTGGCGACTTTAGTCGACCAAGCTTGCACACAAAAAAGCACTCAAGCCTGAGCACAAAGGCCATTTGTAATAAAACTTTAGTTTTGTCCATGTTCACCCTCCATACCCAAGGTTACCATCACTGGAAAGACAAAGATCGGATCTTTTCAATGATGGTAAATTAAATAAGGTTGATATTATGCAATCTCTTCAAATTTGAGTTGGAAGATCCGAAATGCCAAACACCTACAGAGCGCCATATGGTTGTGTGCAAAAAAGTGTTTGAGATTACAGATTACACTAAGGAGAGAAAGACAAAGAACTTTGACATTTATTGGACCAATCTCAATGAGTTTTAGGTTATATGAAAGGGAATTCAATAAGGAAGAACTTTTTTATTACTTATTTTGCTGTAAAACAATATCTTCAAGGAAATAATGGAGTTTGTAAAAAAAAAACGACCTTTGAACGAAAGCTTTCTGTTGTGTAGGAATGTGTGCTTCACGCTTGAGTGGTCAAACAATGCAGTCACCAGCGGCAATTTGGTAACGAAAGGGTTAATAGCAAATTTAAACGTGAATCATTTTTCTTCTTGGAGCCTGTAAATTGCCTCATGTGACATGGCCAATAGTCAGTGCGTGATATACTCCTACGTGTAGAGGAAACAAAACAGTAGGTCATCATGCTTTTGCACAAACAGACAGATATGTTTGAATAATGATTGTGTTCATTTACCAATGTTTTGATGACAGTTATTGCAGCCCAGTCGTAAGGTTTGACTTTTAAAGAACCATATGAGGGCTTTGGAAATGCACAACATTTGAACTTATGATGCACTCTTTCAACATTGTTCAAATGTGACACCTCAAAACACTGAACACAGTGAAGAAAAACAGAGAGCGTACGGTGCAAAGCATCGACACTTATCAACACAAAGCTTCATTCGTACTTACTGTTAACATCCCATCTCTTTATGAGAACAGGGACGATACTTGTATGTCCCTTTTTATTCTCAATTCCATGTCTTATGTTTAACAGTTAGATTATTTCAATTACTGGTTAGGGTTTATTGTTATTCCAACTTGTTTATATGCGTCCTGTTGGTTTTGATGGTTGACAAGTTGTATGCTCCTAGTAGCTATTACTTTTAAGAATGAATACTGAACTCAAAATGTCACTCACTTTTGTGTGACAATGGAATAAACTAAACTGAGTTGAAATTCCAAATTGTGATTCCTGTATGGTAGGTGGAGGAGTTCTTAAGTGCCGAGTAAGTGGAGACAACCGATTTCTGTTCCTTCTTGATGACAGTGTAAGTAACTCTCAAGGAGTAGTTGATTATAAACCTAAATGCCAGTCTGTGATGTGATGAATGCGACAACACAGTACACAGTACAAAGTTGTACCACTATACACAACCCTTGCTGCTGAATGTTCAGTCAACTCACTGGCAAATCTCAATGAGAGCAGAAGGGTTTGAACCTTCTAGCCACCAGAAGTCCCTTACACGGGTAGAACTTACTTACACCACTGCCAATCCAGGGATGAGAAATTGCAGACTTTTACCGCAACTCAGACTTGTTGAAGTCTGCATGGTTAACAAAATCTCCAAATGAAAAATAAGTCAGGCTCTTTGATCTACTCTTCTCATTGCTTCTAGTGCTAGGATACTGTTCCCAAAAGCTCCTTGCAGTTTGGGGTTATCAAAAGGTGGAAATGCCATCAATGTAATGTTCCTTTTAAGATCTGGATCACAGTTTCAGACTTTTTTCTCAGCAGTGACTCTACAGCAGTCATAAACAAGTCTGCATGTTATTTCAGGGTGCTGTAGGATTCTGGAGGATGCAGGTCGATTCATGTCAAGGGTCCAGTGTCAATATAGAAACAATCAGATGAAGATTAAGAACTGCATTTTGGGCCTTTTTCTATGGACCAGCATTAAAGACCTTATACCATTTAAGCTTCCAGATTAAAACCTGTCATTACAGTTTTCCCGTGAGTGGCTATGGCTTGATTGCCATGTTAATGTACAATTAAGCATAAGAAGCCCATGGCAATGTCCTTAGCAACAGCCTCAGCCACAAATGCGAACATGGCCTATGTATGTAACAATGAGATTTTGCAGAACCACAAAAGCTAATTTTTACTAGACCTCATTCATTTTCATGACCGACTGCTCCATTCACCATCATGTGCTATTTTTGCTGGTTACCGAGTGCGGGCCAGTATTCATGCACGGGGTAAATACGCATTCCTAATAGACCTCTGCTCGTGCAACAGTCTACTACACATGCACTTTCCGAAGCAACTGTGGAACCGTCACATGGCTGTATCACGTGTGCGAACATCGCTAGCTTCATACATGTGAAAAGATGGTGCACATGTAACTGCTGCATTTTTCTGAGCTCAATGATGCCGAACTAGAGAACTATGGGGGTAAAGTAAAACAAATATAACATGGTTTATTCAGGGTGGCTGTTGATGTTAGATCCCCTGGGTAATGGAAGTTGACAAACTAGTTCCCTTGGCTTCACCTCGGGAACTAGTTTTGTCAAGGTCCAATACCTCAGGGAGCTAATATTGACTGTCAACCCTTAAACCATGTAAACATTTGTATACTATCACATAGTGTCTGCAGAAATCATGCAAACTCGCTAATCCTGTTGAATTTATATTTGGCAGTATACACTGAGCGCCTGGGATTTGCAGTCTCTTCTAATGGTAGCCTGTTGGCCAGATGTTGAAGTACAAGACTTTCTCCTGGTCAATGTCAACTCAGTCAACACTAGCGACAAGAACAGGTAACCATGTTAACTATGTCAGACCATGAGGGCACCAAACTTGGTCCCATTCTGGGCAGACAATACATGCCATGCCCGATATGGGGGCAGGGGGTCCCCCCCCCCCAATGTTCCTATTCTTGAACACACTATTTTCCTCTTGTACAGGAGTACCCCCCCTAAAATCCTCTGAAGAATTCCTGAGATTCCAAGCACACAATGAAGACACCAAGGGGGGGGTGCCACCATGCCCCATCTCGAGCAACAAGTGTGGCAATTAATCTAAACTTGAGTATAAGACCAAATTCACTTCATTTGAATTACGTTGGGTAACTACCAGCTTCATCATTAGAAAGAACCCACTTATTGAAACTGTGGTGATTAATCATTCTAAACTAGACCTTAAAGGTACAAGACATTTTTGGTGCGGAAAAGTTCATTCCCTTTCTCAAGTTTTCAATAAATACACCCTAAAATTCTGTCACATAAGGCGGTTAAGTTTTAGTAAATAAAACAAGGACAGACTACTGCTTAGTTGTGATTTTATGCATGTTGATTTACATGCTTAATTTGATTGCAGCTATCAAAACAAGCTACACTGATTTTGATGGTCTTCAAATGCTATTTTCTAGCCCCTGACCGTATTTCAGAAGGCCGCATTTCTCTGGAGGGTTCGTTCTGGTGTGGAATTTATAAATCACTGAGCTTCCAGATTGAAACGATTATTTTTGTAATCACCATTCCTGTACCCGTGTTTAATAACCGTCTGTCCTGTATTTGTCCGACAGTATGTCCAAGTCTGAGCTACAGGCCCAGTTCCAGTTGGTAGTCTTGACTAGGCCCCAACCAGACTGCTACTTGAAGGTGTTCACCTTGCCTGGACTTCAATGCACCTACTCGCTTACTGTATGTGGCTTCTCTACGCTGGCCGAAGTTCTGCCCAACCAGGTTAGTTAACATTCAGTCCTGATAGAGGTACAGCTTTTGGTAATTAACTTGTAAATAGTCAAATATTCACTTGGAGGGAATGCATGTTTTTTTTAGGTCTTCAAATGCGCTTTCTCCACTATGTATTTCAGACAAAAATATGTCATCGATCACATGTAAAGAAGAAGAATAATAGTGTGTTTGATACTTACAATTATAAATCCTTCAAAATAACCTCTCAAAAATGAATCAGAAAGTGTTTGAGGGGATATTTAGTACGAATGTTTTGTCCAAGGTTAATCCTCCTAAGTCGTGTTCGCATTAAATTTATTTTTTACCGAGACCGTGGTTAACATTCCAATAGGTGAAACTTACCAGCGTCCGCACTTGGATTAAGGACGTGGGTAAACTAACCGACACGACCGGTGAAACTAACCAACTAACTTAGGACAAACACAAGAGGGCGCTATTGCAGTGACCTTTGACCGGGGTGCATGACAGTGAGAATGCAATGAGTGCAACCGAGCTTCCGTGTAAACATGTGCGTGTAAATTCGGGGGACCAGATATGGCTTTTTATCAGGACGGCCTTTACCCAGATCGCATTAGCACTAGACTTTTCGGCTCGGTTAAACTGACCTGGTCAATTTATTACCGGGCAGAAGTGGGCCGGTTAGACTACCCGTTTGGGTCGGGTAAGTTACCTGGGACTTAAAATGGTTAAGTTACCCATTTGCTCGGTTAGTTTACCCAAAATAAGTCCAATGCGAACACGGCTTTACACTGGTACCACGGACTGCCACAAAGTACCATACATGTACCTTCCAGGCTAGCATCGGGGTTTCTTCTGTTTGTACAGCTGGTATTTTGTAGAAACCCCTTGGCTTGTGTACTGTGGACTTACACGTTGTCTCCACAGTATCCTGTGGAATGTTGTGGCAAAGGCCAGTTAGGCAGGAGAGTATACCAATAGTAGTAGGGTTTTAATGTTATATTTTTGCTAACTCCATTCCAACCAAAAGGACCTCTGATGTAAATGCAAAAAAATAGTAAATGGCCTGGCGTTTCAACCCTAGCAGAGTCTTTCTCGATGGCTAAACTAAATTGAGAAAAAGACTCTGCAAGGGTCAAAACATCAGGCCATTAACTATTTTTTGTATTATTGTTTTTTGCAATAGGAAACCATTTTCCTGATAGAAGGTGCATATGACGATGATGAAGAACCCAGTGAAGTAATCTCTACTCTGCGAGTCCGCTGTCTGACGGAAGCGCTTCCTGAGACCAGATTTCATCGTCTCCTTCACAAGCAAAAGTTTGAGGAGGCTCAGAAGTTTGCTCAGCTCTTCAAACTGGATGAAGAGGTTAGTGCTACAAGTCACCACAGCGATTGATAGGCCTGATACTTTGTTCTTGTAAAGGGCAAATCTGGCGAGCAGGTTTTTTTCTAAACTAATGGCAACTCTATGAGAACAATTATATTTTCTGCTGGAACATTTCAAGGGGCAACCAAGGCAATGGTAAGGGGCATAGGAGCAGTTGCCTTTGTTGCATCCGTAAAGTGTCAAGTCTGTATTGAGACATTTCTTGTAAAGTCGTGTTTTGTAATCTTTCCACTTTTCAGAAGTTTCCAGTTTGCTTATGCAAATTAAGTAGTTAATTAATTAATTTATTTATAACACTGTTTATAGAGGGCGACTTTAGCCCAGCTGATCATTTGTAGCCCACATGTACAAAAAATACATCAAGATGGAAAAATTAAAATACATTATCGACCAGACATTCGGCATAAAAGACAAAAACAGTAACAAACTCAACCCAAGTAATTATTTCCTTGGTTTGTTTCCAGTTAAGTTTGAATCTATGGCCATGTTCAGACCGTTCTAAAGTTAGAACCGAACCGATTTAACTTTACAAGCAGCAGGGGGCGGTCGTAAAAAATAAAACTACCTTGCGTTCAGACAGCTCGAAGTTAAACCCGATACGGTTTATCTTCGGTTCTAAGAGGTCAAACAGCACCGTGACCCAACACAACAACATCCGGTTTATTAACAAAAGCACGCTCACGGCCCTGTTGAGGCGCACGTTGAGGCGTATGGAGGCATATTTACTTAGCGACCTTACACAGGTCTGCGGTCATCTGTTGCGAGTTAAAACGGATGTGGTCATTTTTATTCTGTCCACACACCGAGCTAAAAGATAAACCCAAAGTGGTTTAGCATTAAACCACCCTCGCCGACCGATTTAACTCATTCGAGTTCAACCCGATTCGGTTAAGTTTTAAGAGCGTTCAGACACACAAAGTTAAACCCGCATGAGTTAAAACTGCCTTAAAACCGACTTTAGTCTGAACGACCTCAGTGTAATAAATGTGAATAATTAACCTCCGCAGTTGGTGTTCAAAGTCAAAGCCGGTACCCTGCTAGAGAAGACCTCTCCTTGGACGGTATCCTTGCACCATGACCCCGATGCATCGTCACTGACTACCCAGCTGATTGAATGTCTGGATCACATCCAAGATGAGACCTTTGTGGCAGAGAAATGTATCCAGGCTACCCAACCAACCTTTGAGGAAATGTTCCAGTTGGTCAGCTATGCTCGTAGTAGGGTTAGTAGTGTCAAAAATGCATCTTTATTCATTCTGATTTTATGGAGGTGTTTTTGCAGTAGGGACAAAATCACGCAACACTCATGTCTACTCACATACTTGCTTTCATGTAGTTAAGAAAAAGAAAGAACCTGTTCCATTGGAGATTGTTTTGGGGAGCTTTTTTAATTTCTCAGGTGTTTCCTTCACTATCTGTTTCCTTTTTTGGGAAAAAGTACATTTTCAGATTCTTGCAAAAATTTGTGTGCACATGAGGGTGGTAAGGGTGGCATAGTGGTATCTTTCCTCACCTTCCGAAATCTACTCCGCGGAAGTAGAATAAAGCAAGACTTAGTTCCCAACGAACAAACATACACATGGTGTTACCACAAACTGAATATACATTCAAACTTCCTCCTTTGCCTTCTCTCCATGGGGTTCTTGGCCGGTAACAGTGATTAAGCTTTCTTTTCTGAGAGTCCTTGGCTTCACAAAACAAAAGTGGTAAATGAAATGAAATGAAAAGAACATTAAGTCCACAGATTGTCTCAAGCTCCTGAAATGTGTGGCCATATTTGTACTCCACAATTTTTAGCAATGTGTCCCCAGACAGTAAGTTGACTTGAAGAGCTATTGGTATAACTGCTTAGTTAAGCACCATTGACTGTGGTCAGTAATAAGAGGAGAGACCATTCCATGTATTGTCATGGTTGGTTAGCTTGTCTGGGACATAACAGGGCTCCTTAACATCAAGCATGCGTCTTTTGGGATGGGATGTTAAACTGTAGGCTCTGCACATTGTGTAACGCACTTGAAAACACCCAGGACACTTTATATCGTGACAGAGAGTGGGGTTTGACCCGGTGCTTACGGCTTATTGGCTGCATAATGTGCTGCTCTAGGAATGTTTGGAGTATAACTTATGTGCTTCGCTTTCGAACATACATACACACAAGTATTGATACGAAATTTGTACCATAGAAATGGATACATTTATTTGTATATTTTGTTCGCGTGCCCCAATATTTGGTACCTTATGGAGACCAAAGACAGTTAAAACAAAAGGTCAGTGCAGGGGAATTCTAAAGACAGGGATGCCCCTCTTTCGGAGGATGTTAAGTGCATGACCAACAAATGATATAACCAGGCATTCTTTTGAAGGGTGTTAAGTTCAGGAACAAGAAAGGAAATTAGGAAAGAAATCTCCAGGGCTACATATTAGGAATGTGTGTTTCAAATACATACATATACTCAAACACATCCCAAGAAATGCAATGGTTCTTCAGAATTATGAAATGGACTCCAAAATCTGAATTCTTTTTTGGCCGATCATTATGCACAATAAATAGCTGAATCAGTCTCTTTACAGAAGTGGTGAGCAAATTTCATTTCATGAATGATAACATTGGTCGTAACTATGATTTGAAGCATGTGGTTTCGATCTGTTTTATTTATTGAAGCTTTTGAAGCAGATATCATCAGAACCGGCAACCATTGAAACTGACAACCAGGCAGTATCCACACTGATGACAAGGGTGAGTAGATCACGCTTGAGATTTGCACAGGATTTTTCTCGATTTCAGGATTTGTTCTTAACATTTCGCTTTGTTTTCAGGCAATCTTGAAAGTCAAGTAAAGAAATGCAAAGTCCTTTTATGTCTGACCTATGACTTTTTCATTCATGTAGATAGTCGGCAAGTTAAGGAGTTTTTATTGTCAGAAAATCTATGATGCCAATCTGCTTGAACTGTAGGGGCCCTCGTTCATTTTAAACCGTTAATATCTTTTGGTTTGTTTTTTTATATTAATTTATATCCTCTAGTTTTCAATCCAACCAATCACATCAGTTGATCCTGTTGTACTGAAAATGATGAAAAATATGCAGTGAGGGATTTTGTGCATGTTGACATAACGCTTATTTCAGTTGTGTCAATCAAACAAGCAAGAGTGATTTGGCGGTTTTCAGACTATTTTATTCCTTTAGATTGGTACTGGTACGAACTTTATAAGCTGTGGACTTTGAAGATATTCAACTTTTTTTTTTAGTTCATTCAAAATCATTTAGGCCTGCTGTAAATATAATCCTGATCTGTACATTGTTTGTTTGTTTGTTTGTTTGTTTGTTTGTTTACCTGCAGGTCTTGGAAGTACTTCATCGCCTGGGAACATTTCAAATGGTCTTTGGATACCAATATTTCAGGTGTGTGATATATAAGTCATCCAGATGTCGTTTAAATGCACTTCTGTAACAAATACAAGATAAAGTGGATTCTGGCATAGCTACTTTGTTTGTAATGGGTAATTTAGAAATGACTTGCAGTGGCCAGTTCCTAGAAAACAGTGAATGCGAATAGCATGAGATTCATACTGTACGAATGAGTATTAATGTATTATTGTGAAACATTGTGCTGGTAGTTAATCTGGAGGTCGTAGGTTCAAGTCCCGCTCTAGGCAATTTTTCTTTGGTCAACCCAAAATTACTATAAAAAAAATTGCCCAGTCAGTTTCCCTTGTAGATTGTTAATTGATATTTGAAATGAGAAAGTCACATCCCCATAAGGTGATCCCTCTGCTGTCACTTCCCAGGCTGTAGTGTAAACTTGGGAGTAATGGTCTCTGACTGGCACAAAGATACTGACAAAATGGAGACTGCCAACAAGGGCTAGATAGCTCAGTTCATAGTGTACGAAGGTCGCAGGTTCAAGTCCTGCTCTAGTCAATTTGTCTTTGTTCAACTCGAAACTATTGAAAAAAGAAAAAGAGAAAGCTAATTTTGACAAGGTTTTGGATCCAGAAGTTGATGTGTGTTGATTGTTGTATTACACAGCGGCAGACATTGGGATCACTTTCTTCATGCTGACATGCTTCAGGAATTACTGCATTGGTTATCCATGGCACACATCGCTAAGGCTGTAGTCATCTGGCGAAGACACAAGGTAAGATGGCTGAACCCTCTCATTAAAACTCACCAGGAGTTAGTTTATTGCAACGAGGATTGCCCAGAACCCTAACAAAAATACAGTTTTAAGTTGGGATTATAAATAGAACTTGGCGAAGGCGGTGGTAGAGCGAAAAGAAAAGGAAACAATTGGAAATTGGCATCTGGTAATTTGTAAGATTATTGGAGGTTGGGAAAAACAGGATTCAGGTATGGAATTCTGCATTTAGTAGGTATAGGGAAAAAATGAATGGCAACTTATAGTGTTTAAGGAGAAATGATCAGACAGACACACACAAAATAGTAGTGCAGTTGATAGTAAGGCTTGCTTGTACAAGCATTCTGAAGACCATTTGAACACCCTTTGTGCAGTTAAGTGGTTAGTTGCATATTTTTAGCATTTAAGGCGCAATTAAGAATTCTTTGGCTCCTGTATAAAGATGTGCGCCTATGTATTCTCCATAATAGTACCATTGATATCTTATGGAGACTTATTACACAGTAGTATTTCAAAGATATTTTGATTTTGGTAGGTTACTTTACAAAATAATGAATTTTTTTAATGGAAAGTTTCCCCAAATGGGATACATTTAAAACAAAATGTAATATTTCTGTCGTTGCCTGCTAATTGGCAAGTGTTTTGGAATGTGACGTATTGCAATTGCACTCTGCACTAATGACGTCACTTTTGCTCAAAATGACCAGCCGTCAGACAAACATTCCACCAGTTATGCCATCATCGCATCATCGACGCGCCAAACTGTACTGGTAGTGTAGTCAGTACATGCGAGCAGACATAAAACTCGGGACATGTACGTTCCCCGTATATTAGTGAAATTGGACATGTTTGTCTGAGATCCAGGTACTTAGTTTCTATTTTTAGCATTAGTGTGGGAGTCCTGTTAATCTCAAAAGTTTTCACCATTGCTAAAAATACATGGTAGTAGCTAATAAGCTGGACAGTTATTTTCAGAACTAAGTAGTCTCCCGAAGTAGTCTCCCGATTTCCAAAATCTACTCCGCCGCAGTAGAATAAAAAGCAAGACCTAGTTCTCTAAGAACAAATCTACACAGCTAGTAGATATACACTTGGTGTTACCGCAAACCGAATATTTACATTGATACCTCACCATGCAAAGCCTCAAAAAGTATATAAAAATACATAGTTAGTTATGTTATACTGCCCTGTGAAGCACTGAGTCTATCAAAATACTGCAAAACTGGGATACACACTTTTGATAATAGGGTAGTTGGGGTATGTTTTAAGAGATACTTAGTAAAGTTCACAAACTGTGTTTACTTCACAGGCAAATATTGAAAGTAACTTCACATCTGGTGGAGAAGAAATTCTGGACTCAATTCTGACCTCTATACCTGAGAGTACACCCTCAGCTGAGATCATACCATGGCTTAGAGAAGACCTCATCCCATTTGTCATCCATAGGTTTCCTGTAGGCAAGGTAAGACACTCACTATCATGATAGGCCATTATCGCTGAGGTTAAACAATTGGAATGTGCACCGCGCACAACTCTCAACCAATGACGGGTCTTCCTTTGACCTCAGTGAGGGCACAGTTTATTGGACCAGTTTGATACAAGTGTGAAAAACATTCAGATTTGTTCACTCAAAAAGGTGAATATGCAGTGTTGACGGGGTTACTCAATTCCAATATGGAATGGTGATACACTCAATCTTCTCCAGTACCTTGATGCAAAGGAAATGTCATTGAATGTTCCCTGACATCCCCCTAGAGCCTCTGCTACTCTGCCGTGGCGTTACTGGCCTGTTCATCATACACCAGGCAGCTCATTGAGAATGTCCCTTCCCTGGGAGCCACACCAACCCCAATTGTGGGCCTCCATCAACCTGCTAGCTCTACTCAGGATCATCTGTACTTCATCCTGAGACAGTTGGTATCCAGAACTGCACATCATCAGCGACCCTTCACACTGACACCACTTTGGTAGTCTTTTACTGATTTAGTCGGTCGGGTATCGAGAGGCCTAAGTGATTCAGGCAATCTCCAGTAATGACCAGCACATACAAAATTGAGAAGGAAACAAGGTTGTAGAATTTCTGTATTATGTTCTATTTTTCAGAAATTTCTAGCTTGCTGGATGGAAGAAAGAGCCAGAAATATGGAGATATCAGAGAAGGTATGATGTGTCTCTTTGTTGTGTTATTCAATCATTACTAGCCTGCTACAAAGTATAGAGTTCTCAAATTTATAAAAACTCTGTGGTTTCTTCAGGCCTGAGAGGGCAAGACCATTTTCAAAGGGCACTTCTATTGGAAAATCTTTAAGTTTATGGAAAATTTTGAAGGGGCACCAAGGCCAAGATCAGGGGAAACAGAGGCCATGGCCTTTGTGACCTCCATGTAATTCCATGCCTGTTTCACCAGTAAGCTTTTGCTGTGTCCCCACACCTCTTCAAAACACTAAAGGCCTACACCTCCCCAATACTCCATTTTAACGGACAGCCACTCAGACAGGTTGTGCTTCAATGTTGTTATATTGTTCCATGAAAGTCTGATGAATTTGCTAACCCAGAGATTTATGAAGTCATTAAATTACAATGCCCAGTCCTGTTGTCCTTCCTTTGTCAAGTCATTGTTGCAACGATAATTTTTCAAGGAAACCTATTACCCGAGAAGCTCCAAAAAGTTCAGAAAAATAGTACCACCCTTAGGCACGGAATTGTTTTGGGAATACCTACGTTAAGTGGTTAATGATATGAGACAGCACATAGAAGTAAATTTACTTCAATCCTCTTATTTACAAACACTGATTAACATGGTGTGAGTGTTCCTGTCCTACTTTGTTGTGCCTTGTAGGTTTTATTGTCTGGATTGCTTGGAGATAGTGATTTGACGCTTTTTTGTGTTATGTTTTTGTGCTGCCTGTAAATAAATAAATAAATACAACTAACCTGTAAAAGATTCATGGATTTACTTTGGTTTTTGAGAATTTCTTTTGTGTAATTAGCAATCCTTTACTCTTGTTTAAAGTAATGAAAAATACATCTTTGTCTTTTGTGGACCATATTATTTTCAAAGTTCCTCATTTCATATATTTCTGAAACTGTTGTTTTCCCCCTTAGATGAACTGGCCCGGTAACTCTCTGGAGTTTGCTAATCTCTTCTTCACGGCAAGCCAGCACAAGTCATCTTCAGCGTGTGGCCGACAGCTTGCTACTCCAGCACAGTTCTCAACAGAGGTAAAACATCAGATTTATCTCTCTGACCCCTTGTTATTTTGTAGATTTGTACAAGTTCATAAATGCTAAGCAATGTTTGATGCTTTGCATGCTGTGGAAAATAGCAAGTAACTATTTCTTAGTAAACTTGTTGGTACAACCGTGTGTTATCTCTTTTGGGAGGAGTGTTGGCTCTGTGGAGAGTCGTTATTGTGGTCTCAACGTGTCAAACAGTATACTCCGTCATATTCATTCTCCTGAAGACGAGCAGAATTAACGAATAGCTTAAATTATACATCCTATCAATTTCAAAAGTGACGGTTAGATTATTCACTTGTATCGTAAACTGTGTTGTTGGTGTTTTTTTGCTGAGACACACACAAATTTTCTTAAAGTCCAACAATTTGTAGACACATTTGATTGATTTTGTTATTGTACTCATTTCTTGTTCTCCTTCAGGTGTGCAACCTCTCTGCAGGCAATTCCAAGAAACTCACTGAAGATGACCTCGATGAGAAAGAGGTAATATACAGAGTTTGTTTTACTCACAGAAATTGCAACTGCAAGTTATTTAAAAACCTTCAGAGACATTTCTTAGGTAGCAACTGACAAAATTCACTGCTGACTGTTCTACAGGAGCATGAATGCTAGTTATCAAACATTGTCAACGATTTCAGACAGTCTTCATGCCTTGAAAAAAAGTGTTTTTTTTAATTTTCTGTGGATTTTTGTGAGAAGAAATTAAACTTTAGACTTGCCCTTCACCTCAAGGTCTTGTCAGCATTACCAGTTTATGTCATGAGAAATTCCTCAACATGAAGTGAGTGATTTGGGGCAAAATTACACATAATCGTATGCCAGGTTTGGAGTCAGAAGTGGCGAAAACTTTTCAGCATATGCTCTTGCATGCGTTTTACTGACTCACCAATAGAGTTCACATAACCACTGATATTTCTTTTTCATTTGTGTTATTCAAGTGTGGAAGTTTAACAAAGTCTTGCATGAGTTTTTGGTTGGCATTCGTTTAAAAGTTGCATGATCTTGATTCAATCCATTCGTCAGTCTGCGAGTTTATGCAGAACTCCTTTGCAAAGTTACATCCTGTTGCACTTTCAAACATTGCTTTTAAGCCATTGCTTTTTTTGCAGAGACACCGATTCATGTAGAAAAATTAACAGAAAAAAAACCATAATTTGCTAATCAAAAACCATAATGGTTAATAAAACCAAAAATGCCTATAGATTTTGTTTCCACTGGACTTGGGAAAAGTCGAGTGAAACAAAAACAATACTCTTCATCCCCGCTGCTAATATATAGGATTTAAACTGCCTCTAGCTACCAGGCAAGCTTGGTGGTTCCGATGGTCTTAATGGCGAAGATCTTGGGTATACCATTCATTAGTGTAGGTAAAACACTCTCTTTCAAAACACTCTCTTTCAAAAGAAAAAATGTAGAAACTGTTCCTTGCTTGAATGTACCGAAGAATTGTCTATTTATTGAAATGTTTTGGGGTGTGTTTTTTTTTTGTAGGTGATCAATGCCGAGTTTGACTGCACAGAAGCTGTGTGTAAACTACAAGAGTTGATTAAGCATCTAAAGGAACTGTTGAGACTCCATACAAAGTATCAATGCAAACTATCACTGGCAGACTACTCACAGGTAATTCATAATAATAGTACTATTACTGCTACTACTACTACTACACGGTTTAATGTCCCTTGTTCTCCGAAGTCAAGGGTTGGACTCATTTATGGTCTTGTCAGCCTGGCTTGATCGCATTGCTCCATACCTCCCAGTCTTTGGTTCGAGACAGTGCACTTGAGGTTGACTGGAATATTGTCCATCCAGCTCTTTCTTGAGAGACCACGTAGGTGAGCGCTCTCAACCTGTATTTCTATCACCTTGGGCCACTTTTCATCACTCATGCATTGGATGTGCCCATAACAACGCAGTCTACTCCCCATTGGACTACTTCAATAGTAATAGAGTTCTTGTATAGTGCAAATATTCTAGTAACTTGATCATCATTTATGTTCCTGGTAACCAGACATACTTAAACCATTCCTTGAATGTTCAACTCCTTATGTTAACGCTAAGGGGTTACCATCCCAGCCCTCCCAGGTTCCCATTTATACACCTGGGCTAAGAGAATCAATTTATGGTTAAAGGTCTTGCTCATGGATACAAGCACCAGAGCATGATGAGTCTGCTCTCTGGTTACAGCTCTGCCTCATCTCTGTCCAAACAAAGTTGCCTTCCTTACCATGAGAACCTGCACAACAATGTATAGTCATAAAGAAACAAATATGCATTGAATCAATATGTGTTAGTGTGGGAGAACTTGGTGAAGTTCTTATGATGTTTAATAATATGCAGTTCTTATATAGTGCTTTATCACACCCGAGGATGTCTCAAAGCGCTCATTATTTTTTATATACAAGGTATGTGGAGCTATGTTTGAAATATAAGACTCATTTATTTACATAGCACTTGTAGTGTTTTACAAGGTGCAGTGGCGTAATCTGCAGCCAACCATAACCATAACCAAACCCCATTTCTTTACCTATAAGTGTAATAGATTCTTTTATGTGCATAACACAACACACGAGACCTATAGGCTTTACATCCCATCCGAAGGACAAAAGGATAAGTGTCAAGACCGGGACGTGAACCCACACTCTGCTGGTCAGAAACACCAGAGCTTAAGTCCAATGTGCTTGACAGCTCGGCCATGCCACACCATTAAAATCTGTACAGTATTTTGTAATTGAATATTTGATAAGTGGAGAATCTCCATGACCGTTCAACGTTTTTTTTAATGCGAGTTAGGGTGTTGATTTTCAAAAACTGTTCCTCTTTTTTTTCCCAGGAGACAACAAGCACCCTGGTGTTTCGGATGCTTGATCGTGTCGCAGCTCCAGAGCTGATTCCTGGCACGATAGCAAAACTGGTCCAGCCTTATATTCAAGAACACAATCTCAATGGAGATAAGCTACTGCTGCACTACATACAGGTCGGTCCACATTCTCAAGGCATGAAACCAACAATGTACAATGTACATTGCGCATTACAAATTTTACAAATGTGTTTTCTTAATAACTTTTTGATTGGATCAAATATAATCTTTCAAACACCTAGACGTTTTTTACTACCCGTTAATGTTAAGCGACTTTTCTCAAAACCAGAGGATTAAAGTGAATGTAATTTCCCCTAAGACAATGTCGTACCATCCCTTGAGATGTTTCTTCCAACTAGAGGATTGGGATGAACGTACTCTTCCAAAGCCAGTTCTGTCCCTCTTTTAAGAAATTTATCTTGAAAATTAGAGGATTGAATGAATGTTCGTGTTCGTGTCCTCTTTGAAAATCTCGGTTACACTATTCCTTCAAACCAAGGCTGTGCCATCCCTGTATGCTTCTAGAGAATTGGATTGAGTATTCATTTCTTAAGACCAATGATGTACCATCCATTTCTGTCATGCTTCTAGAGAATTGGATTGAGGTTTCATTTCTTAAGACCAATGATGTACCATCCCTTTCTGTCATGCTTCAAAAGTATTGGATTGAGTATTCATTTCAAAAGACCAATGGTGTACCATCCCTTTCTGTCATGCTTCAAAAGAATTGGAGTGAGTATTCATTTCAAACGACCAATGATGTACCATCCCTTTATGATATACTCTAAAGAACCAGAACGAATAAGCATTTCAGAATACCAAATGATGTACCTTCCCTTTATGATTTGTTGTTATTCCCCAGGACTTGCTGAAAAGCTACGCCCAGGGGCGGAGTGTAACCTACGTGTATGAAGCCTTCTGGGAAGCTAAAGCCATTGCAGTTATCCATTGCATCAAAGATGTTGAGGTAGGAAACGATAATGTCAGAGCTGCCAACTCTACCTGATTCTGCAGAAAGTTCCCTGGAAATAAACCAATCTTTCCCTGCAGGGCTCGAATTTGGGAGAAAAATATACAAGACTGCAGGGCTGGTAGCTCAAAATGTTTACTGGACCAGAAATCTACATGAACATACAAGACCAAAATAAAAATGAGAAAAAATTTCCCTATTCCTGCAACATGCATTTAAATGTTTTATTTTAACAGTAATTGCACTAAGACATGTAAGAGAAGATCTCTAGTTTGGAGTATTAAGTATAACTCATTACTCAGTTGAGTCGAAAGGAATTTTTAAGACTCAAAGTCAACATTTGAACATAATTATTTTTCTTCTGAGGGAGATATTAAACAGTGAGGTACAGTTATTGAATTGAAAAACATAAGACCGCCGGACTTTGTCCTGTTGTGACACTAAAACCACTGGCCTCTGTAAAATTCGAGCCCTGCCCTGCCCTGTTGTGATGAATAAATTTGCAAAATCTCCCTGATTATGGAAACTTTTTTCCTATTATGTTGAATGTAATTCTAAATACCTCCCTGATTGCAAGACGCAATTGTTGGAAGCTCTGTATTGTATTTAGACTTTCCATATTGTAGTATGTTGACAAACTAAAGCTTCATCAGTCCGTTGAAACAAGTCTGTCAAACTGAAGATTAGAAATAGTATAAGACAGAATTAATCCTCCAGAGAAATTATTTTGTCTGACGTACTGTCAAAGTCGTGAATCAAAACAACATTTGAAGATCCCCAAATCATCATGGCTAATTTTGAAAATAAAAATAAGTTTGATATTAATATTTACCCTTTGCGAATTCCACATAATTCTGCTCTGTTCTGCCAGTTGGATATATTTAATATGAAATAAAATAAATTAAAATTTGAATCCCTGACAAACCACAAACCATTTTTTGTTTCACTAAATCAGGTTTTCCTAATGTTGGTTGTTATGAATGATGTGTTTATTACAAAGCAGAGGAAGGTAATAACTTTAAACCAGTAATGTAAAAAACCTTGAATCCTTTAGGAGACCATAGCGGCCAGAAACAGCTTGTACCAAAATGCCCATAGCGGCCATGAACGGCCGCAAGCTCTTACTTACTTCCACTCAACCAAAAAGGTCAAATTGAAGGTCATATTCTGAATTGACATTTTCCAATCTTGTCCATGTTAACATAGTATCTATGTTTCTAAAACAAAACAAAATTTCTGTTTCATATTATTTTTCAGACACTTTTTACAAGAAAATAGTGTGTCAAAACGCAACAATATTAGCCATGTCTGGGTGTATGGTAATGATTACACAGAAGGGTGTTCCTGGTTTGATTGGCTGCATATTGCGACACAGCAGCTTGTAAACCATTACATGGTGCTATGTAAAGGAGTAGGTCTCATACTTCAAACGTAGCCCCACATACCTTGCAGGAAAATACCTAATGTTGAAGCCTTGAGCGTCACTGAGTGACGGATATGAGCGCTATATAAGAAGCCACTACTATTATTATAAAAGGAGTGGTCTCTTAAGGGTTAAGGAGAAAATTATTTCCAACTGTTTTTTGTTAAGATTGTAAGAGTCCTTTGATATTCATCGGTCTCTCACAATGTGTTTTGTTGAACACAGTGTAAGTGTCTAGCCATCTACTGTCTGATGATAAGTGCCTCTATGCCGTGGAATGACAAGATGGAACAACTTGTTCATCAAGGACTCGGCCTCAAACATCCAAAGTTAGTAATAGTAGTACGGTGATTATCCCGTTTGTAAGGTGTGTGATGTAATGCCATGCCCACTTAACACAAATTGATTCCAACGCTTACTAGCGACCCATAAGAAATGCATTGACCTTTTTTTTCTGGGGTTTGCCTTTCGCTTTCGTTTCGCAAAGACACATGGTTGTCAGTTTGAGTCATAAGAAATGCCTTTGATTGAAAAAATGAAAGATTTTGGGTTAAATTACACGGTTTGCAAGCTTTGGACCTTGAAGTAGAAAAACTCTTGCATTTGCAGCAAATGTGTGACGTATTAACGACAGGATGGTCTCATACATGTAATTATATTATACAAATATAACATAGTTTGAGGGTGGACAGTCGATATTAGCTCCCTGAGATAGTGGGAAGTTGACAAACTAGTGCCCAAGGCAAAGATCTGGAGTTCACCTATCAACTAACGGAATAACTTTAATTGGTAACTCAGATTATTTATGTGACAACAATGACATAAAGATCATCTTCATTTCTGCAGAGTTGAAGAGCTACGTGGTAAGTACAAGTTGGTTCAACTTAAGAAGATGCTGGCTAAGTATGACCTCCGTCATGACAACGTACGCAAGGATAATGCCCGGGTAAGTGAGGACTCACAACCTAGACAAATCAATGATTTGTTATGTGAGAGTAGGCACAGTCATTCCATCATTCAGTCATTCCATTGTGGCGTATCATGGCCGAGCGGATAAGAGCACCGGACTCAAGCTCTGGTGTTTCTGATCAGCAGAGTGTGGGTTTGAGTCCCGGTCGTGACACTTGTGTCCTTAAGCAAGACACTTAATCATTATTGCTTCGTCCTTCGGATGGGACGTAAAGCCATTGGCCCTGTGTGTTGTGTAACGCATTTAAAAGAACCCAGTGCACTTATCGAAAAGAGAAGGGGTCCGCCCCGGTGTTCCTGGTTTGATCGGCTGCATATTGCATCACAGCACCTTGTAAGCCATTACATGGTGCTGTGTAAAGGAGTAGGTCTCATACTTCAGAAACGTTGCCCCAAATAACTTGCAGGAAAATACTGAATGTTGAAGCGCCTTGAGCGTCACTGAGTGACGGACATGTGCACATTATAAATGTATATTATTGTTATTATTATTATTATCAGTTTCTACTGGATTGGTTGATTACAGTTCTTCTGATGCAATTATTACATCAGCAGGCACAGGATTGCTCAGGATTTGTCCTGATTTCAGGATTTTCTCAAAACCTCCTTGAGCCTTCAAATTTTTCTCGAAAAGTGTAAAGCAGTCACCAAAGGGAGAGAGACATAGTCCACATTGTGTCCAAACATGTAGTTTTGTCATTCTGGTGATGCATAGAGTCTGTAAACCTCCTGAATTGTAACATCTGGGAGGTTCCGGGTCTAGAATAAGGGGAACTAAGTTCTCACATTCGTCCAATCTCATCCCTGCATCATATTTGCAGTATCGCTGGCAATTACAGGATTCAAACTGCAAATTGCATATAGATTATGGATTTACTTTCCCTGCAGGACTTGGAAAGCACTTGTCACATCGGTTTAGAGTATTAAAACCTTGAACGTTATCGTTCTTTATCAATTGAACTTTCTTAAATTCTTAAATAAATTATATTAGTTTCTTTACTGGTGAATATTTCATTGAACAGTTTTGATTTGTCCAGTATATTCTCTGAGTCTTCTGGGGGAAAAATAATAGGTGCCTAGGTTGGTATTACAACCCATGACTCTGTATTACAGAGTAGAAGTCAATGGACAACAAAGCTTTCCTAGCGATAAGAGGCCAGCTCAAATCCCCCAAAATATTATTTAACTCATATCTGCCTAACTACGGGATTTCCCGTTGAACACACAAATGCTGTTCATGCCTAAATACATGAAAACCTGTAGAGGAACAAGAACTTAGTGTCTTTTTTCTACTCTCACAACTAGTTATATATGAGATGGGAAACATGGCAAAATATATGTTAAGAGAATGATGTGCTCTTTCGAAAAGTATACAGTTTAATGGGGTATCTTTATTTGCTAGGCATTTGGGGGCCTAAGTAACATTGTTTATTGTAATGAAGCAAGGCAGGAACATCGTTTATGTACTGTGACCAGTCAGGCCAGTATGGGTTAAAGAGAAAACTAAGATTTAAGATTTAACTCATTAACTTATCACTGCATTTCCTTATTTATGCTATGTGGTGATGAAGAACATTGGTAAAAGATCAACAAAATTGGGATCATAATTCACTATGGATGATTTAGGCCTGTATTATAAACTGTAATCATTGTTGGTTTTTTTTTCTAGATGGTAATTAAGAACATCCTTGTTAGTGATGGCTGCGATTGTCTTGAGGATGCACTTCAAGTCGCTAAGACCTACAACCATTTATCCCAAATAGATGTCTTCATCTTCAGACTCAGGTTTCTCATTCAACATGACAGGGTAAGATCAAAAGACCGAGAAAATTGTATTCCCCTAGAAGTTACTTGTCAGAGATACTATCATTAATGTTAATTGCAGGGAAGGGAAAGGTTTTCATGGTTTTTTTTAGAGAACTTTATTTTTGTACACCCTCTGGTTCTCAATGAGTACAACATACAACTAACCTTTGAAAGTTTCAGCTGAATACGGTATCTACTTGCTGTCAAAACAGCAAAAATCTGTCACTGTATTTTCACATGAACATCCACGTTTAGTGAGGTGACAGCAGGTACCAACCACATCTCCGGCCGCAGCATTCGCAAACAGACACCAACCCTCAGAAATCTGAGAAACGATTCATGCATGAAACGTTTCTCAGATTCAAATGTTTTTGGGTGAATAGTTATCCAAACCATCTTTACTTTGAAGGGAATCCTTTTCTAAAATCAGCAGCTGCAGTGCTTCTCACCAAGTAAGTTGTTAAGGTCATTTATGTATGGAGTCCTTGCCAATCTATGACCCTATCTTTTATACCTTGTTTTGGAACTCCTTGACCCTTATCCTGCACCCCTAATACCCCAATCATCTAGACCAGTTAGCAATTAATTTTGATACCTACTCTGTGATTGCCTCTTTCATAATTTATTCAGCTCTTCTCATGACCTAAAAACCTGGAATTGCTTCTGTGAAAGAGCTGTGCATGGGGTCGCTCACTTTGGAGGAATTCAATCTTTTTGCCAGACCCGAAATGTTGTATCTTGTAATATTATCCCATATGTACACACAAACCCAATGGAACCAAGGTGCCATGTTTTTGCATGTAGTCTCTCTCGTGTGAGATACAATCCAATTATTTTGCAATGACACAGATGAAAAACTTTATGAGTCACCATGGGAATTAGATTAGTTTTTAAGTATTCTTATTCATAAAATGTGGTAAATTAACACTTCTAGTTGGTTGACAAACTCAATTTGTCTGTAAAAACTGAAATGGCCAAGTTGAGTACAGTCAGCAAGCTGATCTCGGGGCCTACATTTTACTATAATGTGCATACAGTAATATAAACTCAATCCATTCACATGAAAGGTATAAGGGAGAATAAAACAATTATTTACTTCAAACTGATGAAGAATATTGTTAAACGTAACTTGTAAACAATACCGATGCTGTCTCATTAACTTTAACCAATCGAAAAAAATGTGTTTGTTGCGACAGATTCAGGATTGCATTGAGCTACTGTCGTCGATGAACCCCACAGAAGCAATGGAATGTGCCAGGAGGGTTGTGACCTGGTCAGAAGTCCTTCTCAATGAATCAACGCAAAACATTCTGGACCAAGAGGTAGTTAGTGTCAAACAAATTTGGTTCAATTCAAATGAACGACAAGCAACCGTCCTGCGCCCAACACTAGTGTACAAGTACACATGACTGGCATATTTTAGATATTACGAACAAAAACAGAAACTTGTTAACATTGAGAGCTGAATTATTTCATGAAAAATGACATATTTATGAGGAATATTCGACACCCAAAACCCACTGCCAGAAAATGTGAGCGGTCATGGAATGTTAATCCAGTGAGATTAGTAGCTTCTTACCGGTAAGGTTTGAATTTTGGAGCTCTGAAAAAAATCCACCCCAGAAACAGATCCTCATATCTAGGATGTCACTAAAGTACTTATACTAAAATAAAAGGCCTCCAGGGCTAGAGGTTTTTGACACCATGTACGAAATCTCTTAAATTCTAAAAAGAACCAGTGGTTTAATCTGCACTTTAACAGTATGCTCTGTCCTGGGCCTGGTGTAAGCACGAAAGCTTGCTAAGCACAGAATAATCTTGCTTAGCAGAAACTGGTTACCTGCCAGAATTCTACCCAGTTTTTTATTTTCGCCACTGGTGCCCCATTCATTGTTTGCTTTAATTGTCTCCAATGCATTTTTTCTGCTAAATAGCTTTATGAAATTTGGCCCTGTTGTCACCAAATTGCATGTCTTTAACACTGTAGAGTACTTATTGTGTTCATAGATTTGATTGCGCATCCATTAATTTCTAGCGCGAATCTTTTTCAGGACAAGAATGAGATAATACTAATCACCAAGGGCCTCATCAGCATCCTCAAGTTTCTCCTGAGTAGAATAATGGAACCCTTAGAAGTCAGGCACCTGCAAGATCTGCAGAAGGACCTCAAATGCATGCTGTCATTACAGGTACCAGACCTAACATACCAATCCAATTCATTACCAAAAACAAGTACAATGCATAAACATGGAACAATTCAGACTGTTTTTGATGGGGAAGTCCAAACTGCACAAATGCATTATTTTGCTTCATCATGAATTAGAAGGGCTTTGTACTAAGACCCACCTTAGTCTAACTAACATTTTCATCATATAGTTTCAATACAAGAGCTAACAAAACCATAGAAGGCGTCAGGGTTTGGAGTCCTTTTTTAAGTACATACTTTAGCTCAACCTGGCAACCTGGCTCAACCTTTGTTTTGCAATTACACATACATTTCCCTGTTGCCTCTCACATGTTTCAATCCTACCCTTCCCCATTCTACTCTTATCTCTCCTTTTATTTTACCAAATTCTATCATAATCTTTCTGGCCACATTTGTTGCAATTTTTAAGTAGGTTCGATTAAAAATATGTTTATATGTTGCCTTTTAAAGGTATATTACATCATTAGTTTTCTGAACAGTAAATTCATTCTCATCCTTTAGTTTTCAATTAACAACCAGCCTGTGAAAATTTCATCAAATTGGATGGTCATTTTTTAGTGAAAACATCAACAAATAGTGTATGTTTTGCAAGGATGCTCATGCTCATACATGCTTATTTTGATTGTGGCAATCAGATTAAGCAGTGATGATTTTGGAGTTCTTTAAGTGCAATTTTGAGGACTTTGGCTGTATTTCAGACAAAGATTATTACCTTGGACAATTGGAACTGGCATAAAGTTTGTAACCAGTATAAGCTTTCACTTGTAAACTGATCGTGGTTTCTTTTTACAGTCATCTATCTTGTATTTTTTTTCCCTGAAGTTTAAATATGTTTGTTTTCGTTTTTTTATATTGTTTGTCTGCCTGAGAAATGGATGAATAAACAACAATAATAGACTGTGCAAGTCTTGCGTGAATTGGAACTATAAATATAATTTGTAAAAAATATTTTTATTTGTAGAAAAAAAATGATCAGGAGCAATCGCTCTTTTACATGTAGATGTCTGTCATGTTATACCTCGATAGGTTGAGTACGATGAGTTTCTACCCTTGGAGGATTTCCGGAAGGCAAGCATCAGGAAGGCTGTGTTGACCAAACATCTGGCTGCATTCTACCTCAAGAAATCTAAAGCTAGAGGCAGTAACGTGGATGAAGAACAGGTAAATATAGTCGCAAAGGAAAACAGTGGCAGAGCTGTCTGTAGAAGGAAGTCTCCCATGTATTTCAACATTTTAGGGGACTCTGGGCAACAAAATTGCACACTTTAACAGGTCCCAGCATATGATTACGTGGAAGACTTGCGTAGTCTATCGGAATGCTGTTTTGCTCGTGGCTCTCCAGTGTTCCCTGTCTTCCATAATAGCTGTTAGATCTTCTTCAGGAAAGCTGTATCCTGGCAGATGCTGTCCACAGAGATTGTGCTTGGTCTTCCTATGTATAGACTGTCATGGGAGGGAGTCAAGATTACCAAGCTGCTGACAGCCAGCTCAGGATGCCTGAGGCAGTACCCAGCAAAGCTCAGTCTCTTGGCACTGACCTTGTCACTGATCCTTGGTAGTACACCATACAGACCCTGGCTAGTCAGATGCATTGACCACTGAACCGTCTTGACCACTGTTGAATGGCGTGCAGTGGCTGAGCGGTCAAGCGCACAGGACTCAAACTCTGGTGTTTTTGATCAGCAGAGTGCAGGTTCGGGTCCTGGTCTTGACGCTTGTTGTCTCTTTAAGCAAGAAACTTAACCATTAATGCTTTGTCCTTTGGGATGTAGAGCTGTAGGTCCTGTGTGTTGTGTGAAATAGTCGCTATGTGATTTTAATTCATGGGACAGCCAGGTTTAAAAGCTATGAGTGTGCACTTGCTCACTATAAATTTATTGAGTCATCCTTATATTTCTTCTTGTCACCAATTTGTTCTTCATCAGCGTTTTAGAAACTTCACATTATATTTCTTTAATTTTAGAAACAGACAGTGTGCCAAGGTGAGAAGAAGAGAAAAGAATCACCTGAGCGGGATTTCACCAGAATATCCAGGTACCTTTATTTATCAGCTTCATTCACTAGGGATTTAAACAGTCGGTATTGAGATTCAATAAGGTTTATTTTTTAACAACATCAAATATTGCTGTTTTTGTTGCAGAAAGCTTAATTTATAGAAAAGTATAAAGCTGAATTCACAAGGAAAGTTTCAGACCACCATTTTTTTTATTGAGTGTTAGTGCAATCGCACTCCTCCGCACTCCTTAACCTTGTCCGGAGTGCCAAAAATAGCCCTCTTTCAAAATTAAAGAATTTGCGAGAAACATATTTTTACTCATAGCAGAAAACAAACTACAGATGTAGCGTTTATTTGTATTGATCATGTAACAAAACTAAGCACTCTTCCACCTGCAATCCAATTCACGCTTATGAATTATCAGAGGTACTTACGTGCCTAACTTAAAGGTAAGGTCATACTTTGATAATGTCCTCAAAAAAACAGATGTGTAATTTCTATCTGAAAGCTTACTTGTTATAAAGATTGTAATGGTGGTAAGCATCCTGTGAAATGTTTTTGTCTGAAATGCCTCGTTGATTAGAAATCAATCAAAACAATCTGAAAAATGATTCTTGCATGGACCGTTTCTCTCATTTCTGAGGATCGGTGTCTGTTTGCGAATTCTGCGCTGAACATTGCCATTCTTATGAAACTGCTGTAACAGTTTTTTCCTGTTTTCTCAACAAGTAGACACTGTATTCAACCGAAACCTTTACAAGTAAATTTTGTTTGTCGCTTTCTTAAAATTTTTGCCTATAAATCAGCAATATGTTAATAAAAACCAAACGATGACCCTACTTTTAAACATCATTAAACAGTCACATTTTATACAATCAATTTTTTTCACATTTTGGACTAATGTGTGGTGAAGGTTGGTCAGAGGAGATCAAAGAGCTCTCAATAATTTAATTAGAGCAGTTTATAACTTTCCCCATATTTCTTAAAATGAAGGACTTCAGTTTTGGGCTTTGATTTACCACAAATTTGAAAATGTATCTTCAACAATTTACATGACCCGACATGCTTTTAAAGGTTGAATTGCAGGCAATATTGTCACTTTGACAGCGTGTTCAGTTGTTGGTTTCCCAAAGGTGATATTCAGGGAGTTGTTTCTCAGTGTTGATCTGCGGGTAGCAACTTTCCATTGAGTGACTGATTTGAAAACAGTTTTATTGTTAATGCTGCAGTGAATCTCTAGGGTGGTTGTATTGAATTACACATTGCATTATGGTCTTTGAGCGTCTTTGCAAATAAGAGTTTCAAAGTTCTTGCTTACCTTTCCAACAATTTTCTAAGAACTACTTCTAACTCCCAACCTTACAACCTATACCAAATGTTGTCACAATATGTCTTGCTTTCCTTGCACCGTCTTTCTATCCTGCCAGAATCCACAGGAGAAGATTCCGCCCAAGTACAGTTCAAATGCATACCAAAGTAGCAGTGTGTCACCATTAGAGTAATTCATAGTACATGAAGTTCGTTTTTGTGCAATCCATCCATGATTTGCGCTTATCTCGATGTGCTTCAGCCTTCAGTGTTTCAAGTTGGCACACAAACCTAAAGAAAATATATGTATTTAAGAATACTAAGAACTCTTCTGTCTTCCATTCTTCTAGTCTGGCTCGGATACTCGGTACATCTCATGAGGACCTCAAGTGTCAACTTGCCATAAAAGCAGCCCAGACTGGCCAGATCAAGACAGCTTTGAAAATGTGCAGGTGAGTTTGTTGACAAACTTCTTGTTTTCATTATTTACTAATATTGGTTATATTGGCTTGGTTTTTACATTATTTCTTTCAATTCAGATTACTAGGCTTTTGGGACTAAAACTAACTTAATTTCTGCGAGTTAGATTTGAATAATGTCTGGTACAATGACTCTCGTAGTCACAAGTGACCGCTTAAATTTGAAGTCTGCTGACTGTAGACGGTTTCTGTGTCGCGTGGGCAAGCTTTTTACAGTTAAGAGATGACAAACACCCATACACAATTCTGAATGAATGCGTATGGCACATTGGGGCCAGGATTTGCACATCTGGAGGTTGCTGTACGAAAGCTTGCTCCGAAACTTGTGACGTACCAACACTGTCTAACTCACAATTAGCTCATTCCTGTACTATGTTTTTAGGTACTTTTTTTTCTCCTCTCTACTGTTTCTAAAACTAAAGGAAACCCTTACAAAATAAATTGTCTCTATTTTTTTAATTCAACATTTGAAACAGTTTGAATGTCTCATAATATCTACCGGACAGTCTTTACTTCTTGAATCAACCATACCTCACTGACCTGTTCTTCCCCAGATTGGCTCCTCATACTTGCATGCTCCCTTCATACACTCGTTTTTCACTTTTCTCCCATGATAACAATTCTGCTGTTCTCCATGCTCAGCCAGTTGCCCTCCTGTCATCATCCTTTTTTATACTTTGCCATTTTAAGCGTTTCTTGGGCTGGGCCTCTGTTTTCCTACTGTGTTGTTTCTGTTTTGGTTCTGTAGTTCTCCGATTTGCTTTGTATTTTGTTTGTATTTGTATTGTTGTGGTCTAATAAATAATAATGATAATAATAATAATTTTTGTAACCATCCATCCACAGGGAGCTCTCTGAGTACACCTGTAACTCAACCATCTCAGAGACAATCTATAGAGTAGCTCATACAGTATGTGACTTATGGTCTACATCACACCCTAGCATTATGAACAACACCACATCCGGTGATGAGCCAAGCTTATCTACAGAGCTCTACCAGCTAGCCTGCAAGGCGCTCACCCACTGTGATCAGAGTAAGTTGAGACACCAAGTTAGCCTAGTCATTCTTTCAAAGTGTATCGAAGCCAGTTTGTCAGGGTAAGATTATAGATGTAATATTTGCATCGGGGATGAAGAATTTAGTTTGGTTTTTCCCTTTCACCGATGTGTGTTTTAAGCACTGTATGCTCAGTGCTTTCCCGAGCTCTCTGAAAAAAAATCCACAGGCAATCACTCGGGTGGGATTCGAACCCACGACCTTTGCATTGCTAGAGCAGATGTCTTACCACTAGACCAACGAGCTAGCCCGATGGCTAGAGGCGGGTTCGAATCCTTAGCAGTGGGTACTGCAATGATTAAATAGATGTAATATTTGCATCGGGGATGAAGAATTTAGGGTAAGAAAGTTATAACTTAATTAGTCAACAAGACAACACAAATTACCCCCTGGCCAGCCTGGGCCTAATTTCACAGAGCTGCTTAACGGTAATAAATTTGCTTAAGCGTAGGCGTATTTCACAGGTGAGCAAGAAAATAAGGCAATCAACTTGCCCGTTCACCATGGATTGACATTGTTACGCCATTCATTTTCATACAGTAAGCACCGGAATGTTAGCATGCCTTTGCGTGTGCTTACGGTTATAGCAGTGCTATGAAAAGGAACTTCATGCAGTAAGCACAAAATCAGCCGTTAAGCAGCTCTATGAAATTGGGCCCTGGTGTTGATGTGGCGTAGGTGGCTATCAATGGTTCACAGAAGTCACTGGTTCACGGTGTTTGAGGGTTGTACTCTGCTGTCTGCCTGTTCTCACTCATACACACTTACCTACATGTAGACTGATAGGCCATTCAGATCAACTTATTTGACAATTTGCTCCATTGCTCCGTTTCCTCCATCCAATGAAGGAAAAAAAAAAGGGATTTGGGAAAAGAACATTAATGGCTTCGGGTCGTCATCCTAAATAGTATTTCACCACATTTTCAAAACACCTCTTACCAAATTGCCCAAAACACCAGATACTTTTTTTTAAACTAAAAAAGCACACCCCTATCTGCAACCCTATTTATGTAAACTGCTTGTTCTATTTGTATTCTCTCTCTTTTGTGGCAATTTCCCTGAAATTGTGTTTCGTCATATTTTTACCAATTCTTACTGGTTTTAATAGATGTTAAATTTTAATATTTTTTTACACCCACATTTGTGTATGGGTACAACCGGATAATGTACAGGTTTTAAAGAGATGGCATAATAAATGGTGTTTGAAGCTTTGCATGGTGTGGAGGATAAGAGTAACTATAAATATATAAATATAAATAGTAAACTTGCGGGTACAACCATGTGTAAAAACTCTTTGAGGGAGTGTTGGCTCTGAAAAGAGCCGGTTTGGTCTCGACGTTTCGAACAGTATACTCTGCTCGTCTTCAGGAGATTTCTCCTGAAGACGAGCAGAGTATACTGTTCGAAACGTCGAGACCAAACCGGCTCTTTTCAGAGCCAACACTCCCTCAAAGAGTTTTTACACATGGTTGTACCCGCAAGTTTACTATTTATATTTATATATTTATAGTTACTCTTAGATGGCATAATAGTTTGATTTATTTGACTTTTTCCCATCTATAGATATGTTGTGTGACTGTTCAGAGTTGTGCAAACTTGTACGCATGACTGATTCGGTTTATCATCAGTGTGAGAGTGGGGATTATGGAATCTCAGTACAGGTATGTTATCTCATAGAAATCAGAACTACAATTTGTCAGGATTTTTCACTCAGTATTTTATATCCTTGTGTCTTGACAGACAAAAACTTAAAAGGTAAAATATAAACTGGGTAGTCATCCTAAAACAAAATGGATTAGTTCCAATTTAAAAGCTGACTGGATATAAAGTTTGTACTACTTTCAATCCTCAAGAGAAAACCCTACATCTGAAATACTGTCAAAATTAAGAAAACACCCCCAAAGTACGTTTGTTTGTCTCGATTGCAGCAGTCAAAACAATCCTAATATGAAGATGCATAAAGTCCCTGACAGACGATTGTGTTGAGCATTTTTCATTGTTCCTAACCTGCTTACATGACCACCTTCATGACCTTATTCAGTTGGTTGCATGGAGTGCTTTTGTTGGAAACTAGATGATTGGAACGTAGTTACCGATATATACCACCTTTACGGGCAACTTGGGTTTTGGCTTTTGGCCGTGCCAAGCGTTTCAACTTTTCTACGAAGCCAAATGGTTCACAGACCAATCATGCAATGAATTTAATCAAACTTCCATGTACCTCACAAGGTATGTATGCATAACTCATAGTTCTGCTTTCAAAAATGACTATCACTGACCACAACAGGGCCGACTGACACTGTTTGACGTCAAGTGGGAACTATCTATTACCTAGATTTCCATTTGTGAGGATATTGAAAAACTGTAACTCCACTAATATGTAACACCCAAGTAGGTTATTGCTACTGAATGTCTTTTGCTTTTGATGTTTAGTTGTCATACAAAAAAGATATATACAATTTAACGTTCTTTGTTATAGATGGCATACCTTATATATTTTATCTAAATATTTATATGTGTGTCCAACTGGAGAGGAGAGTCTCCTTAAAGAAACTTTGTTCCTTTTAGGCAGTGCATCAGACTCTAGCTGTAAATACTCTTTACTTTTATCAATGTTACATTTGTTATTTTTATGTTTGTTTATTTACATGTATTTGTATTTTACACTGGCTTGAGAAATGAAATAAGTATCAATTAATATAATTATAAAATAACACCTGTGAGGTTCAACCTTTGAAATTGTCCACTATCCCTAATAGACGATAAGCAGCTCAGAGGCAAAGCGCGACCCGTATCTAGACTGGACTTTCACACATTACTTCAAGGAAGACACCCTGGTACTGACGTCATCTTACGCTCTACCTACAACCTGCAAGTTCTTGATGTCATGTTTGCCGCGTGCCAGATCTAGGATTCTACCTCTGGAGAATAATAGAATGGCAGGAAGGACTGCTGTTGACTTACAAGGTGAGGCTGTTTCCGGCACTTTGTACACCATGATGTTATTTTTTGTAAGATGGGTTTGAACAAAGAAAAATTGACTGGAGTGGGACTTGAACCAACGACCTCCGGATTAACGTACCGGCGCTCCACCAACTGAGCTATCCAGCCCTGTGTTGGCGGTCTCCCTATTAGTCAATATCTTTGTTCGGGGTGCCAGTCAGAAGCCATTCAACCGTAAGCTCCCTATTAGTCAATATCTTTGTTGTTACTTATTTAATTATTGAATGGCTTCTGACTGGCACTCCCGAACAGGGGAGACCGCCAACATAGGGCTGGATAGCTCAGTTCAGTTTCCTTTGTGGTTTATTACTTGATGTTGTTATTTTCCCTCAAAAATATAGCATTACAAAAATAGCTGATTAAATCAGTTCAGGTTTGTCTTTATAGTCAATAAGATTTTCATTTATTTTTATTTATTTATTTTTTTTAAGGTTCAGATACCCTGCCTGTGTAATTATTGCTCGAAAAAGTTTCTTAATGGTCTTAAATAGTGGTTCTAAATCGAAACTTGCTATTTTGAAATGGGGTTTTGAGAGAGGTAAGTTTTGTGCACAAGTCTATAGAAAAGTCAAGTATTTTTTATTGTGAATGCTTTTTTTACTTTCTGACCATGCTCATTCATGTTTTTTGTTGTTGGTATAAATCATCAAATGGTCGTATTCTTTCTCTCTGTCTGTTATGAAATCAATGACCTTTTCTGGGCTTGGGCTATGGCTCCAGCTTGGGTTATCCATCATTAAGTTTGGCAGCAGTGTGCATTTTACCTGATGGTTCATCATCCGAACAGAGCCTAAACCGAGGTTTGGAAAAAGCCCCAGTGACCTTCAAAAGCCACCAGCGCTGTAATCCTTATGCCTGAGGATACTTGTGTCGAGACGACGATGAAGAAATAGTCAGTTTTAGAGGTGGGAGGAAAAATCCTTCCAAGGCAAAACCCACATAACCAGGTAGGGCCACATGGGTGGCTCCGGTTAGAGGTAGGATTCGAACTGTGGTCCACAGAGGTGAAAGGCAAGGATAGAAACCACTAAGCCGACCTGGGCCCAATTTCATAGAGCTGCTTAACGGCCAATTTTGTGCTTGACTGCACGGTTTCCATTTCATAGCGCTGCTAACCGTAAGCACACGAAAAGGCATGCTTACCTTCCGGTGCTTACTGCACGAAAATGATTGACGTCACAATGCAAATCCATGGTGAACGTGCAAGATGGCCGCTTAATTTTCTTGCTAACCTGTGAAATACGCTTACGCCTATTTTTCTGCTACAGTAAGCACGAAAATTTGCTTACCGTTAAGCAGCGCTATGAAATTGGGCCCAGATCATATGTTTGCATTGAAAATATATCAATAAACCTACCGTCATTATATTATCATCCTCTTCTTACTTTCCTCAGACGTATTGAACCCGGAGAATCTTGAGCAGTATCTCCATCACTTGACCTCTGCATCCCTTGAGCTGATTCAATGTCTACAAGAGAACAACCAATATGAGATGGCATTCCATGTGCTTGCCGAGACTCTGGCAACCAGTCTGCAGTACACAGCAGCTAATACAATGGGGAATTTATTGCCAGATAATGAGGTCAGTTTATACAAATTGTTCTTAGCGGTAGGGTCAGATTGGTTTCTGTCAACGTAATGCTGATTTATAGGTAAAAGTATCAACAAAGATACAGTAAAAGTCACATGTGAAAGTTTAAGCTGATAATGAGGTCAGTTTATACAAATCATTCTTAACGGTAGATAGAATAAAAGTCAACTTGTGAAAGTTTAAGCTGATTACAGTGTCTGCTTGCTGAGAAAACAGCAAAAAACTGTCACAGTATTTTCACAAGAACGTCAAATTCATCCACATTAAGCAAGGTGAAAAGGGGTTCCAACCACATCTCTGGCCGCAGAGAAATCTGAGGAAGGATTCATGCATAAATCGTTTCTCAGATTCAGATGTTTTGGGGTGAAAAATTATCCAAACCTTATTACTTTGAAGGGAATCCTTTTTCATAATAGTTTATTCTGTTGACAGCTGCAGTGCTTCTCACCAAGTAAGGTTTTATGATCATACATTTTTTGAGTAGCAATCTGTGACCCTATCTTTAAAGGCAATTTACATGATTTATAATAAATTTAAAAAAAAGTTTTTGTTTCAATGTGATGGCTCACTGATTGTAGAGTTCATACTTCTACCAATCTTCCAGGGAAACGCTTTCAAAAATCTGCCAGTCTGAAATACTGTCCAAAGCAAAGAAATAGCAATCAAAGACTCCCAGAAAATCACAGCATTCATTAAAAGCATGTATGTGAAGAAAATCTCTGACAAAATGGGAACGGGGCCCAATTTCATGGCTCTGCTTACCATAAGCAAAGAATCAACGCTTACGGAAGCAGGGAATTCCACGCTTACGTCAAGCATATTTCACGGGTTAGCAGAGAATTTTTGCTTGTGCACATGTGTACTCCACATTACTAGGCATTCTTCGCTTACACAGCTAGCACAGAAATTGGGCGCTTGCACAGTAAGCAGAGAATGGTGATCACAAGCACAGAATTCGGCAGTAAGCAGAGCCATGAAATTGGGCCATGTTGTTATTGTTGTTTATTGTCTGTTACTACTCGTAGAAAGAAAATGAAGAGCTGCTGAAGCAAAAATTAATACAGAACCTGTTTAAACTGTTTGACTGTTTCAGAAATATCAAGCGCTGATCAGAAAAGAACAAGAGAGATGCACTCAGATTGCCAAGATGGGAAACCAGAAGATGAGAGAGTTCACTGCTACACTGATGGATAAGGTCATTATCAGTCAATACTCAAAGGGCAATAATTGTCAGTCAGTAGTGTTAGGGTCAATCAGAAAGAGTTGATATCAGCTGTCAGATTGGCAAGGTGGGGAACCACAAGATGAGAGTTCACTGCTACACTCATGGATAAGGTCATTAGCAGTCAATAGTGATAAGGCAATAATTTTCAGTCAGTAGTGTTATAGGTCAATATAAAAGGGTCAGTCACTTATAATAATACCAGTCACTAATAATAATAGTAGTAATGCATGGTTATTATGTAGCACTTTATCACACCCGAGGGTATCTAAAAATGCTCATTAAAAAAAAATTCCTACGCTGTATGCAAAGCTGTGTTTGAAATATAAGACCCATTTATTTACATACCACCATGTAACAGTTTACAAGGCGCAATCTGCAGCCAACCAAGTACGAAGCAATAATGGTTAAGTGTCTTGCTTAAGGAAACAAGCGTCAAGACCGGGACTCGAACCCACACTCTGCTGATCAGAAACACCAGAGCTTGAGTCCAATGTGCTTGATTGTTTGGCCACACCACGCCACATTTTTGGTTGTATTAACATGATTCCAAAAAATGGACCTTATAATTTTGTCCACATGTTTTCTTAACATTTTGATCCTGTTTTTGTCAATATTTAGCAAGTCATTCTCCTGAAATTAAAAGCAGTATGCACATTTCGAACTGCTAAGACTAATTCTCGATCCTTCTCCAAACTTGTCACAAAAGAGTTACTTTACCCACACCATGACTGTCACCTGCAAGCCAATTTCTTATTGTACTTACACCTTTTAGAGCTTCAAATCTTATTTATCTTTGAACTGTCCAGGTGTTTGGAAGTCGTCGTGTAGACCATCATCTAGCACTCAGCTTTGCCTGTGTGCTGCCTAAGCCCAGTGCTCTGGACAAACTCAAGAGCCTGACTGCCAGTGCTGGCCACCACTATCAAAAAGTCTTGGTATGTGATTCTGGTTTTTCAATATGATTTTCAAGTCGTGATTTCCTTATGGCATGCAGGCCGTTATCATGGTGCAGCCGTCTTGATTTTTCTCCCATTTAAATCGGTGTAACCAAAACAAAGCTGGAAGGAGAAATAGCCTGGTTCCTTTTTGTACAATGAATATTAGCATCCAGCACTGTTATTTGATACAGGGAACATGACCAAGATGGCATGATAAAGGTCTATTGTGGGCATCGGTGCTGCCATAACCAATGGTTAAGACATTCCTTGCACTCATATCAGGCATGATGTTCTTCCTTATTAAGTCTGATTTCTGATTTTGGGGCCCACAGAAAAATCATCAAAATTGTTTTTAAAAAGCCTGAAAAGTCTAATTAAAGCTTATACCATGTCTGTCAGCCCTTGTACTGAATAAATTTGTACTGCCTTTCTCCATTGGCCAAATATCATTCCTGTCATTTACAGAAACATTTATTATTTGTGATTCTCATTGTATGTGATGAAGGCGATTGCCAAAGTCGGATGTGAACTGGGGCGACTCCACAAGGAACCCAAGGTAGAGCAGATGTGTCAGAAACTAGAGACAGACGCTACATGGGGCCACCGCTTAGGTAAACTCAAGGTAAGTATTTGAACCCATCTGAAGACGTAGATCAACATGTTTGCAAAAAACATCATAGTGATGATTGCCTCATTACAAGGACACACTTGATTGACTGACTAAACCTCATGGAGTTCCGTCACAGGTCATTAATCATCATTGCGATGATTGCCTCATTACAAGGACATACTTGATTGACTAACTAAACCTCATGGAGTTCCGTCACAGGTCATTAACTTGCAATCAGTATCACCATTTTTGTGATCACCATCCTAAGCCCACTGTAGAGATGAGCATCTGCATCATAGATCACCAACACGCTTGCAATTATTGCTATTATGGTGATCACCTCACAAGCACTCCACAATGATGTACAATGTGAAAACTTTTTTCATAATTACGTAGTTCTTAATATAGTGCTTTACCGGAAACACTGGGGCGAACCCCTTCTCTTAACAATGTACAGTCGACTCTCGTTAATACGAGCTCGGAAGATACGAGACGCCGGTTAATACGAGGTATTTCACCGGTTCCGAATTGTCCCATGCGTGTTTCAATGTCTTAAAAAACGGAAGATACGAGCACGGTCGTAACGAGAACACGGATAATACGAGGTATTTTTGCGGCCCCATGATGACAAAATGTATTGTTTTTCAAACGGTTCTGTCCGATCCAAAACCAGAAACATTTCGCTGGTAACTTATGCTTGATATGCTACTTCGCTTACACGCTGACGGCTACCAGCGAAAACAACGTTCAGCATGGGCGCTACGCAGTATCGAATCTGTCACATCATGGTCACTTGAACGGCAAGTTTGACATGACTTTGTTATGATTTTTATCTTGAGTTATAAAAAATATTAAATTTCTATGATCATAGTCAACAAAAATGCATTTATCATTGATATTTTTTTGTACAGGATGCTCGTAAGAACTGTACTAGGAAGCAAACCGCTCCGTTCTAGCCTAGACACGTGTGTAGTGCATGCACTATGACGACGTGTGTATACATGTACGTGTAAATAGTGCACTGCGTTTAAGACGAGGTTCGGATAATACGAGGAAAACGGGCCAGTCCGGCGGACCTCGTATTAACGAGAGTCGACTGTACTGGGTTCTTTTTCACACAACACACAGGACCTGCGGCTTTACGTCCCATCTGAAGGACGAAGCAATAATGGTTAAGTGTCATGCTTAAGGACACAAGTGTCAAGACCATAACTCGAACCCACACTCTGCTGGTCAGAGACACCAGAGCTCGAGTCCAGTACGCTTGACTGCTCGGCCATGATACAGTCGTGCAAGAAACAATTAAAACTCACATGTCACTCAGTTTGCTCCTATTTCAAGGTTTTGCCCTGAGTGTAGACTTAAAGAATTATTAATTTTAATCTAAAAACACTTTCCAATATTAAATTCTTACTTACTTTAAGACAGGAGGATATATCAGATAAACACACATCCAAAACATTGTACCATCCCTTTCAATAACTCACCAATAATGATTTGTTTCGTTTGATTTGAAATCATTTGTTTCTTCAGATTTCCTTCAAAGAAGTGTTCAATGCGCAGGATACTCAGCATAAGAGGATGTTACTACCACAGATAGTCAAACATCCAGAGACTGATATCAGCTTGATCAAAAACTACTGCAGGTAGGATTTTTATTTCTATGGTAATAGGCCGTATGCACAACTGACATCTTAAAAATATATACGGCAATGCATCTTGGGAAACTGTTTACAGTATAAAACTAAAACCAAGCTGCGAAGCTGGACGCCATGCTGTAGTTTACATGTAACTAATGCCAGGTTTTATAGTTTTGTACCGCATTGCTTCAAAATCAGCACGCCATGATGGTTGCCGGTGCTGTGTTGCTTGGACTCAGATTTCACCCAGAATCCTTTGCAGGCCGATCATGTGCATTGAGACATGCATGTGGGCTATTACTGTTGTGGCTCTAATACCAGGCTCCAAGTCTGTTGGCTCTTCAGTGGGTTTGAATCCCGGTCATGACAGTCCTTGGGGACATTTAACCCATAATTGCTTCCCATCATCCAGGAGTGAATGGGTACCTCTGATGGGAAAAATTCTTGTTGTGTGCCAATTGATTGCTTGGATGACATACTCCTAAAATGTTGGAGTGATTTCAGAAATGCCTGGTGGCCTAATGAACAGAGGTAGTAATAGTGTACAGGGCTGTTGTGATGTTGGATTAAAAACTACTTTATATTGCATGTTTTTGTGGTAAATTTAGTTATTAACAGTTTCTACACCACACAGGTTTGGACAATAGTAACAATTTAAGAGATTTGTGCTCGACCCTGAAGCCGCCTCTGAGTTTAAGTGACATTGCCCTTTAAAGTAGAAATAGATTTGTCATTTGTGATTTACCAAGCACAGTTTTCAGTTCTGCAAAGATATTTTGTGTCAACATTAGACAAAATACCTTTAAAATGTTTTGGGGGGTTTTTTTCATTGAGGTTGGTATGCCAGTTATGAAAACCAGACAAAATCACTCTGTGATAAAACAATTGCACCTTAGTAAATATTGTTTTGCATTTTATAATTTGTGATACCCAAGTGGCTGTACTCCACTCATTTAACTCAAATTCAGGACTCAGGTCAGGAGTTTTCAAGGCAAGAATTTACTGTAACCATTAAGAGAAACTAAACAGTGTGTGTGTGCTGAGATGTTTCCTTCAGTTTGATATGTCTTGAACGTCCCGTTCCACAGTGCGTTCACACTGGAGGAGGATGAAGCCCTCTTGATGTACCTAGAGAGGCTTCTCCTACCCCCGGTCACACCGAGTGATATACCTCCTGATGTTGACCAAGCGAAGGTACTCAGTATCATCAGAGAGGTTGGGAATAAGGACTCACTGGTTGCCAGACTCAATACAATCCTGGATAAGGTAGGATTACGTCCTTTGCAGACATGAAAAAAAAAAATGTACTTCCCAAGGTACTACAAAATATATTACTTACCTGAAAGTGCGTAGCATTTTCCAAGTATCCAGAGTGAAATTGTTTCGCCAGGTATTGCTTCATTTTAAAGAAAAATGTTGGTATCATTTTGAAGCAATGGTCGGCTGACAGTTATTTGAATGTGTGAGTTTTTTTACAAGATCAGTCTGACAGGTTAAAGTCGCCTCCATTTGCTTTCCTTTTTCTCAGCAGTCACAGACTGACAAATGTAAACAGGTCTCTTGAATGATATTTCATGTTAAATCCTACCCCACAAATCTACATTCTCTTGAATGTTTCAGCAATTACCATCTGTGTAGTTGTGGCTCTGTAGTGAGATAAGGGCTTGGTATGCTTGAATTTCCACATTGATTGTTCCACAATTCTGTTTTCTTGATAATTTTTTCACCAAACTGACTTCAAAGTATATGACACAAATAATTTGTGTGGTAGAGAGAAAAAAAGAACATTACTTAATACAAAGAAAGTGTGATTGATTCGGCTAATTGATTATCCCCCTCATCAGGTTAACTCCTATGACTACATCCGACTGGACTTTGTCTTGAAATGCATCAGAGATGAGAACCCTGGTGACCCGTTGGCTGATATTGTGAGTAATTTCAAAGCTATACTGAGTAGTAAGATTGGAAGCTTTGCATGGTGTGGTAGTGGGACGTCAGAAAAGAGAATAAGTAGTAAACAACTGTTCAAGATTAATAACTTCTGGGAAGAAATGTTGGTTCTGAGGAAAAATTGAGTTGATGAAAAGTGTTTTCCAAGACAAAATAACTTAGCTGTTACCCATATTTACTTATTATCTTTTCAAACTATTGGTTGTGAATGAAGGGTAATTTAGGAGAAATGTTTTCATAGTAAAGTCATTCATTTATCTTTCAAGTTTTACTTAACTGGAATGATCTTACCAAAGTTCTCTCTTTAATCAACATAACAACAAATTGTTGCATAATTATAATGGTCTATCCAGTTAGGCAGCGCTTACAACCGCAAACCTCTATGTAACTCTTTGATACCCATTATTTGAGACTCCTTACTTTTTACTTTTGGTACTCTAGGGAGCTCAGTTGATGGAATATCTCGCTCACTACACACGAGTCACTGAACCATCAGAGTATGAGATTATGTTCAACTGTACCTCAGATGAGCAACAGGTACATGTGTATCATTCATTGTCAATATTTAGAATTTGTATAGTGAAATCAAAATAGACTAATTTGTTGAACCCCGCCAACCACAACAAACTGTCCTCAATGCGCATTTTGCTCTGCACCAAGCGACACACAGAAGACATCATGCCTTCTTAATAGCATGTACCACATGAGGGTTTTGCACTTCTCAAAGCCACTCACAGAAGGTGACGTGCCTCTTTGTGTTAGCATGTACCATATGAGCATTTTGCTCTGCGCCATGCCACAACACAGAAGGCATGACAGCTCGTTTGCAGTTTGTGACGGCATTATAGGCGGCTTGACTCTCAACAGACTTTTGGCCTTTGAGTGCACCTTCTCGGTAATACTTGGTCGATTCACTAAGGAATGAAGCTTCCTGGATCAATCTGGTCAAGTCAAGTTTGGATTATCACAACTGCACCATGGAGACATCTCGTTAGAACTTTCTGGTAAAGATGATCAGAGAGTAATGTTCAATGTCACGACCTCAGGTGTTTGCAACTTTAGAGAGATATTTCCATTATGCTATAGAAAACCTCTTCCACAATTCACCTTCAGATGCCATTTTTGATTTGTAGTTACTTGGAAATAGTGTTCCTCTCTCACCACTTTCGAAGGAGAAATTGCCGTACCATCCACTTATGAAAGGAGGACAGTGGAAGATCTTAGGTCAGTCCAGTTCAATATTTGTATCAATTAAATAGCTTCTAAATATTGACCAAAAATATATATTCTTTTATAGTTCTTACATAGCTCTCTTATCATGCTTGTATTGCATATTTACTTTAACATTTTGTATATACCACTAATTTATTTCTCAAATGTTCTTTGTTTATTGGCACACTTTATTCGCAAAAACTTCCTGCGTATTTGCACTTTACATGGACCTATAATCTTCAAATAGTTTCTGTATATTTTTCTGTATGCCTCATGTTTATTGTGTATACTTCATTTGTATTTCTCATATATTTCTGAATATTTTCTGAAAGTCTTTTGTTTAAGCAAACTTTATTTGTTCATTGCTCAAATATACTTTCTTTTACGTAAACATACTATTCATATGATTAGTGAAACCTATTTCCTTGTGCAATTTGTGTACTTCTGGTTGTGTACCTTATTGTTTTAAACTATGTTGTTATTCCATTGTGCTTCCTTAGATTTCTTTATACTTTTATTGTAAATTTATTTGCAATTTGTCTGATGCTCAATTTTTAAATTTTTTAATAAACAATTAATGATTGAATGAATGAATGCAATACCTCCTGTGTTTTTGCTATATTGTATTTGCCATGTGTATCTCATACACTTGTATTTCATAGGTCAGTGCCTTTGAACTTTGCCTTCAATCTGCAAAAATTCCTAATAATTCTAGTTATGTTTTCAAATATATTGTTTTCTGTATGAGTTTTGTGTGTCTCATATTTTCTATATGTATATTTTTCAAACACATTGATATATAAACTGCTTTCATATTCTCTTAAATTTCTTGTCCATATTTATCATATATTTGTAATCATTCCTGATATTTTCCCTGACAATTTCCCGTATATTTTTCAATGTGATGCTGATTTGCGACATTTTGTTCATAGCTCGTGAGTTGAATGAGGACACAGTGCATCAGCTCCTCCCAGTTGCCAAACTCTTAAAAGTAAGGTTCCTATGTTAATCAGATATTTCATTTGAGTTATTTGTCCAAGTAAATTATCTAAAGTAAACTTCTGAGTGTATTTTTCAATAACATCGGGTTGAACCAAGAAAAATTTGACTAGAGCGGGACTTGAACCTGCGACCTCCGGATGACATGCCGGCGCTTTACCAGCTGAGCTATCTAGCCCTAATGTTGTCGGAAACTGTAACAAGTTGTGCTGCCCATGTTTCAGTAGCTTTTGTTTCAATCAATCCTCAGTTGCATTTAAAAACAATTCCACTTGTACTGTTGTTTTGTTTTGGTTTTGTTTTGGTGTTTTTCCTTTTCCTGCTTGATTTCATCATTTTGCCTAACCGGCCCACAGCTTCCCACAGATCATCTCTTTGTTACCACCATCAACAACCTGATGAAACGCTCAGGCTCAGATGCCACACCCCCTGACAGACCCACCGGGGCAGGGGGCGATAGACAGGGAAGCAGTATGGATAAGAAAAGCCTGGAGGTCGTCCAGAGCCTCTTGCTCAGTATCTCTAGTCCCGAGATGGCGGTGGCTACTGCTAGAGTGGTCGTCAAGGAGTTGCCCATGGGACCACTCAAAGTGATGGCTCTGGAAATTTGTGTACTCCTGGCACGTCTATGGAAAGAAAAATGCCCTGAAAATGTAAGTTGTATTTGTTTCAAAACAATTTGAGCCACTACAAATCCTCCAACTATGCTTGATTACCTGATTTTAATGGACTCAAATCGAGGGGACATGTTGTTAGATCTTAACCACATGGCTTGAAATTAATTCCTGAAGTGTCAAGACCAAAATCTCATTCCAAAGGGTGTACGGATCTCACTCTGCCATTTGATCACAGCACGATCATAACAATTAACTGGTGTATAAAAAAGAGGTTAAAATAATGCACAGTCCAATTGGGTTAATTCACTCAAGAATGATAGCAGACAGAAGAGGCTTTAAGAAAAATGCAGTAACCGGCCCTCTCTCATTCTTCTTCAGGGTATCTGTGGATCCTTAATGGTATTAAACAGTCTTAAATTGAACTATGCAGATTTAAGGCCTTAAGAAGTGTTAACAAGTATTACGGTCAGTTATTTGAAGTCTTAAAAAAATGGACGAAGCGTGCAATGAAGTTTCCTATCAGCTGGTAAAGAACTGAAGTACGTTGCATGTAAAAAAGTAACACAGAGTGTGAGCAGGTGTAGCTGTTTCTCCCTTGCTTTATTCACTTACTTTTGGTCATAAACTTGGTTAAGGGTAGCATTAAAAGGGTCTTAACAAGTCTTACATTTGACTTTTTAAAATGTGCAGATACCCTGTTCTTTAATCTTGCCACTTGTGTTATTATGCCCCGCGGTTGGCGAAGCCACCGAAGGGGCATACTGTTTCCGACATGTCCTTCCGAGTGTGTGTGTGTGTGTGGGTGTGAGTTTGTTTTCACATTCAAACCGGGGACCTATAACAAAAGAGGACAATAGGGTCCCCGGTTGGGTAAAGGTCCCCAGTTGGAAATTGTGTACAAAACCAATGGGAGCTGTTGCCAAAAAGTTAGAGTCCAAACAAAAGAGGGACAATAGGAGGTCCCCAATTGGAGGTGTTTACACACTTGTGAGTGTTTGTGTGCGTGTGTGCGAGTTTGTTTTCACATTCAAACCGGGGACCTATAACAAAAGAGGACAATAGGGTCCCCGGTTGGGTAAAGGTCCCCAGTTGGAAATTGTGTACAAAACCAATGGGAGCTGTTGCCAAAAAGTTAGAGTCCAAACAAAAGAGGGACAATAGGAGGTCCCCGATTGGAGGTGTTTACACACTTGTGTGTGTGTGTGTGTGTGTGTGTGCTTGCATGCAAATTGTAACTCAAGGAGGACTCAAATGTCAACTCAAAACTTGGTGTTTGGATTGGTCATGGGATTCCCCCCAGAAGCCTGTTGTTATTGATACCCCTTAGGTCAAATGTCGGGGTCATTATGGCTAAAACACTTGATAACTTGAGATGAACTTTGCATATTAACTGCAAACTTGGTTTGTGGATTGGTCTTTGGGTCCCTCAAAAGTCTATTGTTTGTGGACCCCCCCCCCCCAGTCAAATGTCAAGGTCATTATGGCTAAAACAAAAGAAATGCTGTCTGAGCAATACCTCGACTAGGACTTGTCATATCAACTCCAAACTTTGTTTGAAGGACGTGGCATATTATCTCCAAACTTAGTGTGTTGCCACTTTCATGTATGGGGACCCCTGCCGTCCCCACCCCTCCTCCCCACCCAGCATCTTCTCCTCCTGTTCCAACCCAACCCAACCCTCCCCACCCCTTCCCCTAATTGCAACTTTCTTTCATGGTTTTCTTTTCTGGCAGGTTTAAATTTAAATGTTCCATCTGCACCACTAGTTCATCCAAACCAGTAACAATCTAACATGCAACTATTCTTGTGCAACTTACTACAGCATTGCATTCTTTTCTATGTTTCATTTCACATGTAAATTGTTTCAAATCCCTTAGAAGTATATTGTTCCCCCCCCTGCCTCCGCCTCCGCCTCCCAAGGTCAATTGTATGTTCAATGTATTATGGCAAAAATTAAATTATTTTATGCCTACAAAAAAAATGTGGTCCAGTGATAATTTTAAAAGGACTTGGCATATGAACTGGTGTGTGGCTTGGTCTCGAGATACAGACACCTCCTATTTTTAGACCACATAGGTCAAATGTTGTGAAACGAACTGGCTTGCGGGGCATTTGTGTTTAACAAACACGACTTTTCTTGTTTTACTTAGTTTAGGGTTTATTTGAACTACACTTGTGTCAAAAGAAAATTGACACACACATTACGGTGCACCTTTTGCTGCAATATACTTTATGGACAAAATATTCAAATATTTTGGGGAACCTTTGGTTCCAACATAAATTGCTTTAACATGTGAAGCAAACAAAGTCATGCAATTTAACAGGTCTGAACAGTTGAATATGTACAAGAGTTGCACATTCTCATTTCAAGAATGTTAAATTCTGTTTTTCTTGAACATCATAGAAAAGCGTTCACTGAAAACATGAATAAAGAAGGATGGGTTTTTTTGCTTTTCCAAAGAAATTATTCCCTGTCATTCAAAAATGTTTAAACTTTTTGTCTTTCTTTTTTCCAAATTTGTTTTCACTCAGAGTCCGGAGAAACAGAAGGCTGAGTTGACCCATCAGAAGCTCTCCCATGTCTGCCGTTGTCTAGCAACTGAGCAGGTACTTCATAAGTACCAGCTTGAAGACCCAGAGTTGCTGAAGCTAGTGGACCAGCCAGCTAAGCTAACATTCCAGCTGTATGAGCATGAAAGCATCGAGAGAAGGATTGTTGCTATGGATGATGGAGGGATGCCAGGTGAGTGAAAAATGGATGATAGTGATTGAAGCAGGGCTCCGAATTGACACTGGACCGCAGGCCATAGGCCAGTGAGTATAGCATCGGGCCAGTAAACTCATGACTGGATAAGTCGAAAGTCTTTTTGTTCAAATATTGACGTTCAGTCTGACAAGTCTTTCAGTTCCGTTGAGTACTGAAGAATTCTTACCCATAATACAAATGAGATAAATCTTCTCTTAGTGCTCGTTCAAATTTTTAAAGTTCAAATGTTAAACTGTGTTGGTATTTTTTCTCTCATTTTTTAATTCTGGTCTTATAAAAAGATGTCTGGTCCTGTAGACATTTTGAGCTACCAGCCCTGCGGTCTTGTGTGAATTTCTCCCCCCAAATTGGAGCCATGGCTTGCATCCGCCAAGTATGGCCTCATGGCGCATAAACATTGTTACACCTGTCATTTGGGCCAGTTATTTCATTCCTCGAAATTGATTAAAACAGCCATGTTTATCAAACATTTGCATTGGTAACAAGACATCAAGTGACCTTAAAACTTCAATTCGCGACCAGACTCAAGTTTGTGAAGTCATCTTTGAACTTGTATATGCCTTGACTGCAGTCATTGTTTCTAGAATTTCTGTTTGTAATTTCTTCGAAAAAAAAGAAGGTACTTTACAAGCTTAAGATGCACGGCATTACACTATTAATATGCAAGACACTTTCATGGCCTGTCTAGTGCATCAGACTCAAGTTCTGGTGGCTGAATCATTGGAGTGTGGGATTGATTCCTTGTCATGACACCTTGAGCAGTGCACTTAACCATAATTCCTTCCCTTAACCCAGGTGTATAAATGGAAACTTGAGATAGCTTAGATGTACTGGGGTACTGTGTCGAATTATTTTTAGCATTAAAATTTAGGCAGATTAAAAAGTTTGAAGAATGGTCTGAGTATGCCTGATGAACATGGATAATAATGTACAGTGCGTTTATCCAGCTTCTAGGTTATGTCTCTATATAAGTATTAATATTATTATGACATACTTTGATAGATATCCACGACGCTGCTTATGCCATTGCTGAGGTGAACAACTGTAACATCCAGAAGATCCGCCTGTATCTAGTAGAGAAATGGCTACCTTCAACATCCAACAACAAACAGGCTGCGGAGGATACGGTAAGAGGGTTTGTCTTTGGTCATCTCACCGAAGCCATGGCAGTCAAAACCAGATTATAGAACGATAGTGGTAGCACTTAAAAACTAACTAAGTAAATTTGTTTTTAACTGCACAACCTCAAGGTTTTTTTATTTACTTATTTTTGTTTAAAGGTACTTAGTTAGTCTTTAAGCACTACCTTCCTTGTTTTATCTATCGAACTAACATGACTATCTCTATCATTTTCTCAGATTTTAGAACGTGAACACGATTATTTTTTCCTTCAGTACATTTTTTTCTTTTAGTAGTTTTGTATTTTGAACTTTTATTCTTCTTCATAAATATTTTGTTTGAAATAAATTCATAAAAACATTATTTATTAACAATCATTCTTTTAGACGGTAGATCTGTCTAGTCTGTCGTTCCTAACACCCAAAGAAGACAAGCTAGCTGAAGAAGAAAGGAGCTTAGCCAGGTGAGACATGGACAACTCTCCACTCGTCTCATCTTAAACCCCATCTACTCCCATCCTTCTTGATCTGTCATCAACTTAAAAGTAAATGTAGAAGTCAAATCCTAATGTATTCCTGTATCTGAAAGTTTTAACCGCTTTACTGCATTTGTAAAGTTCTGTTCGAAACATTCCAATGAATTGATGCAATATCGACTTTACTTTGAAGATGTCGCATAAACTCTATGTGCTTCTGTTTCAGGGTAAAATATCTCCTGCAATTCAATGACTTCAAAGCCAGTGCTCTCTTTCTCCTTAACTTTGCTTACAAGGTTTGTCTATCTCTTATTGATTTTCCCAAACTGGAAGTACCATTTGATTTTTATAGTGTCGACTTACTTATCACAGGGACTAAATTAAATGGATGAGAAATTTCAGACTTTTATCTGAAGTCAGACTTTTGATGTCTACCTGGTGAACAAAGTAGCTCTGTTGTTTTCTTGAGATATAAAAAAAAAATAGTTCTTTTGACTAATTTTCAAGCACTGAGGACACTGGTCCCAGAAATTGATCCCAGTTTCAAGAACATTATGTTTTTGCAATGACTCTTACCCCTGATATTATGGGATGTATTTTACTGTAAAACAAATGTTCAGCACTTACAGAATTATAATTATGCTGAAAACAGTGTAGTCTTTGAAAAAAAATTCCTTAGAATGGGAAAAAAGGCACAGGCTTCGTAGTTGTGACTCAACCCCATGACTTACTGCTTGTCTTCCACATGGAATTCAGATGGTCTGGGGTTCAATTCCCACCGATAGATTTGTTTTTGTGAAGACCGGAGAAACGGAAACCAGAGAATGCTGAATGAGATTGCCCATGTCACTCAGTTGTGAGATCACTATGTGGATGTGCCACAGCCATTTTTTTATGCCGTGTTCACTTGAGTGTCAAAGTGGTATCGCGTGACTCAAATGTATACAGTCTGTGTCATTTAGATCAACCAATAAAAAAGAAGGAAATGCTTGCCGCCATTTTGTCACGTAATATCATCTTGCCATACATACGTGTCACAGGGTATCAGTACGACACACATACAGCATGATACAGAGTGCAGTTGAGCTCAGTATTCTAAATTCTATTTCAATGGTTAAGACTTTGAAAACACCAAATATAATCATTAGACATCAATGAAGGGCAGAGCTTTGTTTTAACCATCATTTATGTGCTCCTGTTATTTATGAGGCAAGTCAAACATTAGTTCAGTATCGTGTTGTTTATTCTTGTCCTGTAGCAAGCATCCAGTAAGATCAGCAATGCCTGTCGAGTGCGTGCTTTACGTTGTCTCTTCAGTCTACTCAACACCAAGCTGATTGAAGTGGTAGCTGAAAAACCAGTGGATGATATTAGGTAGGAAGAAATACTTGCATCCAAATAATTGTTCCCTTCTGTTAACTAATCCAGGATGCATCGTGCTTGTGAATGCCAGAGTCAAAAGACTGACATTAAACAACCTGTGAAAGTTTCATCTCGCTTCATTGTACCTTATTTTGTAACAACAACAATTTTGAGTTGGATTTGAAGCGTTGCATGGTGGAGATATGTTTTAGTAAGGTTTGCGGTAGCACCATGTACATGTGCATGCAAAATCTCTCTGTGAGTTATGATAGTTCTGAAAAGGCCCAGTGGTGTACCAACTCTTGCTTGCTTACTTGCTTAAGTCAAGTGGTGTCCTCGAATCACGATGGTTCTCCAAGCCTTTTTGTCCCCCATTGCAGCCCTAACGTCTTCTGATTCTAGTCCTGTGTCCATATTAAGTATGTCGGTGTAGGTACATGTAAGTGCAGGTCTTCTACGAGTCCTCCCATGCTTAGGGGTCCATAGAACGAGCTCTGGATACTGGCTCATCCTTGCTCCTGAAGCAGTGGCCAGCAAAGCGCATCCTTCTCTCTCTGAGTTTTGTCGAGAGCTTGGGCAGGTCCCCATATAGAATTTCGTTGGTCACATGGTGACTCTGGTGGATGTTAAGAGCAGATCTTAATAGCCTAGTGTAGCACCTGTTTATCTGCTTTTTCCAGTTTTGGAGTAAGAGTCATGCCTCACAGCCATAAATTAGCACTGACTCCACTGTTGCCAAGAAAAGACTCTCCTTGAGCCTTCTAGGAAGGGACGATTTCCATATTTTAGTGAGTTTATTGCATGCCCTCCATGCTGATGCTTTGCGTGACTTAATATCTTTCTTAGTTTTACCGGCATTAATTTTTAGCCCCAAAATTTAGTACCAACTCTAGTTGAATTTGTACATGATTGTAGAACTACTACAACTTATATAGAGAGCTTTTCCATGTACATGGTGTCACCGCAAACCTTACTAGACCCGAACAAAATGTTGTTAGTTGTTGTAGTAGTGAAGGGCATCATAAGCTGTTGATCTATTTTTATTCTGTCTACAATAGCTATCATTTTTGTTCAGAAGAGTACATTCATTGCAATGATTAAATTTACAAGAAATATTGATCCTCCGTCATGCAATGTCACAAAATATGGACTGGATGTTTTAAAACACGCACACACAGTAGTTGGCTTTTAAAATTTACCTGCAACTTGTTTGCTTTGGGGTGGCTTTTTTCATCATTGTCTCAACTATGAGAGCATTGCCTGTAGAAATGTTTGTCAGGGAGTTTGATGCTTGTACCAACTTTGCATAAGAGATTGGTAGTAGTTTCCAGTTGTGTTGATAATTGACAGAGAGTTCATGCAGAGTCTGATCTTCTTAGTGGAGTTTGAGTCTTTGAATACCTCCATGGATCTCAGCGTCTTCACTTCGTCTAACAAGCAGGGTTTGGTACGAGGCTTGTGGAAACATTATAACCATGAACCAAGGGTAAGAATGGCTGATTAGAATGCACTCTGCAGATATATCCACTTTGAAAATGTCGTAGCTCAGTAAAGAGCAGGAGGTGTTTTATTCTTTATGTCTGGACTAAAATGCTCTACTTTGTATCGGTTACCTCCTGATGACAGTCTTTTTAGAGCCAGCATTTTTCCAGGGATGAGAATTTTCAGACTTTTGTTTGAATTCAGACCTTTTCATCTCTGTTTGGTGATACAAATATATGTTCTTTTCTTAAGATATAGAGGAATATTTTTGTCTGACCTAGTTTTCTAGCGCCGAGGATACCGTTCCCAGAAGCTCTTTTAAATCTTTAACTCCAGGGGTTACTAAAAGATGGAAATGCCATCATTTCATCATACCTCCTGAAATTTGGAATTTCAAACAGTTGGCAAAAATGACTCTCACCTCTGTTTTTCCAGAAGACAAGGTTTACCCTCAAAGAGACTGCCTCAAATCCTTCATTTACACATGGTTACCCAACTATTGATATCTAACACTCTAGCTTCTTGAGTAAGATTTGAAGCTTGTGTATGGTGTAAGAAGTATAACAAATGCATTATATGAATCTCTTTTTGGAAGAAGCCTTGAATCTGAAAGAACCAGGGTTGCGATAGTAATTGATGACATTGCATTCGGCAAAAAACCTAAAAGTTATCTTTTCCTAATCTGTATTATATTTTCAATTTTGTATTGTTTGCTTTGTATTTTTAATTTGATGATTGGTAAAATGAAGTGTCCTCAGGATTTGATAGATTTAGTTGATTTGGTTGCAGGCTGTGAGGCTGATTGCTGATCTGTGTCTGGACTACAGCGTTCATGATCCAAGACTCTGGAATAGTGTCTTACAACAACTACTCAAGTTCGGCATGGTAAGAAACACTTGTAATATTCTTTATTTTATATTATTTATATTATTCTATTTTGATGTGGGTCACACAGGAAGGATTATGTGAACACGATGGCTACTTATACTCATATTGAAATGTAAGACTCTTTAATTTCATACCTACATGAGTAAACACTACATTATGTACTTCTCTTTTGTTCTCCTCTGTCCATGCGTTATGTACAGTTGGATTACCTGCGGCATGTGTTAGTATCACTAGCTGAGATACCAGAGCTATGGCAGTTACAATGCCTGCCTAGAGTCTGGAAGAGTGTGCTTCTGGCTCCATTCACCACAGGTAAGTGTAGAGCAGATCCCAAACCCATTCAGTCATATAGTCAGATTCCACTCATAGTCAGATTCCAATCACACTCAATGGTAGTGAGATCCTAATCCACTCCCTGATAGTGAGTTCCCAATCCGATCAGTGACAGTGAGATCTTAATTCCACCTAGTGACAGTGAGATCCCAATCACACTCAATGGTAGTGAGATCCTTATCCACTCCCTGATAGTGAGATCCCAATCCAATCAGAAATAGTGAAATTGCTGGATATAGTGAAATTGCAATCCCACTCACTGATAGTGCGGTCATAAATCCACTCGGTGATAGTGAAATCCTAATCACACTCACTAATAATGAGATCCCAATCACACTCAGAGGTAGTGCGATCTCAATCCCTCTCACTGCTATTCAGCTCCCAATTAAACTCAAGTCAATAATGAAACCTCAATCCCACTCGGTGGTAGACTCAAATTTTACTTGGTTAGTGACATTCCATTCACTCTTGACATAACACGTGCTATCACCACATGTTATCGACTCCGCATTCTCTCTCTATTCCAAGTTCACTCATCTTGAACCTTTCCATTTTTCCCCAGTTTGTCCCCCTCTCTCTAAGGAGCAAGAGGAAGCTTGCAGAGAGTCTGCAGCTCTCTTACAAAGGTCAGTCAATCATTCAAATCAGTGGTGGGAGTTTTTGTCAATTGAGATATTACCATCGAAATGAAAAACTTTTACCACATGAGCAATATGCAGTTTCTGTTGTAAAAGATCAAGCAGAAGTACACATACAAAACCTCTCTAAAGTTTTTAAAGGGTTGAAGATGAACAATTCTAAATTTATTTGAAATAAAAATATTCCAACCCTATGATTATTATACTGTTTTGAACATTTATCTGTATTTGCCTGTTACAATGCTTATCTGTCCATCATCTGGTATGGATAGTTTACAAATTATTATTTATTGCAATAAATATCAGTAAGAAACAAAATTGCGATAGTGCTCACAAAAAGAAAAAGAAAGAGAAAAATGCGGGTTTGTATAATCAATATGTAGTGAACGATCAAAATTGGGATCACTACCGCGGCCACAAAATGCCAAAAACATAAGAGGATTGTGGCCCCCTGCAGCGTCCCCCTTTCAAAATGAAAGCATGACGACACCCCCGCCCCCCCCCCCCCACTGACAAACCTATTCCCCCTTGGCCCCCACTTAAAAGCAATGTCCCCCTGTCCCCCCGTCCCCCCCCCCCCCCCACCGAAACACTGCTGCTAGAGACTAAAGCCACTCTGCGTGTTGTTCTTCCTCAGGTGTCCCATAATACATGATCTAGATATGATGGAACCATGCAGGCAGTTTATGAAGGTAGAAATGTATGCATTTGCTGTAGGATGTCTCATGTATATTACTGATACACAGCACAGAGACAAACAGATTGAGGTTAGTTTTTCTCCCTGCTCTCATATCAGGGTTTTCAACTTTTATCTCCCGAGTGTCTCGTACTTCACTCAAACGTAAAAGCTTAGTTCATGGCATCAGTAGTGGAGAAGCAGGGCAACTTATTAGGGAAAGTCAAAGAATTTTTAGCTTTTGAGAAAGACTCTGCTAGGGTCGAAACGTCAGGCCACTAACTATTTTTTTTGTATTTATACCATAGGTCCTTTTGGTTGGTAAGCAGTTTGCAACAGCTAATACTATTTTTCAATTTTGGTGATCATTACACATGTAAGAACTGTCTTAAATGTGCGTGATGAAACTAAGGTGATCGGGGAAATGGTTTGGTCCCTTCCATGCCTCGACTATCATTGCTGTTGTTGGCATACAGGGAACTAAACTAAAATGCTGTGCTTGCCCTCTGCATCAGCTGTGGATGTAGATTATCAATACCATGGCATTCCTGCCAAAATAAGCCATGCTGATATTGGCCATACAACCAAAAATCCAGTTGTACACACATGGCATTCTTCTGGTTTTATTTCTATAGTTATAACCAAAGGCTGTCGGTTGTGTCAATAAATAACAATAAGAGACTAGACATTGAGGTGTTTGTGAACAAACACAAAGCTGTTCCGTTTTGTTGTGCTTTGATTAAACCCAAGTTCAATCTTCAATGCACAAGGGGTCTAAAACTGAAAAAAAAATTGAAAATTGGCTGTGTAGTTCTTGAGATATGGTCGCACTTCCGTTTGACCCGGAAAAAAGGTCAGCATGGGGTCACTGTTACCAAAGGAAAATCTCCAATGCCCAAGGAGTCTAGAACTGAAAAAAAATTGAAAATCGGTTGTGTAGTTCTTGAGATAAGGTCCCACTTCCGGTTGAAACCGAAGTAAAGGTCAACATGGGGTCACGATTTCCTAAGGTTATTCTCCAATGCCCAAGGAGTCTATAACTGAAAAAAGTTTGAAAATCGGTTGTGTAGTTCTAAGGATATGGTCCCACTTCCAGTTGACCCCAAAGTAAAGGTCACCATGGGGTCACGGTTACCCAAGGTTAATCTCCAATGCCCAAGGAGTCTATAACTGAAAAAAGTTTGAAAATCGGCTGTGTACTTCTTGAGATATGGTGCTGCAAAGATTAACTAATTAAATATTCAAATGAAGATCAGGTGGTTAATCAATTAAGAATTTTATAAAAAATGTACATTTAGAGTTAGGCTTATGTCCTAAGCTTCAATTCGATTTATGATAACTCTTTCATCTGTGTACGCTTTAGAATATTAGGCATAACGAAAAAACGTGTACAAACGCTAAGGGTTTTTAGGCGGAAACAGAATAGTTCTGCATTCTCACGAAAACCCTAAACCTACGTAGGAATCTAAATGTATTGGTTGTGTACAAATCCAATGGAGTATGTACAAAGTAATGGTCCAATACTCGGTTAGAAATCAAATAAAAAGCTGCGCACTTCGCAACAATGTCGTAGACTCTTCTCAAGTAAGTCCTCAACTCATTTAGGTCCACACCGTAGTGCATGAACCATAGAGAAGGTTAAAAAAAACTGAAAGTGACTGCATCCAGTTTGTGAAGTACTACGTTTAACCACTACGCCAAGATTTTAATCTATTCGTTAATTATAGATGTACCTTGATTGCTTTTAATGGACTGAAACATCTCTTATTAAAATCAGTTAATTTTTCAACAAAGAATATGAAATTTAGGAAACAAACAGATAACTTATTTGGAAGTTATTGTGTTTTTGACTAGTAAAACGTTTTCAATTTTAGCGCCATATGTTTTGTACACAGAAAACAAAACGCGCAAACGTATGATGTCATGATGACGTGACTGAAAATTTTAGGCCGGAAACCACATCTACAGTATCTCAGAAGTCTAAAACTGAAACAAGTTTGACGATCGGGGTTATACTTTTTGAGATATGGTCGTCACAAGGTTTGCTAATTAAATATTCACCTCACTGTAAAGTGGCTAATTAGTTAAGAATTTTAACATTTATTACTTTAAGATTTAAGTTTATGTTCTAAGCTTCAATTTGATATAGGATTTAACTCTTTAATATTTACATATTAGGATATTAGGCTTAAAATTAAAACGTGTACAAATGCTATGGGGTTTAGGCAGAAACAAAGAATAATAATAATAATAAAAATAATAAAAATCTTGACGAAAACAATACCTGTTCCGACTGTAGGTCGGAACAGCTAATTATCATCATCATCATCATCATGTCCCATAGCCTTGCGGCCGTTGGGGCGACCCTGCACTCTTGACGATTTGGTTCCACTCTTCTCGGTTTTCAGCCAGTCTGATAAGGTCCCTGGTCTCTTTTGCTGTCCAGTCCTTGACGTCATCAATCCAGATTCGCCTTGGGCGTCCTCGCTTTCGCTTAAGAGATTATATTAAACCTAAATTAATGCTAAGTATTTTTGTGTTATTTGTAGGCGTTGTTAAGTGGCAATCGCCACCTTGCAATTCTAGATGAAATAGCGAGCATCCAAAAACAGAAGAAACTGCTCACAGCTGCAGAAAGAGTAAGTCCAGTCAAACCAGTGCTCTCTTTTTTTGGAATTTAATTCCACCCCTGTACCTCTTCTAGTTTGCTCCTTGTGAATAAGCATTTCCTTTTGCGTCCCTTTGTGTCAGTAGACCAATTCATTCAACTCCTCCCAACCAAACAGCAGACTTTATTCATTAATCATAAATGCGATTGCTGTTTAAGTGCTCAGAAAGTTCAGGGGGGCTGTCGGTGAGGTAAAACAACCTAGTGACTGAAGACGACACAGCCTAGTCAGGATCAATAAAATAGCTGCTATTTTCTCCTCTCTATTACAGATTAAAGCAACTGTATTCCATTACATAAGGCAAAAGGGTGTCTATGACACTGTGCTAACCACCCCTCACTTCCCTGAACTTATCAACTACCTAGTGACTGAAGACAGCATAGAGGGCCTGCTTAGAAAATGCCTTCTTGCAAAGAGGTAAGAATCTGCTGTTTTAGTTTGTTTCTCCTCTCCTAAGCAGGACTATACCATTGATGCATGTGACAAAACCTATATTGTCATATTTCTTTGATCCCTAGTGTAATAAACAGTTTGTTTGTTTATTGGGGGGGGGGTTCATAAAGGAAAAAACCTTATCAGATTACTCGCCTGGTCAAAACTATCCACAAGATTGCTGGTGTGCTCATAAAACTGATCAAGTGTGCTGTAAGAAGAAGCATTTATGGTCAATTTTGTTTTGGTACTTTTTAGTAATAACGACAAGTGGCTTGTTGCAAAGCACTAAAATCCAACAGGCATTGACACTCATGGCGCCCGAACAACATTACCCCGGTCACTGTGCCATTTACTTCATCATGTCTTATATCACCTCAGCTCCCCGGGGAGTATACAGCCTGTGCTGCCAAGTAGGTAGAGCACCTAGCTAAATCAATCACAAGAACCATCACTGCCCTCACAGTTACCCATTTACACCTGGGTGAGGAGAAGCAATCATGGTTTGGTGTCTTGCTGATGTACACAAGTATCATAACCAGAATTTGAGTCCAGTGCACTAGACCCCCTCGCTCAACTTTATTTGTTGTCACTTTTTCCTTCTTTTTATTTTTGTTTCTTGTGGTTTCTTGTATTATTTTTCTACATTACCCTCTTAGACAATTACTCTGTTGGGTTTACAAGTTTGTCCCTTCATTTTGGTATTAAAAATGTCCACTCTGCTCTGGTAAATCATATATTTCATAGTTGGTTTTTAAGCAAATCTTTGGCGCATTTATGCATTGGTCATCTACCCTTAAGATTCAGTGATGCAGCTCGTCTGGTGAGGGTGTACTACAGTCACAATCCTGGGTCCCCAAGCGCTCCGGTCACCGACTCTGCTCCTACATCTGACATTCTGCAGCTCAGGGTATGTGGAGCGCAGTCAATCTAATACTTTTATGTATATCTTTAAATGGATAATTCATGAACTTCATTGGTTTTGGAATCAGTAAGTTCATTTCCATCCTCTAGTGTTCAACAAACTAACCATAAAACAAGTTGTGACAGCTTTATCAAATGAAGTTGTTCTTTTAGTGAAAACAACAAAAAAGGATGTACGTTTTCTTAGGGATTTTGTACATCTTTACATAACTGCTTATTTCAATTACTGCAATCAGAATAAGCAACAGTAATTTTGGGTAATGTTTAAATTCTTAATTTGATAGTATTTTAGATGTAGCATTTTCTCTGTTTGACTGACATTGATATAAAGTTTCTAATCAGTGAGTGTATAGATTGAAACTAGTAAGTATTCCCCATTTGACAATAACCAATCCTGTGTTTTGTCTCTGGTAGAACACTTTATTTGATAGCTTGTCTCGGACCATATTGTAATTTATTCTGTCAAAATTTCTTTAAAACGTTTTTTTAATTTTTTGAGAGGTCGGAGAAAAACCATGTCTTTTTGCTCGGTCTTTGATCTTCAACTTTTGTCTATTACTTCCACAAGGCTTACATGGAGCACCATGATATGAGTGATTTGATTCCAACCCTACCCCAATCACACTGCAATGGCGATGCAACGATGTGAAGATGAGATCCAACCAGATACTCTTGGGCAGTCTGTGAACCCTCGGAAGCAGAACATGATGTCAGGTAACATTTCCTTCCCAAGAAATTCCCGTTTGAGAATTGTGTTGTACATTCTCGCACTCTGGAGGTATGAGGTAGTGGGTGGATAATGTAACTTTACCTCATGCATATTCATGAGCTAATACCATTCTCAGATTGGCCAAACAGTCACATCCCACTGGTTGATGACTTGACCAATGACTACCCATGAACAATCCTCATGGATGGGGCAAGCACACTTTGACATTGTTGTCTTCCTGGCCTTGCGATGTGTGAGGTTCTTGCCCATATCATCAGCTTAAAGAATTTTGAAAACTTTGATAAGTTTCAATAGATTTGTTGTTACACATTTACTCATCTACAAGTATAACTTCTGCTAGCATTTTTTTTTTCTAAACTAAGACTTTTTGAATACAAAACCATGAGATGAAAATACATGTACCACTATAATAATAGGCTGAATCTTGGAAAGTCATACATGCAAAGAGATTTATTTTTCTAAAACTTTAACTGTAAGGTCATTTCAGCCAAACAATTTATGACTTGGAGCAAAGTCCCATACTCAAAATAAAAAATGGAAACGTGAATTGCTTTTATTTTATTTTCATTTTGTTTAGATGTATTATTTTTGACAGCAGGCAATAGAGTTTCATGGGGGAGGTGACTATTAAACTCCACTCATCTTACTACAAAGAACTCATAAATAACCATCAAATTGTGTGCAAAAGTTTAGACATTAAAGTGAAGGAATTGCAGAGGTTTTGGACAGTTAAAAAAACGCAATTTCTGTACCTGGATATATTTAATAATATAAATCTATGAGCAGATTATTCAGTCAGTCAACAGGTTGTCAGTGTATAGGTTTTATAATAGACACAATCGGCGACCGGACTCACGCGACTCATAATGAGTATACAAGGTATTAAAACAAACAAAGCAAGCAGCGCACAGCATGCATGGAAGTGTGCATGCTTATGAGTGCTTTTGCTGTAAGGTGGGAAGTGTCCATGCTTTTTGGTGTTCGCTGCTTGCTTGGTTTGTTTATGCGTATATACCCACTAGTTAGTCCTATTCAAGACTCAACTATTATGGCATGAATGCACATAACAATTTTGTACCTGGACATGATACATGATACTTGACATGTAACTTTCACATTTCTTATGATGCATACTTGGACCAAGTTTCAAGAACAAAACATATTTCACGTAAGAACAATGGTTTCAGTTCCAAATTTTTTTTACAACCGAGTTTCAGCTTGTTTTTGTTTAGTTTGTTTACTTAAGGTTTATTATTATTTATTTATAATTATTATTAAAATTAAATATGCCATAAATCTAACCTTTGGTGTGTTTTTTTTCTTCACAGCAAAGAAGGTGGCAATTTTATATAGTTAAATAACCTTTAATTTTGAAAGTCAAGCTGACTTGAACTATTCCTAAAAAGTTATGTTCGTTGGTGGGTTTGAGATTTAAAAAGTATTTTTTGATATATTTACTTTGATAATGGAGTAACATTAAATCAGCTTTCAGGCCTCAGTTCTCATTCAGTGAGATTTTAAGGTGGAAACTTCAGGATACAACAGAGCAAGTAACAAAGAAAGTCTACTCTACTTTTTTGTCCTTGTTTACAAAATAAATACACTGATTGCTATCGACACCTAGGTTTTTTATTCTGTTACTATCAAGACTTTTTAATAGTCGAGTAATAAGCATTTATTTTGTATACCATGCACACAGATCCTGGTCATTTGATTGGCGGAACACACGTCACATGTCATCCATTATTTCGCCATGTATTTATTACCGTGACACTCCAAAATTTAACATTGGATAGGTCTATCCAATAGCATTAATTAATGAACTCTTGCTTTCATTGATTAATCTTATCTGCATCCTTTCTAAAATAATCTAGTCCCTGCCTGTTTGTCCTGACTAGGCATGGTCGTGTCATGGTGGACAAGGTTGGTGTCTACAAGGAGTCATCCACATTGTCTAGAAGATTTTTAAAAGAATTTTCAGAGTGTGGGCTGGACAAGTTTTCATGTCTATTTTGTTTTTATTGTGACAACAATTTCAAATGACAAGGATCTATGTGTGAGTTATAGAAAACAAAATTATCAAATGCATTTCATTTGTCCAATGTAGCAGAGTGTAGTCGCTCGGCGAAATCTGGCTTTTCCATTTCTCTCGGCTTAGCCTCATGAAATTGAATAGTTTAGATAATCATATGCATCAAACATTTGTATAATATACTACACGAGAAAGAATAAACATACTGTACTGTGTCATTTCATTACTAACAAATTACTCTGTCTGATATCATAAAAAATAAACTACTTATATCAACCTGCTACCCTTTATAAAAACAGAAAGTTTGTTGCTGTAAACAATTCTTTTTAAGATACCATTGGTGACATACTTTTGCCATTATGGGTCTAAAGTTTTTTGTTTGTAAGTTGGAAAAGATCACTCATTTTCAGGCGTTTTATGCACAAAATGTAGTTACTGGAAAGAAGCATAAAAAGTTATGTTTGCAGTTCTATGCTGTCAGTTGTTTGGTTGGAAATGCCTTTTCCAGACAAAATGCTCTAGTCTAAACACAACCATTGATGTTTATTGCAATCAGGCTTTCGATACTTTTGAATCAGCTATTCTATCTCCCCCATAAAACCTCTTTCGTTGCCCCTCAAATGCCCCCCCCCCCCCATTAGAAAGTCTGGTGCCACCACTATCCATGATTGACAAGTTTAAACTTAAAACTGAGGTTGGGTTTGTCTTATGAAAAGTGGTTTTGTTTTGTGAAACTCAAGACAGCAAGATGCAAGTACAATGTCACATCTACATTTCATTAATTGTGATTGGGAGAATGTTAAGGAACATGACACAGAATAATTAATGGATTTTAAAGATTGCTTGGATGGGGCAACCACTGTTGAAGCAGGTAGAGAGTTCCAGATTATTGTAACTGATGCTGTAAAGGATCTCTGGTGCTGTGAGGTACATGACTCTGGGATGACAACTGAATGTAGAACAGATGGAGATGACTACCTGGTAGAGTGGCGTGCTGTAAGTTAGTTTGAGACTCCAGTGGATGGGGCAGAGGAGAGCTGTCAGTGAAGTTAAGTTGAGACTCCAGTGGATGAGGCAGAAGAGAGCTTTAAGTGGAGTTAGTTTGAGATCCCAGTGGATGAGGCAGAGGAGAGCTGTTAGTGGAGTTAGTTTGAGACTCCAGTGGATGAGGCAGAGGAGAGCTGTAAGTGGAGTTAGTTTGAGACTCCAGTGGATGAGGCAGAGGAGAGCTGTAAGTGGAATTGGTTTGAGACTCCAGTGGATGAGGCAGAGGAGAGCTTTAAGTGGAGTTAGTTTGAGATCCCAGTGGATGAGGCAGAGGAGAGCTTTAAGTGGAGTTAGTTTGAGATCCCAGTGGATGAGGCAGAGGAGAGCTGTTAGTGGAGTTAGTTTGAGACTCCAGTGGATGAGGCAGAGGAGAGCTGTAAGTGGAATTGGTTTGAGACTCCAGTGGATGAGGCAGAGGAGAGCTTTAAGTGGAGTTAGTTTGAGATCCCAGTGGATGAGGCAGAGGAGAGCTTTAAGTGGAGTTAGTTTGAGATCCCAGTGGATGAGGCAGAGGAGAGCTGAAAGTGGAGTTAGTTTGAGACTCCAGTGGATGAGGCAGAGGAGAGCTTTAAGTGGAGTTAGTTTGAGATCCCAGTGGATGAGGCAGAGGAGAGCTGTAAGTGGAGTTAGTTTGAGACTCCAGTGGATGAGGCAGAGGAGAGCTTTAAGTGGAGTTAGTTTGAGACTCCAGTGGATGAGGCAGAGGAGAGCTTTAAGTGGAGTTAGTTTGAGATCCCAGTGGATGAGGCAGAGGAGAGCTGTAAGTGGAATTGGGTTGAGACTCCAGTGGATGAGGCAGAGGAGAGCTGTAAGTGGAGTTAGTTTGAGACTCCAGTGGATGAGGCAGAGGAGAGCTGTAAGAGGAATTTGCTTGAGACTCCAGTGGATGAGGCAGAGGAGAGCTGTAAGTGGAATTGGTTTGAGACTCCAGTGGATGAGGCAGAGGAGAGCTGTAAGTGGAGTTAGCTTGAGACTCCAGTGGATGAGGCAGAGGAGAGCTGTAAGTGGAGTTAGTTTGAGACTCCAGTGGATGAGGCAGAGGAGAGCTGTAAGAGGAATTTGCTTGAGACTCCAGTGGATGAGGCAGAGGAGAGCTGTAAGTGGAATTGGTTTGAGACTCCAGTGGATGAGGCAGAGGAGAGCTGTAAGAGGAATTTGCTTGAGACTCCAGTGGATGAGGCAGAGGAGAGCTTTAAGTGGAGTTAGTTTGAGATCCCAGTGGATGAGGCAGAGGAGAGCTGTAAGTGGAATTGGTTTGAGACTCCAGTGGATGAGGCAGAGGAGAGCTGTAAGTGGAGTTAGTTTGAGACTCCAGTGGATGAGGCAGAGGAGAGCTGTAAGAGGAATTGGTTTGAGACTCCAGTGGATGAGGCAGAGGAGAGCTGTAAGTGGAATTGGTTTGAGACTCCAGTGGATGAGGCAGAGGAGAGCTGTAAGTGGAGTTAGTTTGAGACTCCAGTGGATGAGGCAGAGGAGAGCTGTAAGAGGAATTTGCTTGAGACTCCAGTGGATGAGGCAGAGGAGAGCTGTAAGTGGAATTGGTTTGAGACTCCAGTGGATGAGGCAGAGGAGAGCTGTAAGAGGAATTTGCTTGAGACTCCAGTGGATGAGGCAGAGGAGAGCTTTAAGTGGAGTTAGTTTGAGACTCCAGTGGATGAGGCAGAGGAGAGCTTTAAGTGGAGTTAGTTTGAGATCCCAGTGGATGAGGCAGAGGAGAGCTGTAAGTGGAATTGGGTTGAGACTCCAGTGGATGAGGCAGAGGAGAGCTGTAAGTGGAGTTAGTTTGAGACTCCAGTGGATGAGGCAGAGGAGAGCTGTAAGAGGAATTTGCTTGAGACTCCAGTGGATGAGGCAGAGGAGAGCTGTAAGTGGAATTGGTTTGAGACTCCAGTGGATGAGGCAGAGGAGAGCTGTAAGAGGAATTTGCTTGAGACTCCAGTGGATGAGGCAGAGGAGAGCTTTAAGTGGAGTTAGTTTGAGATCCCAGTGGATGAGGCAGAGGAGAGCTGTAAGTGGAATTGGTTTGAGACTCCAGTGGATGAGGCAGAGGAGAGCTGTAAGTGGAGTTAGTTTGAGACTCCAGTGGATGAGGCAGAGGAGAGCTGTAAGAGGAATTTGCTTGAGACTCCAGTGGATGAGGCAGAGGAGAGCTGTAAGTGGAATTGGTTTGAGACTCCAGTGGATGAGGCAGAGGAGAGCTGTAAGAGGAATTTGCTTGAGACTCCAGTGGATGAGGCAGAGGAGAGCTTTAAGTGGAGTTAGTTTGAGATCCCAGTGGATGAGGCAGAGGAGAGCTGTAAGTGGAATTGGTTTGAGACTCCAGTGGATGAGGCAGAGGAGAGCTGTAAGAGGAATTGGTTTGAGACTCCAGTGGATGAGGCAGAGGAGAGCTGTAAGTGGAATTGGTTTGAGACTCCAGTGGATGAGGCAGAGGAGAGCTGTAAGTGGAGTTAGTTTGAGACTCCAGTGGATGAGGCAGAGGAGAGCTGTAAGTGGAGTTAGTTTGAGACTCCAGTGGATGAGGCAGAGGAGAGCTGCAAGTGGAGTTGGTTTGAGACTCCAGTGGATGAGGCAGAGGAGAGCTTTAAGTGGAGTTAGTTTGAGACTCCAGTGGATGAGGCAGAGGAGAGCTTTAAGTGGAGTTAGTTTGAGATCCCAGTGGATGAGGCAGAGGAGAGCTGTAAGTGGAATTGGGTTGAGACTCCAGTGGATGAGGCAGAGGAGAGCTGTAAGTGGAGTTAGTTTGAGACTCAAGTGGATGAGGCAGAGGAGAGCTGTAAGTGGAGTTAGTTTGAGACTTCAGTGGATGAGGCAGAGGAGAGTAATGAATTCTCCTAAGGGGGAAAGTTCTGCCTGTATGTTGAATGTAAAGATTCTTTTTCATTAAGAGAATAATCATCAATACACAGAACTTTCTAACTTGATACTGTTGTTATGTATTGTAAAAGAAAAAGTACAGGATTGGTAATGATTCATATTAAATCAGTGGCGTAGCCAGCTTCCCCCCCCCATGAGGTCGATAACATGCACAAATAAACAGTATAAATACAGTAAAGGCATAAGCTGCCCCCAAATTATGTGTTTGCCCCCCCCCCCCCCCTCAAAAAAGGGGAATGTCTAGGTACCCCAGTGCTTAGAAAATAATTTCAGAATAAGCTCACTGATTTGAAAAAAAAGTTTATACCAGTACCGATCCCAAAAGTGGTAATTGCATCTGAAACACTTTCAAAGTCTAGGAAATAGCATTCTGACACCCAAAATCACTGTTGCTTATTTCGATTGGTACAATTGAAACAAGCACGTGGGGATAAACGTGCACGAAATCATTATTATTTTTTTTAATTTGATGTTTCCACTAAAACAGGGCCCCACTCATTTGTTGAAATGTTCACAGGTTGATTTATGCTGCTTGTTTTAAAAATAATGGAAATTAATTTCTTCCAAAAATGAATGATACAAATTTTACTTTTTCAGTTGATTCAAGCAAGCAACCGAACCTTCAAAGCCCTTAATCTGAGCTCTTGTAACTATTATATTACTAAAATAAAATTGTAACCGGAAAGAAAATATCGAGTTCGGGTAAAATAAAGACACTACACTCCGTCAGAAGCCAGTACGGCACGATAATTATGCCACTTAGATGACATGGAATTTGTTTCATGTAGTCTTGGTCGACTTCCGTCAACAAACCCAGATCGGCATCCGCAATTGGCCTACAGAATCCACCAATCAGAGTCCCTGTTATATATTGCGAAGGGGAAGCCCTTTGAAGGGGTTATGAAAAAAGAAGGGGAAACATCCAAGCCTGAATGAAATTATGCAATGAATCTATAAACTGCTCATTCAGTATTATTAAAGAGAAACTGAATTATGAAATGATATCATTTGGAATATATAAACGATTGAAAGCACAAGCATTGAAATATAATGAGGTAAATAAAATTATTAATTGTCTTCAATATTTAAGTGATAGTACCAGTTACCGTACGGAACTTTTTCTCTCGCTTTTAAAGTACTGCATGGAAGCATTTATGGGCATTTAAAGAGAAAGACTTATATCTCATAATTACGACTTATCTCAAGTCATATTTATGACTTATATTTCGTATTCATAAATACCCGAGACAAAAAGGGCATGATTTATGAATAGGATTCGGCTCGGTCCTTTATCGCACGACCCTGTCGGTATTAAACGCCACCACTCTTTTATTCCCTTAGTCATAATTATGACTGTACTAGCCTAAAAGTCAGTTATGAGATATAAGTTATAATAACTATGACTTTCTTTATTGTTTTTTTTTATTTTATTTTAAAAGAAAATCTGGCTAGCCCTTCAATGCTTTCGTCAGTTCCTGATTATAAAGCTGTTTCAAATTTGTTCTTTATGTCAGGCATAAAACTGAGTGTTGTGAGCGTAAAGCCTGTCAATCATTGATGTGCACGTACAGAGAGCTTTTGAAAATTGCAGCCTCGCTTTAAATAAACGAAAAGGGCACTTTGCAGGTTTTGTGTGTATAGTGAAATGACATTTCCTCGATGTTATGCCACAATCCCAGCTGAAAAATACTTGTCTTTTGAAGGATCCAGTAATGCATTATTTTCTGGCAATTTAAATACTGAGTCCTTTTTCCCTGGTTGACTTCACGGTGTGTGTACAAAGCGAACGTATGACGACTTTGGTGGTATGCTGCCCTTTTGTCCTATCGTCTTAAAAAGAAACTCGTGCGCGCTAGGTTTCAATATAACAGACTCGACTAGCTTCAGTACAACGTAGCGCAAGTGATGTCAACCGACAACCACCGTTTTCTTGCCGTTTAGTGTTCGAATTTTCAGTATTCTTCGAGAGCAAAGACGAGCAGTTTATTCAAGAAAGATATACAATACGTAAGTTGAGAAATAATCACAAATTTACCCCAACAAAATCTTGTATTTCAATGGGGAAAAAATGGCTATGCATTGCAGTGACAGTGTCACATGCGTCAGTAGCGCCATGTTGGATTTTGGTTTCCTTTTTGAAACTAAAACGCGTCTGGGTGGCTTTGTGGGCATATTTATTGAGCTAAAATGGTTGTAGAACTTTTCTAATGTTTCACCATGTACTGAAGCTGTACCACTGTCCTAAATAAACAACAATTATGAGCTTGGAATTGTGCTGGACTCTGTCAAAACATGGGTCCAATGATGAGGTTAAAATGTTTCCTAATAAATTCTTTAAAATGTAATTTTAATTGGTTCAACCACTTGTAACATTTGAATATACATTGTAGCTTCAAAAATTAATTGAAGAGTTCAAAAAATTACTTGAAAAATTCCTGCATGAAATGTTTTCAACTGCTTGCTATATGACTGTTATTTCAAAATATTCGTCTAAAATAGTTGAAGATTTGCTTGATACAATCCACAGGCATACTACTTGTATGTGATGCGAAACTGCAGCTTTCTAGAGCAAATGTCGAGACCACTGTCTAGAATATTTTAAGATTAGAAATTCTGTATCATTTTGGTGTTAAAAGTTGAGTAATTGCCCACCCCCCCCCCCCTATTCTTCAAGTTATGATGCATTAATACAGTTTCCGAGTCTTGCAGAAAAAAAATCTACAGGCATAGGCCCTACTGCTTGGATATTCAAAACCCAGTGCACCTGGCACACTAAACTCTAGCCTAGAGTAGATGTCTGAATCACTACATCATTTTAAAATTTTACATTGATTAGAAATTTTTCGCTTTTTGCATTATTGTCAACAAGTTGAACCTCCTCAGTTATTTGCATTAGTTTAGCATGATGAATACCCCTGCAGTATTCTTGTTAACATTGCTGCATTTGTAGGATTGAGCATGTTTGAAATTTTCAATTTTTGGCAGATTTATTATTTCATTTATTTTGCATACTAGTTTATGATTTCACCCCCACCCCCAACCCAGCAGTTTTGAATTATTTGAATAATGTAGGATTTGCCATAGTTGCAGTACAGTTTATTTATTGGTACCAAAATTTATAGATTTGACAAAGATGTTACAAATTGACATTCAGTTTGTAAGAAGCTCTCTATCATCAATGGATCAATAGCCAACTAATTGCCTCCCCCTTTTAAGTAGTTCACTTTCAGTTGTTTTGCATTTTTTTTTAATCCACGAGTAAACTTTGGTGGGATTGGAAGCCAGTATACTCCTGCATTCTAAAACACATGTCTAAACCACTAGACCACTGTTTCAAATTTTACATTGATTATGAATTCTCTTTTATTTTTGCATTATAGTTTACTAACTGCCCACCCCCTCTCTTTTTAAGCAGTTTTAAGTGGCTCGCTCATTGACCCCCCCCCCCTTCAGTTATTTGCATAAGTTACTCATGAACACCCTTACACCACTCTTGTTAAAATTGCTGCACTTGTAGGATTTATCATGTTTGAAATTGTCAATTTTGTTGGATTTATAACCTCATTTACTTTGCATCTGGTTCATGATTTCAACCCCACCCAGTAGTGTTGATTTTCTTGAATAATTTTGTAGGATTGGCAATTGGCATTTTTTCATTTATTAGTGATTTGCTTTCATTACTTCGCATTCTGCATTTAATTAAGTTCAACTGAACAACTCTTCCCTCAATTTGTAAGCAGTCAACTTTCAATTATGTTGCAGTTTAGTTTAGTTATGGGTCCCAAAATGTAGAGAATTGACAAAGATGCAGGCCTGGAAATTCATACTTGAGAGGGCAAGACCATTCTCATTTTGCAAAGGGCATTTCTAGTGGAAAAACTTAGTACAGTATATGGGAAACTTCTGAAGGGACATCATGGCCAAGACAAGGGCAATAGAGGCCGTGGCCTCCGTGTAATTCAAATTTTACATTTATCTGTCATTTTTGCATTAAAGTTACACCCCCCCCCCCCATTTTAATGTGGTCCACTTTCAGTACTCTTGTTAAAATGGCTGCATTTGTACAACTAATCATGTTTGAAATGTCAAGATTTGGCAGATTTATGATTTTATTAATTTTGCACAATGGTTAAGGAGGTCAATGACCTCCCCCAAGCCAGTAGTGTTGACATTTTGAAGAATTTTGTATGAGTGACCATTGACATTTTTTGTTATGCTTTCAGTATTTTTACATTTTGCATTTAGTTAACTGAACAATCCCTTCCCTTTATTTTCAAACATTCATGTGTTGCAGTATACATGCAGTCTAATTATGGGTCCGCAATTCATAAAACTGACAAAGATGTTACAAGTTTAGATTGATTAGAAGCTGTCTATCATTTTGCACTCATAGTAAACTGATTGACCCCCCCCCCCCCCCATTTGAAGTGGTTAACTTTCAATTGTTTGGCGTTATACTTTCCTGCAGGGAAAACAATCCATATAGGCATGCTACTTGGGTGGGATTCGAACCCACGACCCTTGCATCATAGAGCAATGTTTAAGATTTCAAATTGATTAGAAACTTTAATAATTTTACATAATTGTTTATGATTTCACCCAAGCCAGCAGTGTGGATATTTTTGAATGTTTTTGTTTGACGATTAAAATTTGAGATTCATTCATTAATATTAAAAATCATTATTTGCCATTTGGCATTTAGTTAAGAAACCAAACAACCCACTCCCTCCATTTTCAAGCTGTCAAATTTCAATTAGTCTGTTTAGTTTATTAATGGGTTCCAAAGTTTATAGATTTGTTAAATTGTTGAACCCCCCACCCTATTTTCAAGTCGTTCACTTTCAGTTGTTACGCATCAGAACAAAATACACAGTCATACTACTTGGGTGGGATTCGAAACCCAGGACCCCTGCATTTTAGAGAAGATGTCTAGGCCACTAAACCACTGTCAAAAATTAATTAGAAATGCTCAATCATTCATTTTCGCATTACTTCATTAATTGCCCCACCCCCTTCATTTTTAAGTGGTTCGCGTTCAGTTATTTACAATAATTAGTTACTTGTGAATACTCAAAAACGTTGTTTCTTTTAGTTAAAATTGCTGCATTTGTGAGATTGAATGTTTCAAATAGAAAATTTTTGTACTGGTATATAAATTCATCCCCAACCCAGCAGTGTTGACATTTTCAAATAATTTTGTAGGAATGGCCATTGAAATTTCTTCAAGTGTTGAAGATTTGCTTTCATTATTTGATATTTTGCATTCAGTTAACTGAACAACCTCACTCCCTTCATTCATAAGCAGCCAACTTTCAATTAATTTGCAATAATAGTTTAAATATGAGTCCCCCAATTTATAGAATTGACAGGTGTTTACAATTTTAAATTGATTAGAAATGCTCTTTGCATTGTACACCTCTTCCTTTTTAAGCATTAAAATTTCATATACTCATGAATACCCCAGATGCAGTACTCTTGTTAAAATTGCTGCATTTGTGGGCTCTATTATGATATTTGAAACGTTTATTACATTATGTTCTTATCAAACCCCAACCCCTGCTGACAACTCTTGTTAAAATTGCTGCTTTTTTTTATTAATGATGTTTGAAATTGTCCATTCTTTAGTAAATCAGTTTAATTTATACTTTAGCTGTGAACTTTTTCTTTTTAGTTTCTTATTAAGAGTAAATTCTGCCTTATTGAATTCCCCAGCACCCATGGCAGCTCTTATTAAGATTACTGCATTTCTTGCATTGATTATGAAGTTTAAATTTTCCTGTTTCTTGCAGTTTGCTTGCATTAGTATTACATCATACTTACAAATCCCCTTCTCCATCCTTGACCGTTCTTGTTAATTCTCATGATTTTTATCCGGACGGCACAATTTTTAATGCAATATATGAATACTCTAACTTTCTTGAATCTATACTCCTGCTTGAGTTTTCAGATTTGTGGAGTGCTTTTCCAGACTGCAGGGCATTATTGTCAAGACAGCCACTTGTTTCACCATTTTTGTTTGGTTTTCCTTTGATTAACTTGACAGTGGTAATTGCTGAACCATCTCCATGTAAGCGAGGGCCAAGTTGTCGCAAGACTCGGTTATTCTCTTTGTCACAGTGTACAAGGAGAGTGACTTCATGCTACAAGGAGAGCGACGCCATGCCACGAGGAGAGCGACGTCATGCCACGAGGAGAGCGACGCCATGCCACAAGGAGAGCGACGCCATGCCATGGAGAGAGACTGACATCCAAGTACTTACATCTGCATATCACCAGGTTCACTTGTGGAACTTCAAGGTAAGATTTCTTCTCTGGAGTTGAACATAACCTTGAAGAGGTTCATCTTCATTTTCAAGCGAAATTTGGTGCATGAGTTGTCATGCCAAGACCTTTCTCCATACAAATGTTTAAGACGTCAACAATGACCCAATTTTAGATAAAATAGACTGTAAGACAATCAAGTAAAAATGAAAGAGAATTCATATAAAGTTTGATGCATCACATCAAGTTGTTAATCAGTTGATTATTGTTTGCAGGATGTTGATAACAGTTGGTCTTTTTTTACTGATGTCATAACAACTTATTGTCTTTCAGCTCATTGTGTCAGTTGCTTTGATGTAGTGTTTTGATGTCAACATGGACCATACATATGGAGTGATGTCTGTGTAGGAGGAGACTGACAACCAAGTATTTTTACATCTACAGTTTACTAGGTTCCCTTATGACATTTTAAGGTGAGATTTCTTCTCTGGAGTTGAACATGTAGAAACTTATCAAAAGTTATGTTTATAGTTAATGCACAAAAAATGTTTGTTATCCTTGGTCAAATGCCCCTTGTTGATGGTGACTTCATTCACATGTCAGTAACCTGCTGTCAACTTGAACCATGAAGACTTGCCCTAATGAGTCACTGTGTTAGGCCAGTGATGTCTCCGTGTTAACATCTACTCATAGCCAACTTTAAAGAATACAATTTTTATGTTTTTCCTTTAAAACTCTTTGGATACTCCAACAGTTTATGAAGCACATGTACATGTAGAATCTTATCATAATACTGTAAATCAATTCTTTTTGTATTACTTATGCTTTTCTTTAGTGAGGTAATTTGACAAAAACACAAATGTCACACAGATTGAAAAATATACCTGTACATCAACAGCGTCTGCCAAGTACTAGGTAATGAAAAGTAATTTTTTTGTCGTCATCATTTACCACTCGCTCAAACACTAAAAGTTAAGATTTCAGTAAGCAGAATTCATGTATGAAGGATAGTGTTATCCAAACCATTGGACATTGTGTCTGGTTGTAAAGAAGTTGGTGGCAATGGAAATAATGTTATCTTCTTTTAACTTGTTTATTACAGGTTTGCATGATGAACCACACTAATGCAGCGCTCTGTTACCAACATGGACTATAAAAACACAAGTTCATGTGTTTCAAGGTATGAGTAGATTTTGATTACTTAAAAGTGTGTTCTTTGATACATCTGTAATGCAATATTTGCAGTCTGTTAGACGCAATTTGAAAACATACATGAAGCTCTGGTAATTGTTTGTCTCATAATTAGAATTTTGTTTATACATTTTTCTGTTATTTGATGAGCTTTTAGATTGTTAATAACTCTAATGAACAGATTTTGGTTATAGAATTCTACTGCAAATCAAATAGTTCCCAACAAAACGGCATGTTTCCAGCTTGCTTAAATATCTTTAACCTTAAATTATAATGTTTCTTCTCTTTCTTGATTACATCAGATGTTCTTTGATAAGTTTAAAATGGCTGGATAAACACAGTCAAATAATTTGCAGTTGTCATGCCAAAATTCCGAGCCACTTTATGCAGTACAAATGCAACTGTTGGTAGAGCTCTGAAACGTTAATCTTGAGGTCTTTGGTTCAAACCTCTCTCTAATCAGTTTGTCTTTTTTCAACACAAATTATTTCAAATTCAATCAATTCAAAGCGTGTCTTTGGGAGGTTGTTAGCTGTGTAAAATTGTGTAGGATACTTTAACTTAGCATTCAGAAATCTTTAACAATGTAGTTTTATTTATGTTGTATAACAGGTTGTCATCTGTGATTTGATGTAAAACACTGCTGTCAACATGGACCATGAAGATGCTGATGGAGTCTTGTTGGAGGGTCAGGAGAGTGGCGTCTTTGTACTTGCATCTGACCATACTTAAGATAAAGAGTGGAAAATTTTGGTAAGATCTATTCCAAAGTTGAAAGGTTAATTCTGAAAGGTTTAGACATTGTTATATTTAGACAAAAGATTTTAGAAGAAATTTGTGTTGGTTTATGCAACCATTTGATTGTTAATTTGTTTTTGAAACCCACCTGTTTAACCATTATTCTGACAGATAACTGCTGTGTCTCTGCTTCAGCAGCCCCATGAGTGGAATGGTGTCACTGCTTGTAATAATCGGATGATGGAAGGCCATCCATGTTTTGGGGAGTTCAGTGTGCTCTTTGATAAAAAGGTATTTAAATAATATTTGAAAACTGATAACCTAAACTTGGAGACGAATATGAATGTGGCTCTGTAAACTGATGGCATTTGACCTTTGTACATAATTTAGATAAATATATAGTTTAATAATTTGGTAGAGTTTTTAAATTGAATAATTTAGTCTAGAAACAAATATTGTTGTTTGACTTTTATTGTTCTTCAGTCAAACTCAGTTTTGACCCGTCCTTATTCACAAAGATGATTAGTTCAAAGAAAAGAGATGTCATGTGATCCCTAGCTTGGTTGATAGTTGTTAACTTGAAATTGTAGCCTCCTTTTTATTTGTTTTTCTTTCTTTGTCACACAGCATAGATGTTCATTGATAAGATATAGTTCTTTGGATGAACACAGTCATCATGTAACTTCAAGTTTGTCCAGACAAGTTGAAACACCAGCGGTAATTTTGAAGATTTGACATCAAACTGTACAGTCCCGCACCAGTGAGAACATGCGTCACTAAGAAATTTTTTCTGATTGGACAACAGTGAAAGTTAACATTTTAGTTTTCGAGTGGATATGAACAATTCGATTGGAAATCTGCACAGGATTGGACATTTGTGCACCCTTGAATTGTTGAATTTTATAAAATTTATTTACACTAGGACTCGGAGGGAAGGACAATAGACACCTTCAAATTGTGTTTTCGCCACAGTTTTTATTAACATGTTTCGCCAGATACCGATATTTTTTGGCAAGCTGGCATAATTAAAACCTCACATAAAACTGTCAAACATTATAACTTTAAACACCAATGGACGCCCATGTCCTAAAAACGTTCCACAGAATTGGACTCCCAGGTCCAAACGACTCCCAGGTCCATGGACTCCCAGGTCCAAGTTTGTATCTTCAATGGACTCCCAGGTCCGAAACTACCAATGGACTCCCAGGTCCAAAATTATACCATCAATGGACGCCCAGGTCCTAAATCAATGGACTCCCAGGTCCAACCTATATACATGTACCTCTCTTTAAACTGGCCCCCAATCCAACCCTGACTACATGTTGCTTAAAGGGAATGTTTGAGACTGTTAGCAATACATACAAATTATATATGTTGAGGTCAACCGGAGTTGTGCTATGGAAATACAGCACAAGAACCCCCAATAGGTACATAAAGGGGGGAGTGGTTGACCCCTTACAAATGACAATTATGTTGTATTATAACCCAAAGACAATTAAGCAACAGTAATCAAAAATACTTCTAAAGGTTATTGTGTGTATATTTTGGGTTGGTTTCCTTGACATCCTGTAAAAACGCTCCAGTAAACCAAGGCGGATGTAGGGGTGGAGGTGGGATTTGCATAAAAAACTGTGACAGAGTGACACATGTGCTCTAAAGCCATGCCAAGTTCAATGTTGCTTCCCCTGATTGGTTGACTAACTATTTTTTCCATTGGTATGAAACACTGCTAATGATTGGCCTCACACACCAACAAAACTTTGCCAAAACACCTAGCTGCTGATTGGTCAACCAAACCAACTGTGATTGGCCAGAGTTATGAATAATTAGTGCCTGAAACCTTGACTGAAACCTTGATTTGCATAAAGTTGTTATGTACACATAACATTGGTGAGATGGGCAAAATGAATGTGTAATATAATAAATTGCATAGAGTTCAGAAGAAAAGAACATTGAACTTGATTAAGTGCACCAAAATTGTACCTTGCCAAGTATAAAGGATTGTATCAAATTAATTTGATAAAATCTCATATATTACTGAATGAAATTGTAGTTTGTGTGTGTGAACTATCAACTTAATACTTGTAACAAGTATTTTGATCGAATACATGTACATACTTTTAATGAGGTACTTTCCTTACAAGTACATGTATTCAAATGAAAAATTGCATGTTTGTAATGAGGTACTTCATTACAATCATGCAATTATATCATGCTTGCAATGAAGTACCTCATTGCAAGTAGGTTAAAGTTTCATGCATGTATATGAAGTACCTCATTACAGGCATGAAACATGTTATGTTCATTTGTAATGCAGTCGCTCATTACAAAATATGAAACAGTTAAATTTTATTTGTAATGAAGTAAAATCATTATCAACATAAAAACTACAAGCTTGTAGGCAGTTTGGGTGCGTGTTATTACTAAGTTGAATTTTATCATTAATTTATTTGAATTATAATGTTCAGTAGATTGTATTGTCTGCAGTGGCATGCTGTCATCCAACTATTCATCCATGTGGTATAATTGTTACAAGTATCTGTTATGGGGTGGGTGATGACAACCTTCACGTGGTCCACCCTGTTCTCGACTAATGTCATCAAACCAATGTTTGCACTAACTCGCTACTTTCATAGTACTCTGTTTATCTTAGTATTATCTTTTGAGTGTGTATTTTTTGCTATTAGCTATTTTTTTTTAGCAAGTAAAGTCAGTTTAAATGTTCAATTTCTCTAGCCAGGTTGTTGAACATTGTACATTATGGCTTATGGTTTGAAATAAATACATATTAAAATGTGTGGCAAAAACAAACAAAAACTCCTGTAATGTAGAATTTCTATTGTATTGTAAAACTCCCCAGTTGTATTGAAGAACTGCATTGTTGCATTGTAGAAATGTGTCCTTTGTTCGTTCAGTCATTTAATTATCTTTCAATCGTTCAATTGTCGATTGTTCAATCGTTCTGTTCTTTGAATTGTCCAACTGTTGTTTGTTCAATTATTCAATTGTTAATTGTTCACTTATTTATTGTCCGAGTGTCTATTGTCCCATTGTCTATTGTCCGAATGTCTGATCGTCTATTGTCCGTTTGTCTATTGTCCGTTTGTCCTATGGTTCTATTGTTCTATAGTCCTATTGTTATATGGTCCTATTTTTATATGGTCCTAATGTTCAGTTGTCCTATTGTTCTGTTGTCCTTTTGTTATATTGCCCTATTGTTCATTCAATCATTTATTTGATCGTCGTACATTCAGTTGTTTGCTAAATCAATTGTATTAATCTGTCAATTATATGGTCCTATTGTTCCGTGGTTCTATTGTTCTAATGTCATTTTGTCCTATTGTTCTATGGTCCTATTGTTCTATTGTTCAATCATTTATTTGATTATCGTACGTTCAGTTGTTTGCAAAATCAGTTGTATAAATCAGTCAATTATATTGTTCTATGGTCCTATTCTATTGTATTAATCAATCTAGTATATTTATCAACCGAAGTGCGAGGTGCAAAGTGCAAGATTTTTTATGATTTTTTTTAATTTCAATTCAATTCAATTCAAAAATGGTTTATTAAAACATGTATTGAAGTTAAAAAACTGAATTGCACATGCAAACAACAAATATGTTAAAAAATACATCAAACAGAAATTTACAATGGGTGGAAACAATTTTTGCACCTTTTTGTCATAAATTGGTAATAAAACGTGGTATAATTCAAATTCTTTTTTAAACAGGCTTGATATATCATAGCTGCTTTGAATACAAAAAAACTTTCATATTCAATTGAGTAATTTGAAAAAGTTATGGCGAAACAGCTCGGGATTTGTGCACAAATGCAATATGTCTAGTTTTAATTTGTGTTTGTCTTGTGTGCCTTAGGACCGGACCTTGCAGCAAGTTGTTAGTGAAGCCTTCAAAGACCAAACTGTCCTGACCATTTCTAGAGTAAGTAGGATTTGAAACTTTGCATGAGGGAGTACAATCAGCTGAGGTTTGCGGTAACACCATGTGTAGCAAATCTCTTTTGAGTAGTGGTGGTTCTTCTCAGAACCACCCTTGTGTTGTGTTACCGCAAACCTCACATTTCTAGAGTAAATGGTTCTCGTGTTCATATATTCCTACACAGCTGTTAGACCATGCAAATTTGACATAGAGATACATGTAGGACTGCCTCCATGGTTAGACCTAGTAAACCTTCAATCACTAACATGGATAAAAATCAATATTGCGTGCCCATTCAAAGACGGGTTTGTGATTATGCACTTTCTTCTCAAACCATAATAGCATCGTGTAGCAACCATCATGAAATGTGACACCATCATAGTGATGAGCGACGGGGAAATCATGGAGAAGGGATCACCCAAGGAGCTGATGGCAATACCGGATGGGGAGTTTGCATCTCTCGTCCAGGCAAGCAGTCAAACCATTAGGTGACGGAGAGATGCCCTCAATACTGATCAAGAAAGATCATCATCATCATTTCTATTATCCATCTAGGATTAGGAGCCACTTAATCTTGAATAAGGGAATAAAAGAGTGGCGACGAGTTCTTAAACGGCCGTTTAAAACCGGCAGGGTCGTGGCCGTGCGATAAAGGCCCGGGCCGAAGGCGAGGGCCTTTATCGGACGGCCACGACCGTGCAAGGTTTTAAACGGCCGTTTAAGAACGAGTCACTACTCTTTTATTCCCATTCATAAATGCCCTTTTGTTAAAAAGCGAAAAAATGTTATAGACAATCTGTGACAATCTGTAGGCCCCCCTACATTTTTTACATTTTTTAAAACTTTTTAAAAGTTATGTTTGGTGCGCGTTGGGTTGTGTGTACGCGCGTGTAAAAATAGATTTCGCGCTGGTACTAATAACTATATATTGCGTTCCGCGTAATTAAATTGGGGTACCGTGAGCTTGTGCGCCCAACACGCGAAACCAGCCGTGTTTAAACACTTCTAGCCGGTGTTTTATCGTCCGTTTAAACACCCCCACGTGACGTGCTCTCGACCAATCAGATTAGCGAAACTGTCTGGGGTATTTATGAATGTCAGATACAAACACCTTTTTAAAATAAATCACGTGGTCCGCCTAGAGGTGGTGCACTACCAAACCTTGGAAGATGCACAAACTTCATCGGAGGTTTTTATTTTTGAGGTCCATGCGGCTCCTTTTTATTGTTTGACCTACACATATAAAGTATGTGTAATGCCATGCATTTTTATATTTTAAATTACTACCTTTTTAAAGAAATTTCAAATACATTATAGAAACAATGACTGCAATTTTAAAGCTGACTTGCCAAAGTTTGTTTTGGTCACGACTTCAATTTTCACATAGGTCTTTTTTAAGGTCTCATAGTGTGTAGTAGACAATTCAATATAAGTTGGTTCGATTTAATGCACATTCCAAAAATCGGGCTGATTTAATCTGCTTGAGATACTGCTAGGTTAAATGCTTCCACCTAAAATGTAAAAGTCTTCCCCTTTTACTTCAAAGAAAAAAATTCCTTTTATTTTGAATATTTCGCTTTTAGATTTTACATTGAGTACCGGTATGTATTCCAGTACCGGTATGTAATGATTGCATTATACATAAATTAGCGGCTGCGTAATTTGCGCACCACGCGTATGTTTAAACATTCCTCACCGTGTTTACATCGCATATTTGAAAATGGCCATGTGAGCTCCTCTATGCCAATCAGAATGAATAAACTGTCACGGTTATTTATGAATGGCTGTTAAAGATATTGTTGCCTACTCTTTTAACTCATCCATTATCTTCGCGGCCACTTCCAAATCTTAATGCAACCTTTACATTTTGTTTTAGATTTTACAGGTGGTACTTTCAAGTACTCCTCAAGTGTTTCCTTTATACTTCCCTATTTAAGAACTCCATATCTTATATATGCAAGGTCCATGATAAAAACTAAGCACAAACTGTGTTTCATTCTTTAGTTCTTTTAAGGCAGTTTGGCTAGAGTGCGACCCAGATCCTTCCTTTTCCTCTTCTCCTATATGTCACTCCACACCAAAATGTTTGGACTTAGCACCCCTGCTCTTGTGGTAAGCGATGGTTATATGGGCCTGCTGGCCCAAATCCTTCTGAACCATTCACTTGGGCAGTTAGGTATAAGTGAAATCGAGACTGTAAGCTTCAGTAGATATACTAATATTTTTATGATACAAATTGTAATGGTAATGGTAACTTTTTTTTGTATAACATTATTATTCTTGGGTCCCTGTGTGCTTGTATAATTGTCCCCTATCACCAAAAATGCTGAAACCTTAAATTTCCTTAACTCCCAGGGGGAGTATGTAGCCCAAATTACGAAGCCTCGTAGCCGGAAGCACATTGTTGTATGAATGATACAACCATTCAGGGAAGATTTTAATATACACATGTACACCAGCCTTATGTGGTTAATTATTGATATTTTATGACCTTATATATTATAAGAATAAGAATGATTTTTTGAAACTGAAATTTACTGAATGCGCCATTTGATACTGTTTAAATAGCTTTATATTATTAATTGTATAAAGAAAATAGGCAAAATGTTTTATTATAACATAAAGTTTATAACATGAGCAATATGATAATTCGCAGTACACTTTTTGGGGGTCTGTTGTTTTGGTGTATTTTTTTCAGCGCCAAATTCTTTGTAGGTTTCCAACTCTTAAGACTTGTTTTTTTACAATAATAAGAAAAGCAAATCCAATAAGAAATCTTCAAGGGGGCTCCAAGGTCAAATGAAATTTCATTTTGCACATTTTTTTCAAAAGATAAGGTAGAGTCCTTATAGAAAGTGGAAAATAGTTACAAGTCTCTAACCTCGCATTAAAATGGTGTAAAATGTCATTGTATTTGATACTTGTTCAGAGTGAAATTTGAAAGATGGCGTCATGGGATATCAACAACAAATGGGCCTGTACATAGCAGACTATCTATAGCCAGTGCTCCACTCCAGGATAAGCTTGTTGATGTCAAACCAGCCAGTCAGCAAATCATTGCCAATGAGTTCACAGCCTGGAAGCTAACCCGCTAGTCCTCCAGGCCAGGCAGGCCGTCAACAGCAGACTGTAGCCATGTGCTGAAAGAGTCCAGCAAGCTTGTTGAAGTCAAAACCAAGCCATCAACAAGCCATGGCCAATGAACTCATTTGCCACAGAACTGACATGCCAGTCAACCAACCAGTCAATAGAAGACTGCAGCCAGTGGTGCACGACCGCTGAAATCAAATCAGGCCTATCAGCTCGCTAGCCACAAAGCAAGCTAGTCGACTTGTCAGTTAATGGATCATAACCAAAAACCTTCAGCAGCCAGCCAGCCAGCCAAAATATACATCAATTCAACACGGTAAATACTGCAAACTTTTCACTTTTTATGTAACCATTACCCCTAAACGAGTTGATGGACACAAACATTTAAACAGAAATGACACAAAAACTCAACCAATGAGTCATTTCAGTAAAACAAGGATGACCTCAACACAACTTGCACATACCTTCACACAGTGCTTAGTAAACATCGGAGAACTAACTTGCATATTGATCACCTGCCTGTGTTTCAAAATTTTGCCTTCCTGGTAAAAAAATGCATTTTTTTAAAACTGCTTGAAGTCGGCTTTCAAGCTCAATTTTCTGAATTCAACTTGTAGGGCCTACTATAGTAGTCTTGATGAGGGACTCATCTCCACAACAGATAATCTGTGAATAAGATTTTCAAGTTTGGTGCTTGTTTTGTGTAGCCAAAAACACAAATTTAATGATTTCTAGATGGATGTTTCATAAAGTTCATTAATAAACATGTAGTCCAGGATAATTGTAGGTTTCCTACAGTCATATTTAGAGAGATTTTGCAAGTCTACGAATATTATATCAACGCTTTGTGTGTTCACATGACGGGTAACAAATATGACGCTCATCCAACTTGAGCGGATACAATTATTGTATCTGTATACTGTTTGCTTTCAAAATCTCTATTTTGATTTCAACTGTTATATGTCCATCACATTTGGCTTTAATATGTTAGACTTTGGTGTGTCATCACACAGTGTGCGGTAAAGCTGGCCATCTTTACGAGCAATATCATTTTGTCACACAACTGTGTTTCTGTGAAAAAAACCATGTGCAGCACAAATTTCCCACGCTTGACGCAGCTCAAAGCCAAAATCCACGTTGCCCATAAAGATGGCATTTATTGGAACTATATCTACATGTACATCAAGTTTTTATGACTGAACAATCCGGTTTGGTGAAGTTCAGCTGCGTGTTTATGTTGCATAATGATTGAAAATGTTTCCTTGTGTTATTTTACAGGATGCTGATGATTAAGAGTGCACACCATTCTACTTGTCCTTCATTTTGAAGATTTCACTCTTGAGTCTCAGATGTACTGAAATCAGTCTCTGGAATGGTAGCAATATCTGAACACCAAGACAACAACCTCTCTTCCACGTCACTTTTTGGGACATGCAAGTTTCGTCAATCTCAGATGTCGTCTTGAGTTGGGATTGTATTATTAACCCTCTTCCAAAGCAAACAGTTTTCAGTGAAACTCTCATCTTTCTCTTTCTGCAATTCATTTTTCTGTGCTTCAACTGTTGGGGTGCACCCTATATATGGTGGCGCCCATCAGCGAATTTGGTTGGAATTGAAATATGTCTGCCTTGTTTATAATTATCCGTAGGCTTGAATCGAAGATGGAAATACGTTGCTTGAGGTGTGTTTTTCATCAGGATGTGCTGATTTTGTTACTGAAAACATCAGTCCTAGAGCTCTGAACAGTAAGTATTAAGCTTTGTACAGTTATTTCTGAAGTTAAAATGCAAGTTTTGTCAGTCTCAGATATACTGAGATCAGTCTCTGGAATGATAGCAATATCTGAACACCAAGACAAAGAACTCTCATTTAAAAATCTCTGTAAAATTGAGTAGAGGGCGTGTTGGGGCGGGGGTTGGATATTGCATCATAGACTGTACAAGTCTCGTGAAACGAAGACGAGAAAACAACTCAAAAGAAGACCATAGTTTTTCTACAAAATTGTATTTTTTTGGAGAGACTTGAAAAACTTTGCTTCCAAAGTGGGTTCTATTTGGCTTCATGAAAACTGGCAGCAAATTGGTTTGGGAAGAAGATCTTTTTTTTGGGGGGGGGTGTTACTTTATGGGATAATTAGCAAAAAATGGCTGATCTTCTAAAAAATGAAAAGAAATGAGAAGTTTAGTTGTCCAAAGCTGTATTTGATTAGTTTTCAAGAGTCAGAGAGACTTTTAAAAATTGTATTTTTGAATATAACATTTAGCATTGATTACTATGGGAGATTTATCTTATGTGGTGCATCCTATAGGCCCTAGGGTTAATGTTTTTTGAGAGAACTTGTCTTTAATCTTGAGGAAAAATCCTAAAAATAGTATTTTAAAGAAATATGAAAGATGCAATAGATCAAGTCATACAAACTTGCATCAGTGAAGATACCTGCTCATTTTGAGCAAAAAAGAGAATTTGAAATTTAGCCCCCAAAAAAGATAAAAATAATGTTTATGAAATTTTGATAATTTTTTTTAGGGTGCGACTCTATGCACTAAAATGATGCAGTAAATACTGGTGCCTATGGTCAAGACATACAAAATGGCATTAGTGGGAATGCCTGCTCCATTTCAAACCCTCCCATGGGAGAGACCTCCATAGCATAACATTAACAAAATTGCACAAACATCAACAACAAAAACACATGGGTTAACTCTAGCAGTTTTTTTGAAAAATTAAATAATTTTTAAGGTGCGATTTTAAGCTCTAAAAAGATGCATTAGAAACTACTGAACCTTCTTGTTTAACGTTACTCTGGATATTTGTTTTTTGGGGGGTATTTTAAGGCTTCCTCTGTTTGTATGGTCACCTTACGTATCTTAAGTCACTATGATTCCACAAGCATACATGAGGCTTCATATGTTTAGGGTCAAGCAAACACATGTTATGAATACATAATTGTATAATTATATAATTAATTATACAGTTATATAATTATTCAATTATATATTTCTATAATTAAAGGCAGGGTGTACTTTGGGTTATCAACTTTATCGCACTTTATCGTATTTTTTTTTAGAAATGACACCTTTCGAAGTAATGTAGTTTTAGAGAAAGAGGTAACAAAAATTCACCCCAAAGTTGGAACCTTGGAAAGGCTTCAGGCAACACTGTTTTTTGGGTTTTTTCAGGGTTTTTTGTCATTATTTTCTTGCAACTTCGTTGACCAATTGAGCCCCAATTTCCACGGGTTTGCTATTTTATGCTCATGTTGGGAAACAGCAAGCGAGGATACTGGTCTTTGCCAAAACTACACTGCATTATATAGTTACATAATTAAATAATTATATATCCTATATAATTATTAAATAATTAAATAAATTTATATTGATCTATTACTGTCCCAGAGATTGGATCAAAATTTACTCAATAAAACAAAGCTTAACAGATGTTGTTACGATTTCTTACTTATTTCAGAATTTCAGGGTTCAGTCCCAGCAATTATTTGTTTGATACTCCTGTCAATTCTTCAAACATCTCTCTTCGTGAAAATCTTTAAAATGGAACAAGTTTAATTTAACAACAAACTCTTAGAGTAACGGAGCCTAGAAACTGAAAGCAAGTCTAACCCTTGACCTAGATTCATCAAGCATGCAACTTTTCAGCTGATCAGCTGATTTCCTCTTTTTTCTTTGGAAACATTGCCATAGAAAACTGAAAAACACCATACAAATTTAACTGTGGTTGACCAGTTCCTCTTTTTTTACATTCGCAAAGTTGCATGTCTGAATCATACAATAGAAACCTACATGCACATGATGCCTTCTTCATTTTAAAGAATAAAAACCTCAGTTAAACTTTTAAAATTCGGTCAAAATTCGAAAGAATCAAAAGAGGTAAGTCTATTTTTCTGAGAAAAAAAGTGGGTCTGCAGATTTTTGTACGGGAATATTTAGTTTCATTACTGACTTTCAATGATAGTCCATTCGGCGTTTAATCTGACACTTTGACTGACAAAAATTCCTACTACAGAAGACCAATAAGTTGTTGAAATCCTGTTACGCCATGTTTCAAATTCGTCTGAAAAAAAAGTCAGGAATGAACCAGAGCATCCCCGTATAAAAAAGGATGATACCATCGGATATTTTTGGATATTGACAAATTTTGCCACGGAAGCTTAGGTTATCGAATACAATGGCAGTTTACTAACTTTAACTGTTAGACATTGCCATCGGTGAGTGACAGGAGTGCGCCCCTCCCACAAAGCGGAGACAGTTTGTCTGGCTTGGGGGGGGGGTGGCTTTGCACAACCAGCCCAAAAGACATGAAAAGACAAGCATAAACAGCTGAGCAGATTTTTCCACTTATCAGAGGGTTAGATCTGGGTAGTTTTGTGTTTATGTGCAGCGGTGTAGCAGATTTTGTGTACAAAAACAAATTTCACTGCCCATAAAAAAAATACACAGCTCTGGGAACTGACCCCATCTTAGATATGTGGAATGGTCCTGTCTGGTATATCCTGGATGATCAAGTCTCTCGGGGCTTTGCAAGTGAAACAAAAAAGAAACACTTAAAATTTGTGTAGACTCTATCTTTTACAAAATAAGTACATCACAAAAAATTAAGCCGCTATGATTTAATTAAGCCGCTTATGATTTCAGAAGCAGACATGAGGCTTTTATGAAGGGTCAATCATTCACATTGTCTTGAGTCAATAGATTATCAAGCATCCATGAGGCTTCATCTGATGTCGAGTCAAGCATACACAGGGGAGGGGGGGGGGGGTAAGTCATTATGACTCCACAAAGTGAAATTTCGTAACTAAAACGAGGTTTAATTTTGGTTTTCTTTATTCTCAAAGTTTAATTTACGACATCGTGAATATAATTTGTGGTAATTAATAATTTTTTTCCAATTGATTTAAGTTTGAATAATTATTACTTTACTCATTATAGTGTTTATAATTATTTTCTCAAAAAATTACTTTGTTAAAAGTAACTTGCATAGCCCCCCACCCACCCCCTTCCCCCCACCCCCCCCTTCCCCCCCCCCCCTTCCCCCCTTCCCCCCCCCTTCCCCCCCCCCCTTCCCCCTTCCCCCAACACACTGTTTTTTTCCCCATACCACACGCTAGCTATTGGGCCACAACAAAGCGTTCTGATTGGTCCGTTTCTGCAGAGGTCGTGCATTTTAAATAAGGTAAACTACGGAAAGCGTTATTACACGTACTGGTGGTACAGGACCCTGGCCTTGGAGCACAGCTTGCGGTGCGAGTGGTGTTGATATAGCGGCACTTGGTACATTGTGTGCGCTATCAGTGTCGCTAATGTGAATCGGTGGTAATAAAAATAGGCCTACAAGAAAACCTAAATGTTATTATAGTACAGTTTTAACTATTTCGAGAAGTATGTGTATGTGGATCGATGGCAGAGTGTATAACGTGTACAACTCACTCGGGCTCATCTTTGGCTGGCAACGATCGAAATATTAAAAGTCCCCCATGCTCTCTATTCTGGACCCTTTGTATTATTATTATAAACTTACCTTACCGTTTGCGCAGTAGGCATATTAAAAAAAATATTAAAAATCAAGGTGAATTTGTTTGTTCTTGTATATTTTCTTTGTTATCATTCTTCTATAAATAGGCCCTAAATGTTCCCATTTTTAAGTTGGGATTTGCAAACTTTTGAGTCACAGTGTTCTATGTGTACACTCAGAATGCTTTTTCTCCAGACTTTTGGCTTTGCCCTGTTTTCTTCTTTTTTCCCCTTTTTTTTCCTTCTTTTTAAAAATTATATTTGAGCAGGATAATGTTGGAAGGATTAGCTAGACAGTAGACCCTATGGAAAGATGTAAGAGATTGTGATGTTCTTGCTGAGTTGTGTAATCAAAGGGTGTTGTTCAAAGAAAAGGTTGATTGAGCAGAAGTGGTATAAACTTCACAAAGAGACACATGTGGGCTCATCTTAAAATAAATGTTGCTTGAATTGATTGGTTTTAGTAAAAGGGTCTATCTGTAATGCTTTGGGAAATTTAAAAGTGATTGGGTTCTCCACAAAAGTGTATTACACGCTAAAATCAAACTGTTAATCAATAATTAAGTCATAGTGTCCGAGTGTGAACATTTTGTTGACGGTGTCACGCAGGGTTAATGGCCGAAAAACAAAAATGAAAATAAGTGGCTAAACCTATAAGAATCAGAGTGAAAGATGACATCCGTGGAGCAAGGGTGGTCCCCCTGTTCTGGTCAGTACTGGGGGATTTGAAGAATGTTTAGTGTGTTTATGTTTAGTGGCCTTCAAATGACTGAGTGTGGGGCAATACCTATTGACACGTAGGCCTATCTAGTTATTGGAGAAGACTATGACTTGTGATTCCTAAAATTTTCCTTTCGACAGTGTTTTGCATTACATTTTGTTCGTTTACACGACTCAAAAACAACAATGACATCGACTTCGGAAGTGTATAATATTTACCTCCGTGATATGCTGTGACAATGTCGTACTGCCAGAAGGCTATCCAGTTTGTAACCATATTCGCAATATAAGCGCTTCTTTGCCCCATTTAATACTAATAGTACATATACAGAATTAAATAAATGGGGTAAATAGTAATAATAAAGTTTATGTCATAAAGTTGTAACAGAATACCAAATATAATATAGGCCTACATATAATTTTTTTGACAGACACTTCTTCCTTCAATGGTTCCTTACCCCCCAAAATAGTTGATACATTAAAATAAAGTAGATCAGTGGAGTAAGAAAAATGGGCAGGAGATAACATTTAAGTTTTCTTGTAGGCCTACCCCTTGTCTCTATATTTATTATCACCGGTATAAAATTAGCGACACCGATAGCGCACACAATGTACGGGGTGTGCCGCTGTACTAACACCACACGCACCGCATGCTGCGCTCCAAGGCCAGGGTCCTGTACCACCATAGTCTTGAAATCAAGTCGGTAATTGTTGTGCGGTCCACTTGGGGACGGTACACACATCCTCGATCCCAATATGTGTGTGAGTCTTGCCACGCGCTACCTACGACCGTTGCATGAATGTACATTATAATCGCACTCACTGTGACTGTTGCATGAACGGCAGGATGTGTGTTTGTAATTAGGCATCGCTGGCAGACAAATAGACACTGACTAACGACTTGTCATCAAGTCTAGTACCGTCAGTACGTGTAATAACGCTTTCCGTAGTTTACCTTATTTAAAATGCACAACCTCTGCAGAAACGGACCAATCAGAACGCTTTTTTGTGGCCCCATAGCTAGCGTGTGGTATGCAAAAAAAATCGCCCCGTTAATAGTTTTGGTTTGTTTATGAAGTGCGCCCTCCCTAGGTCATATTAATACAGTTTACATGAAGGGAGTTTTGATTTCAATTTCGTGTCCCTAATATCTACCTAGAAATGTTCCCTTTGACACAAACTATGACGCTGTACGGATTATCTGGCTGTTCATACAAGGCAGGAGACTCACTGGATTTTATAAAGGTACGTTTTAGATTGATAAATAGGCAGATGTGTCGGGTTTTCTATTTGTGTAACCATGGATGTACATGTTCTGTTGACCTTAGTTTAGATGAGCTCAATATCGTGCCAATGTAAACATACCGTTGATCCGTACCGTACTTGTAATTGTAGTTATGTCATGAGGTATAGTCTGTATGCCATGACCACTCATCCCTTTCTCTTGGCTTTAGCAACCATGGTATGGACAAGTTACTGTCTGTCGCCACATACCAAAGGCAAGTTTAGTTAAGAGTGAGTGACTGACATTGACTATATAGGGGATAGGCTAGTATCTACATGTACACTGCAGTAACCACCACCACTAGTGTACATGTACTTATACAAACAGCTGATACTTCTACTAGAGGTACGTGTATGGTTAAAACAGGAGTCTCGAGGTGATCCTTGGCATGTTCTATTTTCCGGAGGCAAAGTCTCAAGAAAACACCCGCTCCAGGCTTCACAGAGGGAGTCATAGTTTTAACCATACTACTACTACTAGGAGTAAAAGCTGTCAATATTTGTTTTATGGTGTCAAGATGTCTAGGTACCACATAGCTGCATTTGCTCTGGGTATAGTACTTTGGCTTCTATAGGATAGTGCATTCGTTGCTACGGGAATAGTACATTGTTTGCTGCAAGTTCACAATCAAAAGGCAGAATCTTTGTAAGGGGTGCTATAATACAATAGATTGAAAGTGACACATAAGTTTTTGGCTTAATGCAGTAGAATGTGTTTTATGGTTATGGGAAAGTTGTTGGTGAGCAGTGTCTTATTTTGTTTGTTATTTTTAGATTGCTCTTAAAATGACATGAAGGGCCTACATCATTGTTGATTTACAGGCCTCCTAGCCATCCAGCATGGCTATGCTTGCTTACCAACAACATAGATAGTTTGAATCAATGATTAGACTACATCTTTTCTCAGTGATCTGTCCAAAGAAAGTCATTTTTTAAAAATGGGATACAAACCACTAATACATTTTCACTTAAGTCAAAAAGATAATCATATTTTGGTATAAGATTGTATTTGTAGTCATAATGAGTGAAAATATTGGGGGTGGACTAAGCATCTTTCCTTTTATAAAAAAAATAAAATGACTTTCTGTGGGGTAATCGTTGAGTGAAAAAAGAGCTGGTCGTTTTTGAAAAGCTTTTGATTTTGGATACTTACAGGCCTACTTGATCTCGGCTTGTGCTCTTATTATTTTTGTTCATGACTTTTCAATCTCTTTTTGACATTTCTCTGCAGTTGTATTTGTGTGATTGAATTCCAAACAAGCCCAGTCTGTGCTAACATCTGAGAAAGCCAACTCTACCATCGAGGGTCTCAGAGTGAAGTTGATGGAAAAACAGAGTCACACTACTTTGAGGAGCTCACCTGTTAGTGATGAAGCTGTGAGATGAGGCAGAAGTTGATCAAGAGTGGAGACACCTCAGAATAGAACCAGTTGATGGAGAGACATCCCCAGAGGTGGAGGACGACAAGGTGTGCACCATGTTTTACAGGTAAAAAACTTCTCTTTTTATTTTCTCTTTTGGGAAATGTATGTATTCTCTCCTTAGACGCAGGGTACACTTTGGGTAATTATGAAAGATCAGTATCCTCCCTTGGTGTATCCCAACACATGCATAAAATATGCATAAAAGTTTGGCTCAATTGGTCATTGAAGTTGCATGAAAATAATGAAAGAAAAAACACCCTTGTTGCATAGAATTGTGTGCTTTCAGATGCCTGAGAAATGCTTCATGTCTGAAGTCTTTCTCAGATTCAAATTTTGGGGGTGAAAATTATCTCTTACTCTAAAACTACACTACTTCAGACGGAGTAGTTTCTCACAATGTGTTATCAACAACTCTTTAGTGCTCCTTAACCCAAACAACCCTTACCAAAGTAAGCTTTTATGGTCATTAAAACTTTAAATCAAAAACCCTAACCCTAACCCTTACCAAGTAAGTTTTTAAAGTCATTACTTTACCATCGAGGGTCTCAGAGTGAAGTTGATGGAAAAACAGAGTCACACTACTTTGATCAAAAGCCCTTACCTTAACCCTTACCAACTCCAAGTAAGTTTTAATGCTCATTTATTCAAAACTTTTCATTAAAAACCCTAACCTTAACTCCAACCTTAACCCTAACTCTTACCAAGTAAGTGTTGATGCTCATTGTTAATTAAAAGATTTTAATCAACAACTTTAACTCTTACCTTAAGTAAGTTTTTATGCTCATTACTAATTAAACGATTTTGATTAACAACTTTAACCCTTACCCTACTAAGAAAGTGTTTATGCTCATTATTAATTAAAAAGATTTTGATCAACAACTTGAACCTTGCCCTACTAAGTAAGTTTTTATGCTCATTAATCTAAAAAATTTGATAAAAAACCCTAACTCCAACCCTAAACCTAACCCTTACCAATTAAGTTTGTATGCTGATTAGTTTAAAACTTGCGATAACAAAACCTAACCCTAACACTTGACTATTTTTGCTCCGTTACCTTCTTTTGTTTTCTTTTGAGAACCATATCTCTCCTCTCTCTAGTACTTTTGATCAAAATTTGAACATGCTTTACATTTTTTCATAAGAAGGTATTTTTATAAACAAACCATCAACAGGTTGTTTTTTTTATAAATCGTCAACAGTTTTCTTACAAAATTCAGTATTTCAAATTTAATATTTATTCAGAATTTAGGAGACAGCCAGCAATGCATCCGGGTGTCTTTTGGACTCCCTATTTTATTTTTGGACGGCCTGAAAAACTGTCGGACCCCTTTAAGACGCCCTGTGTTTTCGGCCAAGTAATTTTTTCGTACATATAGGAGGGGGGGGGGGAAATTACATCCGAATACCAGTGTTGTAACTATGCTAATCTAGCTGGTCGGCACTAACCAGTTCTTTTAAAAGCCAATTCAAGCAATGTTACAACTTTGCTGACCGGTACTTTTTTGCCGACAATGACAAAACCGCAAGCGAGCAACAAATTCATGCGCGCTTCCATGAGTATTTGAAATAGAATGACAGAAACGAATCTTAATAAGAAAAACAAAAATTATGTGTGCACAAAAACGAAATTGAATTAATTAATAGCTAAAAAGAAAACCTAGTTTGAGTGGATGAGGGAAAAATGCGTGAATTTAAATGCGTGTTAATAAAATGGAATGATTTTGTTTTGTTGTTGCTGAAATTGGCCGAGAAAATCTAATGTTAGCCAGACATTCTCCAGCCCTGTCTTCGGAGAATGATTGACACTCCTATTGAGATGCAAATACGTCTTATCTTAACCCTCCGCAGGGTTTTTTTTACAATTGTTTCACTTAAAAGGCAAGCCACTGTGCTGAGTCTGTGGTTTTATGACCTGGTTTCGTGACCGTTCGGAGTGGGTGGGTGTTGCATTCTATTAAACCTGGAGAGTGTGTTGACATCTGCGGGCTTATAGCTTTTATTGGAATGGTAGTATAACAGTTAACTGGAAATCGCAAGTTTCGTTTAACTGTTTGGGAAATAAGCCTAGGTGCAAAACATAAATAAATTGGAAAGGAATATTATTGTAGCAAGAACAGCCAGTCTGTGTGATTACATAAAGGTTCCTTTGACATCCAAGGATTTTATGTTTTAGTTGGAACAGTGCTCATGTGTACAAACCATTCCTACTGACAGGAAAAACATAAAAAGACTTGAATGAAATCAAAGTATGATTCTGGAGTCAATAACAATATAGCGTTCAGTTACAGAATGACAACCCATTATAATGATGTTTGTGAAAACCATAATCATTTTGCTGATCCCTTTTCGCAATCTTTTCTGGATAATGAATTAATGAATTAATATTATTTATTCTTGTTTGTACAGGAAAATCAAGATTGGGCTCACGGGGAGCTTTGGAATCTACAAGAAGAAAAGATTGCCGCTTTGCACCCATCTATAAAATGCAACAAGCCTTGCAAAAATGATATTTTGCAGTAGTGAATTCAGTTGAAAAGCAGATCCTCTGCAGAATAGATACCATGAACAATGTAGCAGTCATGTTGATGATAACACAGATGGAACACCTGACAATAACAAAGATAGAACACCAGACATTCTGCACCAGACTGTTCCTAGGATACATACTTGCTCTGTAGAACTTTGATAACATCGTGAAGAATTTTTAGACAATAAGTCTGGTTTCCACTTGATATTGGGTATGTGGTTCTGGATGTAAAAGGATTCAAGTTCTGTGGGCTATGTATTAAGTTCTTATGTAATTAATTAATTGTTTTATATCTTTCTTTCTTTCTTTTTTATTTATTTAGTTATGTATTTAATTGTTTATTTATTTATGTATCTAATTTTTTTAAATTTATTTATGTATTTATTCATTTTTTTATTTATTTTTTAAAAATTTATTTATGTATTGATTTATTTATTTTATTTCCTTATACATAATTGTTCGGCAATAAATAACTTCTGATTTATGGGGACATATCTGGTGGAAAATGTTTATACAAATGTTCATTTGAAGCTTTTAATATCTAATTAAAGAAGAAAACACTGCAAATTCGATAAATTCTTTGAAATACATTGTGTAATGTAGGTTATTTTCCACAAGATGTTTGCACAAACATCTGGTTTATGTGGAAACATCTTGTGAAAAATGTTAAACAAATGTTCCTTTGAATCTTTTGATATTTTTAATTGTAGAAGAAAACAATGGAAGTGCTTTGAAATTAATTTTACAAAATTGTACAAAACTTTCTATTTTAAATGGTTTATGAACAATGTTTTTAATAAATTGTTACACTTTCAGGATCTAAACTTTCCCGATAAGTTTGTGTTAATTTATTTTCTGTCAGACTTGAAAATATTAATTTTGCAAAGAAAACAAAATCAGACTGCTTAAAAAACTTCAAATTTTATTTTCCACCAGATGTTTGCACCAAAACAAATGATTTATGTGGAAACATCTTGTGACAAATATTAAACAAATATTCCTGTGAATCTTTTTATATTTTAATTGTAGAAAGAAAAACAATGCAAATGCTTTGAAATAAATTAATAAAAACTTATGCTATTTAAATTTGTTTATGAACAACGTTTTTAATAAAGAGATACACTTTCAGCATCTAAACTTTCCAAATTGTTTTTTATTTTCTGTCAAACTTGAAAATATTATTTTTCTTAAGACTACAAAATTATACTGCCTAAAAAAGGCACTACAGATATTAAATATTAACTTTATTTCGAGGAAATTAATCTCCACATTATAAAAGGGAATTTTTTTTCAGGGGAACTTGTTTTCGAATAAAAACTTTTTGATGACAGAGGGCGCCCTCCACAATCAACAGAGGGCGCCCTTCACAATCAACAGAGGGCGCCCGTTACACTATATATTTTACATGTATAAACGTGTGTTTATATATACATCACGTGGTTCTAATATTCATCATGGTTAAAAATTATTAGTTAGCTGTGGATCGCCGATGGCCTAGCGGACAAGGTCACGCACGGGAGAGCAAGATAGGAAGACCTGCATGGGTTCGAATCCCGGCAAGTCACAAGGTAAGAATAGAGGTATAAGGTATATTGACATGCACTAACACTAACACGCACTAACATGCACCAAGCACGATGCACAAGGCGGGACAGGCCAGGACGAAGGAAGGAGAGGGGAGGCGGACAGGGGAGAGAGAGAGAAGAGGGGTGGACAAATTTTTTTTTATCTCCCCCCCCCAAAAAAAAAAAAAAAAAAAAAATGAAAAACCGTAAAATTAACGGTCTTTCATTTTTTTTAAATCAGCTGAAACGCACGCTCGTTGATTATTTTTCATTTTCAAAAAAAAAAATAAAAAATTGAAATACCAAAAAATTTATGGTCTTTCATTTTTCTAAAATCGGCTGAAACGCACGCTCGTTAATTATTTTTCATTTTGGAAAAAAAATAATAAAAAATATGCAAATTTGGTGCCCAAAAAACAATTTCAATTTTTGTATTGTTGAATTAAGAGCTTTAAAGTACCTTGAGATACTTAATATCATGTTTAAAATGCTCTCCTACAAAAATTACACAATCTGGTCACAAATTTCTTTTGTTTACAATCACAACGTGCAGTTTTAAGTCTTTAAAATCTCTTTAAACACCCTTTTAAGATGCTTTACTTCATGTCCGTACATTTCCACCATTTTATAACACACAATTCAGAATCCCTCTGGTTTAACGGCCTTAAATGTTCTACATTACGCTTTACAAAAATAGCATGTAAGTTTTAACTTCAAGAGTAACATTTGTAAAAGGCACATTTGTATTTGCATAGTTAGGAAAAAACTGATTCCCATGATTTTACATAAAAGTACAACTCAGTTCTGGAAAATAAAAACTTAAATTACAATTTCCACATTTTGTCCAACTTTATCTGTAAGGTAACACTAATATAAGCAATATCTGATGTTTAACTCCATGGTTTTTTAGAGCAAAATGAAGGGGGGAGGGTTCTATTAATTCCTAAACCTAGAAGACAAGTTTGACATGTTTTTTACCTTTTTTGTGTTTGGCAAAATTAGTCTGGTAAATAATATTAACATATCACTGTGAGTCAGAGTTGTTCGTTTGGAGACAGGGTACCAGACACAAACGGCTACTGACTGCTAGTCATTGAAGTTTTTAAAAAATCAAGAAAATGTCTTAGTGTAGAATTTGCACAGTGCAGAACAAATTGGTTTCTTACTTTATAGCACACTAAAACCTCAGCAAACTTGTGTCTACAAGTAACACCATCTTAAAGGCTAGGTCAATGCTAAACAATTCAACTTACATGTAATAACATACACTCTCACGAACATCATCACATCATCACAGCTGACCTACACGTAATTAGTGAGTTTGTTCTGAAAATTATAAGATGTTGTAGCAGCTTGACGTTTCTATAAAGTAGGACTGTGATCAGTTTCGAGAGACGTTTTATGATTACAGATTATACACAGTCCCTTTAGATGTGATACACTATTAAAGTTAGTTTTGTATTTCTTTTAATCTAGTTGAAAGTACCTAAATGCAATGAAAAAGCAGTAGTATTAACAACGTGTACAGCAGCGGCGTGGCCAAGAGGGGGCCTGGAAGGGCAAATGCCCCCCCAGCTGCCCCCCCCAAAAAAAATCGCAATTTGTATTAAAAAAACCAAATTTGTATAATCTAATGCAGTGAACGATCGCAATCGGGATCGCTACCACGGCCACAAAATGCCATAAGAGGATGATGGCTCCCTGCAGCGCCCCCTTTCAAATTAAAAGCATGAGCCCCCTTCCCCCCACTGACAAACACATTCCCCCCTCCCTACCGAAAAAGCCCTGGCTACGCCGCTGGTATACAGTCAAGGTCTGTTTACATTATACAAGACATTGTCAGAATGCTCTTTTCACTTCTGTACAAGTTAAAAATCTTCTTGGCATACAAATAATTTATTGTATGCTTAAGCACAGTCGTTGGTACATGTGGTTTTAAAGTATTACGTGATGACTAGTAGTGAGGACGATGATGTCCTGTAAATGTTGTGTAAACAGGCCCTTTTACAATGTGCATTTTTAACGTAACAACCCTACCTTAATATCCTAGAATTCTATAAGTTACAGATTTGAGGTTGCTTGATGCAGACAGACGATGACGTAGTTGAATTCACGGTTAAGACGGAAGCCAAGTGTTTTCTTCGGCTGAGCTTGTGCATCTCTCAAGGCATTTCATTGTCAGATCATCGTGAATGTACTGCAATAAAAAACCAAAGAAGATGTATGCATGAAATTACTCCAGCCAAAGGTCAACAATTTTATATAACGGTCTTAGGGATGTGATGAATCTTAGAAACCACAACAGGCATGTCAGGGGTCCTTTCAGCAACTCTATCTACAATTTCAACCTCAGAAAAGTGCAAGAGCAGGAGACAGGGGAGGGATGCTGATAAGGAGTAAGACAGATAGATACTGATAGGATCCAAAGGGGAAAGACGACATGACACGATAGATACAGTTTGGATGAATAGGGAAGATGTATATTGGTGTAAGTGGATTGACAAATTACATGGCACTAAAAAGGTGGCAATATGTTGGGGGGGATCCAGAGTGACAGCAAAGTGGGGATGGGTGTTGTTGTTTTTTACAGTAGGGCAGAAGAAGGGGTAACATGTTGGGGGAGGATCCAGAGTGACAGCAAAGTGGGATGCATGTTAGGGATTTGTTCAGTAGGGTTGTAGATAGGGGTCTAATATAAGGGGAGGATCCAGAGTGACTGCAAAGTGGGATGCAGTTTGGGATTTTTACAGTAGGGCAGTGGATCAAAGGGGTAACAGGTTTGGGGAGGATCCAGAGTGACAGCAAAGTGGGATGCACTTGGAATTGATACAGAAAGCCACTAGAAGGGGTCACTTTTAGGGGGGGATCCAGAGTGACAGCAAAGTGGGATGCATGTTTGGGATTTGTACAGTAGGGCAGTAGAAGGGGGTAACAGGTTGGAGGTGGATCCAGAGTGACAGCAAAGTGGGATGCACGTGGAATTGATACAGAAAGGCACTAGAAGGGGACACTTTTTAGAGGAGGATCCAGAGTGACAGCAAAGTGGGATGCATGCTTGGGATTTGTACAGTAGGGCAGTAGAAGGGGTAACATGTTGGAAGAGGATCCTGAGTGACAGCAAAGTGGGAAGCATTTGGAATTGATACAGAAGACACTGGGTAACATGTAAGGGGAGGATCCAGGGTGACAGCAAAGTGGGATGCATGTTTGGGATTTGTACAGTAGGGCAGTAGAAGGGGGTAACAGGTTGGGGTGGATCCAGAGTGACAGCAAAGTGGGATGCATTTGGAATTGATACAGAAAGGCACTAGAATGGGACACTTTTTAGGGGAGGATCCAGAGTGACAGCAAAGTGGGATGCATGCTTGGGATTTGTACAGTAGGGCAGTAGAAGGGGTAACATGTTGGAGGAGGATCCTGAGTGACAGCAAAGTGGGATGCATTTGGAATTGATACAGAAGACACTGGGTAACATGTAAGGGGAGGATCCAGGGTGGCAGCAAAGTGGGATGCATGTTTGGGATTTGTACAGTAGGGCAGTAGAAGGGGGTAACAGGTTGGGGGTGGATCCAGAGTGACAGCAAAGTGGGATGCATGTTTGGGATTTGTACAGTAGGGCAGTAGAAGGGGGTAACAGGTTGGGGGTGGATCCAGAGTGACAGCAAAGTGGGATGCATTTGGAATTGATACAGAAGACACAGGGTAACATGTAAGGGGAGGATCCAGGGTGGCAGCAAAGTGGGATGCATGTTTGGGATTTGTACAGTAGGGCACTAGAAGGGGTAACAGGTTGGGGGTGGATCCAGAGTGACAGCAAAGTGGGATGCACTTGGAATTGATACAGAAAGGCACTAGAAGGGGACACTTTTAAGGGGAGGATCCAGAGTGACAGCAAAGTGTTTGGGGAGGGTCCAGAGTAGCAGCAAGCTGGGTTGGGTGTTTTGGATCAAGGATTGTAGAAATGGGTCCCGTATATTAAGGGAGTAGATCCTGGGCAGTAGAACTAAGGGGTATTTATGGGGTGGAGTGCAAGGTACATACACTGTAACAGCAAAGACGGATGTTCAGTTTTAATCAAAGATAGTGGTTAAAAATTTGTTGCATGTTATAGATTTATATAGATATTTTATTTAACTTACCAGAACTTGAAGAATGAGTGAAGTTTAAGCTGATGATCTTCATTCATGGAATCACTATGTAGGAACTCACTGCACAAGGACCGAGAATATCCTGTGAAAAGAGGTAAAAAGAAAACAAAGATTTGAGCAAAATGGAAATCTTCATGCAGGCTTTCGCAGTAACATTTAAGCATTGAGTGCACCTGTGGCCTTATCTGGTTCCTAATGCAATTTTAACTATCTAACTTATTGAAAATTTTCATATGCTAGTACAAAAATTGAAGTTTTCAAAGTCAATGATTTAAGCACTATGTGGTTTTAAACTAGCCAGGTGAACAAGGTGAACAAATCTCACATGACAGGAATTGCAATAGTGGGATGCATTTTGAATTGATACAGAAAGGCACTAAAAGGGGTAACTTTTAGGGGAGGATCCAGAGTGACAGCAAAGTGGGATGCATGTTTGGGATTTGTACAGTAGGGCAGTAGAAAGGGGTAACAGGTTGGGGGTGGATCCAGAGTGACAGCAAAGTGGGATGCACTTGGAATTGATACAGAAAGGCACTAGAAGGGGACACTTTTAAGGGGAGGATCCAGAGTGACAGCAAAGTGTTTGGGGAGGGTCCAGAGTAGCAGCAAGCTGGGTTGGGTGTTTTGGATCAAGGATTGTAGAAATGGGTCCCGTATATTAAGGGAGTAGATCCTTGGCAGTAGAACTAAGGGGTATTTATGGGGTGGAGTGCAAGGTACATACACTGTAACAGCAAAGACGGATGTTCAGTTTTAATCAAAGATAGTGGTTAAAAATTTGTTGCATGTTATAGATTTATATAGATATTTTATTTAACTTACCAGAACTTGAAGAATGAGTGAAGTTTAAGCTGATGATCTTCATTCATGGAATCACTATGTAGGAACTCACTGCACAAGGACCGAGAATATCCTGTGAAAAGAGGTAAATAGAAAACAAAGATTTGAGCAAAATGGAAATCTTCATGCAGGCTGTTGCAGTAACATTTAAGCATTGAGTGCACCTGTGGCCTTATCTGGTTCCTAATGCAATTTTAACTATGTAACTTATTGAAAATTTTCATATGCTAGTACAAAAATTGAAGTTTTCAAAGTCAATGATTTAAGCACTATGTGGTTTTAAACTAGCCAGGTGAACAAGGTGAACAAATCTCACATGACAGGAATTGCAATAGTGGGATGCATTTTGAATTGATACAGAAAGGCACTAAAAGGGGTAACTTTTAGGGGAGGATCCAGAGTGACAGCAAAGTGGGATGCATGTTTGGGATTTGTACAGTAGGGCAGTAGAAAGGGGTAACAGGTTGGGGGTGGATCCAGAGTGACAGCAAAGTGGGATGCACTTGGAATTGATACAGAAAGGCACTAGAAGGGGACACTTTTAAGGGGAGGATCCAGAGTGACAGCAAAGTGTTTGGGGAGGGTCCAGAGTAGCAGCAAGCTGGGTTGGGTGTTTTGGATCAAGGATTGTAGAAATGGGTCCCGTATATTAAGGGAGTAGATCCTTGGCAGTAGAACTAAGGGGTATTTATGGGGTGGAGTGCAAGGTACATACACTGTAACAGCAAAGACGGATGTTCAGTTTTAATCAAAGATAGTGGTTAAAAATTTGTTGCATGTTATAGATTTATATAGATATTTTATTTAACTCACCAGAACTTGAAGAATGAGTGAAGTTTAAGCTGATGATCTTCATTCATGGAATCACTATGTAGGAACTCACTGCACAAAGACCGAGAATATCCTGTGAAAAGAGATAAATAGAAAACAAAGATTTGAGCAAAATGGAAATCTTCATGCAGGCTGTTGCAGTAACATTTAAGCATTGAGTGCACCTGTGGCCTTATCTGGTTCCTAATGCAATTTTAACTATCTAACTTATTGAAAATTTTCATATGCTAGTACAAAAATTGAAGTTTTCAAAGTCAATGATTTAAGCACTATGTGGTTTTAAACTAGCCAGGTGAACAAGGTGAACAAATCTCACATGACAGGAATTGCAATAGTGGGATGCATTTTGAATTGATACAGAAAGGCACTAAAAGGGGTAACTTTTAGGGGAGGATCCAGAGTGACAGCAAAGTGGGATGCATGTTTGGGATTTGTACAGTAGGGCAGTAGAAAGGGGTAACAGGTTGGGGGTGGATCCAGAGTGACAGCAAAGTGGGATGCACTTGGAATTGATACAGAAAGGCACTAGAAGGGGACACTTTTAAGGGGAGGATCCAGAGTGACAGCAAAGTGTTTGGGGAGGGTCCAGAGTAGCAGCAAGCTGGGTTGGGTGTTTTGGATCAAGGATTGTAGAAATGGGTCCCGTATATTAAGGGAGTAGATCCTGGGCAGTAGAACTAAGGGGTATTTATGGGGTGGAGTGCAAGGTACATACACTGTAACAGCAAAGACGGATGTTCAGTTTTAATCAAAGATAGTGGTTAAAAATTTGTTGCATGTTATAGATTTATATAGATATTTTATTTAACTTACCAGAACTTGAAGAATGAGTGAAGTTTAAGCTGATGATCTTCATTCATGGAATCACTATGTAGGAACTCACTGCACAAGGACCGAGAATATCCTGTGAAAAGAGGTAAAAAGAAAACAAAGATTTGAGCAAAATGGAAATCTTCATGCAGGCTTTCGCAGTAACATTTAAGCATTGAGTGCACCTGTGGCCTTATCTGGTTCCTAATGCAATTTTAACTATCTAACTTATTGAAAATTTTCATATGCTAGTACAAAAATTGAAGTTTTCAAAGTCAATGATTTAAGCACTATGTGGTTTTAAACTAGCCAGGTGAACAAGGTGAACAAATCTCACATGACAGGAATTGCAATAGTGGGATGCATTTTGAATTGATACAGAAAGGCACTAAAAGGGGTAACTTTTAGGGGAGGATCCAGAGTGACAGCAAAGTGGGATGCATGTTTGGGATTTGTACAGTAGGGCAGTAGAAAGGGGTAACAGGTTGGGGGTGGATCCAGAGTGACAGCAAAGTGGGATGCACTTGGAATTGATACAGAAAGGCACTAGAAGGGGACACTTTTAAGGGGAGGATCCAGAGTGACAGCAAAGTGTTTGGGGAGGGTCCAGAGTAGCAGCAAGCTGGGTTGGGTGTTTTGGATCAAGGATTGTAGAAATGGGTCCCGTATATTAAGGGAGTAGATCCTTGGCAGTAGAACTAAGGGGTATTTATGGGGTGGAGTGCAAGGTACATACACTGTAACAGCAAAGACGGATGTTCAGTTTTAATCAAAGATAGTGGTTAAAAATTTGTTGCATGTTATAGATTTATATAGATATTTTATTTAACTTACCAGAACTTGAAGAATGAGTGAAGTTTAAGCTGATGATCTTCATTCATGGAATCACTATGTAGGAACTCACTGCACAAGGACCGAGAATATCCTGTGAAAAGAGGTAAATAGAAAACAAAGATTTGAGCAAAATGGAAATCTTCATGCAGGCTGTTGCAGTAACATTTAAGCATTGAGTGCACCTGTGGCCTTATCTGGTTCCTAATGCAATTTTAACTATGTAACTTATTGAAAATTTTCATATGCTAGTACAAAAATTGAAGTTTTCAAAGTCAATGATTTAAGCACTATGTGGTTTTAAACTAGCCAGGTGAACAAGGTGAACAAATCTCACATGACAGGAATTGCAATAGTGGGATGCATTTTGAATTGATACAGAAAGGCACTAAAAGGGGTAACTTTTAGGGGAGGATCCAGAGTGACAGCAAAGTGGGATGCATGTTTGGGATTTGTACAGTAGGGCAGTAGAAAGGGGTAACAGGTTGGGGGTGGATCCAGAGTGACAGCAAAGTGGGATGCACTTGGAATTGATACAGAAAGGCACTAGAAGGGGACACTTTTAAGGGGAGGATCCAGAGTGACAGCAAAGTGTTTGGGGAGGGTCCAGAGTAGCAGCAAGCTGGGTTGGGTGTTTTGGATCAAGGATTGTAGAAATGGGTCCCGTATATTAAGGGAGTAGATCCTTGGCAGTAGAACTAAGGGGTATTTATGGGGTGGAGTGCAAGGTACATACACTGTAACAGCAAAGACGGATGTTCAGTTTTAATCAAAGATAGTGGTTAAAAATTTGTTGCATGTTATAGATTTATATAGATATTTTATTTAACTCACCAGAACTTGAAGAATGAGTGAAGTTTAAGCTGATGATCTTCATTCATGGAATCACTATGTAGGAACTCACTGCACAAAGACCGAGAATATCCTGTGAAAAGAGATAAATAGAAAACAAAGATTTGAGCAAAATGGAAATCTTCATGCAGGCTGTTGCAGTAACATTTAAGCATTGAGTGCACCTGTGGCCTTATCTGGTTCCTAATGCAATTTTAACTATCTAACTTATTGAAAATTTTCATATGCTAGTACAAAAATTGAAGTTTTCAAAGTCAATGATTTAAGCACTATGTGGTTTTAAACTAGCCAGGTGAACAAGGTGAACAAATCTCACATGACAGGAATTGCAATAGTGGGATGCATTTTGAATTGATACAGAAAGGCACTAAAAGGGGTAACTTTTAGGGGAGGATCCAGAGTGACAGCAAAGTGGGATGCATGTTTGGGATTTGTACAGTAGGGCAGTAGAAAGGGGTAACAGGTTGGGGGTGGATCCAGAGTGACAGCAAAGTGGGATGCACTTGGAATTGATACAGAAAGGCACTAGAAGGGGACACTTTTAAGGGGAGGATCCAGAGTGACAGCAAAGTGTTTGGGGAGGGTCCAGAGTAGCAGCAAGCTGGGTTGGGTGTTTTGGATCAAGGATTGTAGAAATGGGTCCCGTATATTAAGGGAGTAGATCCTTGGCAGTAGAACTAAGGGGTATTTATGGGGTGGAGTGCAAGGTACATACACTGTAACAGCAAAGACGGATGTTCAGTTTTAATCAAAGATAGTGGTTAAAAATTTGTTGCATGTTATAGATTTATATAGATATTTTATTTAACTCACCAGAACTTGAAGAATGAGTGAAGTTTAAGCTGATGATCTTCATTCATGGAATCACTATGTAGGAACTCACTGCACAAAGACCGAGAATATCCTGTGAAAAGAGATAAATAGAAAACAAAGATTTGAGCAAAATGGAAATCTTCATGCAGGCTGTTGCAGTAACATTTAAGCATTGAGTGCACCTGTGGCCTTATCTGGTTCCTAATGCAATTTTAACTATCTAACTTATTGAAAATTTTCATATGCTAGTACAAAAATTGAAGTTTTCAAAGTCAATGATTTAAGCACTATGTGGTTTTAAACTAGCCAGGTGAACAAGGTGAACAAATCTCACATGACAGGAATTGCAATAGTGGGATGCATTTTGAATTGATACAGAAAGGCACTAAAAGGGGTAATTTTAGGGGAGGATCCAGAGTGACAGCAAAGTGGGATGCATGTTTGGGATTTGTACAGTAGGGCAGTAGAAAGGGGTAACAGGTTGGGGGTGGATCCAGAGTGACAGCAAAGTGGGATGCACTTGGAATTGATACAGAAAGGCACTAGAAGGGGACACTTTTAAGGGGAGGATCCAGAGTGACAGCAAAGTGTTTGGGGAGGGTCCAGAGTAGCAGCAAGCTGGGTTGGGTGTTTTGGATCAAGGATTGTAGAAACGGGTCCCGTATATTAAGGGAGTAGATCCTTGGCAGTAGAACTAAGGGGTATTTATGGGGTGGAGTGCAAGGTACATACACTGTAACAGCAAAGACGGATGTTCAGTTTTAATCAAAGATAGTGGTTAAAAATTTGTTGCATGTTATAGATTTATATAGATATTTTATTTAACTCACCAGAACTTGAAGAATGAGTGAAGTTTAAGCTGATGATCTTCATTCATGGAATCACTATGTAGGAACTCACTGCACAAAGACCGAGAATATCCTGTGAAAAGAGATAAATAGAAAACAAAGATTTGAGCAAAATGGAAATCTTCATGCAGGCTGTTGCAGTAACATTTAAGCATTGAGTGCACCTGTGGCCTTATCTGGTTCCTAATGCAATTTTAACTATCTAACTTATTGAAAATTTTCATATGCTAGTACAAAAATTGAAGTTTTCAAAGTCAATGATTTAAGCACTATGTGGTTTTAAACTAGCAAGGTGAAATCAAATGTCCTAAAAAAAATTTTTTTTTAAAAGAACAAATCTCACATGACAGGAATTGCAATACAACCTTGTCACCACATCAAAACCGCAATACTTTCTGCCGTTTACATGCACCACTTATTCTCTGAACACAAGTCTATGGACCTCCTTTTTGTAATAATATTGATGGAAACAAAGCCAAGTTCATTTGTTTGTTTTTTCAAGAATTTTCATGAAAAAAATATTGTCTTTAATTATCTAGAGTAGCTTTCTCTTTTCGTCCTTCACTTCTGTGACTACAAGTTTAAAGTTACTTTCTTGTTTCAACCTAGGTCGTCAGGTCACTTTTGCTTTGTTTGTTTGTCTCATATATTATTTCTTTTATTTCATTTGAATGCCTTTGTTCATTTGAAATTCCGGTAGTTACTGTACTTGTATATTTGCAACGAAAATGTTTTTGTTGTTGGACTGATATTGAATCGATTAACCAGGTTTGTTTGCTGCCAGGTCAAAAGTTGACAGAATTTATTGTACATGTAGGCTTAATGCTTCTAAAGCCTAATTGTAAAAGGCCTAGCCATAAATCCCTTGTTTCACAGGAATTCCCATAAAAAGTATCCATTTCAAACCATTTGCATGATAACTGTGTATGGTCAGAATGTCTTGTATTTTGTATTGTATGCCATTTCATTTCGTAGCAATGGTCTCGTTGTGATGGTTGTTGTGGAACTGGCCAAAAGCACAAAGTTTCCACATGGTTCGAAAAAAACTATTTAGGACTACAGTATGGTTGTTGTTGTTGTATACACAATTATACACAAAATCATCACTACCGTCAGATCTATATCTCTGAACTGTCTACGACTCGAGGGACAGTGACTAGTGAGAGTGAGTTTGTTTGTGGCACAAAAAGCTCTGAACAGAGACATTGAACTATTTCAAAGAAACTCGTGATAATAAAACTAGTGTGCAGGACTGCAGTTAACAGTAACACCCCAAACAGTAACGACTTCGTACTAGTACTATGTAAGATCAGTCACTCTGTCTCTCTCCGCTGTGTGCAGTGTGTGGAGACGGGAGGAGGAACTAGGAATGGCGGGTGTACGTCACTACCGACCGACTAACGGACTCAGAGTACAGTCACAACCTGCCAAACGCTGTCTTTTTTAGACAATTGTAACAAATCTGTACTCGTCCAATGACCTATAAACAATTTTCATACATTACAAAGTAAAAACTGAACATGAAAATCCGTACTTACATGAGTTTTGTTATGAAAACATTTCACTTTGAAGACACACGACACGTCGTTTAAAAGCAGACGACGACAGCTCATTGTTATTGTGCATTACGTTCCGGGTACTCACTACGCATGTGCAGCAAATGATGCAACGTGAGAGGGCGCCCTGTCTTGAACCTTTATTATTTTGTTTAGCTCCATGCTTATAAACGATAGAGAATTAGAAAGAATGTTTGATCTTTTCAGAGCCAACTCCTCCCAAAAGAGATTTTACATAATAGTTCTACCCGAAGGTTTACTATTTGTAATTATTTCTTATTTTTTCCACACCATGCAAAGCTTCAATTAACATCACTTATATGAACTGTCTTATTTGTTATTTGTTTAAATTTTAATCTCCTTTTTCTCAACCATTAACTGTTTCTCAGTGGTGACCATTCATTTCTCTTTCTAATAAGATACAAACGTTATTGCCCTCACTGTTTCCCCGTGTCCGTTTTGTTGTAATACCCTCCCCCCCCCCCACAAAAAAAAAGAAAGAAAAAAAAAAGGGGAGACGGGGGAAACAATAACCCCCAAAAACAAAAACGGGGGGGGGGACGACAACAAAATAAATAACTAAATCACGCTTGCAACTTGTCTATGTGTTTTCCCATCCCTGACCAACTTTTGAGAGGAAAAATAGTCTGATGCCATTATAAAACAACTATTTTTGAGCCTGAAATTACAGTGAGGGAAATAATTTCGGTAATAATGGCCTGTGGTGAATGTTTTGAAACAACTTTTCAACAAAACATAAAATATTACAGTTCATCTGGGGTGCACTCAGACTAAATAGGCCAAAATTCATGGGCCAAACTGATCATCATAATTTGTAACCCCAAAAAGTCTTTTGAAAAATAAATTGTTCGGGGTCATGCAACTAATTGACTGTGTATTTACGACAAGACCACGGCCTGGGGGCTCTGTGCTTCAGCTTTTGAGGAGACTTGGTAAATTTAGGCTTTAAAGTTTTGGCTTGGGAACTAAAGACGGCTTCATGAAAACTGGCAGCAAGTTTGTAAGGGAAAAACACATTTTCTGGGGTTTTTTTCTGGGGTAGTTAGCAACAATTCTAAACGGCTGACCTGCCAATTAAACGCAAAGAAATCTAAAGTCATTGGTTGGCCGAAAATATGTTTGATTGGTTTTCAAGAGGCTGATGAGAGACTTTAAATATTTTTAAAGTATTTTTCTCATCGACCTCAGTCGTCACTAATTCCAGGGTTTATGAGCGAGCAAGGCATACTGGGGGGATATGGCGCGGCGAGATCGATCACCCCTGGGACGAGGTCGAGGTCGCACCTTACCTATTTTATTAGGTATTATATGTCTGCTCGTCGCACCATCGTCTCCATCGTTGTATAGACCTTTCTTTTGCAACGTCACAGCCCAAGTTTTTGCCAACCCAGGCTGGAAAACTATGGAACCCATAAATGCAAAACAAAAACAGATAACTACAGCTGTAACAATGTTACACAAATATTTAAAATTAGTGTTGAATTTATTGGAAACAAAGCAACCGATCATGGGAGGTGTTTTATTTAATTAGAAGTTTACCGAAAATGTTGAATTTGGTTAAAACATCTGTTATCAGTATTGAATGTTTTACTAACATTCGGCGGTCCATGCCAACCAGCGCTGTTTGTTTATCAACAATGGAAAGGTCTATTGACATAAATAATAGAGATCAATGGTCGCACCCACGGTCGCAACCACAGACATATAATACCTATAGACCGACAGCACCTATGGAAATCAACGTCTGGATACCGTAATTTTGAAAGTACCCGACCATACCCAAACTATGGGCAAAATCCGCGAAAACGCAAGCGAAAACACGTGTAAAGCAATGGGCGAGCGGGTGGATGATGATAGAAAATTTGTGTTTTAAGGGTGAAAAAATCACCAACAGACTTGGAAACAATGTTTAATCAAAAACTAGATACCTTTTCTCACGTTAGTTGTTTGCCGTTTCTCCTCTTTTTACTGAACTTTCTCCAAATCGATAAAAGTAGATGGAATTATTCTTCGTATCAACAAAAATTCGTTCGTCAAACACTTTCCGGCCAAAGTGCGCGTTGGTGCGTGTTTTGCGCGGACGCTGATGACGCGTACCGTCTATAGATTAACGTGCTACTGATATACGCAATTGTTTGAAGTGCATTCCACGCGAGCGAGCGTACGCAAAACGTGCCGAAGGCATTCAATGCAAGGCGGGCCGGAGTAGTGTGCACAACGTTGTGTTATAGAGCGAGTCCAGGGATTATTTCCCGAAAATGAAGTTAAACTTATAGAAACGACGTTTTATACGGTTAAACCTCAACGCCCAACATTGTAAACGGCTATTATGGAATGTTCATGAAGTGTAGTTTCTTAAATTTCAAGGTAAAAACTAGATTTTTACAATGAAAACGACACAAACGTGTAGAAAGTGACAGTCCTGTAGGCCTTGCCTAGGCTATAGTATAATAATTTTGTTTACACATTTTTACGATTTCCTCCCCAAAATCAGCAAAAGTTAATCAAACAACTTTTTTGACGACTCCAGTTATTACAAGTATTTCCTTAAATTCCATCACTTAATTTATAATCCATCATCGGATCAATATCTCCTGTAAATTCAGAAAAAAGTCCATGAAAACGGGTCCACTGCCTCGCGGCTATGCCTAAACGTGTACAAAAAGTGTTGACGCGTCTTCACTTCCGCCCATAGTTTGAGAAAGGGGCTGAAAGGGTTAAGGTATTTATGTCTGTGGTCGCAACACCCATCTTTGTTCCAAGACAGGCGCCCTCTTCGCCCACTTTGCACCATTTGTTGCACATGCGTAGTGAGCACACGAAACACAATGACAACGTTAAGCTGTCGTCTGCTTACGACGTGTCTTCAAAGTGAAATATTTTCATCACAAAACTGTGGTAAGTACGGATTTGTATGTTTAGTTTTTACATTGCAATGTATGGAAATGGCTTATAGGTCATTTGACGTTTATCTATGTGTTAAAATTGCCTAAAAGGGACAACTGGTCTGTAGCTGTATGTATCGTACTAAAAAATAATCGGTTGTGTTTACGTTTACACACGCAATCCCACCAACATGACCAATATACATGTATGTATATCCACACAGCGCCGAGAGTCAGGGACAGACCATCGTCGACGTTGACAGTGTTTGAGGAGGGAGGTAGTAGTCGTTGTTGTCTGTGGTGTTTTCTGCAGTCCTGCACATTGGTTTTTCATTACGAGTTTCTTTGAAGTGTAGTTCTTGAAATGTCTCTGCTTGTCTGTTGTGCCACAAACAAACTCGCAAGTCACAGTTGCTCTCGAGTCGCAGACAGTCCAGACATATAGATCAAGCGAGCGAAGTGACACTGCTGACAGTGACAGTGATGATTGTGTGTACATTGTGTATACAACTACAATGATTGTACTGTAGTCTCGACTCGTTTAGTCCAAACCCGGTCATGCCTGTGCAAACTCAGTCAGTATTTTTGACCAGTTCCACAACAACCATATCACATCCCTATGAAATGAAATGGCTCAAAGAACAAGACATTCTGACCATACACAGTCATCATTCACATGATTTAAATAGATGCTATCCATTGACCTTATATGCATTGATGTTATAAAGCCGTCATCTTAGAGGTACACTGATGATGAAACAATGGAAACGCATAGATTTGTATGCGCGGCACACAGGATTGGCCAATGAACACGTCTTTTTTACCTCTAGGCGAGGGCTCCATCAGCTGATGAGAGTGATGGCTCCTTTCTAGGGAAATTCCTGTGAGCAATGGTTTTATGGCTAGGCCTCTAATAATTAAACATAAAATATAAAAAAACAGTGCCAACTTTTGACTGTACCTGGCAGTGGCAGCAAACAAACTTGGTAAAGCACTTCAATTTCAGTTCAACTCAATGTTTATTTCCATTGTAAATAAAAATATACACATTGTTGCAGGAAGTTAAAATGAAGAAATGTGTATTAGGGCTTACAAAGTGAAAGATTAACAATTGTATGAGACAAACAAAGCAAAAGCGACCTGACGAACTACATGTAGGTTAAAACAAGAAAGTAAATCATAACTTTAAACTTGTTGTCACAGTAGGGAAGGACGAACAGAGAGGAAGCTACTCTAGATAATTAAAGACGAGATTTTTTCATAAAAGTTCTTAAAACCACCAACAAATGACCTTGACTGCATTGATTATGAAGTTTAAATTTTCCTGTTTGTTTGCAGTTTGCTTGCATTAGTATTACATCATACTTACAAATCCCCTTCTCCATCCTTGACCGCTCTTTTAATTCTCATGATTTTTATCCGGACAGCACAATTTTTAATGCAATATATGAATACTCTAACTTTCTTGAATGTATACTCCTGCTTGAGTTTTCAGATTTGTGGAGTGCTTTTCCAGACTGCAGGGCATTATTGTCAAGACAGCCACTTGTTTCACCATTTTTGTTTGGTTTTCCTTTGATTAGCTTGACAGTGGTAATTGCTGAACCATCTCCATGTAAGCGAGGGCCAAGTTGTCGCAAGACTCGGTTATTCTCTTTGAATTGGATGATGCAGGTAGATGAAGTTTTTAATAGTGTTCTCTTTATCAGGAAGTCTAAAACTTTAAAACGTCTGCAAATGCTTCTTGTTCGACTTCATAAAATGTCTGATTCATGCATTTCATTACTCGTGAAATGAATTCATGGCATTTTATAAAAGAAGACATATCCTCTTTATATTTCTTGAAATAAATCGTCAATAAACAGAGAATTAGTGTCAGCAGTGACTTGGTTTACAGCTGCCTGTTTTTAATGCCGTCCCAACATTTCATGAAGTATTAACATGTGTTTTTGTTTGATTTTCTTTTGACGATCAGTCTCCAAGTGAGCGAGGGCCGAGATGTCATCAGACTCTGTGATTGTCTTGGAATCGGATGATGCAGGTAGATGTAGTTTATAAGAGTGTACTCTTTATTTGGTACATGCTGAGCCTAAATCAGAATTGGCATTACACACAATTTTCGTTTTCAAAGGAGTACATTCCCATAAATCCACGACCAAATGATTTTTTAATGTTAATGGGAGTTTAACACAATGTGTTCTTACATTTAAAGGAAAAAGCTTACAACTGTACAAGGTTTGATGTTTGTTTCACCAGGATATCTTGATGACTTGGGTTTGACACAGGGTTTGAGAGTGTGCAGCGTTTGACCAGGAAGACATCGAAGGAGTTCTGATGTTGATGAGTGACGTCTTGGAGATAAATGCATCACTGAATCAAGGAATGAGTATCAAATTTTGTTATCTTCATTGTATGTGTTCTAGGACCCAGGTCCTGAATAGCTCTTAGGGTCCTGATGAACACATGATTGGTAGTGATACGAGCAACAGAAATGATGATTCCTTGTTTTGTATACATTTGATACCATACCCAAATGTCCTGTGAAAAGTTTTTATCTGATATACAACGTACAAGAAATTCATCCTTCAATACTCGATTCTTATTTCAATTTTACCATATCAAAGTAACAATATTTGTGAAAAATGCAGCCGATTGCTGCACATATTCATCTTGTACATTTCTGAATTTGCTGACAACATCATAGGCAGTTTAGCTAAAGAATAATAGTAATTTCATTCTTACAAATGCCATATTTAATTCTGAATCTTTGTGTTCTTTAGTTTTATTTTGTGTTATTCAGTTTGTTGTTTGGTTGATGACTGTGACTTTGGCGTTACTGAACCACCTGACTGAGTTGTTTGGATTGGCCTGTCATCAAATCTAGAGATGATTTGCGCCCTACTTCCACAGGTAGATTTTTTGTTCCTGTTATCGTTACAAAGTCTTTTTTAAATTTGTCTGTTAATGCATTCTGTTCCACTTTTGTTGTCTACAAGTATGTTTTACCTTATGAGGAACGCTGTGGAATACTTCATTCAAAGCCTTGTTTAAAAGGTGACCATTTTTAAGGTTTCTGACAATGTTGTTTTTGTTTTTTTCTAATGTCATAACACTTTGACTGTCTTTCAGGTCATCAGGACAATTGATTTGATGTAGGACTTCACTGTCAACATGTACCGTGAAGATGGAGTGACGTCACAGTGTACAAGGAGAGTGACTTCATGCCACGAGGAGAGCGACGCCATGCCACAAGGAGAGCGACGCCATGCCACGAGGAGAGCAACGCCATGCCACGAGGAGAGCAACGCCATGCCACGAGGAGAGCGACGCCATGCCACGAGGAGAGAGACTGACATCCAAGTTCTTACATCTACATATCACCAGGTTCACTTGTGGAACTTCAAGGTAAGATTTCTTCTCTGGAGTTGAACATAACCTTGAAGAGGTTCATCTTCATTTTCAAGCGAAATTTGGTGCATGAGTTGTCATGCCAAGACCTTTCTCCATACAAATGTTTAAGACGTCAACAATGACCCAATTTTAGATAAAATAGACTGTAAGACAATCAAGTAAAAATGAAAGAGAATTCATATAAAGTTTGATGCATCACATCAAGTTGTTAATCAGTTGATTATTGTTTGCAGGATGTTGATAACAGTTGGTCTTTTTTTACTGATGTCATAACAACTTATTGTCTTTCAGCTCATTGTGTCAGTTGCTTTGATGTAGTGTTTTGATGTCAACATGGACCATACATATGAAGTGATGTCTGTGTAGGAGGAGACTGACAACCAAGTATTTTTACATCTACAGTTTACTAGGTTCCCTTATGACATTTTAAGGTGAGATTTCTTCTCTGGAGTTGAACCTGTAGAAACTTATCAAAAGTTTTGTTTATAGTTAATGCACAAAAAAATGTTTGTTATCCTTGGTCAAATGCCCCTTGTTGATGGTGACTTCATTCACATGTCAGTAACCTGCTGTCAACTTGAACCATGAAGACTTGCCCTAATGTGAGTCACTGTGTTAGGCCAGTGATGTCTCCGTGTTAACATCTACTCATAGCCAACTTTAAAAAATACAATTTTTATGTTTTTCCTTTAAAACTCTTTGGATACTCCAACAGTTTATGAAGCACATGTACATGTAGAATCTTATCATAATACTGTAAATCAATTATTTTTGTATTACTTATGCTTTTCTTTGGTGAGGTAATTTGACAAAAACACAAATGTCACACAGATTGAAAAATATACCTGTACATCATGAGCGTCTGCCAAGTACTCCTAGGTAATGAAAAGTAATGTTTTTTGTCTTGATCATTTACCACTCGCTCAAACACTAAAAGTTAAGATTTCAGTAAGCAGAATTCATGTATGAAGGATAGTGTTATCCAAACCATTGGACATTGGTTGTAAAGAAGTTGGTGGCAATGAAAATAATGTTATCTTCTTTTAACTTGTTTATTACACGTTTGCATGATGAAGCACACAAATGCAGCGCTCTGTTACCAACATGGACTATAAAAACACAAGTTCATGCGTTTCAAGGTATGAGTAGATTTTGATTACTTAAAAGTGTGTTCTTTGATACATCTGTAACCGCAATTTGAAAACATACATGAAGCTCTGGTAATTGTTTGTCTCAAAATCTTTAACCTTAGGCTAAATTATAATGTTTCTTCTCTTTCTTGATTACATCAGATGTTCTTTGATAAGTTTAAAATGGCTGGATAAACACAGTCAAATAATTTGCAGTTGTCATGCCAAGATTCCGAGCCACTTTATGCAGTACAAATGCAACTGTTGGTAGAGCTCTGAAACGTTAATCTTGAGGTCTTTGGTTCAAACCTCTCTCGAATCAGTTTGTCTTTTTTCAACACAAGTTATTTCAAATTCAATAAATTCAAAGCGTGTCTTTGGGAGGTTGTTAGCTGTGTAAAATTGTATAGGATACTTTAACTTAGCATTCAGAAATCTTTAACAATGCAGTTTTATTTATGTTGTATAACAGGTTATCATCTGTGATTTGATGTAAAACACTGCTGTCAACATGGACCATGAAGATGCTGATGGAGTCTTGTTAGAGGGTCAGGAGAGTGGCGTCTTTGTACTTGCATCTGACCATCTTTAAGATGAAGAGTGGAAGTTTTTGGTAAGATCTCTTCCAAAGTTGAAAGGTTAATTCTGAAAGGTTTAGACATTGTTATATTTAGACAAAAGATTTTAGAAGAAATTTGTGTTGGTTTATGCAACCATTTGATTGTTAATTTGTTTTTGAAACCCATAGCTGTTGGCTATCTCTCACATTAAAAAAAGGCGAAACAGTTACAATTTTTCTTTGCATTTCCTCTTACACAAATATGTATGGTTTCTCCACTCATTAAACACAATAAGAGCACACATTATCATAAACTGAACCTTCCAAGACATCACCCCATAGATTCATGTTACAGGATGCATACAGTCCCAGCCATTTGCACACTGTGGATCAAACCACATTTTGGCTGTAAGACAAATGAACTGCAAATGAGGGTAAAAACAATTATTTTAAACAACAAACCATCTAACACCATGAAGCAAAAACTTTAACAAAAAGTTTCAATGCGGACGGCTGGATGTCTGGACGGACGGACGAACAAAATTGGTATTACATAGGCTCGCAATCTGCTAAAGCAGCTCGTCAAAAACAACCTGTGAAAAGTTCTTTACATTCTTGGTGAATTAGTGGACAACAGAAACATTGTCGTTTTAGTCAAGGATTTTGTGCACGATCATATTGCTAATTTCGGTTGTATCAATTAAAATCATTTGCAAAGTCGTGGTTACGCGGGTAATAATGTGTTTATATGAATCACTTAAAAAAGACATGGTTGGATGTAAAACTGGGGCAGAGGACCACCGTATAACCAGTTGACTTGAGATTTGGATAACTTCCCCATGTACGCTCATCCTTAACAAGGTTAATGAAGAATGATGTGATACATGCGAGTCCGTACTTCCTTCAAGTTGATTGGTTCATAGTACAGCATTTCCATCATTAGCACAGTCGATCTGATCCACGATAAAAATTATTGGAATTTCTTGTGAAATTTAGTAGCAAGAGCCTTGGGTGGGGGTAGGTTCGGGTCAGGAATTCCGTGCCCTCAGCACACGGGCCTACTATATGTTGAGTGATGCATTACCTTAATAAGAAACATTTTAAGCGAATACCATGCTGTGTGCTTCGCAGAGGAACGTTGGCAATTCTGGTTCAAATCTTTGATCCATTCAAGTAACTGAAAATGAAAAAACCCAAAATCATAATAAAAGACTTACAGACTATTAATAATGTAGGACATACTAAGCATAGGAAAGATATGCACAAGCATTCACTTTGCGGACACACCGGCTGCTTTGAGTTATTTAGGCTACAAAATAGACCCAAACATGAATCTAAAGGCCTTTCAAGGCCTTTTCAGGAGTAAAGTAAAGGTTCCTTAAAAGAAAATCATGAAATTTTGCAATTTTTGAGCATTTTTCAAAAACGTAAGGTCACATGGTTTATCTCAACCAGTTTTTTGGGTTGGGGTAACTAGTGATCTTTGAAGTTGCTGGTTTTACCAGCCGTGTAAAAGTTAATTACTGCACTAAATTCAACTCTTTTTTGTGATTGGTCATGAATATTTGACAAATATTTAACTATGTCCTAAGCTTATTTCTATGGGTTAAAGAGCCAAGGGAGTCATTATGTAATCTTTCAAATTAGTTACAATAAATACATTACACAAATCTTTTCTAAAGGCATCGCAAATTAATAGTAGGTACACCTAGCTGTTCAAATCCGTTGTTTCATAACTGCAACGTGTTAATGCTCTGTGTACATGCCTTCCCCATTATTTTTACGATTTTTTTCTTGATAACTAAAAACTATTTATATTGTCAATACAAAGATATTCTACTTTTGTGGTATAGTGACGGTGCAACTGCATTTATGTTGCAAACTAATTGTGAGAAAAAGTCAAAATACGGAGCAACAAAAGTGACAGGTGAAAAGAATTATTGAAAAGGTGAACAAAAATAACTTTACTCCCTCGAAATTGTATTTCTTTCCCCTGAAACGGTGTTTCGCTCCTACACAATATTATTTCGTTCCCTCAAAATATCCCTTGAAATAATATTTTGAGGGATATTTCAAGGAAAAGAAATAATATTTTGAAGGGAACGAAATAACTTTGCGCTGGAAATAGATGACTTCGAGTACACGAAATGATTGTTGGGCACAGAATGTTTCCCAGTGCTCGAAATAAACAATTTCGAGTGCACAAAATGATTTAACTCCCTCGGAAATTCCCTAAATATTATTACGGGTGATATTTTGAGAGAAACGAAGTAATATTTCATTTCATTTCAAGCGCTTGAAATGCTTACAAGCCAAATAAATGATTTCTTGAGCACAAAACAATTTCTTTGACAAACTAATTTGAGTGTTCGAAATCATTTTGCGTGATCGAAATAAATAAATTTGGATTAATTATTTCGAGCGCCGAATTTTTTTTATTTCTAGCGCTCATAATCGTTTTGTATCAAAAGGGAACACAAATATTTCATTGGTTTGTTCAACTGTCCCTTATGGGGCTCCGTGCCAACAGGTAATCCGTGGTTCGTCGCAACGACCATCGGGGAGGGTGGGGGCTTACGATCACATTCCATTCCAACTACATTTAGCTTTGTTAGTGTACTGCTATGGGAACTACCGCATGTACACGTCTGTCGCCTTTGTATTTACCATGCTTTTTGTACGCTTTGCTTGTTGTTCTACGGTATTTTGAATTTGTTTCTTGTTACGATTTTCGTGACGATCTTTGGATGTCGAAGGAACGTAGATTTGACTGATGACGTGTGTATTGCGTGTCGGTTGTTTTTAAAGCTTGTTTATACACGTCGGTATGTGCTGGATGGATATGCAGACTGGATTCTCATGCCTTGCCATAGTTATACATTTACATAAACAGAGCACCAGTCTACTTGCAGCATTGGGCAGCAATATCCCGTAATTTTGACACTTGGTAAATTTGACGGCTGGTAAAGCGTATACACTGACCTTTGACTGTTTTGTTTTTTCGATCATTCCTCGTTAATAACGTGACATTTTGAGAAATTTAAAAAATTATTGTTTGTTATAATCTATAACACTAAATTATGTAAGCGGTAAACTAGTGTGTCCGTGATGCATACGTTTTTGTTTGTTTTTTGTTGTTTTTTTTCGTTGCGTCGAAGCCATTCCCCTCCCGAAAGATTTAATCATACATTACTAAACGTTTTTCTGTACCTTTGCAGTTTGTTCTCAAACAAAGAGCATGTAAGAAAATGCATGACAATTGAAGAACAATATTTTCTTGCAACTTTCTAAACATAGTTGTCACTTAAATATTTGTATCAGTCGTGCACTGACGTTAATAGCGCCTCCGGCATTGGCAGTTAAACAATACAAAATGGCACCACTTTCTTATGTTATTACCGGTAAAGAATATTAAATATTACATTTTTCTTGCAACTGCCCAAACTAAGTTTGTGGATACTTTTCTATCAGGGACTGACGTCAACCAATTCACCGGCCATGGCAGTTAAATAGTATAGAAAAGGCGTAAATTTCTAAATTCTAAAGAAATTAAAGTGAATTGAAGAACAACTTCCTAAATATAATTGGTTTATGAAATGTTTGTATCAGAGTGACTGACGTTAATCATTCCACCGGCATTTGAGGTTGGATACAAAAGCGCAATTTCCTGATCGTTCCGAGTTTTCATAGCAGGAGCAGGCATGGTTGCTATTGAGACATGAGTTAGAGTTGCTAATGAAGATTTCCGTATGATAACAGCTTGATAAACTCAAGCAACGATCAGACCTGAGAAATAAAGTGAACTGAATTCTTTTGAGATTTCAGGGAAACTTCCATGACATAAAATATTCAAACTCAAGCTCACGCCATAAACAAACCATCATGGATCATATAGAGAGTCTTGGTACGACTTTGCCTACAATTATCAAAGGAGTGAGGAGTAACGAGGATGTTGCAACGGAAGACAGCGATGCTTTCATTAAGACCATCTTCGCTCTCTACTGCATAATCTGCGTGGTTGGTATCGCTGGTAACTTACTGGTTGTCATCGTACTCCTCCGTGTGCCGTCCCTGAGGTCTAATACCAGTGATTTCTTAGTGAATCTCTCCTTTGTAGATTTCATGGTCTGTGTTTTGGTCATCCCCTTTTATCTCCTGCCTACGCCCAAATCCGCTCCGAACCCCGGGTTCTTTGGTGAATTTTGGTGTCGGGTGTACACTACACAGTTTCTTTTTTGGTTCTTTGCGATAGCTTCAGTCTTGGGTTTGACCGCGGTCAATTTGGAGCGCTATGCAGCCATCGTCTACCCACACAAATACAAGACTCTTTTCATCAAACGAAACAAGCACATCATGATCGCTGGGTGTTGGGTTGTTGCCGTAGCTTCAAAATTTTTCTACTTCTTTACGTATGAAGAAGATGAAGTAGGGTGTCATTTTCTAGGCTGGTCTAACCGAGGAGCTCAGGCGGCATTTGGCTTGTACAGTTTCACAGTCAACTTTTTTGCTCCATTCACAGTGATGATTTTTGCGCAACTGAAAGTTATCTCAACGCTTAACAGACAAGTGAAGATGTTAACTGCACAAACAGGTTAGTTATTAAGCATTTCATTTAGTTTCTTATTCAGTTTGTTAAAGATGGACCAGAGCAATAGACTCAGTGCATAACTTGTTTCTCTTTGGATTTTTCAGTTTACGCTGTCCAATATATTTGATAGGAATAATTTGATACGCGTTAATTTCCCCTACTCTGGCTTAAGTTATTAGGCATTTTGGATTGCCGCAACTCAATGAAAACTTTCCGCACTTACACGCGATCCAACTGCTGATCACCGCCTGATGCAGTTTTTTTAATATATTTTTTTTATGAGCAGTTGCATTGAACCGATAAACAAAAACTTGAAAATCTCTTTGATGATAGGTCAACTGTGAGGCATTTTAATCACAAGTATCACAATACATCTTGGCGCTTCTGACAAAGTTGGTGGATCACCTGATTTTAATCGCGGCCCACATAGTTTGCGTTAAGTTACTTTAGACACCAGATCTTGAACGGTACTTTCGATTGATTCATACCGTACCAATATCAATGGGTATACCATAGAAAAACCAGAAAATTTAACTCCGGTGGGATTCGAACCTAATGCGTTAGTTTTGATCGACTTTGCCTTTTCTTGTAGCCTCTTTGGGAGTAAATTTAAACAACCAGCGCAAAATGTGGCAGCTCCGAGCATCCCAAACCCTGGTGAAGACACTCTTGGCCTGCGTCATAACATTCGGTGTGTGCTGGATTCCAAACCAAGTCTGGTTCCTGCTCTTCAACTTCGGTGTTCCGTTGACACTAGGTGAACCTACCCACCGTCTCACTGTCATCTTAGCGGTGGGTAATTCCTGTGCGAATCCAGTCATTTACACCATGACCAACAAGCCGTTTCGTAAAGGGATCAGGGAGGTGTTTTGTAAGCAGCGGGATTCGAACCAGGTGGCTGGGATTCGAACCACTGTGTCTGAGACCGTCTCCAATGCCCAAAATCAATAGGAGAAAAGAAGATCACTGTGGGAACAAACAAATGCCAGAATTTTGGGATCAATGACTGTTTTATGTTGTAACGGCTAACACCCTTGTTTATTGTGTGTGCTGCACAACGGTTTAATTGCATGATCACTGTGAAGAGTTCATACATTCATACTGTACTACTTTCAAATAAAATACCGAACAACTGGACAAAGACAGATTAAAAACAGGGGTGTGCTCCGCATATGTGCACAACTTTCACCATCAACGTGTGCGACTTTTTTTGGGGTGAATTGCACACCGCACGTTGGCAAAGTTAGCTTCAGACGGCTATCGTATTTCTGATGATGAATGTGGTTGTTGCTGGCTTTAAAACTGTCGTACATTTTCAAGATATACAAGCAGACGTTATCGTTTTGTTCACAAACATAACTACAATATAATTGTCAGTGATTGGTATTAACTTGAGTTGGTGTGAGGTTACTAAGTATGGTACAATAATTTAAAACTATGAAACTTGGCCAGTGAAAGTAATGTTGATTGTGAACTTTTCATTCTTTAGTGATTACTGGCGAGGTTTTGCAGTAATAATGTGTTCATATGAATCACTTATTGAATAATTTGTAAAAAGAAATCCTACGTAGACCAGTACAGATATAGTGGTCCATTGCGGACACAAGCTGTACTTAAAAAACTATTAAGTACGATACAAATACAACACGGTAACGAAACAGTTACCAACAATGTCTAAACAGCCATTTAAGTATCATATCTGGATGGAATACCACAGAAAGAAACATGTAAGCCAAATTAATGCCGTTAAAAAGGTGAGGCCGGGGGGGGGGAATGGGGCAGAGGACCACAGTAACCAGTAAGGACTTGAGATTGGGATAAGTTCCCCATGTACGTTCATCCTTAACATGGTAGATGAAGAATGATGTGATAAATGCAAGTCCGTAATTCCTTCAAGTTGATGGGTTATTGGTTCATAATACTGCATAATCATCATTAGTATACAGTCGATCTGATCCACCACGAAACTGATTGGATTATTTGTTAAATTTAGCAACAAGGGTGGAGGTAGGTCAGGGGTCGGGGATAGACATTTGAACCACCTTACCCGCCTCGCCATCAGCACACGGACCTCGTATTTCTAATGATGCATCGTCTTGACGCACAACCTAATTGATAAGAAACCTTTTTTTAAGCAATAAAATAAGCTATCCTAAATTAAAGCACTAAAGTGCTTGCCTACATGGTAGCACAAGATTGTAACTTTGGTTTGTCTAGATATACTAATTAACTAATTATTGACTGATTAGTTACCATGAAACTATCTCAACTTTAGCGTCGTCGTAATCGACGTAGATGTGTTTAACTCAATACGAAATCACACAATTTCTCTGTACCATCACAGCTTCTTTTTTGGTTATTTTAATGACATTTTTGAATAACTTTCTAACTGTATTTTCTTAAAATGGGATATAGAGTTGACTTATTGCCCTGATGAGGTCATTTTCAGATAAAAGTACATTTAGTAAACAAATTACAAGGCTGAACAGATTAGTTTTGCATAAATATTAATCTTCGTTATCACTGACATGCACAGCAAAATTCAAACCAGTCAAGTTTAATATATTCAACTAACTAAAATTCCAGTAAGGCACGCATGCACTTTTCTCGTGATGCACAGTGAAAATAAGGTCTTTCTGAATGCTTAGTGTTTACTGTACCGTGTTGTAAAATTGTCAATACTTGCTGTTATTAATAATAATTAATAATATGCACTAAAATGTAATGTTCATGACTGTAATAAAACCAATAAAACCAAATCAAACCATGGAAAGTAATTGATATAAGTATAATTCTCAACAACAACAAAAGTTAATGGCATGACGTTTCGACCCTAGAAGAGTCTTTCTCGAAGGTTAATTAATGGTAACACAACAAAAAACAAAACAAGTTTTGGGTCAAAACGTCAGGCTATTAACTATTTCTTATTTATTGTTTTCATTTATACCACTAGGTCTTTTTATTTTAGTTGGTAACCAGTTTGCAAAAGCTAATTCTATTTTCTCAAATATATCTACTGTGAAAGAGCAAGTTGGAGTTTTTACATCAGCATTACGGAGTCTCTTCTGGAGAACAGATCACAGTTATTACAAAAACGGTTTTGTACAAATCTATTCACGTCACTGTAACAAACGTGAACACAATAATTTTTAGCCCTTGACAATTTTCTCACAGGAAGTCACATTTTAGTATTAAGCTAACGGGGATGGCATACTAACCAGATGTTTTGTGTTTTTGTGTGTGTTTTTTCGTTTTTTCCTGAGAGTGGGGTGGCAAATGGGGCATCAACATATAAGGGGGTCTTTTTAATGTATCCTTGAGAAAGTGAGTAGGTGGACGTGGGGGTGTGGGAGTGTGGAAGGGAGGGTTCACTTACTTTGCCATACTCCATTTGAACCCTTTGCGGTGCATGATGGTAGACTCTGCACTTGTAGCAGCATAGATGTTGTGAATGCCCTTTCCCTTGCTGGTCCACCCAGTCCTACTGGCATGACTGGCACGGGGGAAAGGTTTTGGACTCACCTTGAGTCTGGCACTCAGTGATCCAAACAAGGTTGTTGTGGTTTGTGTATGGTCCACACATACAGAGCAAAAGTCATCAACACATACAGGACAGTACATGAAAGGGTCCAGGAAGGTTCATTTCAAGCCACACATGATCAGTGTTTTAGCTAGGATTTGAAAAGTGGGAGTGCAAATCAAAAAACAGGGTGTGCAACTTTTTTTCACCAAAAATCCACACAGAGCACAGACCACAATTTTTTTTTTAAATGTGACATTACTCAGTGCATGTAGGTACAGGCAACTCGCGTTTGTTTATTTCGATAACAAACCTGTGATTACCAATCAACACAAATTTTCAATGATAGGCTCAGGCCTGGAATTACACGGAGGCCACGGAGGCCATGGCCTCCGTTGCCCCTGGTCTTGGCCTTTTCCTGTAGACTTTAAGATTTTACAATGGAAGTGCCCTTTGCAAAATGAAAATGGCCTTGCCCTCTCAAAGATGAAATTCCAGGCCTGTAGGCTTAACAACAACGAATGTTAATAAATATTTTTACTTCATTGTTTTTACTTCATATTTTAAAGCCTTGGCTTTAAAATGTAAATTGGCAAGAAATTATACCACAGTCACACACAACTTAAAAGTATTTCCTCTGTAATTGTTGAGTTTAGTTGGCTCATTTAAAACCCTGTTCAGACATGCCAGATTAGAATTTGTTTGGAATATCAATCTCATTTAAACAAGAGTTAAAACATTAATATATTTGTAATCCCATATTGTCTACAACTACAAGTTTACTGCCTACACTTTTATGTCCTTAAATTTCACAATTTATTTTAATCTTTTTGCAAATTGAAGACTACCTAAAAATGGTCGGTTGCTGTTTTTAATGTTCTGAATAAAATGTTTTGTATAGTCCAATTATTTGAACATGTTTGAATTTTTTTTGAGAGAGAGAGATCTTTTTTTATGTTTCAATGCAATCATGCCATACAGCAGGGACTAAGTCAAGTCTATGTATTGAACAGCGCACGTGCGAAACACACGATCGGTACTTTAAAAAAAAAGTTCACCTTCCGGTTTAATACCTGGTCGACCATGGCAAGACCCTATACTTTTAATTCGACACTGTTCACGTTTTAAATGAAACCTCTAATGAGTTTCCACACGTTACGATACGAGAACAATATCGTCAATATCGACATCGGTTTTGGATATACCGAAATATCGTGATTATCGCGATATTTTTATTTAAAAACAAGACGTTGATGGTGCCGATCCACTCAGCCTTATTAGGGTTTGGATGCCGCATTTTCAAACACAAAGTACGAATTTTGGATGTACATGTAGATTAGATTGTGGATTTGAATGAGCTCATGTCAGTTTACGTCTTCCCATCTAGCCATGGTGGTCTCTCTTCATCGAGAGAGCATCGCTGATAGACACAGGCCGGACGAACGCGCTCGGCGCAGGCCGATTGGCTGCTTTCCGATTGGCCATTTTCCGATTGGCCAACTGGTGTGAATATTTATGACGTAATGCTTTGCGCAGTGCTGCCATCCCATAGTAGTATCTATCACCTCGATTCCGCGGATGTTCTATCCGCCGCTACCGTTCCTTGTGCGGTATGCTTTATCATTAGGAGCCGAAGGAACGGCGTGTTGCAGTGGTTACGAAGCTGCAGGGGAAATTCCCTCGGTGAGAAATCACCACGTCGGGAAACGTCAGGTGCACTGAAAAATACATGTGTTTATGTAACGTGTATGGTTGTGGAGCGATGTCATTGAACAAATCGGAATTAAAAATCGAGGCAACAGCTTTTAGAGATCGCAACGTCTGATCGTGGAGATCGAAAATATGAATGAATTGAGTCGGAACCAGTGATAAAAAACTCTCCAAAATGTAAGGTGTTCTGTTTTCATGGAATCTGGATGTTAATTCAGTGTTTTATCCCAGCGGTTTGTATGAGATAAAACTGGGTTTTTTTTCGCGTTCGATTGAGGCATCGTTTTCCCATTCTATAGTGTACTTTCAATTTTCAAAAATCTTCACGGTATATCGACATATCGGCGATATTTACCCGACGATATATCGCCTGTAAATATTTCCGATATCGTCCAGGGCTAGGGTCAACCCTTACCTTCGAGAAGAAGTCTGTTATTTTACGTTTCTTCGACGTCATCTTTCCGAATTCCCTCTGTTTTTCGTCGACATAGACCGTGGAAGTTTACTTACATGAAGGAGAGGTATGGTTCCCTCTGTTCATTCTGCCACGGGGTGCTACGGATCCATATAAATAATACTTACAAAACACAAGGTACCCGCTTAAATTTCACATGCAGGGACTTGCGTCTCGGGGGGGGGGGGGGGGGGGGATCGGAGCCGACAACGGTTTTCTGTCTTTCTTTCTTTTAGTTTAGTTTTTTTTTCTTCATTTAAATACATTTTTCTTATGGTTGTTTTAAAATGGGAAATATTACAGCACATATATATTTGATACATTTTAGACAAAAGCAGTGCACGGCCTGGATTACAGCCACCAAGCCGTGCTTGAAAAAAAAGGCCGTGTTTTCAGAAAACTGGCCGTGCAAAACACGGCTGCACGGCTCGCTAGCTAAAACTGCACATGATTGATACAAAACTTCCCTACAAGCACCCACACACACGAGATTTATTTTGCTTGCTCTAATTGAATTCCAAAGACTAGCTGTGTAGCAAGTTAAGAAACCCACAACAAACCAAAGTATTCGATACAAAAGAAACACATTCTCCACTGACAATAAAAGTAAATACCAACATTCCTTAACTAACTGCTGTGTAATACAAAAGGCGCCCTCTTGGATTGCACCAAACACCAGTACGCTCTGACTTAAGCTTTTCATAAGAGTAACTATAAATATAAATAGTAAACTTGCGGGTACAACCATGTGTAAAATCTCTTTTGAGGGAGTGTTGGCTCTGAAAAGAGCCGGTTTGGTCTCGACGTTTCGAACAGTATACTCTGCTCGTCTTCAGGAGAATGCTGGACTACTGGTGGTGGTTGAGCTTATGTCATGTATGTATGGCTGGGGGATGCACATTTGATGAATACAGAATAGGCCCCTAAACAAACACAAGCAAAATTACTTTTTAAACACCTTTTTTACGTTTGTTTTTTATGCTAAGTTTACGTTAAACATGTTAAAATGTTTACAATAAGTTTTAGTCCGTAATTTGGGCATATTAACCATAAACACGCCATTCACACTCACATAATATGTTTCACTTACCCCGACCACTAGTTTGGCATCCAGCTGAATTTGTCGTGAAATTTCAGTCGCGTGTAGCGAAAAAAATAAAACATGCCCGCCCTCTGTAGGTAAAATACGGGGAAGTGCAATAGTCTGGCTACATGTTAGTATTATATGGGACACGTTTCGTTAGAGGTACCAGACTGTATACTCGCTATAAATTGCAGTACTTTATTGGTCAAATGAGTAGGGGAGCTCTACTCCGTGCGATTAATTTTGACCAATGAAACGAGACGTAAGAAACCATTTAGGTAAGAGTTAAATGTGCACACTAAGTGAGGTTTTTGTCGACTGCAGCACCCTGACCGTGCCGAAGCAAACAAGATTAAGACTTTCGTAACAAAATACATATAAATCTAAAAATAATGTTCCAAACAATAACTGTTTACAAATTGTCTTTAAAGCAAATAAAGCATTTAAGAAATTTGCCATGGACATTGATGATGAGTAGACCTAGACAGCTGGCTACTGCACAGAATCAGGTAAGCAATTAATTAATAATAATAATTATAGATACCGTTTTTTTGTTTTGTTTGTTTGTATTCGTCTCGTCGTTTGTCGTTCGTAGACCATGCTTTTATAAACCTGTAAAATCAAAGGAGCCACATACTATAGCCTGGACTGAAAAGCCTTGGAATGTATGTACAAGGTTACTCTTTTTATGTAAAAAAACGTTACAATACAACAAGGTATGTACAGTTACTGCCTACTAGTACTACAGTACTAGTACTACTGTACTGTCATGACTGTACATACTTACAATGTACATTACCCCAGCATAGTCTTGACAAAGTCAATTTTAATTTATATCAAGTTTTATAATGTCATTTGGCCAATGTTGGCTGCCTTCTTTTCATAAATATTAAATAATAAATTGGATATCTATTGCCAGTCTCAACGTCTTTATTCTTTTGCTTTTTTAATTTTATTAAAGAATGGGGAGAAAAATGGTGAATCACAGTCAACGATATACCTGAGTGAGCCACCGGGTAAACCAGAGCGAGATTGGATCGGCCCAGTTGATAAACGCTCCAATCTGCGGCAGATCCGTTTCACCGAGAGAGAGAATGAAACAAAGACAGAGAGGACGTATCGAGAAATGAGAGAGGAGATCTATGTCTGGAACCACACCTTCTGGGCTCAGCATAACCAGAACTTCATTGAGGTGAACAGTCTTGATGCGAAAAAAAATACGGCATAAACACCTGCGCATCGGATTTGAATGTTTGATTCAAGTTGTATTTTGTTATCCTTCAAACTTGGTAGTACAAGTTTAATACGTCATATGGCACTTTCAGCAAATGATAAGCAGATTTTTTCAATTAGTATGAGTGACTGCATTATGTGCCTTGTGACGAAAAAAAATTTAACAAAGTTTACTCAGTCCCTTTTAAAAAAAACTTTTTTTTTCAGGCAAAGGAGCGCTTTGTTAAGAACATGCTTGAAAGCAAAGGAGGCGGTCTGTTGGATGAAGATGGTTAGTAACATTTATCATATTAATAACTAGTTCATATTCAGCACATTTTACATTAGTGCCCTCCTGTAATCTTTCTCAGCTACCTGAGAAGTATGGTGTTCTCAATGCTTTTCCAAACACAAAATCAATGTCTACCGTCGTATGTACCCATTTTTAGCCCTGGGTTAAGAAAGCAATTACAGGGAAGCATCTTGCTCAAGGACACAAGTGTCATGACCCGTATTTAAACCCACACCCCGCTAACTTAACAGCCAGAGCTTGAGTCCAGTGCAGTAGCCAGTTCAACCATGGCACACTACAATAATAGTCAAATGGTTCTTTTATATTTTGCTGTAGTTTTCTGTAGAAATTCTGGTCACATCACAAAAGGTGCTGTCATTATTAGGCCTACATTGTGATGTGACAGCAAGCGCTCATGTGTACTTGGTTAGAGATCATAATTCCATGTACAAGACGACAATCCCCCTTTAAGCAGCTCTATGTAGCTGCCGTCGATTTCACCAAACTCTTCCTAATTTAGGATTAATCTTACGACTTAGGACGAGTCCCAGCCTTGCACTGTAACATGTAAACCTTAAGATTAATCCCAAGTTAGGACTAGTTACTCGTCCTAACTCGAGATAGGATTAATCCTAGTGTTTCGTGAAATCGGCTGCTGGACTTGGAGCATACTGATTAAATCAGACTTCACCCAACATGCTTGTTATCCCATGATTCAACCACAAAACTTCTATTCTACTATTCTGCAATAAGTCTTGAATTCTATTATTTGCAGGGGCGAAGCGAGTACTTAGTGCTGATGAAATGGCCGAGTTCTACAAGGAATTCCTTCAAGACAATCAACAGATTCTAAAGCAGTATAACAGGGATTGGTACAGGCGAAACACTGCCCTCTTGTGGCCAGCACTCAAAGTAGCCCTTCAAAGACATTTCAGAAGACCAAAAAGTTGATAGTCTGACCCGGGCTCTTCATGGGAGACTTTTGCATCCACGGTTTGCGAGAGGACTCATTTATAAATTAGTGCAGTGAGGTGCGTTTGTTGGACTCCCACCATTCCTCTCTTCGCCAGCCTTCCACCCAGGATGGGGAGAAAGTCACCGACAATTTAAGAGATCATGTGCCGCCATTACTGCAGGCCAGAAATTTCATCTTTGAGAGGGCACGGCCATGTTCACTTTGCAAAGGACCCTTCCATTGGAAGATCTTGAAGTCTATGAGAACATTTTGAAAGGGCACCAAGTTTCTAAGGAAACTGCACCGTATCATTTTGATCAACTTTTGATATGAAGAAAGGGGGCACATAGCCAAGCTTATTCAGCTGTTATTTTTACAATTCTTAATTTTATGAAGTACTTGTAAAATAAAACATAAAACTTTTTATATGATCAGTGTTGTTTCTTGCTAAAACTTCTCATATGACCAGCGTAGTTTCTTTCTTGCCCCCCCCAAAAAAAAAATCCCACCTTGGAATATGAAATGCTACTCTTGGTAAGCAAGTTGACATGGTCCATAGATAATCATAATTAGGCTCCGCACACAAATCCTTGTCATTTGATTGGTGGAACACGTCATGTGTCGTCCATTGTTTTGCCATTTATTTAATACCATGACGCTTAGATGTAGGCCTATATCAGTCAGTGTACTCGATACAGTTGTCCTGCTTTTTTCCCCCCAAAGACCAAACATCATGCCTGTCATGTACATCCAATATTTGTGAAACGGTTATTATTCCATTCAATTTGACACAGTGGAAGAGTTGAGGTTTAGTCAACAATTATTTTTTAATACTGTCCAGTGTTTTAATGTACATTTTGATTATTTTGTTTTGTTAGTTTTTCACTAGTAACATTGGATCAGATTAAAAATGTCCTATGATTAAACTTTGCAACAATAATTTCAACTACCATATGTCAATCTTTGCCTTTGATTGTTATATTTTTTTTAGTTTTCAATGATTTTAAATAGAATGTCAAATCTTATTAATACACTAAGGGAAAAAAATAAATATTGTATAAACACTTTTTTGGAATAAGCAAGAAAATAATGATTATATAAAGCAAAACAAAGGAGTTGTGTTAAACAAAATGCTCACCCATGACACAATAATCAGGATGAATGTTGGTGAAGTACTCTAGTTACTTTTTCAACTGTCGAACACTTTAACCACTTCAAGTCTGTATTAAAACTTAAGGTTAAGGTGCCTCTGCACAGTAATATTTCTCATAGATTGTTTTGGACTTTCCAACGAAATAATTTTTACCGAGCATAGGCCTGAATCTTGACCAAAGTAAAGTAGGTGTTACTTTCAGGGCAAGCTTGAATCTTAAACTTTCATTTATTCCTAATTGTACAACAAAAGGATAAAGGTCTGGATTCAGGAATTACACAATAACACCTGGGAAAAGGGAGATTTCGAGCATGAATTCCAGTTACCTTTGTCCCTTTTTGTACGGGGAAATGAAGTATAGCATGGTAGGTGCATGCCTGTGCACGCTACACATTGGATTGTCTGTGGGCGTGTAAAGTAGTCTGCCAAAAGTTGCGTGGTTTGACTAGCTAGTCCAACTGGATCAACCTAGCCCTAGAGCACTGTTTCTCAAGTCAACATTCTTAAATACCTTTTAAGTAATGAGTAACTTATCGATAACAGTAGATTTTGTTCAATATAACAACAATTTATGCTTGCAGTGAGATAATTAACAATTGCAGCAAAGTAGAGAAAATAACAGAAAACAATCAAAAATGAAAATGACGAGCCAACAATGTGCTTCATTAATGTTTACATTAATCCTATCAACAAATTACTTTTTGACTAGTCGATCGACTACGTAGATGCATTTGAGTGAAAAAAAAGACCACGCATGCATGATGTAAATCACAAGCTGACAAAAGGTTGGCACCCAAATGATGTCACCAGTGTATAAGAACTGCGCATAGGATGAGCCATTGAGTAACCTTCTTTTGACCTCTAGTCAAGGGCGCCCTACTAAAAAAATGACATCATATCCATAAGGTCTATTCTCGATCTCAAGAACTGCCAACACAGTCTCTCAGGCTTCTTCCTGTTTAACCCTTAAACCAACGTTAAATACAAGTACTGTCTGCAATGCTCACCATTTGGGAGTAAAACTTCTAAGTTATGGTAAGCATGTAAATGCGACATCGCCTAAAATGCGCACTACACCATGTACACTGATTATCTCACGTGGACATTGACTCCCAAAACTGCACCACCAAGATATTGCGATGATGACGAATTCCATCAATAGTGAAGAGACATAATGGGGTAGCAACTGTGTGCCGTCCAGGGCCCAATTTCATAGCGCTGCTTAAGCAAAAAATATTGTGTGACAATTGACTGCTTGGCAGAAGTGAGCGATGTGGTGCTGGTGACATGTTTTTTTGGCTGAAACCTTATTCTGGTACGCATAACAAGGCCTTGTTGAAGCAGCTCTATTTAAGTGGGCCCAGGTTGGCGTATGACTTCTCATTTCTTGTATTTTTGACTGGAACTTGAGAAGTAGAAGTCCATGCCTCGGGTTTGTTGTCTCTGTTCAGGGCCTTTGGCACTTTTTCCTCTTTCCTAAATTCAGACAAACAAACAAAATGAAGTAAATGATTGGTACAAACTGATTAGTTTGAAACCAAAAACACACATCGGCGTCTGAGTAAGACACCAATAATATACAAATATTGGAGCCATGTGAGTGCAATGTCGCAGAATGTAATCATGAGGTGAAATATGGACTGTTCCATTTCACAAGTTTTGATATTGTGTGTAACACACCAACCTGAGTTCTGATATGCTTTGCCCATTCTGGCGCTTTGACAACCGGCACGGGATAGGTCTGTCCCAAAGTCACCTCGGACTTCATTAGCATAGAGCTGCTGAGGGCCCAGGGGGTGTGAATGGCTCCTCCCTTAATGGCTTGTAGTTCAGGTATCCAACTTCTGATGTAATCACCCTGTGGAGCAAGAACAGCAATTTTAGCGCTGTAGATATAATGATGCAAGTGTTTGTGCAACTGTACAAGTGTAATGTGGGTCACATGTGTACAAGATAGCAGGCGTCAATATCCACATGCCCCACCTGGAGGGCCTCGAACAGTGTGTGCATTTTTAACTAGCAGATGGCACTATCTATTTGGTAAATCTATCTCTACAAAAAACATACCTGTGCATCGTAGTCTAGCCCTTGTTTGACCATGTTGAACTTCCTGCTTGGTCGTGGGTCAGTGCCAACCCCAGCGCAGTACAACCAGTTGCCATAGTTACTGCATACATCATGATCAATCTGTCAATCAAATGAAAACATAAATGGCATTTATGCAATATGATATAAAAAAATTACTCTGGTCTGGCCAATCAGTCAGGTCAGTTAGGTATGGCAGTCGGTCAGGTCAGTCTGTCAGTCAGTCAGGTATGTCAGTCAGTCAGGTCAGGTCAATCAGGTCAGTCAATCAATATTTTGGGCAGTCAGATCAGGTTAGTCACTCCTCACCAAATTGTTAGGACATGGATAAGATTTGAATGCCTGGCCCAGTGACATGCAATTGTTATTTAGGCCTACAGGCCTCAATCCTTCTGCATCCTTCATTTCAGCTAAGAGCATATAGAAGGGTTTGGGAGGGGAAAGCTGGAGCTCCATGTGTTTGTCATGCACTGTGCATAATGCGTAGTGCACAATCCTTTAAAATGAAAATACACGCCAAGCAATTCACATAACTTTTACAAATAGTGCAATACGCAATATGGACAGATGGAATTATGTGCGTTGCTTGGCATGTACTTTTATTTTCACACATTACACACAACGGACACATGGATTTCCGGACAAAGGGTTAACGAACTCGATACGAAGTATTCTAAGAGAACTAATGTAAAAGACTCGTCCACACTTACCAGAAGGTGTTCAAACCATTCTGCCCCTAGCCTCCAGTCAAGTTTGAGGTCTTTGGTTAGGAAGCTTGCCACATTCTGCCTGCCTCTGTTGGACATGAACCCAGTGGCCGCCAACTCTCTCATATTGGCGTCTACAAACGGTACCCCCGTCTTTCCCTCTCGCCAAGCATCAAAAAGCTTCTGGTTCTCCTGCCATTCCCTGTGTTTACCTAGCAGGCCTGAAGGGTCAACCAAACAGTTTAGGTCAAAAACAAGAAAATCAGAAATAGGAACAGAGAAACGAGAATCACAAACCATCCAAAGCGTAATTTACAAGCTGGCCCTCTGGCGTATTTTTTTCTTCCTTTGAGGGCAGCACAGCTAGTTCCTCATCAAACTTACCACTTAGGTAGAAGAGACGATCCCCAAATTTGAGGGCCACAAACTTGAAATAATCCCTCCAGAGCAGCTCGAAGATCACCCTGAATCAGACCAAATTAATGTTGATGGTTTTAGAGAGGGGGCTCCAAAGTAAAATTTGGGTTTGGGATGAACTTGAAGGGTATCAAACATAGCGGCCATTCGACACCATTCTAACTTGAGGTTAGAGTCTTGTAATTTTGTTCTCATCATAATCACAAGGGCTCTATCAATTGGAAAATGAATGGATCACCAAACTGAATACGACCTTGGAGCCGTCAGCTGTCTAATTGACAGCAACAAAATTGAGGGTGCTCCAAAGTCGTTACGTGCTGAACAAACTGTCTGCCGAAAGCCAAACATTTTGGCAGATATATACTCCATCCGACGTGACGTGGTTTACAATGTACATAAACATGCTTATTATTGTAACCTGTTTTTTAAAGTCACTTCTTTGTCATAAGCTTATACGTACCAGTAAGTTGATTGATTTGTTTTTCGTTCCTTCTCGTATCTCTTGATTTCTTCATATATTTTCCGAGGTGACAGACATCCTAGAGCCAGCCTGTGATTGGCAAGACAAGTCAACAACAATTCCAATGATCATGGGACAAGATTCCATGTACAAAGCCTGAAGAAACCACAATGATGTGAGGTTACTAAGACTTTCTGTTGGCAAATACATGGCAGAGTTTAATATCCCGGTGGGTAACTTTAAAGGGACACGTTGCTTTAGGATTGGGCGCTTTGGGCCATAAAAAAAACATTTGTTATGAAATGAATATGGTTGGAAAGATGTTTTAAAAGTAGAATATACTGATCCACACAAATATAACTTGAAACTGTGTGGTTTTCCTTTTACTTTGTAAACTAACATGGGCCACCATTTTGAAGAACCAATTTTTTACTCCACACAATGAACTTGTTGAAAAAAAACTGAAGTGCAAGCCTGGATAGGTTAACTTACCAAGAGGAGAACTTGGTGGAGTAATCAGGACCAATGAGTCCGTTACGAGTCTCCTTGTATGACGCTATATAGTCCTTTAAAACAAACACAATATGCAGCCATTAACACTCAAGTAAAATGAAAAGGTCAACGAGAAGGGAGTTTATTAAATGCAAGGCCTGGAGTAGTATTGTTTTACGGGACTTTTTCGACCACTGCACCCTGATCGTCATCTGGATAATTTTTCTGCAAAGATAAAATGAAGTAAAGATGATCTCTATGTGAAGAGCTTAAAACTCACATGATCCCAGAAGTAATGTTGAATTCTTGCAAGGCCCTGTCTTTCACCACCTCCATAAGGGAATGCAGAACGAGGGTCCTGGGCCGGTTCTGTATTGAGCAGAGAAAGAATAAAATGCTAAATAAAGCTTATGTACTTCTTTATCTCTTCTACTCTTGGTAACAGCTTTCAGGGAGGTGACCAGCCATTTTAAAACCATTCAACTGCGCGGGTTTGTGGTCAGACAGTAGGAGGGTTGACCGTGTGATGTGCAGATGAACTCACCACATGATTTAATACAGCAGGCTGTCAATGTTTATCTATAATTAAAAAATCTAAAAAACAGTGGACGATAATGATATTGAATGGTCAAACAGTAGGAGGGTTGACTGTGTACTGTGCAGATGCATTCACCATATGATTTAATATTGCAGGCTGGCATAGTTTATCTATCATTCAAAACCACAGTGGATGATATTGAATGGTCAAACAGTAGGAGGGTTGACTGTGTACTGTGCAGATGCATTTACCATATGATTTAATATTGCAGGCTGACATAGTTTATCTATCATTCAAAACCACAGTGGATAATACTGAATGGTCAGACAGTAGGAAGGTTCCGGAGTCAGTTGGGGTTTGATTGATTCTATGTCTTCCATGATAACAACAAGGTACCATTACCTTTCATTCCGTACTCCTCCATTGTAGGTATACAGCCGGGATCTACACCAGATGGAAGTGGTTTCAGCCTACTGGGCATGGACAGCGTGGGACGGACTCTTGACTGATTTTCGGTCCTCTTACGGAACTCTGTGAACACATTTGGTAGCCTGGGGGGTCAAGCAGTTTGAAGGTATAATACAGGATTGGCAATGATAAAAAACTTTGCTTAATTTTAGTCTGAAAGTTTACTGATTAAGAAGTTTATACTAGATCCTCTTTGTCTGTGAAACATTTCCCTCTGAAATGAAGTCATATTCGAGAAAACTGTAACTGTATCTGTGCATGATGCAATTTAGCCATTGACCACAATTTCAATTTAAAAATAAACCATCAATATATCATTTGCCATCAATGCTAAAGATCTACACAATGGTATAATGTGACCTTACTGTGGTATTCTGAATGGTATGTCCTCTTTGTGGTAGAGAGTCGAACCCCAGACTTTGTGGACGGGAACCTGGCAGGATTTCTCTACAGCTCTTTCTACATCCAGCTCCTCTCTTGTTGCCTAGACATGAAAATGTGAAGAATCATGTTGGTAAGTCAATACATCACACACCCGCACATCTGCTATTTTTTATGAAGTTCATACTAGAACCATTTATTTCTGTGAAAAATTTCCCTCTGAAATGAAGTCGTGTTTGAGAAAACTGTTGTCTGAATACCTAAGAAGCGCAACAGCTGATTTCAGTTGTATTGTTACACCCAAAATTATGACAATGTATTAACATGCTGTAAAATTGAGCATGGTTTTTCACTATTTTCTCCTGACTCACACAATGGATTTAGCCAAAATTTTCACAGGTTTGTTATTTCATGTATACGGTTGATCACACAAAATATGAACACTGTCTGTGACTTTTTTGTCAAGCTTACCAATCCTGTATAAAATAAAGACCATTGATTAGAATGTCTAAAGAATGTCTAAAGAAGTGTACACTGACCTCTTGCTGTAATGCCACTGCTTTGACGTTCTCTTTACCTAGCAGGCTTATCAAGTTGGGAATTACTGTCTCAGGTTCACCTCTACTTACAATAAGTTCACTGATGGAGACAAATATCAAATCAATATTAGTTCAGATTTATTTTTTTAAGCAGCCTTCAGGGCATGCAGCCTTCAGGGCATACTCCAAATTTTTCAGGAATCGAGATCAACTTTTATCACAGTAAAGAACAAAATAAAATGTGGCAACTCGGTAAGTGGTGGGCGAGCAGTCAAGTGCACTGGACTCAAGCTCTGGACTCACTGCCCAGTAATTTAAGCATTTTGCTATTTGGGTCTACAGTCCCCAGTCCCTCTGAATCCTTCCTTTTGTCAAGGGTATAGAAGGATTTCGAGTGGCAAGGGTTAAATAACAGAGAATTGAAAATGAGACGTGGAAGTGGTGATGAAGACTGAACTAAGTATGGGGAGTTGTTCTCAACGTGGATGAAGAAATCCTTTGTCGGGCAAATTTTAAAGAAACCTATAAACAGGGGTGAGAGTCATTGCTATACAAAAAGAGTCTGAAACTGTGATCCAGATCTTAGGCTCAGGTACATTGAAATGATAAGATGTCCACCTTTTTCATAACCCATGGAGTTATCAATTCCAAGCAGCTTTTGGGAACAGTATCCTTAGTGCTAGAGAAGTGGATCAAAGGGCCCAACTTATTTTATTTTGAGAAAAATACAGCATTTTTTTATTATTTACCAGGTAGACTTTAAAAAGTCTGAATTCAGACAAAAGCCTGAAATTTATCATCGCTGTATTAACCGTTTATTGGTATTCAAATCACCTGCCAACGCTCTTCAGGGACTCCTTTAGATCTTGCAAGGTTTGCAGTAAGAACTTGAGGCGATGCGGTCCAGTCTTGGGAAAGGAGTAATGCCATGTACCGCTGTAATGACGAGGGTCTAAACAGTACAGCGGAATAACAAAGTCTGCATTCAAATGGGCCCAGTGTAACACCTAGAATTGAAATCAGAATGTAAAAAAAAACAATGCTACAATAATTTGAGCAGAAATCCAGACACATGTGAAATGGTATTGGGCTGGTATCTATTGTAACTTAAAATGTTTAGGTAGACCAACTTCCGTGCTTGGATAGGTCGGGGGGGGGGGGGGCCTTTTTAGGTATTTTAAATTGAAAAACTCTGTTTGTTTGTTATATTTTTTACATTTATAAACAAAGTTCCAATAAGGCAATAGTGCTGACAGTGCTATGCAAATTTGTGGAGGCTTAGCCTTAATTTCGCATCCTATCGATTTTATATTTTAATTATTTTGAACAAACTACTAAGGTAAAAAAACAAACTTGTTTTTCTATACAAACACTAAACAAAAACACAACCATGACAAAACAAGCCTTTAATAATGTTTAAAGACCAGTCCAATTTGAATTATGTCCCATAATGGAGGAAGGAAAGACCCCCACCCCCCAAGGAGGGACCCACCCCCCCCCCCAAGGAGGGACCCACCCCCCCCCCCCAAGGAGGGACCCACCCCTCATTTTTCACATTACTTTGTTCATCAGCCGAAAATGACCACAATACATTCATTGATTGAGCAACAACAGATTGATTGACAGACAGAATCCCAGCATAAATATCACTTGCAGTTGCACTACTTCACTCAGTCTTGCACTTTGCTGATTGCACATTTTGCAGCCCGACACAAGTCCCGATCCCACTCACCTCATTATCGTGATACCGTAAGTCATTTCTTAGTAAGCATATGATAGTCTTCAATTTGGTCGACATCTTGAGGTTTTTCTATTCTGAAATTGGCAACAAATGTGTTTTCAGTTCGTGTAGCTGCTGCGAGTTGACAAAAACCGTGGGTTATGTAATTGTAAACCCGCCGCAAAATGGGCCTTCAAATGGTAATTCCTTCAAATCAATCCGCATATTCAGGCCCAAAGTCCAGAACCAGTTTGCGGCTATGTTCTATTAAAAATGGCGACTCGCAGTGTTCTCCGTGCGGCATGTTCACTTTTAATTAGAGAAATACCACCTGTTCATTCAGCTTTCTTTAATAATAATCACAATATTGGTATATCCAGAGTTTTGTTGTCACATGCTGCCAAGTTTTCAACATCTTCAACCACACGTATGAAGTTACGAAGGGAAGGTATGAATCGCCAGCCATTTCTTTATTTTGTTGAAATTCTGAACGATAGAGGGCGCGATTTAATTTTTTTAACAAAGTGTGCTATATAATAAATACGATTTACAATTTGGATAATTATTATATAAGGACTAATTTTAGAATAGAGTCTATTATCAAGATAAGTTCAAGTTGTGTATGATGGCGTGATCCAACATGCAGAGCAACATGTTGTTCAGTTTTGTTTTGATTTTGCCCATTCATATCAAATCAATCGTTGTACTTTTTTGTAGATGTTTAGTTATTAATATTTATTACACATTTAATGCACATGAAATAGATAGACCCTTTTGCATTGGCCGCCATCGCTGATGAGGTCAGCACAAGTGCTGATTCGATTCACTGAAACAGCGGCATATTTAGTCTTTTTCGTGTCGCTGCAGCGCGCTGTTTTACTCTGCCTGCCCTGCTTGCTGCTGTGCTGATTCATGTTGCGTCGTGGTGGCGATGATTACCAGCCACCTTGAAAAAAGAAGACTACTCCTCGCAATGCGCAGCGTTAAACATCATGGCGCCGACGAAAATTTTAAAATCGACTGTAAATATCACCACCATCTCTGAGGTTTTCATAAAATTCATGTGTGAAATTACACCGATTCCCGTTCCCACATATTAATGTTTCCACAGCTTGGTTAACTTACTGTGTTCTGAGTTATTTGTTAGCGTTACTAACTTCCTGTTTTTTCTTATTTAATTTTTTTTTACAGTGATAGAAACAACTGATGGAAATCTAACTACAGTAAGTGTTAACTGGATCTGAAAATCTTTGAAAAACCTTAAGTTACAAGTACCAATTAGAGGGTTGACTTAGTTAGTTCTGTGTATGCATTAACCACATCATGTTGCAGGTTGGCATAGTTTATCATTCAGAATGATATTTGAATGATTATTAAATGGTCAGACAGGGAGGGTTGCTTAATCAATAAAAAAATATGTGATGAAGTATGGGGAAAAAATAATGATTTGCAGCTGGTCACAGCATAGTTATGAATATTCATCATTAAACGTGTTAAATTTGCATACATTATTCTCTTTTAACTGTGTACCAGGTTGAAGCTGTATACACAGATCCCCCAGAAAACTTCCGTCCTGTTGATGATCCTCATAAGGCATGTCCAATCTGCAGTAGAAATCTGCGTGTCACATACAAGGTAAGGACTTTGACAAATAAATGGTTGGGTATTACTGTAAATACTAATTAACTCCAAGTTTAATTTTGTGTTATCAAAACACTAATAGAAAGTTTTGTATTGACTTGATTCACTTGGCATGCTTGGCGCCATCATCACAATAATCTTGGTTGCGTCATTTTGGGAGTCAATGTTCTGCAATGTTGTGCGCATTTTAGTGCGGAAAATGTTACCAAGAGTGCATTGGGAGGGTTAAAAACACAGAACACAGAAGTGGATTTTTCTATTTGAGTTTGATGGAAGGATTTTTTCTTATCTTTGATGATAGGATGTTCTCATCTTAAGTCAGTTCATCAGACCAGACGGTGGAATGCTTCCAAGGAGGATCACAGGAGTGTGTAAGAAACAGCAGAGGGTCATACAAGAGTGCGTCAAGAGAGCACATTTAGCTGGTATGTAGGACGAGGGTGAACATGCAGGCCTGACTGGGCTCAAATTTTACACTGGTCCACAATGAGTTGCCTCTTTGTTTTGCTTTTATTTTAGGTTTGATTTTAGAAGGCCAAGGAGGGGGATAGGTGGAGTTTGACATTTCAGTCTAGAGGAGGCCCTTTTTTACCTTGATGAGATTGAGTTCCTTGGCCAATTATCATAGCATTAACGGTCATGTTTTGTCAAATTTTGCTATTCTAGAAGATTAGTGTTGGTAGTTTTCTAAAATGACACAAATTTTCTCTTTTCATTCACCACAGGCTTGTTACCTGATCACCGCCCTCCAAAGGACGCTGGGAAGATACCCCCAGGAGTTCACATTCGACGTAAAGTCAAGTATAATCGGTTCTGACCCAGGGAACAATCGTTTCTTATTTGTGTAAATACTGTACAACATATAATTGTATGCAAAGAGCCAATAGTCAATTGTATTGATGACATTTGAAATTCTTTACAAATCTATGTTGGTTCCAGATTGAAAAAGAATGGATGTGGAAGCTTAAGTAAAGTGTGAGCTTTAACATCCATACCTTCTGTGAAACTTTTACTTTTACCATAGGGCCTTTCGATGAGTAAGCAGTTTTCAACAGCTAATTCTCAAACTTTTACTTAATTGAATATTTAAAAAAAAAACAATCAAAACTTTGTGTTAACACTTTTAAAAGGTAGGGTCATTGTTTGGTTGTTGTCAACGCAATGCTGATTTATTGGCCAGTTTATCAAGAATGAAAAAAAAGTTACCTGTGAAAGTTTCAGTTGAACAGTGTCTACTTGTTGAGAAACCAGCAAAAACTGTCTTGGTAATTGTCAACAAGAATGTCAAAGCCATCCATGTTGTGATAGTGAGATGAAAAAGCACTGTGCTCATTCACAGCGGGTACTTACCACATCTCTGGATGTATTGAAGTAACATTCAAAAGGAAACCACAAAAAAAAATTCTATCTTTGGAGATTCAAATTTTGTTGTTTGCTGGTAATCTGACTTAAGATGGCCAATTCCTGAACAAGGACCATACTTAGATCAAGGTTTATTCTTTCCATATACAGAATGTTCTTCATAATATTTACACTGTTGTGAAATGATTTGTCAACACGACTCAAGATTAATAAAGCAGATTTTGCAACTTTAAATGTTTATTTTCAAATGCTTTACTCACCACTTGTACGTGCATGTCTAACAAAGCATACATAAGGTTTGCCAATAGATATTCTGTAGACCTTTATCACAGTGCCGCCACCTTATTTCTCTTCCCTATCAGTGTGACCACACTGAGACTAGAAGGAAAAATAATCTGGCACCCTTTGGTGAAAAGAGAATTGGAATTATGGGTGAGGGCGTGTGATAGCCAATCTGTTGGGGGGGGGAGGGGCGTCATTTTGCATGGCTAATGCAGAGAAAATACTGCGATTTCAGACTTGAAATCAAGGCTAGAGAATCCTTGGCTTCACAACCAGAATTGGTAAATAAGAAAAACAAATAATTAAACTTAATGACACATAACATCACTGAGAACTTGATATTATAATGTTAGTTCAACTTTTGTTTATTAACGCAAAAACATTTGATATGTACATGTATATAGCCAAGAAAACTTTCTCAATATATTCTGGGATAAGAATGACAGTATTATTTGTAAAAAGGGCCATTATCTGTTTGCCAAATCAAGAGTAGTGCCACAACATGACAATTGATGATAAAAAAAGAGAAGTTACATTGACACATGACAGGAATACATGTATATAACAAGTAGCTACTTGTATGTGTAAATCTTGCGAAATTATTATAAAAAAAAATTTCTGTTCAACTAGGTTTTTTTTTCACGGACGGAATTTTCGAATTTCTTTTTTATTAAATTAAAATTTAAAAGGTGTAGTAATTTTGCAATATTAACATAGAATACAAAAACAAGGCAATAATAGTTCTAAGTTAATGATCAATACATTAATTACAGTATCTATTGAGAGGGTTGGTTGGTCATAGCCCATAGAAAATGAGGAAACCTGTCAACTATTATACAAATAATGGATGCATGCAAGTGCACTGTCGCAGAAGATAATCACGTGGCGAAATCTGGAATATTCCATTTCACAAAGCAATTGGAGTAAATGGAAATCCACATTTCACCAAGTGATTATATTCTGCGACAATGCATAAGCAAAATGCATTCAATATATGTTTGAAAACTCGCACATATATCCTTGTCATTTGAGGGTTTTTTTTTTCACATGAAACACTAAATAGACATGGAAACTTGTCCACCCCGCACTCTGAAAACTTGTTTTTGTTTTTACTTCAAAACAATGTGGACAACTCCATGTAGTCAACAACCTTGTCCATCGTGACATGACCTTGCCTCATTTAGACAAACGTGCAGGGAGCATTTGGTTTGGGAACAAGGCTACGAAAAGTCCAATAATTATCTGCATTGGATGGGTGCCTGTCCAATATTGAATTTTGAAGTTTGGTGGTAGTAAATGTATGGCAACATAATGGATGACACGTCAGGCGTGTTCCACGAATCAGATGACAAGGATATGTAACCATTCGTATTTCTTAAATGGCACCATATAAGCATCTTCAATAGTCCCCCCCTAGAATTTGCTTTCAAGGAAGCATTTCAGAGACTGCACAATGCAACCCTACTCCTGGCTCACAGTAGGAACGGCAAATCTTTGTTCTTTTCTCCAGTCCCAAAGTAGACATAGCCAAACTTCTGCGAGTGAGGGACGTGGAAGAATGCCAGGCCGGGCCACAGAGTACTCTGGATGCATACCAGCCCACTGCCTCTCTCAAACTTCAAACTCCAAGAACCTTAAGTGGAGGGTAAACAAAAATAGAAAGAATAAAGTATAGCTTAAAGCTGCCCATAGGTCGACCTGCATTTTGCTTGCGCTGCGACAGAACCATTGAGATCAAGCAGAAGATTAAAGCTCAGGTCACTATAAATGAGAAATCGCGAGTGTCGTGGAACAAGCGTCACTGCGTCAAAGCCATCCTCTTGTCACCAAATTGAATACCAGTTGCTAAAGCGCATTCGTCGTTAATAGCTGTATGCAAGATTGCGCGGGCGCTAATAATGCGTAACACAATCAATACATACGGTACCAAATTCAATATCTATTGATTGATTCCAGCCTTGCTATTGTTGTTTTTCTTACCTGGTTGTAACCAATCACTCAGCGATTGATGTTTTTTTAACCTATACATCAATGTGTGGCGCTAAGCACTGTTTACTCAATGCTTTCCCTAGTCGAGCCTCCAGAAAAAGACAGGCATTTCTCAAGTGTGATTTGAACCCACAACCCTCATAATCATTTACCTCCTCTTGGGATATCTTCACTGATGGGATCAAGGAAGTCAATGGACTTATCAAGGTCGGCTTTCTCAAGTAGACTCTTCTCAGCTAGACGTATGGGCTCTCTGAAGTGGAAGTAGTTGTGCAATTTACCCGATTCTGTCACCGACAAACCTTGGGTAAAAAAACCCCAGAAATAAGTTCACAATCACTTTCGATGGACCCCATTACAAAGGTCCTAACTGGTCTTGGTGCAAGATTTTTCTTTTGACCGAATTAATTTCTATGCTGTAAATACTAACCTGACTTAGTCCATGAACAGCCCCTCCCAAATGGCACAGATCGGTAAAACGATAGCGCCCACGACGGGTGAGTCATGTAAGCGATGTGGTCATGTTTAACATAAGTGCTTAACAACAAATTTTGTACTTTTTGCAAGTTTCCATTACATAGCACTGCTAACCGTAAGCACATGAAAAGGCATGCTAACCTTCCGGTGCTTACTGTATCAAAACGAATGATGTAGCAATGGAAATCCATGGTGAACATTCAAGCTGACTGCCTAATTTTCTTGCTAACCTGTGAAATATGCTTACGCTTCAGCAATTTTTCTGCTATAGTTAGCACGAAAATTCGCTTATCGTTAAGAAGCACTATGAAATTGGCCTGAGAGTCTGATGCCATAGACCACTCAACCCGACATACTACAAAACATTCTACTAAATGTATGTTTCAAGGTGATTGATTCTTTTACTTCAAATTCTTTTTGAGCTGCTTGTCAAGTTTGCTCGAAGATTAATACGTTATCACACATCGATAAACTTAATAGATGACCAGTTAATCTGCCTGGGGTAGTCAGCAGCCCTAATGGTTTGTGCATGATCCAATTTATAAGGCCACTGTTTGGAAAAGAAATTACATGGATATAACAGGTGTTAGTTGTCAGATGAAAAGAATGTTTTTTCTAGCCTCTTTCTTTAATGGAGCTTTTCCGTAATGTGTCCCATATCCAATTCAGCCATGAGACACAGAAGAGCTATATTTGTCCAAATTCCCGCTTGTGTGACAACTGATATCAACACGTGTGCTTGGGCATACCTTCAAAGCTGCGGTTCTTGAGTACAGTTCCATGAGGTGTCTTGACATAAGAACCTCTTGGAACAATGGCAACCTCTTCATCGATGTGAGCAATAACTGAAGCAAGACGATCCTCCTCCTTGATCATGATCTGCATCAAGAAAACATCAAATAAATGTCTTAACATTTCGTCTCCTAGAAAGTTGGCATTTAGACCCCTACAAGTGGCATGATTAGGGAATCCCTGGGCTGGAATTCACAAAGAGCTCAGAGTGACCTTGAGATGTGCATCCAATCTTAGTTGCTGAGCAAAGTGTGATTGTCACAATACAAATCACTATAGCAATATTGAAAACTCATCTTTAAATCAACCCTCTGACAGTAACAGAATCAGCCAATGAGCTACCTTCTTCTCACCTCTAGGCGTGGGCGCCCTACTGAAATGACGGCATGTACATAATGGTCTTATGTTTTCCTGATTGAAGATTGCCTGAAACTGGTTGCCTGTAAATTGCCTCAAGTGACATGGCCCTATCACTGATGCAATACACCAGTTAAAAAAGAGGGTACAATCATGACAATTATTCTATCACTCTAGACTCACTGTGCTCTCTTCCTCAGTTGCATCTTCTCCTTCTCCGATTCTCTTTATCTCCACATGCTCGTACTCGTGAGATGGATCACCAAGAAATCTTCCTTTTACCACTGAGCACTGCTCCCGGATGGCTTGTGTCGCTTGTGGCAAAAGTCCCCATGTAACACAGTCGAGACTATAAAAGAAAGATCACAGCAACAAGAATAATCAACTGTTCATAAAATATTGCCTTTAAACAAAACAAAAATGACACAAACGCAACCAAAGCTTTTGATTTTCAGGAAGATTTCCTGGTCGACGTTTGATAACGCCTAAATTATATTATCTTCCCTGACAATAATTCTACACTAACGTTAAAGATATTTGCAAATAAACAATTATTAATAAGTTACAATATGATACAATAAAAACCCAAAAAGGATACCTGATGATGCAAATTTTTCGTCATCTAAACAACATTGCATCTGTTATTAACATTAAGTCAAAAATAAGTGTAAAATATTTGTGAGTGACTGTGCAAACAAATGTAATTTAATAAAAAAAGTAATCGTAAAACTCTGGCTCTGCATTAATTAATCACTACACTTTGTACGCACACTGAGTGTGAGTTTGAGTGTCAACTGAATTAATTTGTTTTTTAGAAGAAAGTTCACGACTTGAAACAAGACCAATCAGTGAATATAATAATTCTATCGTACCTGTACAACGTTTTCTTGTCGGCCATCTCATCACTGCCAGTACCCTGAGCAATGAAGTAATCTCCCTTGATGCCGAGAATCTTTCCCCAGAAAAACACCCGATTAAATTTGTAATGATTCCGCAGAATCACAAGGGAGCTTTGGAGCGCTGCTTTCTGCTCTGTGCTCAACAAAATACCACAGGATCCGACGTGATCGATATTTAGATGTAAACCCTCTGCCTCCATGGTTAGATGTGATATATTCAGCGACTTGATAAGAAGAAACAAGAGGTATTTTTCTTAACCTTTCCGCGAAGATTTCTCGTCTTCTCTGGAAGTTGTTATTTATGGTGTGTATTGTTGTCAAGGACCGTCGCGCAAGCGCTGTGCATGTCCATGCCTTTTGCGTGTCGAAGGTCAATCTGATTAACTGGTTCCCTGTTATGTTATGGATCTTTATGTGGTGGTCTGGAGCACCCGTGCCCACAGGTCACTGCGTTTCGTGTGATGTGGCACAGCATCTGTGCAGCCAGCTGGAAACTCTGTGGGAAAGCCCCCCTTTTACAATCTTTACTTAAGTTAAAATCTTCAGTTTTAAATTTTAAACAGTCAGATTTGTGTGATCCTTCATACATGTCATAGAGCAATGTGTGGTCAAGTTTGAGGCTCACTAAATGACGGTCTGCAGCTAGAAATAAAATAAAAAATGCCTGATGAACGCAAATTTGAGAGCAGCTAGAGGAGGAGGAGGAGCAGTTCAACTTTTAAGTTTACTTTAAACTGTCATTAAAAAGTGTTAAAAGCAGGTAAATAAAATTGTTTGTTTAGTAGTTTATTTTACCAAATATGAAATATATTGTTAATCATAATGATCTTTGATTTTGAATCTAATGTTAATAAATAGGCCTATTTGTTAATAATTTAATGTTATATTATTTTTAAAATGTAGCAATTTCCATAGCGCTACGATCGAGTCCACCAGCAAAGTGAACAGTAAGTTCATGAGTTGGACTTGTGTAATTGTGGGAAAGTTCCTTAAAAAATCATGCACTTATCACTTAGTATTAATGCAAACACGGATCAATATTCTCATTAACTAACTCAGTAACTGGCCGTTGATCAACTTGAAGTTGATGATTGAATTGTTTTGAATTATTCAAAATTTGACATTTTTTCAGCTACCTGGTCCTGGTTAACCTTGCCACAACGACTACTGAATTTTAAAAATGACATGAGTACAGTGTCGAAGTCGTGATTTATTGAAACAGGACTAGTCAGGTAGTGAATTTCACTAGTCACCAAGGCCAAATTGTCATTGGCTGCTCTGATATTGTTGCATCATACGAGTTGCTTACTATAGTGGTGTCTATTGCAATGCATACTTCACATTTCAGCCTGGAGAAATGTGATCATCACAGCTACTGTACTTGGCTGGGTGATCATTGTAAGTCCATCCATTTAAAAAAAACTGTTATCTAATATTTCGGTTGTTTAATCACTTTTTCCTCAACAGATGAAAAATGGATCCAGAGATTTCAGTGATATTCGCCGCATCACGGCCCCCAGGAATTCCACAGTCGAAGCTCAAGGTGAAACTGCTCGGGGAATACAACCGGAAGACTTTGCCATCAAATGAGAGCAACATCAACAGAATTTGGGGACTACGGACAGAGCAGAATCCCAAGCTTTACAACGGATCAAAGTTTCGGTTTCACTCATTGGAAATTGACAACAATAACGGCGAGGTCACGTTTGGTTTGGGTCTCACTGGATACAAAGACTTCATCGGGACCAACTGGGCAGATAATGCAGCTGAGCTTTTGGAGTCTGGGAGGAGAGATTTCAGTAACAGCCAGGCGTATATGTCCGATGCTTTGGGTGTAGGTGCGTTTGTGCAAACAGCAGATGATTGTGTCGTTTTCATACGTAGGAGTCAGCATGTTGGTGAGGCGCAAGGACTATGGGACATACCTGGTGGTCATGCTGAACCTGGGGTACATAATTGATTATTTAAATCATCTTTTTTCGAACTTCCCTGCAAAAATTATCTAACAACTAAAAAACAGAGGAAAATTTGAACAAATTAGAGTTGCGCATCTACGTTTAATTTCCTTAACATTCAAACAGAACTAGTGATTTCCATTGAACAGTTGCCAGTGATTCCAATCTAAATTGAGAATCGGAACTAAGGTGCAGGGTACCAGCAGACCAGTCAGGATAGTCATAAACCCACAGGGTGGCAGGTGCCTTAGGTTTTTCAGCATATAACGCAAAATATGTAAACAAATTAATACAAATTGTAAGGGATTTAAAATAATGTATTACAAGTTGTAGGGGATTAATATAAGACACATTCCCGACCAACAAAATGGATGTCAATCATTCTGTCTGGATGGCGACTGCCAGGGTTAGCATATTTTACGTAACAGCGAAAGTAACACTTGTTTTGGGAGAGTGTGCTCACCCCTCTCAAATGTTTTAATTATCTTTTTACTAATTGGTTACAGAACAAAGCAGGGTAATAATTCTCTCCAGGCAAGCCGAAAAGGAAGTTCCTATTTTGTTTGTTTATTTTAGGAAATTTGAAACAGATTTCGCTGTCTTTTTTCCAGGTTAATAGTTAAATGGTTAGAATATCCCAACATTTTTGTTTGTGACTTTTTTTTCACAAAACTTGTTTAGGAAGTCCAAGGTGGTGCAGCCAGACTTGAAGATATCGTCCTGACCGACATGGCTGATCTAGATGTCAGAAATGAGCTCATCTATTCTACAATCCGTGAGATCCGAGACGAGATCAACATCCCGGAGTCTGAGTTGGGAGAACCTTACCTGATAGGACTGGCCAAGAATAACACCAGCTCAGGACGACCCAGTGCTGAACTCTTTGTCAAGTATGTGTTGAGCTTTGCCACACATATCAGACTAAATCTAGAAGTTTGTTGAGAAAATTTCAACCAAAACTTGGTCTTCTTTTTTGATCCAACAAATAGCTAAGTGTATCTAACCTTTTTTATTTTCCACACCCACCACTGAAAATGGCTTTCGGTAGCCTTTCATTATACCACGATTTTAGAAGGTTTTTTATAAGTTAACTCATGAGCTGATCTAGCTCAATTTTTGGGTGGGTGTGACTGTGTTCAGGGTGGATGGAGGGAGGGGTCTGGTGGGCCCACCACACCACCAAAAATGTCTGTCAGTGGCCATTCTTGAAAACTTGGACTATGCCAAACACTTTCCAGTAGGTTTCATCAGGTAAAGTCGTGAGCTGATCTAGCTCACTTTTGTGGTTGGGGTGGTTCGGGGGATCTGGCGGGCACTCCACCACTGAAAATATCTTATACCAAGTGCTCATTTTAATGTCTTTGTTATTAAAATTACTTGGCAGGTGCACGTTACATTCCAGCAGAGTGATGGAGTTGTACAAAGCTGGTGGTGCAGAGGCAGAGGAATCAACTGGACTGAAACTGGTTCCGCTATCGGTAACTTTAACATCTGGCTTCCTTTGAAAATCCTGTTTCTGATGTTCAAATTTGGGCTTTTAATGAAAAGCATAATGGAGTTTACGATTATTCTTGTGTATTTATCATGCGCTTTTTCAAGCCAATAAGCCACCTAAAAGCCCCCTACATTATTACCCCTGTTCATCGGACCGAAAAGCAACCCTGAAATCATCTTAACTCCTTAGGAGTATGCAGCACCAGAAGCCAAAAATGGATGCACAGATTAAGAATCATTCACATTAACAATGTCCACCCTCACTGGTAACCAGTTCATCTTGGATGATGAAAAGCAATTATACTTAATTGTCTTTCTCAATTCGGGGACACAAGGGTCATGACAGGGATTCAAACCCACACAGTTGTAACTACATTTTCTGAGTGTAAGAGTTCTGAGTGTACTGAGTAGTACTGAGTTTACGGAGTAGTACTGAGCTTACTGAATGGTTCTGAGTGTACTGAGTAGTTCTGAGTTTACTGAGTAGATAGTACTGAGTTTACTGAGTAGTCCTGAGTTTACATAGTAGTACTGAGCTTACTGAATGGTTCTGAGTGTAATGAGTATTACTGAGTTTACTGAGTAGATAGTACTGAGTTTACTGAGTAGTCCTGAGTTTACATAGTAGTACTGAGCTTACTGAATGGTTCTAAGTGTACTGAGTATTACTGAGTTTACTGAGTAGATAGTACTGAGTTTACTGAGTAGTCCTGAGTTTACATAGTAGTACTGAGCTTACTGAATGGTTCTGAGTGTAATGAGTATTACTGAGTTTACTGAGTAGATAGTACTGAGTTTACTGAGTAGTCCTGAGTTTACATAGTAGTACTGAGCTTACTGAATGGTTCTGAGTGTAATGAGTATTACTGAGTTTACTGAGTAGATAGTACTGAGTTTATTGAGTAGTCCTGAGTTTACATAGTAGTACTGAGCTTACTGAATGGTTCTGAGTGTACTGAGTAGTACTGAGTTTACTGAGTAGTACTGAGTAGTACTGAGTACTCAGTACTACTCAGTACTACCCAGTACTACTGAGATTACCAATCAGTGCTGAGCTTACTCAGTAGTACTGAGCTGTTGAATTTCAAGAAAATCTTGACTTGACTGCAGGTCTTGTAGCTCGGAACTTTCACTGGGCGTGGAATGTTTTTTTGATATAAAACCATGATATTTTATCAATCAATTTGCAGGAAGTAATGAGCCTGGAAAACACTGATATGTGGAAGAAGATGGCACCATCTGCTAAAGGATGCGTCAAGATGTATACATTGATGGCAGACTCACAATCGGATCTCATGATGTGATGAGAGGTCATGACTTACAAACTAGCTGCACTCAGTTCAGGCATCTCTCACTCCAATGATTTCGATTCTTCTTTCAAATTTTTGATCTTTCAAATTTTTGCAGTACACAAATTTTAGTTTTATATTGTCATTGGGTTTAACTTTATATAATTCATTTTTAAAGGTGCAATTACAATTGTTGAGATGACAAGAACTGTATATAGAAAGAGAACTTTATTTTTGTAGAACAAGGCTCATGTGCTTGTTTCTTTTTTGTTAAGGCCAAGTACTAGTACTTAATACGCATTTAAAAATTGTGTACGTTTAACCCCTCCTACTCAGTGGTAGCAATTCAACTGCCTGGGTTGTGTTTATGGTGGCACAAATTTGCATGAAACTAACGGTGTACATGTGTGTTGGTGTTTAGATACACTCGCCACATGATTTCATGTTGCAGGGTGGAGTAGCTTATCCAGCATTCCAAACCACAGTGGATGGTACTGATTGGTCAGATAGTAGGAGGGTTGACTGTTAACTGTGCAAATGCATTTACCACATGATATCCTATTCAGACTGACATGTCATTCAAAACCACAGTGGAGGAGATTGATTGGTCAGACCAGGCCTGATAACTCCATGGAGGCAACAGAGGCATTTGGAACGCTGCCTTGGTTATTACCTTGGTGCCCCCTGAAACGTTCCAATAGAAATTTACAATTTCCTCATAGAGGTTCCCTTTACAAAAGGGAAAACACCTTGGTGCCCTTGCCCTTTCAAGCTTGAAGCATCAGGCCTGTCAGACAGTAGGAGGGTCACATGTTTTACATTGTAGATTTGCTACTAGGGTTTGATATGGAGTAGTTAGAAAGTAGGAGGGTTAATATTTGCGAAGTTTCTCATGATATCAGTTGGGAAAAACTGAAAGTCAAGTGCCTTACTAATAGAGTCTGCCAAATAAACCAATTTTGCTTTTTAATGTTTTTATTGTTTGCATTCCAGAGGTAGGATGTGATTCAGTAATTGTCTTTTTCTTAATTACAAAGAATATAGTCAGTTGACGTTTGTTGTGACACCATGTGTATAAATCTCTTTTGGAGTAGTGTTGGGTTTAAGAAGAACCGGTGGTTTGACAACTCAACGTTAGCTGCGTGTAGGCTGAAGCTGGAACCGAAACTATAACTGATACTCACTGGGAGTGGGTAGGGAGTGTGTTCTCACTGAACTGAATCAGTTGGTACCAAGCACACAGGGAAGGAGAGTAGGGAGTCTAGAGGAGACTGATGGCATTTGAAGACCCAAGTCTAAGGAGTAGGGGATAGTGACCGTGGATATTGGAGGTCCCACCTTTCAAAGTTTCAAATCCTACTTAAGAGTATAATCTACTTGCTGCAAACTGCATCACTTCATGTTTTTGTTTTTTTTACAATTTGATGGTGAGAAATTCATTTGAATATTGGATAGCCGTATTTTTCTTAAGTCAAGGAACCTTCTTGTCAGAGAATGAAGGAAAAAAACAAAAACAGGCAAAAACCTGTCAATTAGTAGTTGGAACTAAACAACATGCTACTGATCCATTTCACAATGTGCAGTGCTCTTTTATGCACATATCCTGTCTGTCATTTTTTATATCTAATTTATGGTTTTATAGCAAATTTGTTTTATAGTGACTTATAATAAATGATATTTAAGAGAAACTCATTAATATAAAATTACATGCCACATTCTTGATGGTATAAATAACATGGAATCAAAGTACAATTATAGAGTCATGTTGTTGTCAGTCATTTTGTTGTTTTAAATTTGTTTTACTTTGCTTCTAAAATTTTAATTTTGTTCTAGGGTTTTACCAAATTGAATAGTGACCTCAATCGGTAAATTTCCATTTGTGTTGTTGACCTTTTCTGAAATATTGTAGGAATTGGTCCGAATTTGCCAGAACATGAAAACAATATACATGTATATACAATAATAACATTGAGCCCTGATTTATCACTTTAAGAAGGATTTACTTTTGTCACAAACACTAAACAAAAAGAGTGATAAGGTTGATAAATTACTGCAGCATCAAACATGAATAAGGGAATGTACGGCTTCTTTATATTTTATTTAGCAATTGAAACTTTTTGACTAAACAAAACAATTATTTTAAAAATCCCGATGCGACCAGGCTCTGCACCACACCGTTATAAGAGTCACCACAGGGTTCGGCCACGCCCTAATCAGTGCCCATTTTGTCTGCTGTAAGAGTTGTTTGTGTTTTGTTTTTCTTTTCTTTTCTTTTTGTTTTTGTAGCACAAATAATAGCACAACAAAAAAACACTTAAATCCCAAAAGTAAACAGGTGTTTTTATTATTATCATTACGCTTGAGTTCATTGTTCCATTTTATTTGAAGATTGCAGGTAATTCAGCGAGAAAAAAGTGCTAGGTGTTGTTGAATTGTAGCTCCAGTAACAAGACGAAAAGTATTTATCAATACAATTAATTACAAAAACAAACAACAAACAATTATTTTCATCAATCGCACGCTTAACAACACCACGGCGACTCGCGCATCATATCGTGTGCCGCGAATTTTAATTATTCATAACTTGTCAATCATTTTGTGACGTCACACATGAAACCTCCTAATAAGGTGAGTACTTCCCGCCCTCTTTACTCGCGATAGCCACTTCTGGGCTAAAATACCCCACCAAAAACTTCATAACTTTGCAATTAAACGACCCATTGTATTGCAACTTTGCAGGTATGTTTCGGGGATTATGTTTGAGATCACTGCCAAATTTCTTGTACACCTTATTTCTCTGTGCGGAGCAATTAAATGTTTTATCTACCCTACCCCAAACTCGACTGGGAGGTGGAATGCGTCATTGCACTCTTGCATAAAATATGAACGTTGGCGCTACTCACACGACGAGGGGGAGAAGTTGTTTTCACAGTGGCCAGAATTTCACATTTTTTTCGGGCAAGTCACCTATCATCCATGTCTTAAAACTAAGCAATCAGTATATTTACTTATTCGTGACATGACTGGTGGACATTATGTGTTCTGTGTAACTTGAGATATAGTGTTTTGGGTCATTCATAAAAAGTATGTTTTCCCGGTCATTGTTTGTTTGCAGGTATTCCGTGTGAGTTGCAGATGGTCAACGCATGAACGATGCCTCTGCTTCGGCGCCGAGAATTCAAACCGCTAAAACCTCCGCCAGATTTACGTCCAAATGAGGAGGTTTTCGTCTGCAGACTCACCAATGAGTTATTCAGGGATTACAAGTAAGTCTTCAAGATACTTAATACACATTTCACACGTGTTTTCATTAGTTTGTAATCCCGTTACGTGAGGTTGAATGTATGGTGGACCAATGTGTGTACAGTTCTCAAAATTGCGCCATTTTTGTTCAGCTGGAGCAGCAGGCCATGGGCCGACCTCAGGCTCTAGGCTCGACCGCATACACACGGGGTACACACACACCGTGTGTGGGGTGCCGGGGGTCTGGACCGAACAGGTACAGACGTTCAAAGGGGGGTTTTGTTACATGGTTTTACTTGGCATTGTGTAAAGGCATAGCTTGCTTAATAATAAGCAAGAAGATCATAAATAAAGGAATGTTTGGTTCTTGCTCTGTGTGGTTAGAACTTGGAATCACCCAGGCATGGCAGACAGGCAGAGCAGGTGTGTTTCTGGGGTCTTGGTCAGGTTGGGGGTATCTTTTGAGTCTTGGACTTGGTCGGTGTGTTTCCTTCCTCCATAGTTGGTGCATGGAGGAAGGCCATGGATGGTTGGTGGTGGAAGAAGCAGAACCAATTCTACCACAAAACCATGGCAGGGTCATGTTTGATTTTTACTTTTTGGGGTGTGGGGGTGATGATGGGTTGTTTATTTATATGAATCGTAGATTAGTTTAGTTACACTTACAGTCATAAAACAGGCCCACGATAATCTTGCTTTAGCTGCGCTTGTGCCCTAGGTTTGAGCAACCATACCAGAATAAATGGTATCTGCCATTTGATATTTTGTCATCTGTTGTTTTGAAAATGATTTGTACAGCCTACTACAGGTTGTTTGAACCGAAGGAGATGAAAAGATGCCAGACCCCACTTTTTCGCTCATTTTTAATTGCTAGAAAAACAAATGTATTAAATCACTTTGTTTTTGGTCACAATGAATAAATAAATGACTTAAAAAGTGACTGTCATATATTCATATACAGCATCTTATATAACTCTTACCAAGGAAATATCCCTCTTGATTCAATGCAGGAGTGACCCTTGGACTATTTAATGTACGAGTGTTGATTTTTATAATATGATTTTGATAGATTAAAATAATGGAAATTTAGTTCCATTTGTTCTAATTGTCATTTTGAACACTGTTTTACAAGAAAGAAATCTGATATTTGACTTCTGAAGTTATTTGCAAACTTGACAACTGGTGTAGGTCCCAAATTTAGGAAAAGGAAAATGAAGAATGGAACAAATTTGTGTTGTCATTTACCAACTGTGTAAAACGTCTACGCTTGTGTTTTAGGTTCAGCAGAAATAAGTTTACACCCTGTTGACCTTTATTTTGCCAGGGCCAGTGTGATTTTCTTCTATTCTACCCAATGATTACCAAATCAAGGTTTTAAGGAAAAAGATAGTCTGGTCCCTTTCATGAGATGAGGACTAAAACACTCGCTGTCAGTGTTGTATGCCGGATACCAGACACAGATGACCACTTCCCGATAAAGGTCTGGTTACCCAATTCATGGTGCTACCTCACAACAACAAACTCTTGGTTACGCCATTGAAGGAGTCAGTGTCACTGTGTGCAGGGAACCTTTTGGGTGCGATAAGATGCACATTGTTACAACTTGGGCATAGAATAGCTGCATGTGACGTCAGTGGTTACAAGAAACCTTTATCATGCTGTGGTCATGACATATATATTTCTGGCACCTTGCATACAACAGTGACAGTTGCAGTTCTAATTCTCGCATCATGAAAGGAACCAGACTATCTTTTACTTCCAGCCCCGGTTTGGTTACATTGGGTCGAATAGCAAAAAAAGCAAGAAAGTTATGCCATGATTAAGCTAAATCAATACAGTTACTCTTTTGTCAATGCGTTTTTTTAGGAAAAAAAATCATTCTTAATCTTGTGAAACTCTCAGGAATTGACACTCCAGAAATCAGTTGCCCTCAATTAACATTGTGTTACAAATCCAGCTCGCAGAGAACATTTTGCATTTCAAAAATTTGTTTTCATGTGTTTCTGAATATACATGATTCGGTCTCGTAGTTGAAGTAATTCATACAACATATTTGTTTGTGTCTGCAGTGAGTTCTTCAAACGGACAATTCTTTGCAACAGCCTAGTATGGAGTTGCAGCCTGACAGGCAAGCCTGGCCTGACGTACCAGGAAGCGATAGAGAGTGAAGTCAAGGCCAAACGCTACTTGGCAAGTTTCCCTGTGTACCTGGAGGCACCCATACTGTACCTTGTGACCCTCACCCAGAGAGGGCGCCTTGCTGATCTCTGTGACGATGTATTTGTCTTCTCAAGGGACCGCTACTTCATTGGAGAGATTGTGGATGTGTCTCATAAAGGGACAAGGTAAGTAAGAAGGTCTTGGATGAAGACTTTGCTTTCTCATAAAAAAATAGTGTGAACTGCCGAATAATTTCTGTTAAAACCCTTTGGGGCACGACTGTGAAGAAGATTCTCCACTTAATGAATATTCATGATTGTGTGACCTTCGACATAGTCCAATGTCACTGCCAGCTAGATTCTCCTTCATTGCCATTGGTTAAATAATGGTTCGCTCAAGGTTCGCTAAGTTCGTTGACCCCTTATTTTGCTTGGGCAGCTTGCACATGCACTGGTACCACTGCATAGGGATAGTGCCTTTGTTGATGTGCTGGGTGTCATGGGACAAATGACAATGGTGTGACCATCATCATGCAGGGTGGCCCTTTCATTTGCACAGTATATCACCCAAGTATTATACCTGTAGCTTTTTTTCTACAGGACTTGGAGAAAGCACTGAGTAGGCCTATAGAAAGCTTAATACACACATCAGTGTAGGAAACAAAATTAATAATATTCTTTATCCCCGATGCAACTCATAATAAAACCATGAATTGCACTCTTAAGTTTAATCCCAAAAGGTAGCACATTGCAGTCGTCAAGTGGTACAATTTTGCTGCTTTGTAAAAACATATTTATTCTACTATCTGATGATTTTATTTTCAGTTCCTTTCAACTGGAACTGGGGGACAAATTGTAATTCCTGTTCAGATTATCTCAAAAACTTAAATTTTCATGATTGTTCAGGGAAACATGCCGAGTTGTGAGAGTTGTACCCCCGGTCGCCAGTAACGAGTTGGCGAATGGTGAGGCAAGCGACAGCGACGATGTCATCCTCATTGATGACGACGGGCAGGAGAAAGTACTCAAGATGGGTGGATCCAAATCCAGGTGAGGACAAATGGAGAAGACAGAATTTATTATCCCTCACTTGAGGGAGAAGACGGAATGTATTATCCCTTACTTGAGGGAGAAGACAGAATTTATTATCCCTCATTGGAAAGACCCTGTACCCTGCCATCGTACAATCCGCCTGCGCCTCTTGCTCTGCTATGTGGCCCTTTCACTCTGCTGTGACCCTTTCACTCTGCTGTGACCCTTTCACTCTGCTGTTACCCTTTCACTCTGCTGTGACCCTTTCACTCTGCTGTGACCCTTTCACTCTGCTGTGACCCTTTCACTCTGCTGTGACCCTTTCACTCTGCTGTGACCCTTTCACTCTGCTGTGACCCTTTCACTCTGCTGTGACCCTTTCACTCTGCTGTTACCCTTTCACTCTGCCGTTACCCTTTCACTCTGCTGTGACCCTTTCACTCTGCTGTGACCCTTTCACTCTGCCGTGACCCTTTCACCCTGCTGTTACCCTTTCACTCTGCTGTGACCCTTTCACTTTGCTGTGACCCTTTCACTCTGCCGTGACCCTTTCACTTTGCTGTGACCCTTTCACTCTGCCGTGAACCTTTCACTCTGCCGTGACCCTTTCACTCTGCCGTGACCCTTTCACTCTGCTGTGACTCTTTTTGAAACCAGGACTCGTGCTCAGGCTTGGGCTCCATCTACCTGTTTGAATAACTGTAAGAAAAGCGCTTATTTTTTAAATAACTGATGGAGCCTAAGCCCAAGCCCAAGCCTCATTTTGGAAAAGGTCCGGTGTGTCCCTTTTTTCAAAATGTCGGCAGGTTTGTATTGGGGATGAGAAGTTTCAGACTTTTATCTGAATTCTAACCTTTTTATGTCTTCATGATGAAATAAAAGTGTACCTGGTTTAATGAGAGAATTGTTTTTTCCTGTTAGGCCTGGTCTTCCACAGTCTCTCGACTCCAATGACTACAAATACGTGGTGATGTCTCTACAAGGCAACGGCACCTACCAAGTGGAGTACAAGAACATTGGGTCAGTGATGTTGTCTATCCTTGGTCAGACTTTCGCTTGATTTTGCCAGAGTTTGATGGACTGAATACTGCACAGCCAGACACACCTATTGAACCCCATGCAAATGCCGAACGCACCTCCTCAAAATGAGAATTGCTGTATGTGAAAGAATGCGTGGCCTGGAATTATACCGAGGCCACAGAGCCATCATGGCCTCTGTTGCCCCTGGTCTTGGCCTTGATGCCCCTTCAAAAGTTTCCCGTAAACTTTAAGATTTTCCAATGGAAGTACCCTTAGCAAAATGAAAATGGCCTTGCCCTCTGAAAGATGAAATTCCAGGCCTGGAATGCTGAGTGAGATCTTCACCCCATTTTTAAGTGTGATAAAGTGGAAAAACTGACGGCTTTGGAAAAGCTTCTTTTTGGTCTCGGTTACTCATTACGTGGAACATAAAAGTCTTCAAACACTTGTGAAAATTGTTGTTTTGATACATGTATTTGCAGGAGGAAGAAGGGTCTTTACACACGTGAGAAGAACAAGTTGTTCCTGAAGCAGCATTGCGCCATTGTCAACCACGTTTGGTGTGTGAAGGTAAGCCATAGGAATAGACATTTGTTATGACCCATGCCAAAATCATGCACTTCAACCATCAACCAATCAACCAAAACAATTTTCATAGTACCAGCATCCATGAAAACATATGTTCAAAGGCGCTTTGACAAAAAAAGTACACACATAAACCAGTTTATCAAACGCCCATCAATACTGAGTCACTACTCTTTTATTTCCATTCTTAAATGCCCTTTTTGTTAAAAAGCATAATAGTATAGGAAAATCTGTCAAACTTTTTCCAGTTATGTCTTCATTAGCCATTTGAAACTAGTCTTAGTTGGTCAAGTGACCACCATTTAGCCAATAGCACTGCCTAATCTAACTGGGGTATTTGTGAATGTTGGTTTGTCCTCACAGCGTGAGTACAAAGCCAAATACAGTTTACACAACAAGAGTTTCAAGGACTTCTACGCGGGACCGTCGCCTCTGTTTGTCTTCTCCCCCGGAAAGAGAACCTGGAAGTGCAGCACGGAGCTGGTGTCGTCGGGAGATGACGACGATGACCTGCCTCTCTGTGAAGTCAAGAAAAAAGCTCAAGCCAAGCGGTTCAAAGATGGCAAACCAAAGAAAGAGGGTAGATACAAGTTTTCTTTCAAGATGTATAGAAACCGATCCATTAACCTTCTCCAAAATCAACCAGAAGCTTTTTAAAAAGATTGAGGCACGTATAACATTCTTCCGCATAAAGGAGATTTTAAACAACTCAAATTGGTTGGTTTTTGAGGTTATGGCAGAATGGATCCAACATAACTCATATCGGTTGTTTCTGAAGAATGCTACATAAACTCATTACAGTTGATTTTGTAGGATTGAGGCAGTAGGCACCTTACACAACTCTTTATCAGTTGATTTTTGATAAATATTGTTTGTCATATAATTCCTTTCTGCTTTTCTTAAACCAGAAAAACCCAAACAGAAATCGCCCCCGTCGGAGCCGAAGAAACCCAAGATGACCATGGAGGAGAGGGAAGCGATCAGAGAGAGAATCCGCCAAGAGAAGCTCATGATCAGGGAGCAGCTCTTACAAGAGAGAGCCCAGGCCAGGGAGACCCTGAGACTGCAGCGGCTGGAGGAGAAAGAAGCAAGAAGAGAACAGATGAGGAAGGTCATGGAGGAAGACCGTCTCAAGAAAATGAAGGTGCAAAAGTTCACCACCAGGACTGATACCTCACAGAGGCAGTGGAGATAGTCACATCCATACCCCCTGGCCATTGCCTTGCTTCCCCTTGAAACTCCATGCACAAATTTGTATTTGCCCCTAACTTCATAAGAACAATATAACAGTCGTCACGCTACAAAAGGCACAACCCCCTTCACCAACCTTCCGTACTAAAAGTATGATGATTTGTAAGCTAACTTCTTATTTTTTCTTCACTTTTTTAGGAACGTGAAGCCTTGCGAGAGGAAAAGCGTATACAAGAGGAACACATGAGGGAGTTTAATCGTATAAGAGACGATCTGGAATGCGATGACCTCAAGGTAAGGACACATTTTGTAGACATAAACACCAATTCCGCCTTCTTGAGAGACGTTAATAGTCATAAACTTACCTCGTTATGGTAACATTTTCAAGGAGTTGTCGGGTCTAGTGCACCGGACTCAAGTTCTGGTGTTGTCAGAGTGTTGGTTCAGGTACCAGTCTTGACACTTGTGTCCTTGAGCAAGACACTTAACCATAATGGTTTTGTCTTTCGAATGGGACATTGGCGCCAGAGGTTCTGTTTGTTGGGTTAAGCACTGAAAAGAACCCGGTTTACTTACAGTTGTTAAGAGAAGGGGTTTGCCCTGATGTTTTTGGCATGGTCGGCCGCAGCCACAGTACCAAGTAAACTCTTAAAAAGATATATAAACTGGTCTGATAATGCAAACATAGCTTTGTGTACCGGTGGTAAAAATTAACACTTTGAGACGCACCTGTGCACAGAACTAACTATTTGTGTGTTTACTGTGTGTCGTTGCATTCACCACCTGATGTTGTAGGCTGGCCTAGTTTGTCATTCAAAGCCACAGTGGATGGTCAAGAGAGTAGGAGGGTTGACTGTGTACTGTGTAGATGCATTCACCGCATGATATCATATTGCAGGTTGGCCTATTTTATCTTTCATTCAAAACCACACTGGATGATATTGAATGGTCACACAGTAGGAAGGTTAACAGGTCATAAATACATATCAAAGTAAACTGTGTAGAGAAACTGGTGAATAGTGTTAAAGTGCGACTCCATTTCCCGTCCCCAAACAACAGGATCTTCCGTGGCCAACACCTGTGAACATGAAGCTACCTCATGAGTTATTTGGTGACATGGTCATGGTGTTGGAGTTCATGTATCACTTCAAGGACTACCTGGGCTTCAGTGAGGACTTCCCCGATGGAATCACCCTCGGTGAGTAGTCTTTACGATTCCCATCAAACTAATTTGCAACGATGATTTGTTATTATATACCACACACGGAGGCTCTTGACAATTGATGGGTGGAACGCGCGTCGCGTGTCGTCCTTTATTTTTGCCGTTTATACTGCCGCAACAGTCAACAATTTAATATTGGAGTCCAACATAGACAACTATTGGATGCTTCGCAGCGTCAACTTTCAAAACTATCTGGCAAACATCCATACACAATTCTGAATGAATGTATGGCACAATGGTACCAGGTTTTGCTCAGGTTGCTACACAAAAGCTTGCCCCGAATCATTTGACATAGCAATTGTATCTATAGTCTGGGGAATTTAAATTAAAGCAGTAACTTGTGACTAAGCAAGTCATTGCACCAGACATTATTCAAATCTAACTTGCGAATGGCTTATTCAGGCATGGCCATACTACCTTGTTGTGAACCAAATAAAACTAAACCAGTCTTGTTCTACTTGTGCACAGAACAATTGGAGGATAGCCTGATCAGCAACAACGTGGAAGGATTGTTTTACGACCTCGTCAACAGTCTCCTGACGGCGATCTTCAGGATGCAGGAAGAGGAAGAAGAGGACGAGAAGGTGGATCTGAAGGAACAGGAACACAATGCATCCTCAAGTAAGAAGAAACCTCTTTTTCAGGCCGAAAAGCCTGAAGGAAAATAAAGAAAATATACATTTTTACATTTCTCTTGAACTACAGTATATTGTAAGGTTTTGGATAACAAGATACAGGCAGTGAGTTTGTAGAAAGCACACTCTTTTCTGAGCCAACATTACAAACTTTTGAATTTTATTTTAAAACGGCAATTATCGTGACCGGAAGGTCTGTTTACATAGCCAGTACAATAGGCATACAATAACAAGTTATTAAAAATTAGAAAAAATCAACAAGTTTAAAAAAATTAGCAAATAAACATTTTACAGAGAATGTATCAATGCGCTTTACATTAGTGCCCTAGTCATTGGGCCAATGACATTCCTGCAATCTTTCTGAGCTCCCTGGGGAGTATACAGCCCGGGCTGCCGTGGTGCTCCGAAGGCTTCTTCAAACACAATATCAACCAGACCTCTACCCTCGCTGGTGCCCATGTATACCCCTTGGTCAAGAACAATTGTCATGATTTTCAAACATTTAAAGATTGTTAATGTATGAAATCCAGTACATACATTCTCTTCACTGTTCTTCACAGCTGATTTGGCGGAAACTTTGGGTGACGACGACCCGACCTATGCAGCTATGACAAAAGCAGCAACTTCAGCTTTGATCTGGCCACAAATACATCAAGGTGAGTAATTATCTACGTATTGTCCAAGAAATATGTGCAGAAATTCAGCATTAGAGTTGAAACATTGTCTATGTTGAGAAATACTTACCTTGTACAACCTTATTAGGTGTTACTTGAAAGCTCATGCAGGCTTGATACTTCACAGAGGCAAACGAGGCAATTGCCTCCATGCCCCTGGTCATTGCCTTGGTGCCCCTTGAAATGTTCCACTAGATATTTATATTTTCCTCTTTGAGATGCCCTTTTAAAAAAAAACAAAGAAAACTGCCTTGCTCTTACAAGAGTAAAGTCTCAGGCCTGCTTTTATTTGATGAACAAATGGACTTTTTCTGAGTTTCTGCAAGAAGTGCCTAGTTTTGTTATGGAGTGTCACAAATTGTCTCTTGAGTTTACAATGTATGGCTGGCATATGAAATACTTTGGAAAAATCGCAACAGCAGTGATTAAGTATATTTCAGGACTTTTAACAAAATTATGTTGGTCGAAACTTATTGCTTATGAATTTTCAAGTAATAAACCACAAGGGTGGGCCTATGAATTATTATTATTATTTTTTTCTTTTTTCTCAACCAGGTACTCTTCTACGCCAGCTGCCCATTGATTCAACAACAATATCAGAAGTCTTGCGTCTTCATTTCTTATCGTCTGGTTCCCGTACCACATCTGAGAATACCAAGTGGCGCTATCAACAGAGGGGTGGGTTCAGCCCCCATGACGATGCGGGGCTGGAGTTCCGTATGCAAGACCCTGACATCTTGAAGACATTGACGACTGGAAACATGTTTGATCTCAGCCCTGGTAAGTATGATTGATGTAAGAATCTAGAAGTAGATAGTAGCAGTGTTGGGTTTGAGAAATGGTAGTTCGCAAGGTTTCGACTAGTACTCAAGTTGTCAGGAGGCTGGATGTATATTGTTGCTGGAGGATCCAGTTGTGTGCTTGAACTGCTGCGATTGGTTCACACTGGGGGTGGGGGGTGGTCGGCCGTCTTGAGGTTGGTGTGCTCATTGCCGGTACCATGTGGAGACCAAGAAAAAAAAAAAAAAAAGGAAAACAAAAAGACCCTATCAGGGAATTCTTAAGAAATTGGGGAAACTGGGAAACTGTTCAGTGCAGGGACAAAGGAAAGAATGTTAGAATGCCCCACAGGAATGCATTTTTGAGAATCAGTGTTTAGTCAGTTGAGCTCCCTGCACTTCCAGATTTTCTTGAAAGTGGCAAAATTACCATCGCAGAGATGAGAGCCTTTGTGACCCAATCCCAAAGTCCCTATTTGAAAGAGAATAAACTGTAACATCCTGCAGATTCCAGGCTTTATCTCCACACAAAGAGGAAACTGTTATCAAATTTCTAGGATTTTTTAATTTCGTACCTAAAATGACATCCCCGTTTACACGATTCTCTGTTTACAAGGCTCTTGCGTTGCATATATCTTTGATTTTCAAAAGACCTCATTCATTAGAGGTCATTAGAAGGTTGCTCATTGGCCCATCCTGTGCGCTGCGCATACAAAGCTATGCGTTTTTCTTTTTGTTCATCATTGTTTTATATCTAAAGATGGTGGTGTCATGATGACGTCAACGCACTGTCCAATGTACGATTTGTTTTTGCTTTGTCACTGCAGCATCCAAAATAAAGATCCTGCACTCTGTCTGTGGCCAGCTGCTGACCTATGTAACAATGCGGGACATCATTGAAGAAAGCTTGGAAAACTTCCAGACCTCTCGTAAGGAGTGGAGAGAGCTTACAAGGCTGGAGCACAGGAGAGAGCGTGAAGAGGCAACAGCCAGGTAAAAAGAGAACTGATTGAGAAAGTTTCATTTCATGTTCATTTCTCGAATACTTGTTTTACTAAAATCCCCCTTAACCCTCCTACTCTTAGTAACATTTTCCAGCGAGTTGCCCAAACATTTGAAACCATTCAACTGCATGGGTTTTGTAAGGTGGCACAACTGTGCACAAAACTATACTGTGTACATGTGTGTATAGTGTAGATGCATTCACCCCATGATATTAGACTGCAGGCTGGCATGGTTTATCTATCACAGTGGATGATGTTAAACGATCAAACAGTCAGAGGGTTTACCGTGTACTGTACATTTACCTCATGATATCATACTGCAGACTGGCATAGTTTATCTATCAATCAAACCCACAGTGGACAATATTGAATGGTTAGACCGTAGGAGGGTTAATACTGATACATGTTTGGTAATTCTGTGATTCAAGTGTGCCAACAGTATGTGAAATAATGTTAAATTATGTGTTTTTTTCTAGTAACACAAACATTGACAATTGTGACTGGAACTCTTTTTTCAATGTCCTTTCAACTCTTTGCTACCACCAGATCCGTGTCTTTGGTTTTTCTGAGAATTGTCTGGTACATGTATATGTTCAAATTCAGCGATAAGTTCAGAGAGTAACTTTTTCTTCCTGACAGATGGAAGCGGCGGTTAGAAGAGCGTGCTTTAGAGAAAGAACATGAGAGCCTCAGAAGAGAGCAGAGAGAACGAGAACGTGAAGCCCAGCTGCGACTAGATGAGCAGACTACAGAAACGGAAGTCATCAACTTGGACAGCAGCTCTGAAAATGATGATGAAGAGGAGAAGAAAGTCAAAGACTCTAAAAAGACCAACGAGCGAGCAGATCTAACAGATCTTGTGGCGCGGTTGGAGAACCTGAAGCCTTTACCAACTCAAGAGGAACTGGACATGAGGCAGAAAAAGGAAGAGGAGGAAACTGTTGCCATCAAGGTGGAGTTTACCAAGAAGAATCGAGAGTATCGCTTGGAGATGGCTGAGGCAGCATCACGGTACAGCATCATGCCCCTCGGAGAAGACAGGATTTACCGACGGTTCTGGGTATTCAGTTCTGTGCCAGGATTGTTCGTCGAGCGAGACTTGTTGTACCTTGGCGCCATGGATTTCAGCCCTGTTCCGCAGAGAGTGGACAATAAGTTGACACCTTCAAAGACCAGCCTACCCGAGGTTCAAATGGATAAATCCGAAGGCGATAAAGAACAAGATACCTCGACGAGTAGTAACAAGGAGAACATTGACATGGAGGCCGTCAACGGAGGGATGGAAGTGGATGCTTCTCCACCCCAAGAGAAACTTGTGAAGGACCTCCTGATGGCAAATGGTGTGGTCAAGGAGGTCAAAAACCAAGTATCCGATCCTTGCATGCAGCAGAGAGAACACGCCAGATGGGCCTACTACAGTACTCCTGACGAGCTTAACAGCCTACTAAGCACACTCAATCACCGTGGATTCCGCGAGAAAGCTCTCAAGGAGGCGATCCTTCACGAGATGATGCGGATCGAGGAGTCCCTGAAGAACGTTCCTCTGGAAGCCCTTAATAGTACCGATAAAGACGAGGTCGAGGAAGAGGCCGAGACCACCAAACAGGGTGTAGCACGGCAGGTGGTGGTCAAGATGAACAGTGGCAAGAAGGGTCTCGTATCGGATAAGGCCAATGGGGATGAAGCTTTGGAGTTACTACTCAGGGAACAGTTGTTAGATATTGAAGAAAGGGTCTGGAATGGAAGCTTGGGTATCATCAAGGTAAGTAGCAGAAAGTAATGTTTTGACTTCTCCTAAGAGCCTCAGGCCACTTCCCAAAACTATTCCGGGAAAACTTTTACGCAGTTGATTTTCCAACCGGCAAGATATCCCCAAGCAGTTCAATTGCATTGTGGATAAATTTGAGGGGAAAGTATTGCAACAAGAACAGGCAGTTTGTCCACAAGATGACTGAACCACAGACCTTGAGATTGTTTACATACTGAAAACCAGCAGGTGGTCCAGGCTAGGCGCTAAGACTGAAGAGTGTCCCTGAGCACTTTATCAGGCATGTGACAAGACATAAACATTGCCAAGGGCTATGAGATCTTATTGGTTTGTCTAGCCACAAACTGCTGGGTGCAGAGTCTGTCAACATACTTGCAAAAACAAAGCAAAAGCATCCACAACTTATCCTCAATTTTTGCCTACAGGTGCTAAAACATACGGACCTGAAAACTTCAATACAATATGTGTTATTTCAATAAAAGAAGAAATTGAAAAACAAATCTCCCTTTGTTTGCGTGAACCCAGGAAGATTCTTGCTGCCACAATTTTTTGAGATATTAGCGCGAATGTCTTGGGGATTGGCATCTAAATCCCAGACCTGAAGTTAGTTTGGCACACGTCCTTAAATAGTGTCCTGTTCTTTTCTGTGTGTGTCTTGACTGAAGGTTGAGGATAGGGCCAGCTGGATCAATGCCATCGAGCAGGGATCCTTTGACCGCCAGTGCAAAGAGATCAGTTGGGGTCCGTTGTACGCCCGCTCCATCCTGGACGACAAAGACTTCCTCAACATGTCAATCTCTGATCTACCCAAGCTGGAAGAGGGCACCACTGGGAAAAAACAAAACAGGTTTGTTGGATTAAAGGCAGGGTATACTTTTGGTAATTGTCAAAGAGGTCGTTCAGACACAGTACTAAAGTCGGTTTAACTCATGGTTCAACCCGATCGAGTTCAACTCTGTGTGTCTGAACGGTTCTAAAATTAGACCGAATCGGGTTTAACCCGGAAAAGTTAGACCGTCGAGCTGGGGGGTTTATCTTTATATATACCCAAACGTATGCATAAAATAACCAAGCTGTGAAAATTTGGGCTCAGTTGGTCATAGAAGTTGCAAGAAAATAATGAAAGAAAAAATTACCCTCGTTGCATAGAATTGTGTGCTTTCAGATGCCTGAAAAAAGGCTTCATGCCTGAAGCCATTCTCGGATTCAAATGTTTTGGTGAAAAATGACCTCTTTCTCTAAAACTATATAGTTTTAAAGGGGGTTGTTTATAACAATGTTTTATAGTATCAAAACCTCCCCAGTGCTCTTTACCAAGTAAGTTTTTATGGTCATTAATTTCTCGGAGTAATTACCAAAGGTATACCCTCTCTTTAAGTTGGCAGCAATCTGCCATAATTTAAATCGATGATTCTTTCGTGCAATTCTCAAGATATGACTCTGTAATTGCGGAGCAGTTGAGGAGTTTAACACGTATTTTTGAAATTTGAATATTCATTAGGTTGGCGGAGCTACGGCGGGCAGATGCTACTGGGTCACCGTCGTCAACCCGATGCAGCACCCCTACCAACCCGTCAGAGAATGTCGTCAGGGACTTGGCCTGTGCCTTACTCCAGGTGTCTCAGGGAATAGAAGCCAAGTATCTGAAAGCTCCACTGGGTGTGTACAGAATTACTCTTGATGATAATGTTTTTAATTTCACTGTTGGATGCTGTGAATCGACTAAACAGTGCACAGTCAACTCTCCTACTGTCTGACCCTTCAATATCATTCACAGTGGTTTTGAGAGATAGATAAGCTGTGTAAGCCTTCAATATGATATCATGCGGTGAATGCACCTACACATTACACAGTCAACCCTCCTACTGTCCAACCATTCAATAAACTCAGAGCTGTGTTTTGAGAGAGTTGTGACAACTTGTGATCAGAAGCCATTTCATTAAATGCATGTGCACAAACACGGTGCCAGACTAGACTGCACATTGTGTGGTGCTACATTTGGACCAAAAATGGCGGCCAGCAACCACGTGACCAAAGAAAGCTAGTTCCTTCATGTCGCAAATACACAGCTCTGGATAAACTATGCTAGTCTGCGATATGGCATAATGTGGTGAATGCATCTACACGGTACACAGTCAACCCTCCTACTGTCAGACCATTCAATATCATCCACTGCCATTTTGAGTGATATTTATTAAAATCAGAAACGCCAATCTTGAGGCCAATTTCAAATGTACTCAAATGAATGTTCCATGTCCCAGAACCAATGCTACACATCTGAATATCGTAGAGATGTGAAACATTTTGAAGACAATAAATTTTTAGTTTTACCTTTTTTTTCTGATAGGGGCGGAGGATACCAGTCGATTCGCAGCCATCAGAAAGAGCAAGAGGATGCAAGAGAAACTTGAAGGCAAAGCAGAGGAGAGCGAGGATGAGGAAGAAGGTAAGTATCTCTGTCCACAGTACACAAGCCATGGGGTTTCCTGATGACACTAGCTTTACAAACAGAAGAAACCCATGCACCCAACGCTAGCCTGGAAGGTATGGTACTTTGTGGCAGTCTGTGGTACCAGTGTCATCTGTACAAACAGAAAAAAAACATGCACCCAATGCTAGCCTAGAAGGTTCGGTACTTTGTGGAAGTCTGTGCAAGTTCCTGCCCAACTGGCTCTTTCCACAAAAATACCACAGGAGACTGTGGAGACCAAGTCCACAGCACACAAGCCATGGGGTTTCCACATAATACCTGCTGTACAAACAGAAGACACCTATTCACCCAATGCTAGCCAAGGTGGTGTGGTACTTTGTGGCAGTCTGGTAACTATATAGGATAGTTAGTAAATATGTAAAGACATCTTTTTGCTTGTCGTGTCTGAACAGGTGACAAGAAGCCAAGAAAGACATGTCGCGAGTGCTGGGAGGAATCCTTGATGGCGGCCTCCAGCCTTCCTCAGATCTTCCTGCATCTGTCGACGCTGGAGCGCTCCATCATCTGGTCCAAGTCCATCCTGAATGCTCGATGTCGTATCTGTAGACGTAAGGGGGATGCAGAGCAGATGCTGCTGTGTGATGGATGCGACAGAGGCCTTCATATGTACTGTCTGAAGCCACCACTTAAGGTCGGTTTTTTTTTCTTCAAAAGGTCCATTCCTCCTCACCCCCCCCCTTCCCAATGAGTAGTGTTGAGTCTGATGTAACAACATTTCGATAGTATGTCTTGACTGTCTTCAAGAGAAAATCTTTTCTCCCAAATCTGAGCTTCTAGATATCCCATTGTAGGTCTATTTAACAAAAATATTAAAATGCAAGTTTGCTCCAAACAATGCCACTCTTGCTAAGGGGCTACAAGAAGAAAGTATTTAAGATGAAAATAACTCAGGGGAGCTGAAGGTAGGAATTGGTATTCCTCTAAAAACAGTCTAGATTGTAGGATTGAGGGAAACATGCACCAGGCAAGGAGTTCCAAAGAGATGCAGTATAGGGTAAAAGCTGTTCAGGTCAAGGCAACTAGCAAAGGGCACCACTCTTTTTTGCAAAGGGCACCAAGGCACTGGCTTGGGGCATTGAGGCAACTTCCTCTTTGAAAAATATCTGGCCTGCTATTGGCCTTATCAGCGTTCTCCCTTAAAAGTGGTCCGCTGGCCAAATGGCAATTAAAACACCAGAGGACCAACCAAAACTCACTCACAAGTGGTCCGGGTGGCTAGTCCAGTGTTGAAAATCTTCGCCATTTTGTTTGAAATATGGACTGGTGATAAAGACACGCTAACTGGTCCTGCTAGCCAGTCACCAAAAAAGTTAAGGGCAAACCCTGCTTTGTGCGTTTGGTTATCGTTACTGTCCTCTGATTGCAGAAAGTGCCTCAGGGTGAGTGGTACTGCAAAGACTGTAAGCCCAAGGAGATTCACCGCAGTCCCAGGAAACAGCGGCGCAAATTGATGAAGAAAGAGGAGGAAGAAGAGGAGGAGGAAGAGGAAGAGGAGGCATCGTCATCTGAAGAAGAAGAAGAAGAAGAAGAAGAAGAAGATGATGAAGAGCAGGAGGACGACAGTTCGTCAGATGACGAGTCGGAAGAAGAGGAAGAAGAAAGTGATGATGAGGACGAGGATTCGGAAGAAGAGGATAGCGACGCGGAGGACAGCGAGGAGGAGGCCAGTGACGTCGAGATGGAGAGTGACGACGAAGAGTAAGAAAATCTATTCGTAACACCCGTCAGTTTCTTTGGTGTCATCGTAGAGTTTATATTCTTATTTCTAATTTCTCTGAAGAAACTGAGTTTGTTGAACTCATGTTTGAATCATGCATGGCTTCTTCTTCTTCTTTTTCATTCTCGAACGGTTTCTTTTCTGGAACTAAATGTTATTTTAGATGGGAAGTTTTTACAAAATTTGATAACCCCCTCCCTGATTCTCCTTGTTGTAAACTGGAAGGTAGTGAAGTGTAAACACTCATGAGTTCATACTACTTGTGTCTCATCAAAATCAAGTCTCGTGAATTTTTTCTCGTGAGGTGAATCATCTCCCAGTTGTAGTGACCCCTAGCACGACACAGAACGCACCTCTGCACAATGGGCATGTACTGTGTCTGCCATTTTGGGAAGGGAATTCCTTTACGACTATTTTGACTCCCAAAACTGGCCGACAGGATAGTTGCGTGTCAATTTTACTTGGCTTTTACAAATTTGTCTTTCTCTGAGATTCCCCTGCTAATAACCTTAACCCTAGAGTATTTGTTAGGAGATCCTCCCAAATACTTCACTCTATGGTACTTCCACACCCAAATGTTTAGACTGAGATCGGTGTGCCTGGTCCAGTGATAAGCAAATGTTATGTGGGCCTGCAGTCCATATTCTTACAAAGTCAAACAACTTTGTGAGTAGGATTTGGGAGGGTTAGGGTTTTTAATATGCAGGCCTGGAATTTCATCTTTGAGGGGGCAAGGCCGTTTTCATTTTGCAAAAAGGGCACTTCCATTGGACAATCTGAAATTCTAGAGGGAAGTTTTGAATTGGCATCAAGGCCAAGACCAGGGCCCAATTTCATAGAGCTGCTTAAGCACAAAAAGTAGCTAAGCGCAACAAAATTATGCTTACCAGAATAAGGTTACCAACCAAGCTACCATGTCACATGTACAATTTGTGACTGGTATCCTGCTCCTTTCTGCTTAGCAGACAATTGTTAAGCAATATTTTCTGCTTAAGCAGCTCTATGAAATTGGGCCCAGGGGACAGATTCCATGGCCTCCGTGTGATTCCAGGTCCTCCGTGTGATTCCAGGTCTGAATATGAACCTCAAACCTTCGTCAACTAACAGTAAACTCTACGTGGTAGATTTGTAGATGAAGCTTTTATTATTTTCCTTCTGGTTCATGTGATCATTAACTGATACAACAGCTGCCAAAAGGAAGCTTGACTTTTTGTGTAAAATCTTTGAGCTCTTCTGGTGACTCTTTCGTTGCAGTATCGACCACAATGATACATGCGGATGGTGCAGGCACGGGGGTGACATGGTTCTGTGTCATAGGTGCCCCTCTGCCTTCCACATAGAGTGTCTGGATCCGCCCCTGCATAAATTCCCCCGCCGGAAATGGTTCTGTCCAACGTGCTCTAAGCATTTGCCTAATGGGTAAATTTTCGAATCCCTTCAGTGTTTTTTGATCAATTGGCTGCATCCCTGCATGTAAAAACTTGCCCTTCCCCAAACCACCCCCCCCCCCCCACAAAATAAAACACCCTTCCACTCCTTCTGTGTCCATTTGAAATAAACGTTTTAATTAATTAATTCAGAGTTCAAATTAACAGAATCGCGACTTCTCATTAGAAACAAATTTATGAATATATAAACTAAAGATTGCATGCAGGACAAAGTCTTCAAATTTACTAAAGATTTGTGGCAGTTAGCATAGGCTTCTTAAAGGCAAGGTATGCCTTTGGTTTTTGGAACCGTTCGATTGTTTTAATCCTGTGTAAATATTGATATACATGTATACAATGAAACTAACCTGAGAAAGTTTCACTACAAAAGGTGGTAGTGTTTTTGAGATATTGCCAAAAATCTGGAGCGGTTATGTCCACGCAGAATGAATAATCCGTATTGAAATACACAATCTGAGAAACATTTTAATCATGCAGAAATGTTTTTTTCAGATTGAAATGATTTTGAATTCCTCTCTCTCAAACCACATTCCTTTGAAGGGAATTGTTTCTCAAAATGGTTATGAACAGCTGCAGTGTTTTTTTACCAAGTAAGTTTTTATGGTCATTCATTTTTGGAGTAATTACCAAAGGTATACCCTGCCTTTAACCGGAGGACAAGATAACATGCAAAACTCTTTCACAGCAGTGGGCTTATACACTGGCATTCGAGTGTCTGTGTGTGTGTGTTGGCAACGGTCATGTCAACATGCCGTGGTTGGTGAGGCACTGTAGCCAATTGTAGGGGACACAATGACACAAGTGTCATGACGGGGATTCGAACCCACACCCTGATGACTCCGCCGTCAGAAATTAAGTCCGGTGCACCTGACCTCTTGCCATAAAATACTAATTTGGACACAATTAATATATTGTGCAGTGACTGACTCAGACATCGTTACTAAACTCCCGTTGCCCTACCATAATTGGTGTCAACATACAAAATGCATGTGGATGCACTAAACTCTTACCCATCCATACTTTTATAGCATTAACTGAACTTTAAAATAACCTAATCTTATAACAACTTGATGACAGCACTAGCCACCACCCAAAATTGTCAGTTAACTTATTGAACTAAGCACCTATTACTCCAAGAACCATTTGTGCTTGGAATGCTGCCGTCTTCAAGAAATTGATGACCAAAAATGGGAGGCTTTTGGAAAACTTAACCAATATCATAAATAGTTTAGTTCAGTTGATAGGGCACTGATGCGCAGATCCTGTGGTCGCAGGTTCAACTCCCGCTTTATTCACTTTTTCTTTGCCCACCTAAAATTGTAATAGATGTTAAGTTTGCATCTGGGATAAAGAATATTATTTGTGTTTCACCCACCCTAAAATTGAGTTATGTACCCAATAAGTTTCCCTTTCGTAGACCCAATTTGTTTGTACCCAAGTTCATCTTGTTTCATCCCTTTTATACATGTAAGTACCCAGTCAGTTTCCCTTGTTTCATAGACACATTTTGTTTGTACCCAGTTCGTCTTGTTTCATAGATCCCTTTTATATGTTCCCATTTATTTTCCCTTGTGGCTTATGAATTTCGTTTTTCAATTTTGGGTCAAATAACTAGAGGCCTTAAATTTTGCTATGACTATTGCTGTTGGCTGTAGCAACATTTAAGATGTAGTTTCAGTGTTCCGACGGCAGCCATTGCTGAAGCCGAAGCCATTCATTTTGACACAACCTTCCTAAATTCTTTCCAAAGACCTTTTTTTTAAACTTGTGAATATTTTTTGCTTATATGCCAGTGTAATATATTGCATGCATGGTAGTTCTAGCTACCATAGATTGTTTGACTCCTACTCCTTCCATTGTTTGTCATTCCTTAAGTGACATGTCTACCCATGTATCTATCTACCAGCAGCCTGCAATTCTCGTGCGTGTTTGAAATGTGGAGGGCCGTTAAAATGAGCAACTTTGTTTCCTTCACATGTTAAAGCAGCAGGCCACGAATTACACGGAGGCCTTGGCCCTGGTCTTGGCCTCTGTTGCCCTGGTCTTGGCCTGTGTTGCCCTGGTCTTTGCCTCTGTTGCCCTGGTCTTGGCCTCTGGTGCCCTGATCTTGGCCTCTGTTGCCCTGGTCTTAGCCTCTGGTGCCCTGGTCTTGGCCTCTGGTGCCCTGATCTTGGCCTCTGTTGCCCTGGTCTTGGCCTCTGGTGCCCTGGTCTTGGCCTCTGTTGCCCTGGTCTTGGCCTCTGTTGCCCTGGTCTTGGCCACTGGTGCCCTGGTCTTGGCCTCTGGTGCCCTGGTCTTGGCCTCTGTTGCCCTGGTCTTGGCCTCTGGTGCCCTGGTCTTTACCTCTGTTGCCCTGGTCTTGGCCTCTGGTGCCCTGGTCTTGGCCTCTGTTGCCCTGGTCTTGGCCTCTGGTGCCCTGGTCTTGGCCTCTGGTGCCCTGGTCTTGGCCTTGGCCTTGGCCTTGGTGCCCTGAGTTCCATTTCACAAAAAGCTAAGGTTGATCTTCAGTGGAATCAATCGCTAAGCAGAGTGTGACGTCACAGTACAAATAACTACTTACAACTCATCTTCAGATGAACCTAATAGTGCTTTGTGAAATCCAGCACTCGGCTTGACCTTGGTGCTTCTTCAAAAGTCACCCATAGATTAACATATTCCAAAGTGCCCTTTGCAAAATGAAAATGGCCTTGCCCTCACAAAGGTGGTTTTCCAGACCAGGTACAAAAGTTCCCCGCAATGTTTTAATACGCTCAGGACTCCTACGCAGTTTGCATTTATTTGTCTCTACGCTTGCAACCATCTGAATTATGCTTCATTCTTCCCCTTGATATTCGGCATTCTCTCTGCTGCTGTTTTATAGCACTCTGCATTTCTTACTGAAGGAAAGGACTTGAGTGTTAAACATGGCTGCTGCACAGCTGAAATAGATCCAAAGCTCATGTGTAGGCATCATGTGGAATTTTATTTTAAAAGCTCACAGTACCCATCCACATTGTTTGGAAGCTACTTTGCATAGAATTTTCAGAGTGTGGGGGGGGGGGGACAAGTTTCCGTGTCTATTTTCTGTTTATTGTGAAAAACATTTCAAAAGACGAGGATCTGTGTGTGAAATATATAAAACAAGTATTGAAAGCATTTGGCTTTTCCATTCTACTCGGCTTCACGTCTTGAAATGGACGTCTTGAAATGGAATAGTCCATATTTCACCTTGTGACTTCCAAAATTTACTGGCAAAATGCTATAATTTGTGGACTCTGACTTGTGGTCCATTTGCTACTTCAGGCTTACAACTTTGCAGCTGATCACCTGATTTCCCTGTTTCTGGTTTCCAAGCTGTGCCATTGAAAGTGAAAAAAACACATCACAAACTCTTGCTGTGCCTGGCACTTTCCTTATTTTTGTTTTGACAAACTGCAGTTGCATGCTTGGTAAATCAAGTCCTGTAATATAATTGTCAGCAACAAGATTTGCTGTTGGATTCTGTATGCATTTATGTATGCATGTTATTATACATCTCTTGTACCGTTGTAATAAGATAAATAAATACATTCGTTTCAGGGGTTTTGCAAGTGATGCTGACGCCCACGATGACACCTGTTCCAAGTGTAGACACGGCGGTGAGCTGATCTGCTGCGACACATGCCCCAAGGCCTTCCACATGGAATGCTGTGCGCCAGTCATGTCTCGTATACCTAAGGGACAGTGGAGCTGCGAAGTGTGTAAGAAAGGAACGACCAAGGGTGCTAAGAACCAACGCTCAGGAAAATCAAAGGGTGAGTTTTCTAGAGGATTGATAACGTCCTCAGGATCTTCCAGGAAGGAGTGTGTGCTCAGTGGTGGTTCCAGGAGGAAGTTGAGTCTCAAGTAGTTCGAGTGTGCCCTGACGTCTTCAGGACGCTGGCATAGTTTATTTAGCATTCACAACCACAGTGGATGATATTGAACTGACACCACTGTACACTGTGTATTCGGTTTGTGGTGACACCATGTGTATCTACTTTGCTGTGTAGATCTGATCTTGAGAACTTTTTGTGGAGTAGATTTTGGAATTCGGGAGACTACTTAGTCGTTAGAAGAACTGATCTGCTTTGAAGTACTACCTGGAGAGGTAGGAAAATCAGCAGGGACGACTAGTTTCTCTTAGTGGATCGAGTGAACTTCTCGAGATTAACTTCACTGCCGTGGAGTGAGTTTTTCAGGTCTCAATGTTTAAATTAGCAACTCACTCCGAGGCAGTGAAGTTTATCACGAGAAGTCCCCTCGATCCACTTAGCAAAACCAGTAGTCCCTGCTGATTTCCTACCACAGGTAGAACTTAATAAGCAGAACAGTTTTTTTAAGAACTAAGTAGTCTTCCGAAATCTACTCAGCGGTTTGCATAGCAAGACAAGTTCTCAAGAGCAATCTTCACAGCAAATTAGCTCCAGATTGAAGTAAACCATGGAAAATTATCTGTTACGTCACCTTGGGTCCCAAAGTTTCCAATTGTTTATGAAATAATTATATTATCAGTCTTATTTAACAGCCTACTTAACAAATCCATTACTTGAATGTAGGTTTTGTTTCTTTAGTCATTTGTTTTAATGCTTTATTTTTAAGAAAGAAATTTGTTGTCTTTTTTCCACAGCGAGTCCAGCAACAAATAGTTCAAGCAAGAACTCCACCCCAAAGGGTTCAACAAGCTCCAAGAACTCGACCTCCAAAGGTGCCACGCCTAAAGAAGCAACACCCAAAGCATCCTCATCTAAGAATGCACCAAAGACCACACCCAAAGGAGGCAAAGCACAGACCAAGTCAACCCCAGGGTCTGGTAAAACCAGGTCGGTGGCAGGGTCATCTCAGAAGGTGACCCCGAGGGAAGGGCGGGGCAGCAGGAGACAGTCGTCAGACTCGCGGTCATCGACTCCGGATTTGGACTCCAAGAAGCTAAAGATGATGAAAGGTGTGAAGGTTGTCCTGACTGCTCTCAATGGTGGTAGCAGGAAGCAGAGAGCAAGGAGCCAGTCTGTGGATGACGGTAAGGATTTATTATTTGATTTATGTAACAATTAGCCCTTACCATAAAATGTGTGAATTATATTTACACCAGCGTACAGACACTGTTGAGTGGCTATCGCCAGATTTCATTTCGTTCCATTTCATTTATTAATTCTGGTTGTGAAGCCAAGGAATCTCAGAAAAGCGAACTTAATCACTATACTAGCCAAGAACCCAATGGAGAGAAGACAATGAAGTTTCAGTTTTAGATGTTGGAGGAAAACCACAGAGAATTGTTCCAGGGAAAAAACACGCCATCAGGCAGGGACTGAAAACCCATTCCACATCGTGCCCCCGGCGTGATTCGAACCGAGGTCCTCGAGGTGGAAGGCAAGGAAAGATACCACTACGCCAACCCGAGCACCCAAGAGTGCTGAGCTAGGCATGAACCCACCAAATTGTTTTCAATCTAGCTCCTTCTTTTGATTGATAGGTTCAGCATCGGAAGATTCGGGTCCTTCCTCCGTATACCGGAGGGTGTCGTCCACTGGGCGTGGCAGTCAAGAGATGAGACAGTTATCCCATTGTGAGGAGCTTCTTAAGGAGATGGTCAAACATTCGGAAGCAAGACCCTTCCTCTCTGCAGTCAGCAAGAAAAATGTGAGTACTTTGGTTGGAATTTCCTGGAATTAGTTGTCAACGCTTGTTTTTTTGTAGCATTAACCATCCTGCTCTTGGTAAATTTTGTCAAACAATTTGACCAGCCTTTTGGAAATATTTGTAAGTCGTGGAGGCACAACTGCAGCACAGAACTGACTATACCCTTGCCACTTTATACACGTTTCAAAGCTTAAAATTGTACAGCACTGTAACTCAATACGCTTTTGGCGTTTCTTTTTAACTACAGGTGCCAGACTACTACAAGATTATCAAGCGGCCGATGGACTTTGCCACGATGCAGACAAAAGTCAACGCCATGGAGTACCGGGGCGCCACCGAGTTCATCGCAGATGTCCAGCTGATTTTCACCAACTGTCAACAGTACAACCAGCCGTGGAGCGACACCTACAAGTCGGGGACCAAGCTCAGAGCCTTCTTCGAGAAGAGACTTAAGGCATTGGGGATCAATGTGGATAGCGGCAAGGAGAAACAGGCAGAAAAAAACACGAACGAGAAAGAGCAACCGCCTAAAAAGAAACCCAGACGGAGATGAGACTATCTAGTTCTAATTGATTGAGTTTAAGGAATATGAAGTTAATCGGTAGACGGCAATCTTTTTCTATAAGACTCTGTAGTGAAACGGGAGGTTGTTGGGAATCTTAGCTGGCCCCGTTTGTGGATTGCAGAAGATCCATCATCATAGCATGACAGGTCCCCTGTTCATGGCAAGTACCTGGGCATTGATTCAAGTAAAGGGTACAGACTTTTTCCTTCCCAATCTCGGTGGTCTGGTGCATTGATTTTTTGTAAACCGAGGCCCAATTTCAATGAGGTGCTGAAATTTCTGCGAGCAAAAACTAGCAGGAAACGAGTCACAGATGGTACATAGTACATTGTGTTTTGGCTGGTAACCATTTTCTGATAAGCACATTTGTTTTTATTCTAATTTGTTGTGCTTAAACAGCTGGAGGAAATTTATGAGAAAAAGCACAAAATGTTTTCGCCAAAAAGTCTTGCTTGTCGGAAATTGGGTACCAACCAAAAACACCATGTATTGTATACTGTATGTGATTGGTTCCCTTCTAATTTTTGCTCAGCAGAACAATTTTCTAAGTGTTTTTCCTTGAAATAGCTTCATGAAATCTGGTTCCTGGATGGCCGCACTGTGATATAGACCTTTGGAGTTGTGTGAAGAGCCTCCTACAAGTCACCCTGGCCTTTGCCTTAATTTGATGGAAGTATTTATACAATCCATGGCGCTGTGTACCACAGAAATTTGCGCTTACGGTGTCCTGTAAAGCCGTACGAGCTATAAGCGCAGAACTCGGCGGTAAGCACAACCATGAAATTGGGGCTAGACTGCATGCAGTCTGACCGCTCTTAATAACCCTTATAGGGTAAGGATTACGTTTCACTTAATGGAAAGGAAGTAAACAGGTTGAAGGCTGGGAAGTTGAAACTTAGTACACTGTAGTTTGTTATTTATAAAAAATAAAAAATAAAAATTGGGGGCATAAATAGTTTGGGAATTAATTGTATTATATTTTCAGCGGTGCTTGTTTTAGGTGGGCAGAAAATGTGTGCTTTCTACTGGGTCAGAATTAAAACCAGCCTGTTGTTTCCCTCAAGTTTATTTTTGATAGCAGGGAACCAGTGGAAAAGAAGATACATCTTATGGTATTTTTGGCAGGTAACCCATTTTTTTTTGATGAGCAGAACTCTGCAAACTTGTGTGCTTCTATTGCTGGGCAACTCTGGTGTGCATAGTGGCGGCTCCGACTAGAAACTTGTTTAAAAAGTGTTTCCCGAGTTTGACCAAACTGTAGCCGAGTTATTGGCTCAGGTGGGTGTGGTTCGAAGAAGGTGGATTTTTAAAACGAGCACACAGGTTGCTAATCATTAATGTCAACAGTCTATACCCTCCAAGGTACCCATTTACTCCTGGGTGATGAGTATCGTGACCGGGTTTCGAACCTGCGCTCCCTCGGATGACCCCACCACCAGAATTTTAGTTTTTGGCACTAGAACGTCCAGGAGGAGAGGTCTTTGGGGTCTTTTGAAAATGAAGAGTTGTTCATTCCACTCAGGTCAGCCAAAGTTGTAAGCATCTTTTCAACCAAATTCTGAGAAGAATAAGTTGGGTTTTTTTCTTCAAAAAGGCACCAAATACATTCCACTTACTAGTACTATAGCAAAAGTGGTAAGACTTATTGTAACTGGTGTAGAATTTATTTTAATTTATTTTTTTTTGGGGGGGGGGGTGTGTGTTAATTTTTTGAGGGTGGGGGTTGGAGTAGGCTTGTTTATTTTTTAATCTTTGACTCGCATAACTTGTTAGAGTTTAATTTAAGGGTTTCTGTACAGGTTCTCCTTCAGTGATTGGAGAAATATTGCAAGTTAAAAATTGTTTTCACTTATTTTGTTCTTTACTTTAAAAAAAGCCTAGTTACAAATATACAGAACCCTCCTACTGTCTGATCATTCAATATCGACTGTGGTTTTGAGTAATAAACTATGCCAGCCAACAATATGATATGATGTGGTGAACGATCTACACTGTACACAGTCAACCCTCCTACTTTACGACTTGTCAATATCATCAACTGTGGTTTTGAATGATAGATAAACAATGCCAGCCTGCAATATGTTATCATGTGGTAAATGCATCTACACACAGTACACAGTCAACCCTCCGACTGTATGACCAGTCAATATCATCCCCTGTGGTTTTGAAGGATAGATAAACTATGCAAGCCTGCAATATGATACCACACACAGATAGATCTGTTCACAGTTCAGCCGCAATGTGGTTTGTCAACTTGTAAATGTTACTGATGCTTATAGTAGGAGGTTTGGTCGTATGTTGCATATTGCATGAAGTCTCTGGCCACCCTTCATTCAATTCTCGTTTTAGTTGCACATCTCCTAATTTTCATTTCAAAAAATATTGCAAGGAACACGCAGTTAGCTTCTGGACTTCGCAGGAAACCAGGGTTTTTATTTTCAAGGGGGAATGCTTCCGGATGAAAACACTTCATGTTTCGCACTAAATTTGTAATGACTTTTTGAACTTGTATTATAGATATTTATCTCGATTTTGTATGTTCATCAAACTTTTGTAATAATTTTTCATGAAAGAGTTGTCGCCACTTGAGGACCCAGGAACAACCACTAATAATTAACAATAATTTGTAGTGATTAATTATGGTTATTAGTTATTCTATGTCATAAGCATTAGGTCAGTAATTAAAACAAAAGAAGGAAGAAAAAAAAAGTAAAATTAAAAAGTAAATTATTATTTGTTTGATAGGCGTGATGGGATTTAAAACCCATCAACGTTTGTCCCAATTGGGGATCAATGATATCTTTATTGGAGGATAAAATGTTCCTTATCCCAATTGGGGATCAATGATATATTGATTGGAGGATAAGTGTCCAAGTTGGGTTAAAACTGTGCCCCAAGTGGGGTAGTTTTTTTTAGCATCACTGATAAGTCAGATAGGAAATATTATAATGCAGTGACATTCTTAATTTTGTTTTATTGTTGTTGGTGACACTGAAGTTTGGCGCACTGAAGTAGGTCTTTTTTCCACTTGAAGAAGTGTACAATGCCTTCGATATTTTATTTGGTTTTGTGTTTGATGAAAACAAATGTAGACAAAAATAGGGAGACCGCAAAAAATTAGGGCTAGATAGCTCAGTTGGTAGTGTGCCGGCACGTCAATCTGGAGGTCGCAGGTTCAAACCCTGTTCTAGTCGATTTTTTTTATGGTCACCTCAAAATGGAATAAGAAACACTTCAAATTTGTTTTTTTTTAGAGGAGTTTGTGGTTTGACCTAACATTTTTCAGTGACTAGCCAGCAGGACAAGTCTTTTCACTAGTCCGCCAGGTTTTTCACAGGTCCATATCTTGAGGTATTTTTTCTATATTGTCATTAGTACGGGACTTGAATTTGAAACTAGAGGAACACCTGAGTAACAATCGGCAAAAAATTGCTAAGTGGAAGAGATGTAGGCTTGCAAGGTGAAAATGGAATAAGATGGAAGTTTGAAAAGACACCATGTATAAAATCACTTTTTGTTTAGTGTTTGCCGTTCTGAAAAGAAAGCTCTGTCATCTTCTGATGGTGAGCAGAGCATTCCGTTTGAAATTAATATTCACAACAAACTATGTAGTGTTACACTGCAAACATGCGGTGTTACACTGCCAACCATGTGGTGTTACTTCACAAGCTATGTTGTGTTACACTGCAAACCGTGTGGTGTTACACGGTAAACCATCTGGTGTTACACTGCAAACCATCTGTTGTTACACCACAAACTACGTGGTGTTACACTGCAGACCATGCACTATTACACTTCATTAACTTGTGGTGTTACACTGCAAACCATATTGATACTCTACCATGCATCGCCTCAAAACTCATGTCATACTTAAGCCTCTGAAAAATTCATGACAAATTTTGTTACAACTTCCGCTGTTTCACCAGCCTTTAAGATGTTGACATTGTTATTTCATATGTAAAGTTGATTTGTTATGGTTTCTGTACTAAATGTACTTCTGTACTTCAAGTTCATTTTATCAAAAACTATATCTTTTGTGTTCCTTATGATTGGTTCATGTATTTTCTGTTGCATAATTTAGTGATGGCTTTATTATGTAAATACACAATGAATAAAGGAGTCTTTTGTTTCAGTACACATTTGTTGCCTGTATTCTTTTATTTTACCTGCTCTCTGACCATTCAACATCAACTATGCTTTATTTATGGTGGATAAACTATGCCAGCCTGCAATATGATATCATGTGGTGAATTCATCGACACAGTACATAGTCAACCCTCCTACTGTCAGACCATTCAATATCATCCATTATGTATTTGAGTGATATACAAGTTATGCCAGCCAGTATTATGATGGTAAATGCATCTACACAGTACATAGTCAACCCTCCCACTGACTGACCACTATGCTTTTGAATGATAACTATGCCAGCATGCAATTCCATATCATGTGGTGATTTCATCGAAAGTCCACAGTCAACCCTCCTACCATGTGACCATTCAATATCATCCAGTATACTTTCAAATGATAGATAAACTATGCTAGCCTACAATTTGTCTAAAAGTGGTGAATGCATCTTCACTGTGCACGGTCAACCCTCCTACTGTCTGACCATTCAATAACATCTGTGGTTTTGATAAAATACACCAGCATGCAATATGATAGATGCATTCACCACATGATATCAGATATAAAGTGGTGAATGCATCCTGAACATTATTCACAGTCAATTCTATGCACAGTTGTGCCTCCATCAGTACAGTTAAAGAATTTTAACCGGTTGGTCAACTCACTGGAAAATGGTACCAAGAGTAGGAGGGTTAAGGTGATTAGGAGAAGATGGAGATTAGTTTAATCTTCAAAAATATAAAGGATGTACTTCAATTTTAACTGTTCCATATCAACACAGAATGTCTATGCTATTGTGCCCTCTTGCATTTCTGGGGGGAAAAAATGTTTTCAATTATTATTAATTGTATAAACTTACTCATAAATCCTTAACCCCGCCCACTTACCAGAATCGCTCGTTCAAGAACACAAACTAGCCTACTTTTTCCCCTAACAAGTAAAAGCTTTGGATTTTCATGTTTAAACGCTCTTCTTGGTTATATAGGGGGAAAAAAATAATAACTATCACCAATAGTCTGGTGCACCATGTGAAGAAACTAAAGTTAACACTACACGTAGGAGAGACGTTTCGGATACATGCCACCGTTATCGTGCGTGTATTAATGACATGATAGATCGTCCAGCTGATATTGTGGCAGCAGAGCTGCGGGGAACCGCCAGTTTTTTGTTATGCATTTTTGTTTGGTAAACCTCTGTTACAATGTTAAATACAATAGCCATTAAATATTCCAGTGGTACTATAGATGAGTACAGTCATATATTCGGTAAGCTTTTTTGTTTTGGGGATGTGTTTGTCTTAGAATTTAGACGGTTCGTTCAACGTTTGTCATGTTTTACATGTTCACGAACATGACGAACTGCTTCTTTCACTTGTCATGCTTGTCAACCATGACTAAAAATATGAGCCCAAGACGTTCATTAGAATTAGAGTAGAAAATATTACTTAACATTGTTCTGCTATTAAGCAAAACTAATCAGGATATCGGTTACGTTTTCTATATGTAAAACTGTTATTTTAGCTGGTGACCTTATTTATTCTGGTAAGCATTGAATAAGCATCATTTGGTTGTGCTTTTACTTTCTAGTTCTAAACAACTTTTTATGCTTAGTTTTAAAGCAGCTCTATGAAATTGGACAGACAGAGAAATGGAGACATGAAAGAAGTGATTTGGTATTACACTCGCCATAGAATGGGCTCCACTTACCAGATTTCTGTGGTAATCTGTGTGCCATCTGCTGTACTCTCTCCGACTCGGGGCCTCTACAGTCTACATGAGCGTAGGCCGGGGTGGTCATATAGGGAGGATGAAATATTTGTTTTTCCTTCGGCTAAAAATCTGTATCCGACTGCCACTTTATCTAGTTAATTTAGGTCAAATCCTAGACCCAGTATACACTGGGATGGGGCGCTGTGCTCCTTTAAAAATATTTTGACATCTTCGGTCGTACTCGTAGTAGTTTTGTTTTTTACTTTGCACTTATTTACCAAGCACAACTTTCCACCTGTTTCACGCATACTTAGTCTTCATCTCAGCTTTTACATCCAGAAGTGGACTTTGCTGAGTACCAGCGTAGGTGTAGATCATGTAGATGTAGGGATGTCACACATTTTGTACAAGGAGTACAGCGCCCCAGTTACTGGGTCTAGTCAAGTCCTATCCTTACCTGTCCGGAATACTCCTAGAATTTTGAGGTTATTACACTCTCAGTCAGTAGGAGTAGGCCATGTCCAGAAAGGTTGACAGAATATTTGCAGCCAACGGCTGACAGAATGTATACAGCCAGAAACGGGCAGTTTCAACAATACAGAATTGTTTTTGTTTTTGTTTTAGATTAAACTCTTGACCAATTTGGGTTAGTGTGGTGAGACTTTCCACAATGGCGTACTACACCCCAATCTCCAATAACACGCATCCCTTCGGACAAGAGGCAGAAGTCTCCAGGCAGCAGCTCTTTGTAGCCTTCTGTAACCATCTCCACCTCGGACAATGGGAGCTTGTCAGGGCATGCGCCAGAGGACTACTGGAGTCTAGTAACGCGGGGCAAGGGACAACAGAGCCTTATGTGAGGAAAGTACTGGAAGCAGTGGTTGAACATCCGTATGATTGCAGGTAAAGGAGGCTGTCCGGAGTTACAATAATCCGACCCTTGTAGGGCAATTCCAAAGAATGATCATTGCGCTTCGAGCATTATTACCCCTGGTCACTGGGCCATATATTTCATTCCATAAACCATCTTCAGCTCCCTGGGGAGTATACAGCCTGTGCTGCCAAGTATGTAGTGCACTCGCACCCACTTAATCCTCTGTGATGAGAAGTAATTATAGTTAGGTGTCTTGCTTAAGGACACAAGTGTCATGACCGGGACTCGAACCCACACCCTGATGACTTAGCCATCAGAACTTGAGTCCGATGCATGAAATCGCTCGGCCACGGTCGCCAACTTGAGTGGGAACAGGGGCGAGTCAAAACCCTTTGTTTTCTGTCCAGTACTAATGGTCACTTTTTAGTGAGTGAGGCATAGTCAAGTAAACCCTAGTGTCTGATCTTTGTGTCTTGTTTCAGTGTGGGATTGGCCTGCTGAAACTAGCTCTAGCTATCCCCAGTGTAGTTGTGATAATTCTCACCTTTGACCCTCCTGACAGTCGTAGGCCGGAGGGTTACGAGATGGTGTTCACACCTGTTTTCCGTTTCCTTATGTTCGGCTGTTTCCAGCTCTTTCTGTCAGACTTATCACCAGATTTGCCCGATTTTCACCACTTGGAACAGTCAAATTACATGTGTACACATTGTAAGGATCTCCGTAGTGTAATGAGTCAATTTTGAACAAAAACATCACAGAGAAAATATCTTGCAGTAAAAAAAATCAATGACATCTGTCAGTAGTTCACTAGAAATGACTGGAAATTGCATAAATAAGTAGTATACTGAAAGGGGGACTGTCGTCATGACCATAGCCGGCCGTTGACATTTTCTAACATTGCCCCCCGCCTCTGGAACTCTCTGCCTAAATATCTTAGAGACACACATGACATTTCCCACTTCCAACAATCTCTTAACACGTTGACTGCCGGTCATAGATTCCTAGGGCGTTCCCATTTGCCAAGTGTGGTGCGCATGCGCGCATACCAACAGCAAAAACACCCTATTAAAAACAATTTGAAGATACAAATTCTAAGGATGTATGTCCTCACCACTGCCAGAAGCGTGTTTGTTGCGTTCTCAGTGATGCCAGTGTATTCAATTAGCAATACAAAAACCTTTCATTCTCTACGAGTATACTCGTTGTGGCAGAATCCATTACACCTGTTACCACGAATACTCGTAGGCAGCAGTCAACGTGTTAAAACACATCTTTTCAGATTGGCCTATGAACACACCTGAGAGTTCTTTGATTGACTTAGACCGGCGCCTTTGAATGTTTTACAGAGAAAGTGCGCCATACAAATGCTGTGTTATTTTTATTATTATTATTATTACATGGAATTAAGAGCTCTCACCCAGTTACTGCATACATGCGCCCTCTCCCTGTATCCTATGTATGGAGCGGTGTGTGCGCATGAAGTAACTGGTTGAGAGTAAATTATTACTTTAACCATCATACAACCCCAAAAATGCTCCTCAAATGTGTGCTTTTTACAGTGTGTACATTTCTAAGATATGATACAATACAGATATTTGTATTAACTACATTGTAAGTCCGCTACTAGAGACTTTGGCCTTGATTGCAATGCGCTGGCAGGAAATTGTGGTTTACAAGTTTGAACTGGCTCCTGTGCATTTAACTTCCTGTAGATCAATTGTGTTGCTGTATAGAACAATCGGTGGCCTACATGTTCATAATTCCAGGGTTCCAAAAATTAGAGTGCATCATATATTATCTCGATGAAAAATCTGATTTATAAGTTAAATTTATGTGTAGATTAAAAAGTCCCAAATCCAATTGCCAAAGGGCTGGGGCCAGTAAGCCTAAACAGCAAGTGCTAATCACAGGGTCAGGCATACCAATCTTATCCAAGTCCAAACAGTTGGTGTGGAATGGAATTGGAGAAGATTAATTTTTATTTTTAAATAAGTGAACTTGTAAAGTAAAATATCTATGGGTAGGCCTACTATTATGTAAGGTGGGTTACTGGGTATTTACGTGTCGTTTTTTGGTTTTTGTTTTTTTGTACAATTTGTATGATTAGTTTGGCATCTGAGAGTCTCCCATCAGCGCATCACATTGCATGGCTTGCTCAACAAGAACACAGAAACCTAACCACAGACCTTGTGGTGAGTATTAACAAACACTACAGCAACTTTCTGTGTTGTTTATTTTTTAGAATTTTCCCCCAATTTCTCATAATGAAACCAAGGGGTTCTCCACCATCACCTTGGACTTTGAGTCGCAGAAGGAAAGGGAACCAGTGAAGAGAAGACAGTGATGAAACCTACTGGGTTTGGACCAAAGATTATAGAGTGCCGAAGGCCCAAGATGGGGACACCGGCTGAAATGTGAAATGTGATCTGGATGCCATTTAAGCAAGCAACTCGTTTGATGCAACAATAGATCAGTGAAGACAATGGCCATTGCTATCCATTGTATAACAAAACATTTGCTTGCTGTAATGGCAGCCATATGTATGTACACTGTAGCCATAGGTCTTGTGTTTTGTGTAATGCACGCAAAAGAACCCAGTACAGTTAATGCAAGAGAAGGGCTTTGCCCCATTGTTTTTGGCATGGTACATGTAGGTTGCAGATTGCGCCACATCACCTTGTAAATCCTTACATGGTGCTAAAATGGGTGTCATAACTCATAAACACTTTAATAACTTGTATGCTTGAGCAATGGGAGACTTTTGGGGACACTAGGTGGCAGCAGACTTATCAGGTAAATCCATCGTTCTTAGAATTGTGCACATACTTAGAACTATGCAAGCAATGGAAAGTTACCTGGTAAGTCTGCTGCCACCTGGCGTTCCAAAGTCTCCCATTAGAATTAGCTGTTGCAAACTGCTGACCAACCAAAAGGACCTATATGCCCAAAATAGTAAATGGCCTGACGTTTCAACCTAAGCAGAGTCTTTTTTCTTTTAGCCTTTGAGAAAGACTTTGCTAGGGTTGAAACGTCAGGCCGGTAACTACTTTTTGAACTTGTATACTCAGTATGGTATAGTTGTGTGTTCAACTGAATAAGTTGTAAGTTTACGGCTTTTTGGGAAATTATTTTTTTACAATTTTCATTGTCTAGGAGAGACTTCCACACACCCTTAGTGCCTTCATTGAGTTTAGACTTCTTCTCTTCAATGTAAGAGACTGCACCTCAGCTGCTGTCATTCAGGTATGTTAGATTAAATTCTTATTCTTATTATTTTTATTAGTAGCCGGAAAAGGCTATAACACTTCCTGGTTCGTTATTAATACACCATACAGCTTGCACAACTTTTAGATTAAAAATGAGAGGGCCTTTTTATAGATACATACATACCTATACGACATTGCGTGGATTAAAGGAAGATTATTGTTATATATATTTCTGGTAATGAAACCAAGGATGCCATTGAATTTAATCATTGTAGCTTGTAAGCCTGAGGAAACCTGTCAACAAGGATGCTTGCTATGTGAACCAGAAACACAAGAGTTAATCCCTACTACTTTTCCTACTTTTGCTCTGGGTTCTTTTACGTGCACTACCAATCCTGGTACGTGGTACTTACAGCTTAATGTCGCATCCGAAGGACAAAGCAATGATGGTAAAGTAACTTGCTCAAGGACTTAAGTGTCATGACCGGGACTCGAACCCACACTCTGCTGATCAGAAACATCAGAGCTTGATTCTGGTATTCTAGGATGATGTTGTATTAAAATGGACGGTGTGTATAGGTGTTGTTCTGTTTTTTAATGTTTTTCGTAGGATGTTTATAAGCTGTATCTTCACATACAAACAATTCACAACGCTGACGGGTTAGGAAACCCGCTCCCAAGGAATCCCCAGGACCTGCTGGTAACGGAGAGACTAAGGACGTTCCTCAAGACAGTCATCCAGCGTGATGCCCATCTTGGCAACTCCATCCTTCATCAACTTAAGCTGCCTGCCTCCTCGAGGCATCATCAGCACAATCAGAGCCTCCAGCAGGTTTACCTAGACTGCCTCACGGAAGACATCTCCACGCTGAGACAGCCGCGACGAGACGACGTGGAGAAACTCGTCGCCAGAGTCTACAAGGTTCTCTCTCTGATGGACCCCACTGAAAATATGAAAGATCTCCAAGTGGAGCTCCTCTTCCTAAATGTCTTGGATCTGACACGAGCTCCGCACAGCCTCCTCAGAATCCCGTCCCTGTACTCTTCCCTCCTCGGCCGAGAGACCCCGTACCTCATCAAAGAGTTTTGTAGGTTTGAGGGACGTGAGAGAATACAGGAGCTGAACGGGGAGCTGAGGATCTCTAACTCCAAGCTGGAGGTCCTCTCGCAGGAGTTGAGAATCACCTTGAGGTTAGCACAGATGACGGACAGAGAGCTTGCGTGGAAGGAGATGTTCCATCTTGCACTTTTGCGCGAGAGGCATGTGCTGGCAAATGTAGTGGTGAGTAATAAACTCTCTTTCATTTTGTTCTTTTTTCGGATGTGGAGAGAAGCTTTTTATTTAGGATGTGTTCCCGCTTTCACAAAGAGATGGCCATGTCAAAATGCAATAAAACAACTTTTTGAGACATTCTTATTTAACCCTCCTATATAGACTCATACACCGTGTACTTCAAAATGCCTCAAAATCAAAAAGTGTGTTTCTCAAGACAACCAACCCATACCCCACTATGCCACAGTGGCGGCATTTTGAGGCACACACATGCTGATGTAGAGAGTTGAGCCATAGCCTAAATTGCTTCAATGAGAGTGGTAAACTGGGCCCAATTTCATAGCTCTGCTGACCGCCGAATTCTGCGCTTGCGATCACTATTCTTTGCTTACTGTGCAAGCGCCAAATTTCTGCCCTAGCCGTGTCAGCGAAGAATGCCTAGCAAAAATTCCCTGCTAACCCGTGAAATACGCTTGACATAAGCACGGAATTCCCTGCTCCAGTAAGTGTCGATTCTTTGCTTACGGTAAGCAGAGCCATGAAATTGGGCCTGGGAGAAGCCACCAGCTGTGTTCCATTGCAATGGATTTAGGGCCACTGTTGGAAGAGATAAGGTTCTCAACCTTGGTCAATTTCTGCAGTGGCAATATGTGGCACTGATTGATCACACATACAAATACATTGACAGTGTGGCTGGCATAGGTATTTCACCATAGTGTGCATATGGGAGATTTTAAGGCAACTTGGAGTATGTGTCTATAGAAGTGGTTAATGGAATTCAGAAATTAAGAGTGATTTTGATAAGCAGCAACCGAGGATGATTTACAATCATGTTTAAAGGTAAGAAGTTTAAAAAAAGCTTTAAAATGAAAACAACTTTATGTTTGACATACATGCCCTTTGTGACAACAGAGAAAATACTTGAAAAGAAGTTGTTTTTATTGACATGTTGATTTCATTTTTAGGGTTTGTTCCTCTGTGGCCTTTGGCCCAATTTCATAGAGCTGCTTAAGCAGAAAATAGTACTTAAAAATTTTCTGCTGTCCAAAAATTTGCAAGATACCAGTCACCTTTTTCTGGTAAGCATAATTTTGTTCTGTTTAGCTTCTTTTTGTGCTTAAGTAGCTCTATGAAATTGGGCCCTTGTGTCTAGAGACAAAGTTTTACAAAAATTGGTTTAAACTATTAATGTTGTTTCAGGATACAAGCTTGTCGTTCATTCGAGACGGCATGTACGATGAGTTGGTCACCCTACTATCACCAGATGAGTTTGCACCTCTAAAGCCGCTGGTACTACTTCTCGGTTGGAACTACGTATACAGCTGTGACAGTGCCAACAAACTGTTAGATGCTCTACATGAACCCAGTAAAGTAAGAACAAGTTACGGGAAAGCTCCAATAACCCTTTCCTTACCATAGGCGACTTTAGTCGACTGCACTCATACCCCCTCTTCCTTACCATTGGCGACTTTAGTCGACCAAGCTTGCACACAAAAAAGCACTCAAGCCTGAGCACACAGGCCATTTGTAATAAAGTTGTAGTTTTGTCCATGTTCACCCTCCATACCCAAGCTTACCATCATTGGAAAGAGAGAGAGATCGGATCTTTCCAATGGTGGTAAAATAAAATAAGGTTGCTATTATGCAATCTCTTCAAATTGGAATAGGAAGATCCGAAATGCCAAACATCTACGGAGCGCCATATGGTTGTGTACAAAAAAGTGTTTGAGATTACAGATTGCACTGAGGAAAGAAAGACCAAGAACTTTGGCATTTATTGGACCAATCTCAGTGAGTTTTAGATTATATGAAAGGGAATTCAATAAGGAAGAACTTTTTATTACTTATTTTGCTGTAAAACAATATCTTCAAGGAGATAATGGAGTTTGTAAAAATGACCTTTGAATGAAAGCTTTCTGTTGTGTAAGAATGTGTGCTTCACGCTTGAGTGGTCAAACAATGCGGTCACCAGCGGTTGTTTATGTCCAAACAATTCGGTAACGAAAGGGTTGATGAATTTCCAAGTTTTAGCCCAAAAAACTGGGAAACTATTCATCCTTTTCACCCATTAGGTGTGTTTACATTGAAGTACTTGGGTCATTAAACTTAATGAATGAGCAATTAGTTAATCTGAATAATTCTCCTTATCAACACCGTGCAAAGCTTCAAATCGTACTTAGGGAGGTCAATTCAAAAGAAACTTACTCCGTGCATATCCTTTGTTTTTGTTTTCTATCTTTACCACTAGGCTACCATTGTGAACGAGCCACTTCTTGATCAGGCGTGCGGCAAATTGACCCACCAGGTGCAGTTGGTACAATGGTGTCTGGAGAAAACAAAGTAAGAACATGTTTTGGTTTTTGTATATTCTTTGTACTGAAGACATTCAATGGCAAATGGTCGTGGGTTCGAATCCTACCTAAGTAATATGCCTGTGGATTTTTTTATCACAGGACTCAGAGGAAAGAACTGAATAAACAGTGCTTAACTTACATTGGTGTATGGGTAAAAGACCAATAATATTTTTACATCATTTATGAATTTAACTGCAGGCCTTTGCTGGTTGCCAGCGGTGCAGATCTAGCGTTTGATCCTAAGGTGAATGAGATGTTTCACAGTCTGGACTCCAGATCTGTTCTCCACATGCTAGACCACGCCATCAACCTGACCCAGCTCGATACTGCAGAAGTCTTTGACATCCTGAGCAAGAAACCACAACTCGGTAAAAAAAAACTCTACCCTTCGAGAGATCTTAAAGGAGTGACAGCTTTGTAAACTTTTAGAAGCATTTGCCTTAGTTCCATATGGCCACCAATCAGTTCCATATGGCCACCAATCAGTTCCATATGGCCCCCAATCGGTTCCATATGGCCACCAGTCAGTTCCATATGGCCACCAATCAGTTCCATATGGCCACCAATCAGTTCCGTATGGCCACCAACCAGTTCAGTATGGCCACCAATCAGTTCCATATGGCCACCAGTCAGTTCCATATGGTCACCAATCAGTTCCATATGGCCACCAATCAGTTCCATATGGCCAACAACCAGTTCCATATGGCCACCAATCAGTTCCATATGGCCATCAATCAGTTCCATATGGCCACCAATCATAGGCCATGTCTGAACTGATAGTTTCGGAAGTGGCTATGCAGGAAACAAAACTGCAGTTGGAAAAAAGAAGAAGCTGTTGCAAACTGCTTACCAGCTGAAACGACCTATGGGATAAATGCAAAAAGTAGTTAATGGCCTGATGTTTTGACCCTAGCAGAGTCTCTCTCGATTTAGCCTTTGAAAAAAGACTTTGCTAGCGTTGAAACATCAGGCCATTTACTATTTTTTGCAAAAATGCAGTTAGAAATGATTCCTTATAATGTTCACACTTCCTTAGTCATAATGTGTGGGAATATTGCGTGGTCTCTGAAGGCTGAAGTATGATTCAATATTTGCAGTGGGCGAGAGAAAATAGTTGTTTTTGAAAGATGCAAGGTTCAAGTGGTAAGATGTTTTAAGACCCAATTCATAAAAACATGAAGATAAAACCATATACAATGCCCCAGACCGAGAGTAGGGCTTTTAGAACCAAAGATAAATGTATATAAGTTGGCTTCGTGCTCGCAAGCTTTTGCGCTTTGCGCTCGCAGTTCGGTTTTTTTTTCAACTGCCTATCACATTCCTGTGTGATGTCTCAGACTATTTTCGTCCACACCATCAGTTCCTACCCAAGCAAGACTTCTTTGAAGAAGAGATTTTATCAAGTAAAACACAAAATTTTTTCATTCCAAAATTAAGAAGAGATTTTTTTAATTTTTTTATTTTTGCCAACAAGCATACCTTCCTACATGATAATAAGTGTGTTAAAAAAGGGACCGTGAGAACATAGGTCCCTTAAAGTTCCCAATAGTTTGATGTTGGGCAGAGACTTGTTGTTCAAAATACTTTTCAAGATTGATGACCCTGCCTTTGGGTGTTGTGTTTGATTTTTACCCCAGAAACAAAATCTTCCAAGGCAAGTATTCAATCTGGTGGGAAGAGCGTTCATTTTGAGGAGCCACGGGAGATGTCTGTCGAGCAGGAGAGGGACATTGCTATCTACCGCAGCTTCCTGGCTATTAAGAACTGCATGACTGCACTGTCAAGAAGCACACAGTGTAAGAAGCCATCGGTAAGCTCGAAGATGAACAAGCAAGGTTCGTCCAGGGAAGGTCTGACAGCATCAACGACTGGTGATGAAGCACCAGGTTCTGTTGATGGTACCCCTATACAGCCAAACCAACACGCTTCTACTTCCGCTGGCAAGGACAGTCCAGATTCTGATGATCGGTGCGTGGATACCAACCACGTAGACTCGTGGGACAGGAGTGTTGTACAGCATCTTCAGGAAGCCAGGCACCAGCTTTCTCTCCTGTACCCCTTGACGTACAGAGTGGAGATCCTGGAGAATGTCTTTTCTCTGCTGTTTGTACGTAGTGAGGACATCTTTGCCGGGAAGGCAGTCATATCTGACAGCGGTGGAGAGGAAGGGATTGTTGACGAGGAGTGGCAGAACAGAAGTGTCACCAGTATCGAAAGCATAACCCCTAAAAATGAGGATGTTTCCTTTGAATTAGCAGCACGACCGTGTGTTGTTCAGTCAGCGGGTGACGCTAAGCTTCCAAGACTCAAACAAGAAGAGACAATTATAGAATCAGCAAGCGCTGGTGTTTTAGAAACAGTGATGAATGAAGAGAAGAGAGATAGAACAAGCTCCGGATCGATGGTTGCCAAGAGATCCAACACCTCGGAAACACACAGCCAGCACAGCTTTAACTGTGGAGGGAGTGCCATGATTGGTTTTGTGGCCGGCGAAGACATCATCAATGCGTTGTTGAGTATGCTCAAGGATTGCCTCGCCGATCTCACCGAGGCTAGGTACTCCCTGGCTGGTCCTTCCGCGTCTGTCGGGGTCCTCCAAGAAGCTGGTGGGAGTCTTATGAAGTACATGCACTGCTCTGTATCGACATCATCCATGGCGCAACGCATCTCTCAGCTGACACAGCGAATCAATGAAGCTTGGTGGCGCTATCAGCTCGTATCTCAAGCAACAAACTCTCAGAACACTACGCAACGGTCGTCTGGTGGCAGTAAGAAGCACGGAGACAGCAGTAGTGATGAGGGGCTGTACACATCTGGTTTTCACAGAGAAAAGGAGGACAATAAAGAGGACAAGAAGCAGACCAAGAAAGTGAAGCAGCGTCATTACAGTCGCAGCCGCAGTGCTTCAGGTAATGTTGAATAATTTTTATGTGGGTTTTCCAACTTCAGTCTTTTACAGCTCATACACCTCATGTTTTTAAAGGTATACAGGATTATAGTAGAGCTGACAAATAAGATCTTTTCAATCAAACCTAGTGAAAGAATGAACGTGCCTGTATTTTTTCACTACCTTTCAGCTGGTCATGTCAGTCATTTTCACATTGCGGACATCATTTTACATGTTGTGTTACATGCTTCCGTGAAAGGATTATACTGTGTTGAGTACAGTTTTGAAAGTTGTATTAAAGAACACATCAAGTTCGGGTTAAAAACAGGTTGAATAGCCGTTGTCACTGTACTTCATATTCATGATTGAGAGCTGAATTCGCATTAGTCACCTCACGATCACAAGCCAGATGCTATTTTTGCTGTTTATCAAGCGCGTGCCAGTATTCATGCATTAGGCTAAATATGCATGCATAGTAGACTGCTGCATGTACAACAGTCTCCAACACACGTGCATGGGCATGGGTTTAGTACGCAAGCGTGAACGTTGCCCTAGCTACATACACATGAAATGTGGTGGCACACGTAATACGTTAATCTGCATTTTCCGGAGCTCAGTGATGCTAAACTAGAGAAGTGTGGGGTAGAGTAAAACAAATATAACATAGTTTATTGCTGATGGACAGTCAATATCAGCTCCCCTCAATATTGGAGCTTCATCTCGGGAACTAGTTTGAACACCTTGGGAAGTTTAGATTTACTTTTTTCAATGTGCTTTAAAATAAAATTTTGCAAACTACAGGTTATAGGAGACGCAGTTCATCAGGCATGTTTAACAGATCACTATCAGCCAAGTGCAGCACTGACATGTTGCCAGCAGGTCAGATTCTCTTGCAAATGTGAAAATGAACGGGAGAAGATACTCATCTCATTCTGTCATACTCATGGGTTTGGCCTGTTCTTTATCTCTTCCAGACTGTCAGATGCTCATACTAACATGCTTTTATTCAAACCCTACTAATATTGGTAAAGTCTCCTGCCCAACTGGCCTGTGCCACAAAATGCCACTAAAAGACTGGAATTAGAGAATACACAATGACCTTTAGAAAAAAGGGAGATTTAGAGCATGAATCCCTGTACCCTCTGTCCCTCTTTGAATGTTAACAAGCAGGGTGAAGGACATTTGCAAATAAACAAATAAGTATCAGAAGTTTGATATCACAATGATTTGCTCCCTCTCACTTAGTAATGTTCTTAGTTTAAACACCTCATAAACATGTTACACAAGAAGGAAAACTTAATTAAACAGATAAAACATTTTGTCTTAGAAAGTGGTTATAAAGGGCTCTAAATGTACCGTAGAGCTTGTATTTTGTACATGTAGATAGCAAAATATTCAAACGACCCCGAGTTTTCGGTTTGCGCTACGCGCTTGCTATTAACTAAAAACAAGTTTTACTGGGTTTTTTTCCATGAGCCGCTCACATGCCTGCATAACATGAAGAAATTAGTTTCTGGTGTCATGTAAAAGGAATACTTTACAACTTCTCAACTTGTCCTGTGGGCCACTAAAAACTGTGCAACTTACTTGTGTATAATGTTTATATTTATTCCTTTTCAGACGGGAATGCTTTTAATAAAAATGTGTTATTTAGCATTTTTTTGCCTTTGTGAAAGACTCTGCTAGGGTCGAAACTTCAGGCCACTAACTTTTTTTTTTTTTTTTTGGCATTTTTACAATCTAGGTTCTTTTGGTTGGTAAGCAGTTTGCAACAGCTAATACTATTTTTTCAATTTGATTTATTTTTGAATGTGCGAATGCAGCTTCATTTGAAACTGGTTTTGATTGCTACTGTACTGTTCATACAACAGAAAGATATCTAGGACAACTCATGTTTGAAATCTGGACTACTAAAACTTCTGGAGCAGGAAAAATCGCAAATTTTACTAGCCCAGTAGGCAGTGGGGTACTTTACGCAAAGCTTTAAAGCACAAGGCCTGAATTTGTACGTTTTAGTTTAACCAAGGGTACATTGCTCATGCCTAAGCAGAGATTGAGGCTGTGAATTTTAAGTTTAAAAAGAGCCATAATTTTGTGTATGTGTATGGAATCTTTGTGCATTGTTGTACTCTTCTTATCATGTATGGACCACAGTTTTCACATGTGGACACATGGTGGACAATAGAGTGTGTTGTAACAGATGCTATTTTGTTTTGCCTTTTCTGAACACTACTATGAATTCAACCATTTCCCTTGATCCACTGCAGTATTATAAGACCCTTTTCAAAACCATGGCTGGGGTTTCACCTCCGGCTGAGGCCTCACCTCCGGCTGAGGTGTTACCTCCGGCTGAGGCCTCACCTCCGGCTGGGGTTTCATCTCCGGCTGAGGTATAACCTCAGGCTGAGGCCTCACCTCCGGCTGAGGCCTCACCTTTGGCTGAGGCTTCACTCCCGGCTAAGGCCTCACCTCTGGTTGAGGCCTCACCACCGGCTGAGACCACACCGCCCGCTGAGACCTCACTTCTGGCTGAGGCCTCACCTTCAGCTCAGGCTTCACCTCAGAGCCTCAGTCAGAAGCAGTAGTTTTGAGAATGACCTTTGACTAGCTGCATGATCTGTAGACACTCAATCAGATGCGCCCTTCTTTCTTTTAATTTTGTTCTTTTAATTTGAGTTAAAGGTTTAAGTGCAGTAGTGGAAACCCATCACCTTTTGTATGATTCTCAGAGCACAGGAGATCATTGCACCATTTTCTGAGCCTCAAATGAGGCCTCACTTCAGGCAGAGGCTTCATCTGCAGCTAAGGCCTCACCTCTGGCTAAGGTTTCAGCTTCGGCTGAGGCCTCACCTCCAGCTGAGGCTTCCCCTCAGAGCCTCAGTTAGAAGCAGTGGTTTCAATAATTACCTGCTTATAGCTGCACGCATGAGATCTGTAGACACTCATTCAAGCGACGTTGTTTCTTTTATTTTTGTTCTTATAATTTGAGTTAAAGATGGTGAAGACTGGTAAAGACTGGTGAAAGATTGCCAGTTTTCATAAATTCAGCAGTGTAGTTTTTGAAATTGTAAAGAAATCTTTTCATCATTTTTTCTTAAAGAGGGCAGCACCGGCAGTACTAAACAGCGGCGGAAAAGGAGGCGAAGACGCCAGAGGTCAGATGTCAAACTGTCGTCTAGTGAGCGAGGGGTGGTCGCCCGTATGCTGTCTTCTCAAGATACACTTCTTAGAATGTGTTTACATAGAGGGAGCTATTCGCAGGCTCTTCAGGTATCTGTCCTAGAAATCAAGACATCTGAACCAGGGTGTAGCGACCAGGGCCTAATTTCACAATTGCTTTTAAAGCAGAAAATATTGCTTTAAAAATGTCTACTTACATGACTTAGCAAAAGAAAGCAGGGAACAGTCACAAACTGTGCATATAACAGGGTATTTTGGCTGGTTACCCTTTTCCAGTAAGCAGAATTAATTGGTGCTTAGTAAATATTTGTGTTTAAGCAGCTCTATGAAATTGGGTCCTGGGGGTGTGCCCACCCCCCCCTTAATGATCTTTCAAGTTTTATTGCTCATTTCACTTGGAAGCTCCATCAGATAAAAATACCAATTGTGTGAAGATCATTAAATGTCACTTTTTTCATCTGTAGGTGGTGAAGATGTTTGAGCTTGAAGATAAGCCGGAAGTTTCTGAGGTTTACTTTGCAGAACACTGGGAGCACACAGTGAGACGACTCCAAAGTCTTGATACCAAAGTTTTCAAAATGACTTCCACCACAGCAGCACCAAAGCCTAGACTATCGTCGTCATCCTCCATCGGGAAAATAGCTGCATCCGGGACAGCGTCATTGTCTGTTTCCGGTGTTGTCGATGACCTCCTGGCAACCTCACACCTTCCGTTGTTGCCAACAGCGCCGCTCGCCAATTCAGATCAACATGAGAAGCATTCCAGTGTGGCGACAATGCTGAAGAGCATCCAGATGCTGAACGTAGCCGGGGTGGTGATCTTTGATTTGGCATGCACAGCGTGCAAATCCTGGAAGGCCAGCACGGACTTACTGGACGTCGCCAAGGGACGCTTACAACTCGGATTGCACAGTCTTGGAGAGTATGACCAGTCGTACAAGGCTCGTTCACCCCCACAGTCGACCACCAAGTTGGACCCTCTGCAACTCCTGGTAGGCGTCTTGCCCTTTGTGCATCAGATCACTAATCTAATAGCACCAATATCTGCCGACTCAACTGCCCTCATCCGTCAAGACATTCTGGAAGAGTTCTATCAGCGTAGCGCCAGTGACGCTCTCCTGCAAGCCACAAGGCCATTAGATGCTGTCACGTTCCGGGCGCAGATTAATACCATCCTGGAGCACAGGAAGGCCGTGATGGGATTCAGTAGGGCAATCAAGACCAACAGCAAACAACAGGTACCGTTTTTTCCTGAAGCTCACAATGAAATGGGCGCCAGCTTGAGCTCCCCCAGCAAGGGACAATCCATAGTGCACCAGGCTATGAAGCATCTGCTGCAAACGTTTGACAAGAGCGGAAACTCGTGTTACTCCCTGGCAGGGTTGCTGGCCGCTGCAGATACAGACCAAAGCATGGCGTTTAGTAACTACTTGATGAGTCTGTACAGTCATGTCAGTGTGCTGTCGTCGTTACTTGTAGAAGCGAAGGACTGGCATCCAGGTATGTCTAACCAATAGATCCCCTTGCATTGGCCGCCATGGCTGAGGTCAAACGAATGAGTATGCGCCACGAACAACTCTCAGCCAATGATAGGTCTTCATTTACCTCATTGAGGGTGCTGTTTAGGTCTTGTGACGTCATATGCAAGGGGTCTTAATGACGTGCATTAAGCCATTTGTGAGTTAAGTAAGAATGTCTGGCACAGTAACTTTCTTAGTCACAACTTAACCGCTTAAATTTGAATTCCTCAGATTAGCATCCTACAGTGGTTTTGAATGGTAGATTAACTTTGCCAGCCTGTAATATGATATCAAGTGATTAATGTATCTACACAGTACACTGTCAACCCTCCTACTATCTGACCATTCAATATCATCCACTGTAGTTTTGAATGATACATGAACTCCCCCAGCCTGCAATGTGATACAATGTAGTGAATGCCTCTGGTCAGTAAACACAGTTCACCCATGCAGATGGTTTCAAATAATCTGTCAGATTACATTGAACCAGAAAATATTAATAGAGGGTTTGAATAGATATAGTGTCCTGATGATGACTGAAACAAACCAACCGAGGCCCAACTTCATAGAGCTGCTTAAGCACAAAAAGTAGCTGAGCACAACCAAATTATGCTGACCATAATAAGGTTACCAGCCAAAACATCATTTCAGATGTACCATCTGTGACTGGTATCCTGCTCATACTCGCTTAGTAGAAAATTGATAGGCGCTTTTTTTTCTGCAACTCTATGAAACTGGGCCTAGCTCGAAACACTTCCTTCTCCAAAATGAGGTTCATACTATGTTGGTGTCTTTACAGGTCTTGAGCAGCCGTTGCATAGTGGGGGTGTGAAGGCAGTCAACCCATTCTGTGTCTTGGAGGAAAGTCCTACCTTTGTCCTTGGCAAACTCATGTTCCAGAACCAGATCCCTCCCACAAGGTTGTCATTCTGGAGTAATTTGTACAAATGTAGAAATGATATCCTTAATAGATAAAAAAAATACAATTATCGGATGCATATGAGTGCATTGCCACAGAATAAAATCACAAGATGAAATCTGGACTATTCGATTTCACTCGGCTATTCCATTCTTCTCTTCCAGGCTGGAAGGTGTTGCTGACCAACTGAAGCTCAACCTCGTTCATGTCATCGTTCGGAGCTGTTGTCCAACTATCCCAATGCACATCAAAGAGACTAGAAGGCCCAGGTCAAACAGCATCCCTTCCAGACCATCTGGACATGTTATCCTAAACGATCCTGGGGAGGAGACTAGGTGGATACAAGAGCCTCGACATCCTACGGATGTTGCAGAGGAACTTCTCTCTAGAATGATCACACTGATGAAAAGTATGAGAAGAGTACAACAAATCTTTTGATAATACATTGTCACATACATACACACTCGCAAGTGTGTAATGACACATTCTCAAAAGTGCATCCTCAGGAGTATTCTTTTGTTCTTTCCTTTGTCCCTGCACTTAACAGTTTCTCGTAGACTTTGTACACAAATTTCCTTGTGGAGCACCCTGGTCTTTAGAATTTCCATGTGGAGATCTATTGTTTTCCCTTTGTTGTTTTGTTTTTGGTCTCCAAAAGGTACCGAAAATGAGCACACCTGCAGTTGGGGACCTCCTGTTGTCCATCTTTTGTTTGTACTCCAACTTTTTAGCAACAGCTCCCATTGGTTTTGTACACACTTTCCAACTGGGGACCTTTACCCAACTGGGGACCCTACGGTCCTCTGTTGTTATGGGTCCCAGGTTTGAATGTGTATACCAACCAAAACACACATGTGTAATGGCCTTCCATTGTGGACCCTCCTTTGTTCAGCTCTTTGTCCTGACAAACAAGGACCCAATTGTTTTCCCCTGTGATTGCTAGCTTGGACCTATTGTTGCTTTGGTTATACATTTTTGGTTTGAATGTCTAAGTGCTACAAGTACGTATTTTTTTCAGCGACATCCCTATTAGTTTTGTGCACAAAAGCGAACTGAGGACATCTTGTCTTTCACACCACCCAGAGCCTTATGGCTAAATAACTCAGTGTCCACGGGTAGACACGCTCACAAACACGTTTCTCAACTCAGTAAATCAAAGACTCTTCTTCTACCATTGTGAAATGGGTGTGTCGTTTTTTACAAGTAAATTGTGAATTCATTTTGCTGATTTGGGGCAATTTTCAAAATCAATTTCGTTGGATGTCTTCTTTTTTTCAGTTCATACTACAAGCTCAAACCAAAGCAAAGTGTTCGACTTGAGGGCAAGCGTGCTATTCTGCTGTTGCCAAGACTTCCTGGACATCTCGGAGGCAACCAGAGAGCTGTCTTATGTTGATCTTGACCTGCTGGAGACTGCCAATCAGAAGCTGTGTTTCTTTGCGAACGTGATGAACCTCATGTTGGCTCATGCAGCCCTCTATCACATCTACCAGCAGGTCATGTACAAGGTGAGTACCTCATTTTGGTACATGTCATCCTCTGTCACCTTATCTCTAAGATCAGTACCTCATGTTTGCAAATGCCACCTTCTGTCACCTCACAAGCACCTCACAACCTCTCTAAAGTTAGTACCTCATGCTTGCTCTTGCCATTTTGCTGACACCTCACAAGCACCTCATACATGTCATATTGGGATGAGTACCTCTTTTTTGCTCATATTGCCTTTGTCACCTCTAATGCACCTCATCTCCAGATGAGTACCTCATGTGGCATATACCACCTTTGTCACCTCTTGAACAACTCGTATCCAGGTGAGTGCCTAATGCTTGCTCATAATGCCTTCGTCAACTCACAAGCACCTTATCTCTTGGTGAGTTCCTCATGTTGGCGCATGCGACCTTTGTCACATCGTAAGCACTTCATATCTAGCTGAGTGCCTCATGCTTCCTCATGCCACCTTTTGTCTCCTCACACGTACAACAATGTACCTCATATCCTGGTGAGTGTCTCATCCTTGCTCATGTCGCCTTCTGTCACCTCACAAGCACCTCATTTCCAGGTGAAATCCTCACACTTCCTCACACTTCCTCATGCCACCTTTTGTCATCTCAAAAGTACCTCATCTCTTGGTAAGTGCCTCATGCTTGCTCGTGCCACCTCTCTATCTACCAGCAGCTCATGTTCAATATGGGTACTTAATGTTTGCTTCTGCCACTTTCTGTGACCTTACCGTCACCTATCTCCAAAATGAGTACCTCATGCGACCTTTTATCACCTCACAAGCACCTCATTTCCAAGTGTTTTCCTCATGTTGGTCCATGACACCTTCTGACTCAACTGTCAGCAGTTTTTATTTGAAGCAACATCCCTCCTATACATGGCGACTTCTCCTTAGAGTGTGTAGAATAAAACCTTCCCTGTTGTTTATACAGAATGTTATGCGGCAGACATCTGGTCACACGAGGCACAGGTCACTGACAGAAAGACTCCATTTTGAAGACGAGGTCATCCTACCAGGCACCAGCAGTAGGCAGATCAGCGATCGTATCGCGTATTTAAACAAGATGGCATATTGCATTGGCCAGCTAGGCAGAGTAACGTTAGTAGGCATGAGGGGTCATCTAAAATATTTAATATTTTGCAAGGAATTTTGCGTTCCACAAAGAAAAGTTGAGTGGAGCCGGATTTGAACCTGTGTGTAATGTAAATATGTTGTTATTTTCTAATCTGTTTAGGGTCATGGGTTTGCTGGATAAATCCACCCAGCGTTTTCTTTCTCATTTTTTATAAAATAATTCTTTTTTGGATGTGCCCTTGTGTAAAATATTGAAAATTGTCGTCATCGTTTGTAATTCTGTAATTTTTAAACATGTTTTTAATGTTATGCGCATGCTCATAACATTGACTTTGTTGGAGGTGACATTGTTGGGGCCGAGCTTGCTAGGGGTGAGATTACCAGCTTCCTTGACACTAAGCAAGTTTCAGAGTACATGTAATACCATTTTAAGGATTTCCTTAAATGTTTTGTATTGATTATTGCAGTGCCTTTGAGCTTCGTTACACCATTCTCCGAGCAGGTCTCCATCCACCATCTTGTTTCAACAATCTTCTCCTGCACAGATTACATGGTACAAATACAGCTCATCATTATCCTTACAAGATTCCACACCTCACATGTAGATGGTCAATATTTTCGAAAATGTTTCAAATATTCGTCTTTAAAGTAATGCATGCTTTAGCAACTCTAATCATCAAAAAAAAATGTAGATGATAAATAAAAAGATGAGCATAAAGGCTGATCTCCCCACAAATCTTTTTTATAATATAAAGTCATGTTAACTTTTCCCTTAATATTAAAGTAGTTTTTCTCAAAGAAACCAGTAGTTTTTAACCTTTATACTAGTTGTTTGTAATCATGAATCTATTGCACTTTGTTTTACCCTCCTACTGTTTGACCATTCAATGTCATCCCCTGTGGCTTTTGAATGATGGATAACCATACCAGCCTACAATATATGGTATCTTGTGGTGAATACATCTTCACGGTACACAGTCAACCCTCCTACTGCTTGACCATTCAATATCATCCACTGTGGTTTTGAATGATAGATAAACTATGTCAGCCTGCAATATGATTCTTGTGGTGAATATGATTCTTGTGGTGAATACATCTACATTGTTTTGTGTACACAGTACTCAGTCAACCCTCCTACTATCTGACCATTCAACATCATCCACTGTGATAGATAAACTATGCCAGCCTGCAATATAATATCAATACACATGTACACAGTATAGTCCTGTGCACAGTTGCGCCACCATACACAACCCGTGCAGTTGAATCAAATCACTTAAATATGTTGCCAAAAGTAGGAGGGTTAATGTGTAGTCTATTTGTACTTTCTATTTTTGAAGCATTAAGTCCGAGTGACCCATGGCATAAGTATCTACCGCCAGCTGAAACCCGTTTGCTCTTCGTTATCTCAAGTGGATGCCATGTATCGCCAATCTTGGAGGTAGAGTAATTTGATCAGCATTCAGTATATAAAGGACGTTTTGTACTCAGGAAGTGTGCTAACAAATCTCAAGGGATACTTTAAAGTGATGATACATCATTGGTTTTGGGAAGAGTAAATTCATTCCCCTCCTCTGTTTTTTTTTCAATAAACACATCGTAAAGCCAATCTCTGAAAACTTTTAGTTTGAGAACGTCATCTTCAAACCTTTGGGAAATTTTGAATTAGTCTAATTAGAAGACTTTTCTGTACTTTACTGTTGATAGGTAATGAGATTGGATGACGTTGAGGGGCACCTGGAAGTTGCAATGCAGCGATTCCTGGAGAATTATGTCATAATAGACGAAGAGAAACTCAAGGTAAGCATTTTATGCCCTAATATATCTTTTTATCTGGAACGTGTTTACATAATGATAATGGACATTTATATAGCACTGGTGTCCGCCAATGTTGATGCTTGTGGTGCATTAACATTAGTATTTCAGTCACAAGGCCATTCATTTCATTCCTTAAACCATCTCAGCTCCCTTGGGAGCATGCAGCCCGTGCCAAGCTTAATCAATCACAAAAGCCATCTCTGCCCTCACAGGTACCTATTTACTCCTGGGTAAAGAGAAGCAATTAAAGTGTCTCGCACTAGGGCTCAAATGTCATAACTGGAATACGAATCCACACCCTGCCCATCAGGGGCCAATTTTATAGAGCTGCTTAATGACAGATTTTGTGCTTACTATGCGATTTTCATTTCACAGCACTGCTAACCGTAAGCACTGGAAAAGGCATGCTAAGTTCCCGGTGCTTACTACAAGCAAACAAATAACCTAACAATTCAAAGCTCATGGTGAACACCCGAAAATCTATGAAATACGCTTACACTTAAGCAAATTTTCTGCTATAGTTAGCACAAAAACTTGCTTATCGTTAAAGACCAAACAAAATGCCCCCCTTCAGCCATCTCCATTTAAAACATCATGTATTAATTGGTACCTTACCATACTCCTAGGTTTTTACACTCATCTCGTATTTGAGAAAAAAACGAAATTCGCGGCCAAAAATTACCACGCAACATTAAGGCATCCAGAAACATGAGCGCCTGTAACCGATGGTGGCAGCAAACATATTGCCAAAAATAGTGACGTAGCTGGACGTGTGCTGCCTGCATGCGCCCCCGCACAGCAGGTTCGTCATTGGCCAATTCTGGCTCAAATTGATACGGTTCCATCCCCCGAATTTCATCGGGTTCCAAGTCAGAGTCATCCTCATCGAATGAAGATGATGAACAATATAACTGTTCACTATTTGCATTAGATACTTCTTAAAAATCGAGTTCGCTGTCAGACGACGTCATTCAATTTTACTTTCGCTGTGTGTTGTATGTTGTGTGTGCGCCGTGTCTATGCAATACGGCCTCTGTCCGCGGTGCAGTAAACAGTCGTTTCGTTATCTCCCACGTCCAGCTACGTCACCTTGTGAGCCTTTCTCAAAATGCACCCGACGGCTTTTGTTTGAGTTTTTGCTGCGCGCAGGCAGACGCAAAGCACTTTTTCATATTTTTTTTCGGGAAAAATAAAAATTATTACACGTTTTCATTTGGGTTATTTGTACTAATAAATATACAATGTTTAAAATGGTGAAATGTTTTTTTACCATTTTGTTTGGTCTTTAAGCCGCGCTATGACATTGGCCCCTGAACTTGAGTCCGGTGCACTAGACAGCCCAGTCATGATATGCCATACACTTTGTTGACATAAAGGTATTTTATTTGTGTAATTGAAACTGCGGTGATTTACTCGAAAAGTGTTTCACCCTGCAATGTTCTCTCTTTGCCAAATTATATCGTAGGTTACAATACCTAAACAACTAGACTGGTTCCGTAAGGACTTCACTGGGAAGAGTCTGGGCATAGACATTGAGCAGGGCCATATCTATGGTGGACTTCTCAATGTGGTGGCCCCTCACATGTCCAAACACATGGGAGAGAAATTGGAGAGTTTCGTACTGAGCTGCTCACCTGGACACATTCAGCTGGAGGAAAAAGCACCTGTATCTGGTGGTACGTACAAAATCTATTCAATTATCTATACAGAAATATATTTCTTTATTATTTTATTTATTTTATTCAGAGGGTGGGGTAGATAAGTTTCTGAGTCTATTTTGTGTTTACTGTGACAAAAATCGAAAGACAAGGATCTATTGTTGAGTTAAAAGCAAATATTGAATGCACTTCATTCGTGCATTCTCCCAGAATATATGCACTTGGTGAAATGTAGCTTTTCCACTCGCCTCATGCAATGGAATAGTCCAGATTTCACCTCTTGAGTATATTCTGCAACAACACACTCATACGCATTCAATATTTATATGATATTATGGGCATAATGTATGTTTTAGTGAAGGGGAATTTTTTATATTTTTATCCTAGGTCCAGCTGACAAACCACCGCTTAACAGAGTCCGCTCCTTCCGATTCACAGTCAGAATTGAACCCTATGATTTCTCATACGGTTACAAGTTTGACTATCGCTCCACGTCTACACCGAGCAGGCCTCAGACCCTCAAGCACAAGCGAAGTTCGTCCCAGCCGGAGAACCTTCTGAGCGTCGGGCCACTCAAAGGTCTTCCTCATCCCACATTCAGCATGACCGAGTCCACCATGGCCTACCTTCACTCCAAGTCCAAACTTGTGGCGTCGCTAGCCGGCCTCATCAGCGTGGCTGTCGATGAGAGACCGGACAGGTTCGCCCAGAAGAAGTCTTTTGAAAGCAGTGGTAGCCTGACCAGTTCCATGGGAACCCCAAAGAGCCTTGTCTTTGATGAGGGGGCATTCGGGGAGGACAGGGAGTACCGCCCTACCAAAGCTTCCTCAAGAGTTGAGATGGCTAAAGTCTTGCAGCATGTGATGGGATACTCAGCAATGCAGAGGTATGTGGAGACCTACATGAGTAGTGTTGTTGAAACGGCGGAAGCACTGCAGAGTGAGGCCAATAGTTACCTACCAGAGAGCCTACCGGCAAACAGTGCTGCCATGACGCTGCGCAACGCTCACTCTTGCACCCTAGCAAACCATCACAGTGACCACTATCAGGCGATGATGTTTTTCACCTTAGATCACCTGGTAACACACTCCAACTGGACGGAAGCCCTGCAGCTTATCGAGGCTCTGCCCAAGTCAGATTCAACTTCTGATTGGCTGCCTGATCTGCCAATCATTCGGGACTTTGTGCTATGCTGTGCAGCACAGGCAGACCTTCCTCCAAAAGGGGTGGATATTTTGATTTCGGAATCCTGGAGGTCCCTCCTCTGCCTTCAAGACAAGGACTTGTGTTCTCGCGTGATCCTCGGTCTGTTACCCCGTCTACCAGTTTCGGTGTGTCTGCAATTACTGAATCACTGTGTTGCACATCCCGCTTCAGGAGCCAGCCTAAGAAAAGCTGTTTGTGACAAGTTGGAGCAAATGAAGACATATAATAAGGTTGAATTTCTTGATACTTTTTGTAAAATTTGAAGTGTTGAGGTCCTTATTTGAAGGGAGGATTTTTAAACATCTATTGAAAAACTTTGGGTACCTTGTTACTCGTAATCTTTCCAAATAATGCATTTTATAATCCTCCTTTTGGTTATCCAATTTGAATGTCTTCTTTTAACCCTTTTTGCAAATCCCCGCCAGGACAAGGCATTGTTGTTTTTTAATTAGTCAGTCAACTACTTTGCAAACACCACTAGTATCAGATGGGTTTAGATCAATCTTGCTATAGAAATAGTATACAAATATTGACTGCTTTGAATGCTATGGTCAAAACTACGTCTCCCAAGGCGATCCTCGGCATGTTCTATTTTCCCGAGGTGAAGCCGAGGGAAGATAGACCGCTCCAGGGATCACCAAGACCAAAGGGGTCGTAGTTTTAACCACAGCAGGAGTAAAAACAGTCAGTATCTGTTTTTTAACACCACAAACATAATTTAGATTCTGCTTGGCCATCTAGGTACAAAGAATCAGCTGTTTCTACAGGTATGTTGGTATAGAACATTGGTTGCTATGGGTATAGTACATTGGTTGCTATGGGTATGATACATTTGTTGGTGTGGGTGAAGTGTTTTGGCCCTCTAGTAAAAATAAGTCATATCTTGTGACGCACTCTAAACCAACACAAGGCCTTTTGTAAGAGGTGTCACAGCATTAGCAAATCGACCATATCGTTCAATTTCTAGATTACGGAATACGCCCAGGTGAAAACCACGCCTCTGATTTCTGAGGAGGAGAGCGACCCCAACTGTGTGGCGTTACCGAGTCCCTATACCCAATGGCAGCAGGTGGCAGCAGACAGCGCAGAGAACCCTAGCGAGGTTCTTGAGGTGATGCTGAGTGCTGGGGACTTTGATCTGGCAAAGCGATGGGCTGTCCTTCACGGTGTGTACCACGCACTGAAAGAGGTCAGGATGAGAATGTGTCATGTTCTTTTATCTTTCTTCTTAAACCTCAATTCAAAAGTTTTAAAGTAGCCACCAAGTGAAAAAAAGAAAGAAGTAACTATAACTAGTAAACTTGCAGATACAACCAAGTGTAAAACCTCCTTTGGGAGGAGTGTTGGCTCTGAAAAGAGCCGGTGTGGTTTAGACGTTTCAAACAGCGTACTCTGCTTGGGTTCGGGAGAAATGAAGATGAACAGGGGACACTGAAGTCATTGTTTCTAAAATATTTTTTTGCAGTTTCTTAAAAAGAGTAGTAAGTAACAGCTTAAAATGCGAGGCATGACATGTATTTAACGCAGGGCACTCATAGGGTTACACGGAAATTTATTTTGATTTCTTCCCAGGCAATTCACGAGAAACACCTGCAGCATTTATTGAGAGACGGCAGCAACACTCTTATTGCATACCAGGTAAGTGACGATATCGACCACTACCATCAGGATCCTGTCAATCCTTGATTCTGATTTCATCGTCACAGTGCGAAAACGTTGTATCTTCAAATAGCTTAAAAGTGTCGTACTTCACTAAGAATAGCTTGGATGTGTACACAAAACAAGTATGAGCTAAGATACAACATTTTTGCGCCAAGCCTTTTCGTACAAGATACAACGCATTACGGGAAAGCTCCATTCAAGAGTTTTCAAATTTGGCCACCAATAGTCGGAAACTATACATCCTTTTGAGAGAGTGAGTGTGTTTACATTGTTGTTACTTGGGTCATTAAACTTACTGGATGAGCAGTTAAGCTGCCTGGGGCAGTCAGCGGCACTCCTGGCTTGTTCATGATCCAATTAAAAGATTAGTGTCCTCTATTTGGAAAAGGAATTACATAGAGATAACAGGTGTGAGTTGGTAAAGACGAAAAGGATGTTTTATTCTGGCCTCCTGAATTTCAAATACAACATTTTTGCACCCTGACCTGACAATTTTGTAAAAATTACCTATATATTACATGGCTGCATAAAAGTGGAGAATTACAGCTGAGTGGCCTCTAGTGCAACAGCATCCAGTGTAAACAGCAAAAATAGCATCTGGCACGTGATGGTGACTTGACCAGTGAGAATTCGGCTCTGGATCATGAATATGTACAAGTATGAATATGTATGTTATCTCTGTCAGATCCTAGAGCACATCCCCGACCAATTGATGTGTCTGCGAATCTGCCAGAGTCTACTGGCCAAGGAGGGTCCGGATGATCGGATTAGTCTGGCCAGCACGGTGTTCCTGATTCAGTTCATGATGGATCATTTCCTGGACATGATATCCATGGAGGAGATGGAGGAGCTACAGGCTTTGAGTCTAGGAGTCAAGGTACTATACCTTCATTGGATTTTTTCACCAGGGGAATTTTCCAAACCTCTGTTTGGGGTCGTATCTAAATTCATTTTGGTAACAACGGACCATAATTTTATTTTGAGAATATCGTTGTGAAAATGAAACTATGCTTTAACAAAGTAAGACAACAACACTTTCACAAAGTGCAGCAGGATTTTGAGGTATAACCATGGCGTCTTTTTCCATTGCAGGCTTTGCTGTGTTTACCGGAGCCAGAGAGATCAGAATGTGAGGATCTTGTTTCCAAACCGATGCTGATACTGGAACAACTACTCATGAATACCAAGGTAATGTGCATGAGTACTGAGGTAACGCTCATAAACACTGGGTAAACACTCATGAACACTGGGTAAACACTGAAGAACACTGAGGTAACACTTATGAACTCTGGGTAAACACTGATGAACACTGAGGTAACACTGATGAACACTGGGTAAACACTGATGAACACTGGGTAAACACTCATGAACACTGAGGTAACACTCATGAACACTGGGTAAACACTGATGAACACTGAGGTAACACTGATGAACACTGGGTAAACACTGATGAACACAGGTAACACTGATGAACACTGGGTAAACACTGATGAACACTGGCTAAACACTCATGAACACTGAGGTAACACTCATGAACACTGGGCAAACACTCATGAACACTGAGGTAACACTCATGAACACTGAGGTAACACTCTTGAACACAGGGTAAACACTGATGAACACTGGGTAAACATTCATGAACACTGTGTTACCTCAGTGTTCATGTCAAGGTCATTATGGCTAAAACAAAAGAAATGTGGTCCGAGCGACAACTTGAGAAGGACTTGGCATATTTACTCCAAACTGGTGTGTGGATTGGTCTCGGGATCCAAAAGCCTATTGTTTTTGGACCACCTCAGTCAAATGTCAAGAAATAGACTGACCTGCGGGGCATTTCCTCAACTCACCTAGTCTCTTCGTGCCTCCTGGCACATAAGGCCTCCACAACACTGAACCATTCGTCTCTATGTTTGCCTGTGCTTTTAACGTCATTCCATGAGTTGAACCCAGCCTGTTTTTTTCTTTCTCCATCGTTCTTCTCCGAGTTGTTTTCCGTCTACCAACCTTCCTACAGCCTTCGGGCAGCCAGGTTAAAGTGCGGCATTTGTGTTAACCAAACACAACTTTTCTTGTTTCTTACTGCTGCTTTTTTGTTGCTGATGCAGATAGAGCATGCCTCAGCCGTCCTAGACTGTTTGAGACGTGAACTGCAAACCACCAACTTCAGAGGCAGTGAGTTATCTCTACCATCATGCGATGCGTTGGTGGCTAAGTACGCCAAGAAAGCTATTCAGCTAGTTGTTGCTGTACAGAGCCCACCACAAGGTTTGAAACTGTTCAGAATTGTTCATCTGTTTATAAATATTCATATAGAAATATTCATCTGTTTATGAATAGTCACCTGTTTGTGGTCAAGAAATGTTTCCTAGTCCGGTAAACTTTCTATTGTCCTTTTGTTTGTACTCTAACCTTTTGGCAACAGCTCCCATTTTTCGGTACACACTTTCCAACTGGGGGCGTTCGCCCAGGCGGCTACTCGTTTATTATAGGTCTCTGGTTTGAATGTGTGTACCTACCCAGGCACAAACACAAGTAGGTAAACACCTGCAGTCAGGGACCTCCTATTCTCCCTCTTTTGTTTAGTATTTAAACTTTTTGGCCACAGCATCCATTGATTTTGTACACACTCTTCAACTTGGGACCTTCACCCAACAAGGAACCCTATTGTTCCTTTTGTACAGTTGTGTCACCATGCATGACCCTTGCAGTTCAACAGTTTCAGACTGATCGATCAACTCGCTGGAAAATGTTACTAAGTCCAGAAGAAGGGTTTAAGCGGATCTTTCATTTGACACAGCTTTCCTCACCACCTAATGGTGTTTGTCTCTCCTGACAGATCTGGATTGTACGATGCGCCCCGTATCAAGCCTGAGTGTTACATCCCCAACGTCTGGGTACAGAAGAAACCGTGGTCGATCGAGTGTATCATCTATGTTATCTACAGTGAGCTCTCCAACCTCCCCACCATCATCACAGTCTATACCTGTTCCTAATGAAAGAGGTGGGTAAATTAAGGTCTTCAAGGGTCATTTAGAACCAGCAGGGTCATGGCCAGGCAATAAAGAACCGAGCCGAAGGCAAGGTCCTTTTGGGCATGGCCACGACCCTGCAAGGTTTAAAATGGCCGTCCAAGACTGAGTCACTGCTCTTTTATTCCCGTCCATACATGTGTCATAAATACTTTTCCGTTAAAAACATCCACACCTTGAAAAAAAGAAAACCTTGAAAAGTTTAGAACAAATCTGACAGTTTAGCCATGGCTCGCCTCGACTGCGTAGTGAATATCTCTCCATGTTGTGCGTAAAAAGCTCCTTGCACAAGTTTCAAACTTCCGCACTTAAATTTAAAAATAAATTGCATGCAAACAACTTAAATTGGGCTGTGAAGTTTCTGCGAATGGGGGGGCTAAACATAGAGGGCAAATGAATGGAAAAGAATCCACAGTGCACTTTCCTTTTTTGGATAAAAATAGTAAAAACTTTTCCAATAATTTATTATTCAACTATTGAATATGCTTGCCCGGTCTGGTATTCAAGCCTTAATATTGTCTCAGCTTGGATGCCTAGAAAAGTTGCAGCGCAAGGCCCTTCGAATTATCTTGACATAGGATTACTGTAAAACTAAGTCTTTTGCAGAAATATATTCCCAGCTTGGCCTCCCTGCCATGGATGTGAGACTTGAGCAGCTCTTCATTCATTGTGGTAAATCACTCCTCACCTCTGACAGATATAAACAATGGCTTCCCCCACCTAGAAATAACAACTTGAGAAATTCTGATAAACTTTGCTTAGTTAAGTGTAGGACAAACCGGTTTAGAAACAGTTGCATCCCCGCCCTAGTTGAGCTGCTCAATCATCAATAATTTGACTGGCCTGTAGATAATTTGTATTCATTGTGTAAAATTGTTTATTGCATATCTTCTTTCAGTTTTTAAATTTTATATTTTAATAGTCTCTATTTTTAAAGTCTCTTATTGTATACTTGTTCTTGGTTTTTACTCTTTGACGTTTGAATGTATTCTTATATTGTAACTTAAACGCAATTCAGCCTTTTGGCTGCAAAGTTTGATTTTTAAAAAACCAATAGTAATAATAATAATAACTCATAATTTAAATTGAACAAATTAATTTTGATTGTAATCCTCCCGTCCTACGATTCACAGATCTCAGCTCTTTTGCTATTTTTTTAAAGCTTTGTTGAACCATTTCATAAAAACAAAAATCTAGAAAATGTTCTACTGACCTTTTTAAATATTTAATATTATTTAATGCTTTTACTCAATATGTATAGCACCCAGCCCCACTCCATCAGTTCAAAGTGTGTCCCGGGGTCTCTCCCCGCGTGGCCAGTCTCCACGTTTGAGTTCGTCATTACGTAGGATGTCGGTGCCATCATCATCTACAGCATCAGACGCTGTCTCTATCACAGGAAGTATAGCGCCCTCTACCAGCACAACCATCACTCCCATCCAAGAAGGGCTACCCACCTCGCCACCGAAAAGAGACAGTTGGGTACCAGACACTAAGGTGACACACTGTATGGTATGCAAGGAAGAGCGATTCAGCATGGTGAGTAGTCTGATACCCTAACCAAAAGACGCTTTAAGAAAAATGTTGTTCATTGCATGTGATATTTCCTTAGTGAACAAAATCTTAGATTGGCTGTTGCTTATTTTATTTTTTTTTTCATTCAAATTTGCGTAAGATGTGAAACTTTGCTTGGTGGGAATACAATCTAGTGAGGTTTGCAGTAACACCATGTACATGAATCTCTGGTCCTGAAAAAAAATGACTTGTTAAACCACTGGTTCTTTCCGAGATTCACTCGACTGTGCAAAGTTACTGATATTTGAAAACTTGAATCAATTTTGCAACCCCTTTTGTAAGTGATCGAAAGAAGTTGAAAACTTTCGAAGAAGTTTAAGCTTTCACAGGTTTGTTCTATCATGTATATGGAGGGTCACATGAAGAGCGGATACTGGCTTTTGACAACCATTAATGTTGGCCACGTTCATAATGCAACATACTTGTGAGGGGAAATAATGTTTGAAGCTTTGCATGGTGTGGAAGAAGTAGCTATAAATAGTAAACCTACCGGTACAACCATTCGTTAAATCTCCTATGGGAGGAGTAGTGGCTCTGAAAAGAGCCAGTGTGGTCTCGACGTTTCAAACAGTAAACTCTGATCATCTTCAGGAGAAACAAAGTGTACGAAACTGTACAAATAATAAACACAATCACAGTGTCAGAAATAGTACGCAAGCAAAGTATACTCTTTGAAAAATCGAGACCACACCAGCTCTTTTCAGAGCCATTACTCCTCCCAAAAGAGATTTTACACATGGTTGTACCCGCAAGTTTACTATTTATAGTTACTTCTTAGACTTGTAGTAGAAATCTTCATCAAACCTTCAGAAAGGTCAATCAAATGTACTGTGAACCATTCAAGGATATCACACAGATCCACATAGGCGTTGCACTTTCCACCGAGAGACTCAAACTGATCGTTCTTATTACAGTTCAACAGACGTCATCATTGTCGTCGTTGTGGTCGTGTTGTCTGCTGGCGATGCTCTCAGCTGAAGGCAGTGGTGGAGGGTTACGGTGACACTCCAGTCAGAGTCTGCGATCAGTGCTATCAGGCATTCATCATGCCAAGGTAGGATCACAGTTGACTTCAGGTGATTGTAGCAGGAACAGAATGCCACAGTGTCAGCAGTGGTGGAAAAGGCTGATTTCAATGTCAATAGTGTATAAATTTGTTTGTCTTTTTTAAAGGTAGGGTTGTAGAGTGTTAAATACTCCAAAAAAGAATAAACACAAATCCTGTTAAAAAAAATTCACGGGCATAGTACTCGGGTGGGATTTGAACCCCACAACCTTTGCCATTTGTTGTAATTTTTTTTAGACACCATAGGTAATTCAACATTACTGATTGTCTCTTTTCCTCATTCTTGCAGACCGCAGCACGGGAATTCATCTTCTCAGATTCTTGAACGACGACGCAAAGTCAGACATCCAGGTCAGAAAAATTACAATACATTTATTTTTTATTTTTATTTTCAGACAAGCATTATGATTGATAATAATCAAGAAAAAACCCCAGGTTTTTATCCAAGAAAATTTGTTTGATCTAACAGCCTACGGATTGTAAAGTTAACATTAGTGCTGCTCTGGAAGAATATATCCTTCTGAAATTCAAGAGCAATAAATTGTAAATGCATCGATAACAAATGTTTTTTGCTAAAATTTATATATTTTAAAATATCAGGGAGTCGTAGACAGTCGCCCAGCAGCAGGGGAGCATCGCCGAGCTTCCGTGTCTCCCCTAACTCATGGCAGCAGCGTACACCCGTACCTGACTCCAGTCTGATTAGTGAACACTCTGGAGGATCTGAAACACTTTATATGGAAATCATGGAGTGGAAGTTAACATTGGATAACGCCATGAACACGTTTATCGGAGAAGACTTCTACTATGAACAGGTAAGCGCCGAGTTGGACAGGTTAAACTAATAGTTGACTAGTCGGTGATGTTAGTCTACCAGTAACTAGTAGCTTTGTAGATGAACAAGTTGGACAGGTAACTAATAGATTGGTAACTAATAGACTAAAACTATTGGTTGACCTCAATCTACCAATAACTAGTAAACTAGATGAGCAAGTTGGAAGGCAGACTAGTAGTTGAGTAGTGGTCGATCTCTATCTAGCAATAATTAAACAAGATTAAAGGTTTGACTAACTAATTCTTGACTAGTGGTTGATTTCAATCTTCTAATAACTAGGCTAGTTTAACATATGAAACGTTGGACAGCACACTGATAGCCCACGAGTGGTTGATCTCGATCTACATGTGTTGTGTTCATACGAATTCTCCATTTTTGGTTCAAAAACTGTCAAAATTGAGAAAATAGCAGTTAAAAGTTGCTTTTATTGTGTATTTTGTGAATACTGTAGGATGGAAAATATTTGACTCTTCCAAAAATCAATGATATACATGTTACATTGACCCCTTGCATGAACGTCAAGCGTGGCACGCACGCCACACTCAGACCTGTAGGAGTCAACTTGTTAACACGTAAACGCCATGTCACCTAAAATGCACACGACACTGTACACATGGGGACATTGACTCCCAAAATGGCCCAACCAAGATTGTTGTGATGATGACGCCGGGTGAATTGAAACAATAACTTTGCTATTCTCGTTTTTTTGTCCAGGCACCGAGTACTTCCGTCTGCCTGTCCATTCTAGATCTCCACAGTGATCCTAGAACCTGCGGCGCCCTCATACTACAGATATGCCGAGACTTGTCCGAGTATCTCAGGCCGATCCGACCCGGAGTGCCCAACCCTGAAGTAGACTATAACCTAATCATAAGGTAAGGCTGTATCCGAATTGCCGGCTACAGTTACGGCTACGGATACGGCTTAATATCTCGTCATCATGGATTGAAGTTATGATAACAAAAGCCAAATATCGAGAGTTTCGTCCAAAGAAACTAAGCCCATGAAGTTACATAAGATTGCATGTTTTATTACATCCACACGTATCGATCGCCGTGCGCAGACGGACGGCATGTTCCTAAGGCAAGGCCACAATTTTGTCCACTTTCAGGGGCACAGTGTTCACCCCTAATTTTATATTTTGTATTTATTTAATTTCGTGTGTGATATAAACCTATAAATTATGAGCAAACTTGCATCTATAGGTGTGCATCCTTTACAGTTTTAACTGGAAAAACTTTCCAATTCATAGGACCGTTAACGAGTGATAACTTGCCATGTTTGTTATTCACCCCATAGTATGATGAAGACGCTCCTGTTCAACGCCAAACTGAAGTTCATGACGGACGGAGACAGCAGTAGCATTGAACTGTGTGACAGTTACCAAAGCTTCATTGATCTACTTAGTCTCTTTGTCAGCAGTAATAGCACCGATATACCAAGTATTCAGCAACTCTCTAATACGGACTCTGCAAGGTGAGCCTTGAATGGAGGTTATATCATTCGTAAGGATGGTTCTTAATGCTATAAGTTTAATGTGAGCAGATGTACACTCCTCGATACATCAATAAGATACAAGGACTTTGTTTAATCTAACCACTTCATGTCGGTATTAAAAAAGCTTCCCCTTGCTTCTGCATGGTATTATTTTTCGGAATTTTTCGGAGCTTCCAAAGTAATTTCTGTTTGGTAAATCATTTTCACAGTGAGGCTTTGACTGAATAAAGTAAAGACAACAAACGCCCTCATAAAAAGCAAAATAATTTGTTGTTATCTTTCGGAATGTCTTCATCTTGAATTGGCCCGAATCGGCCATGGTATGCTGAAATCTTGGACTTGCCTCCCATATGCTGAATACAATGATAAACAATGGTGGTAGCATATCGGTGTCACATAATCCTTGTTTGTACAACAAAGGGACCAAGGTCTGGAATCGGGGACTACACAATAGCCCCTGGGAAAAAGGGAGATTTAGAGTATGAATTCAAGTACCCTTTTCCGCTCTTTGAACGGAGACAAAACATAACACTAAACTTCTTGTGACTTTCAAATGTTGCATATCTTGATCTCACGTCAATGTTGTATTTGCAGACAAGTGCGAGACCGTTTGGTTCTCGCCGAACGGCTTTCCCTGGCGAGCGAAGTATCAACCAAGTGTATGCTGGATACATCTGCTGTGTGGTCGGCATGGGGAATGAGCTGCCTGAGGGCAGGGGACTATCAGGGAGCCAGGGAAAAATTTGTCAGAATTCTCAAGGTACGGAATTTGAGGAAACACCGTTTTTTGTCGTCATTGTACTTTATAAGAAGATGGTTTTCACAGGTTTTATATATGGAATTGAGTTGTATTGGGTTTGACTTCAACCTCATACTGTCTGACTATTCAATACCATCCAACTGTGGGTTTGAATGATAGGCAGGAGGGTTAAAAGATAAAATTTTATGATTTTTTCAAGAGGTAACCATGAATAGTAGACTTGCTGGTGCAAACGTGGGTAAAAAATTAATCTCCTGAAGACGAGCAGAGTATACTGTTCGAAACACTGAGACCACACCAGCTCTTTTCAGAGCCAACACTCCTCCCTAAAGAGGTTTTACCCATGATTGTACCCCCAAGTTTACTATAGTTACTTCTTATTTTCCACACCATGCAAAGCTTCCCTTATAAAACACCCCTTATGATTTTTTTGTGTTCTTGTTTAACCCCGAAGAAGTCACACACCTCAAACTAATTGTAACAGTACAACCGAACATCTCTGATTTCACTGATAAAATTGATATGTTTGTGATATTTCAATGCGCGGGAAATGCATTGTTTGAAGTTTAAATATGTATAGTATTAGTGTAATTTTTTGAAATGTTTTTGTTTGTTTGCTGTAGGCACCAAGCGACAAGAATTCCATGTCTCCTGCTTCCAAGCTGGTATCTGATATCATTCAGCATCTGGAGATGTCTGCTTCTCAAGCAGATACTGTATGTAGTCATAATATTTATACTTGGCAACAAATTCAAATATACGTAACTCCCCCCCCCCCCCCCAAAAAAAGTACAGTGATTAAGTTTGCTGTTTTCAGAGTCCTTGGCTTCACAACCAGAATAAATGAAGTGAAGTGAATTGAACAAGTTGTGACATACAAATTGTATGTGGCTACTGGCTACATGAACTCGTGTCGGGTCTTGACAATAGCTCATTTGTATCTTTTGACTAATTGGACTGAACAAGGACTTTTTTCGGTGCGTACATTTTATCTTGTGTGCTGCACGGACATAGATGTGCATTCTCGTTATTTCATCATTGTTTTACCACTAAGATGACGGCGTGATGACGTCAGTGTGCATGGTTTATACATTGCTGCTGGTATAGATAGGGCAAAAACAAAAATCAGTGTGATTTATTTAATGTTATTTTAATTTTTTGCTTTTTTAAGGTTCAAGCGATCTTGAATGCTTCAGCTTCATCTATCAGAGATTTCATCGCAGAACCTCAAAATGTAAGCACAGGTTTTAATCTTTAAAAACTTGTTTAGTATCTTCTAGAAGTGCTAGCAGAATTACTTCAGGGGTTTCCCTTAACTTTTTTTTCCACTCGCCCGCCGGACGAGTCAACCAAAATTTTGGGTCGCCGCAAGTTTTTTCACTCGCCCGTATGTTATGCACACAATTTTCGTAGCATTTAAAAAAAAAAAAAAAAAAAAAAAAAAAAAAAAAAGCACACACACACACGGAAATTTCCGTTTTTCGACCTTCTTATCCCCTAATTTCTTCCCTTAATAATCCTTTTTTCATCAACTACCATTTTCATGGATTTTTGATTTGAGAATCGGTTTTATAGAACTTCTTTTGCAATGAAATCTTCGTGTTAACGATCAACCGACGACGCACGATGGAGAAAAAAAGCAATGAACTTTGCCCTGCAACGCCCTCTATCGGCAAAAGTTGTCGATGCTGGAATAGCCTTAACCCAATGCTGTGTATAGTACAGAATCCGCGGGCGTGCGCGCCACAATGTGCAGCATTTCTTTACTCGACTCGTGAACGTGTACAGAGTTGGAGGCTAGCCAAGCTTTCTTATGAATATGTAGTTTTTAACGGGCCAATCACAGCGTGCGGAATGTTGGTTAGGATGGACTTTGGACCTGCTGTTGTACTGTACAATACACCATGTGCTGTGTGCGTGCGTGGTTGGACTACAGGCGGGCGAGCGAACGTTGTGGGGCCTGTGTATACTCGCTACCATTACCATGTGGTTATGTGCGTGCGTGGACTACAGGCGGGCGAGCGAACGTTGTGGGGCCTGTGGATACTCGCTACCATTACCATGTGGTTATGTGCGTGCGTGCGTGTTTTACTTATGAACGATCGTGATCGCGATCGCGATCGCGATCGCGGCCACATTAAATCTAGCAAATGTAAATACTTCCCAAACCATTTTACGAACTTAGAAATAATCTCTCTCTGGGATTTTACCACTGTACCCCTCATTTATTGCGAAAAGGAACAAATTTTTGACTCGCCCGGCGGGCTAGTAAAGGAAGGGTTTTGACTCGCCCGCCGCTGTTTTCACTCGCATTTGGCGACCGGGCGACCGCTAATTTCGAACCCTGTACTTGATTTGTGAATAATTCATGCAATGTTTGCAATGATACATATATGCTGCCATAAATGTCACTCTGCGTCTTGAATGCTGAATATGAAAGTGATTGCATATTTGACTGACTTATGGTTTGCACAAATAGAAACATTAAAACAAATTTAATTAATTAAATCTTACCCAGTCAGTGTTCCTTGTTGTTTTTTCTTGATATTTGAAATAACAAGTCGCATCCACTTAAGGTGATCCCTCTGCTGCCGCTTCCCAGGTTGCGTCGTAAACTTGGGTGTGATCCCTGGCTACACGGCAGTTTGATTGTATCTTGTTTGTCATTCCAGGCTCCCTTCTCCTCCAGTGCAGCGCTAGACAACCCAGCCCTTCAGGAATGCCACTATTACATTAATACATACTGCCCCCACATCGCTATGGTTCAGTTTTACCGTAGACACAACAGGTTACCTCTTGCTGTATCCTACATTCTCAGTCAGGTATGTACACGTATACACCCCTATATAGACAAACACTTATTTGCATATTGATCACATGACTGTGTGTCAAACTTTTGCCTGCATAGAAAAATTGCATTGCCACCTGCATCATTTGACCCTGAATTTGACTTTGTATTTGTTCCTATTTGACCCTTTATTTGACCATGTATTTGAACCTGTAAATGACCTATTTTATCTTGTATTTAAACCGGTGTATTACCATATATTTGATCCTGTATTTCACAATGTATTTGCCCTGTATTTGAGCTTGTATTTGATCTTGTATTTAACCATGTACTTGACTGTTTTGACCTTGTATTAGTGCTACATTTGATCCTATATTTGACCCTGTATTTCACCCTGTATTTAATCCTGAGTTTGACCTTGTATTTAACCCTTGTATTTGATCTTGTATTTGATGCTTTTTTACCCTGTATCTGACACTATACTTGACCCTATATTTGACCCTGTATTTGGCCCTGTATTTGACCCTATATTTGACCCTGTATTTCACCCTATACTTGACCCTGTATTTGACCCCGTATTTGATCCTGTATATGGCCTTGTACCTAATCTTGTATTTGATGCTTTATTACCCTGTATTTGACATCATATTTGACTCTATATTTGACCCTGTATTTGAAATTGCATGGAACCCTGTATTTGACCCTGTTTTGGCCCTTTATATTTGATCGTGTTTTTGATGCTTTATTACCCTGTATTTGACATCATATTTTACCCTGTATTTGACCCTGTACTTGACCCTGTTTCGACCCTTTATATTTGACCTTTTATTTAACGCAATGTTGACCCTATACCTGACCCTATATTTTACACTGTGTTTGACCATGTATTGATATTTCTTCTCTTCCCACTTACAGTTTGATAGATAAGTTCTCTTGAGTGTCATTATTTTTTATTGATTGATTAATTGATTGATTGATTGATTGATTGATTGTTTGATTGATTGATTGTATTATTGATTGACTGATTGACCGATTGATTGAACATTTGGTTGATTGAAATTGATAACTGTTCTTTTTAATTCCATAATCATGTTTGTAAATATCAAGTATGTTTTCACTGAAATGCATATTTATTAAGTAAGGCCAATGTGTACTTTGCAAGAAACCCTCCCATATCCTCTGAAACCCCTCCCCCTCTTTGGCAAACTCGTCACCCGAATGTTTGGGCTTAAAGACAAGATTGTTATGTTCGATGATAAACAATTGTTACTTTGACCTTGCAGTACCACAACCTTCAGAGTCAGACAATTCCGTTAATATGATTTTGAAAGATTTGGGAATGTAACGATTGACCTTCAAAGTTTTTTCGTTTTTTTAAAATGATTCATGTTTGATTGACCATGTAGCATTGCTCGAGTGATGTTTTCCTAGAAGGTTTACTGGTTCCCTGTATAAAGCACGGTAACCTACATGACCTTCAAAGCCAGATGTTACGTCAAGACCCAACACTGAATGCATGGAACCAGTACCTGACTGCCTCCTGTCGATACCTGAACACACAAAGCTTGGCTCATGTGCTCTACGACATGCAGCTCTTTATGAAGGTAAATATCACACAATTGTTAGGTAGTTATTTTCTGGTAAGGATTGCTGGAGCACCACATAAATGAGAATAATCTCTCCATGAGTTATGGAGGTTCTTTTCTTAAAAAAGAACCATTGGTGTAGAAACTTGACATTTCGATCAGTATGCTCTAATGGTCTTCAGGATAAAGTTGGACTCTGATGCCGCATGCTGTTTAAGTACTGTAGTTGAGGATTGCTCTAAGATGTGCGAGGGCTGGAAAGCAGTTTTCAAACAAATTTTAACTCAGTATTTTGGTGGCAGCGATGGAACGACAAAAAAAGAGGATAAGAGCAATTTTTCATATCTCTTTCTTGAATATCTTTTCTGCCTCATCCTTCAGGATTTTGTCCGAGCCTCCATGACATGTATCAAATTCTACCAGTCCGGAGCACGGTCCTATTCAGACCTGTTTGACCGTCTCCAGTACCTGACTAAAGCCAAGGTTCACATGAAAGCTGTGTTTGAAGAGAAGGAATGGGAAAGTGTTCCCAGACCTCCGATGTCGACCCCGTCTCCTAAAGCTAGCGCTCCATCATGGGGACCAGCCAGCGATGCTAACATCAGATTGATGATGTCCGTGTCACAACTTACCAAGTGAGCTTCTGCTTTCTTAAAAACGTTTCCTTACCCTATTCATCACTATCCCTTCGACCCCGCCTCTGCTGCTGGGCGACACACCCCTCAGTATCATGGTGTTATGTTGTTTTGTTTGAAGTAAATTACCATGCGAGTGTAGTAAATAGCCATTTACAAGTTATATTTTAATAACATCTGGTACAATGACTTGTTTGATTACAAGTTGCTGCTTGAATTTGAATTCCTCAGACTATTGAGACAGTTGCTACATCACATGATTCGGAACGAGCATTTGCGTAGTTACGTAAGAGATGGCGAACACGCATGAATGTGCATGGAACAACGGTACCAGGTTTTGCTCATCTGGAGGTTGCTACACAAAAGCTTGCCTCGAACCAATTGACATAGCAACTGTCTCTATAGTCTGAGGAATTCAAATTTATGCGGTAACTTGTGACTAAGCAAGTCATGGTACCAGTCTTGTCCAAAGCTAACTCACAAAAGGCTTATTAAGCATGTTTAATAATAGTGCCATATGAATATGAAAATATGAAGCAAAGCTTACTGGTCTTGGTCGTTTCCTCTCTTTTGTATATTGCAAAGTTGCATGTCTGACTTGTCATGGTATGCAAAGCCAGGTATGTGGAAGAGGCAGTTCCCCCCCCCATCCTCTCGACCGACCCCCACGAAATATTCCTGTACTCTGACATACTCTTTTTTCATGTACTAAAGCTCTCTCTCCCCCAGCCCAAATCCTCTATAAGATTACTGAGATTCCCAGAACCTAGGACAACACAATGGGATTTGGGGGATTACTAGGATAGTGGGTTGCAAGTTACTGCCATGGACTTATGAAGGAATTGCCATGACAAAAGAATAATATTGATGTTTGTTTGTTTGTTTGTGATGTTCACAGTCACATGAACACCATCTCCTTACAGATCAAGGTGACCAAGTTTCTTCACGGGATGCTTTCATCTGGCAAGACGTCTCTGTCAGGGTCAGCTGCATTAACATCACAGGGAGCATCAGGCCAGCAGTCTAACTCTATTCCACAGCTACCAACTCTCTTTGGTAACAGCAAGGTCAAGGCTGAGGTTGCCTACAGGGTCAGTCCTTCATTATTATTAGTAGTAGTATATGTAGTAGTAGCAGTTGTAGTGGTAGAAGTAGTCAGTAGTGTTAGTAATAGTAGTTGATATTAGTGGTAGTAGTAGTAGTGGTAGTAGCAGTAGTAGCAGTGCATGTAGTAGTAGTAATATTAGTAGCAGTACTGGTAGTAGTACTAGTCAGTATTAGTGGAAGTAGTGGTGGTAGCAGTAGTTGTGGTAGTAGTAGCAATAGCTGTGGTAGTAGTAGCAGTAGTTGTGGTAGTAGTAGCAATAGCTGTGGTAGTAGTAGCAGTAGTTGTGGTAGTAATAGCAGTAGTTGTGGTAGTAGTAGCAATAGCTGTGGTAGTAGTAGCAGTAGTTGTGGTAGTAGTTGTGGTAGTAGTAGTAGTAGTGGTAATAGTGGTGGTAGTAGTGGTGGTAGTAGTAGTAGCATTTATTATTATATCTTTCGGGTAACGAAGTTGAAGAGCCTTTAGAAGTGACTGGCTCTGTGGCTCTGTACCCCACAGACCTGAAGATACCTGTGTATAGAGGATGTTGAGGACATCGTTACAGGAAAGCTCCATTAAAAAAAGAGGCTCAAATGAAACATCATTTTCGTCCGACAGCTCACACCTGTTATCTCCATGTACTTGCTTTTCAAAACAGTGGACATAATTGGATCACGCACAAACTTCTCATCCATTAAGTTTAATGACCCAAGTAGTTCAATGTAAACACACCTAATGGGTGAAAAGGATGAATAGTTTCAGAATTTTGTGGCCGAAACTCAAAATATTCTTTAATGGAGCTTTCACGTAATGTGTTCAGTTTCAGATGTTGGAGGGAAAACCCCAAATGGGGAAAACCCACACAATCAGGTCAGGACTGAAAACCCAATCCACATGCAAGGCTCCCGTCTGAGGTGGGATTCGAACCGGGTTCCACGGAGGTGAAAGGCAGGGAAGCATCCTGTATGCAAACTTGAATGCCCCTTTCCTTTCGTTTTAGTTCAGCACCCGTTAACTATTGATATGAAGATGTATTTGTTGGTTCTGTGAGTATTTTGGGGGGTATTTTTTATAATGTCATTATTTTGACATTTCAAAAAATAGAAAAATACTCTCAGCAACCACAAATACATTTTCATATCAAATTCATCCACTTCAAATGTTGCTTTGCTTTGTTTCTTTGGCTGTATTTGCTATTCATGTTGGTTTTTATTTTGATTATTTTTTTATATATATTTTTTTCTTATTGACTATGTTGTAGCACTTAACATTCTTATTCCTGTTAATCTAACTGTTATCCCATTTTACCACATGTGGTATTTCTTTCTTTGGTGACTTTATTTTCATGTCAGTATTATTAAAGAGGGCTAAGTTAAGCTGCTCATAATATTATTTCTTTCCTGTTATCATGAAATTGTCTTGTGGCATTGTTTGGAAGCTTTTAGTGCTGTGAAGCACCGCAGATCATTTCAGTCAGCCGATGGCACTGTACACATCTTCATTACTCCAAGTATTTCAGTGTAATGATCATTTGTTATTAAGAATGTTATTTTGAATATTTGTCATGTTTTTTTTTCTTTCTAGTTTGTGTTTACTTGTTTTTGTTTCAGTAAGTTTTATATGCTATGTATGAGGACAGTGGAAGGATTCCTGGACAAACTCTCAATTGACTGACAGTAGGCATCGTTTGAATTTGTAACGAGTTTAACACATTGGGTCATTGCAGGTTGTCTTGGCTGGTTCCAATGTAAATGATGGCTTCCAACTTGCATTCCAGATAATACAGGTAAGTGACCACCGTGGAGGTAGAAATTAAACCTCCATGGTGAACCATACTGTGTATTAACACTTTGAACTATTCAATATCTTCCACTTTCATGGTTTTAAGTTATGGATAAACTGTTTCAGCCTGTAATATGATACCAGGTGGTGAATGCATCCACACAGTACACAGTCAACCTTCCTTCTGCCTGACCATTCAATACCATCCGCGGTGGCTTTGAATGATAGATAAACTATGCCAGCCTACAGTATGATATCGTATAGTAAATGCAACTACGCAGTACACAGTCAACCCTCCTGCTGTCTGACCATTCACTATGGTTTGAATGACAGATAACTATCCCAGCCTACAATATGATGTCATGTGGTGAATGCATCTACACAGTACACAGTCAACCCTCCTACTCTCTGACCATTCACTGTGGGTTTGAATGACAAATAACTATGCCGTCCTACAATATAATATCATGTAGTGAATGCATCTACACAGTACACAGTCAACCCTCCTACTCTCTGACCATTCAATGTGGGTTTGAATGACGGATAACTATGCCGTCCTACAATATGATATCATGTAGTGAATGCATCTACACAGTACACAGTCAACCCTCCTACTCTCTGACCATTCACTGTGGGTTTGAATGACAAATAACTATGCCGTCCTACAATATGATATCATGTAGTGAATGCATCTACACAGTCATGTACAGAGTATTTGGCTGAATGTTTTCAACTGGTTTTTAGTCAACTCACTAGAAAGTGTTCCCAAGAGAGTTTAGCTAAAAGCTTATGGCCTGATCAGACTCCCTGTAAGCACGTGCAGAATACTCGAATGCAGGTGTCAGTTGTGATTAACCTTACTCCGACATAGTACAAATTCTATATGCACCGAAGGCACACGAATCAGACAAACTTGAACAAAATTGCACATCCAAGATTTGGAGCTGAGTGTAGGTGAGATGTTGAAAGTTACTCTGGGTTCTAAATGGGAAGCTCCCAACCCCTTGCCCCCTTGCTGGTTACACCACTGCAGCCAAGCTTGGCGAACTCATGGCTGTAGCATGATGTTACGTTTTCTTTCATGTCTGTATTCAGGATTTTCGTCTCCCAGACACGTTGATATACAGCAAAATCGGCCGCAATCTCGCCACTCAACACAAGTACAAAGACATCCAGCAGCTGCTTACCAGCGTGCGGGGTACCGGTCTGGCAAATGACCAATGCTGTGACGAGATTCTAGATGCGTGCGTCAGGGTACTGGCTAATGAGAGTGGCCAGGCCAAGGAGGTCGAAGGACTAATCAAACTTATTAAGAGCGACACCAACAAGGTACCTGGAAATTCTTGCAACCCAGAATTGTATTGGAATTTAAAAATGTTTTGGTATTTCAAACTTTCAGGTGCTCAAAAGTTTGAATTTTTTAATTTATTCAAAATTTGATAGCAATCAAGTATTTCACTTGTTCAGTTATTTGGAAGTAACCACCTCCAAAACTTTCACACACACCCCCCCCCAAAAAAAAAAATACACACAAAAAATACACCAAAAATACACAAAAAAGCAAAATCAACCTGAGTGCTTGTTTACATTTTTTCATCATTTATTTTGTTCTCAATTGATGTATTCCCTCTGTCGAATGTAACTTTAGGAATATCAAAATTTTAAGCATATTTTAAAGTTGTACACAGCCTCTTACCTCCCCCCTCCCCGCTCTTTATATGAACATGAAAGTGTTGACAACTTTAGAATGCTGTTAATATTGAAACGTACTTATGAGAAAGCTTTCTAACTGTGTCTAAAATGTTATGACTGGTCAAAACTACATCTTCCCAATACTTGCTCTGAACTACAGCTCAAAAATTACCCCGGTTTAAGACAATGACAACCTGAACTCCCCAAGTTTGATATTTATCTTAAAGCTTAGTTTTGATAAATTTTGTGGAATTGTTGGTTTTTGCCTAGATTAATGCTCTGATGCTCTGCAGTAAATTAAAGTCAGCTTATCTCATAGCTGTGAAGGCAGAACGGGTGGAGGACGTGGAACGCATCCTCCATGCTGCACAGCGTGCTGGTCCTTCACAGGCACAGATGAAAACCATCTGTGAGACCTGGCTGGCTTCTCAACAAGAGAAACGAAAGAGAGAGATGAAGACTAAGGAACTTCTCATGAGGAGCAAACAAGAGAGAAGGTAGTGACGCTTGAAGATGAAAACCATCTGTGAGACCTCTCTAGCTTCTTGACAAGAGAAACGAAAGAGAGAGCTGAAGACTAAGGAACTTTTCATGAAGAGCAAGCAAGAGAGAAGGTAGTGAAGCTAGAAGATGAAAACCATCTGTGAGACCTCTCTAGCTTCTCAACAAGAGAAACAAAAAAGAGAGATGAAGACTAAGGAACTTTTCATGAGTCGCAAACAAGGGAGAAGGTAGTGATGCTAGAAGATGTGAGCCATCTGTAAGACCTGACTGGCTTCTCATTAAAAAGAAACGAAAGTGGGAGCTGAAAACTAACAAACAAACTTCTCGTGAGGAGCAAGCAAGAGAGAAGGTAGTGACAGTAGAAGATAATAACCATCTGTGAGACCTGGCTGGCTTCTTACCAACAGAAATTTAAGAGATCGAAAGCAAGCAAGAAGGTAGTGAAAGTAGAAGGTGAGAAATGCTGGTAAAACCTGGCTAGCTTCTCATCAAGGGAATGTAAGAGAGAGAGATGAAGACTAAGGAACTTCTCACGAGGAGCAAGCAAGAAAGAAGGTAGTGAAAGTAGAAGGTGAGAAACGCTGGTAAAACCTGGCTAGCTTCTCATCAAGGGAATGTAAGAGAGAGAGATGAAGACTAAGGAACTTCTCACGAGGAGCAAGCAAGAAAGAAGGTAGTGAAAGTAGAAGGTGAGAAACGCTGGTAAAACCTGGCTAGCTTCTCATCAAGGGAATGTAAGAGAGAGAGATGAAGACTAAGGAACTTCTCACGAGGAGCAAGCAAGAAAGAAGGTAGTGAAAGTAGAAGGTGAAAAACGCTGGTAAAACCTGGCTAACTTCTCATCAAGGGAATGTAAGAGAGAGAGAGAGATGAAGATATGAGGTGCCTATACCTTCTGTATGTTAGAGCATCCCAGTAAGGCCAGAGGTACTTAAAATCACAGCTAAGTTCATCAATTAATCGAAGAAATTGTGGGATTACAATTGTCATCTTGACCTTTAACTTAATGCTGTAGGGTGAAAGGCAAGCTTTTAATGCCATAAAGTATTAGTTCAAGTAGAGGTGTACTAACGCGAAGCGTTACTCTTGGTGAAGGACCATAAACAATTTGTAAAATGGCAATAAGCCATGTGGGAGTTAGATTTGAAAAGGTGTCTGGTGCCTTGTTCAGTCACAAGAGAACACTCAATTTGAATTCATCAGACTACATCCAGTGTGGCTATGCCACATGGTTCGGGGCAAGCTTTTTGCATTTGCAACCTCCAGAGTAGAAAAGACCAGTGCCCTTGTGCCACACACGTTTCACTATGAATTGTGCATGGGTGTATGTTGTCTCTCATGATACTACAGGAAATCTTACCCCTAACAATGGGACACAGCAACAGTGAATAATAGTCTCTTGATGTTATGTGACATAACAACACCGGATTTAGTCTTAGATGGTCGAGAAAGTCATATTGAGCATTCACGTGTAACCGAACAAGTCATTGTACCAGACACTATTTAAATCTATTTAAATATGCTTATTTAATATGCATTTATTTGAAAATTTTGATAAACAGAAGTTGCTATGACAATGTGTATAATGCCATAAGACATTTGTATTGTTATTTGATGGAAATTACTATTATCGGCTACGAAGGAAACTTTTTTTCAAACATTCCTGTCAACTTTAACATTCCAACAGCTCTAACTGCCAACATTAAAACTGCAAGTAGTTAAGAAGACAGTAGTAAGGCCTTTTTGCCTACAGGTGACCTCAATATCCTCCTTTCCTATGTCACTCCACGCCAAATTGTTTGGAATTGGATAAGATTGGAATGCCTGAACCTGTGATAAGCAAATGCCAACAGCCCTCGGTCCTTCTGATTCCTTCATTTTGCCAAAGAGGGGAGTACAGGGTTTGGGAGGGTGAGGGTTTTTAAAGATCTAGAGTGGTTGATCGACTGGCGGGATTGAATCTGTTTCTTAAAAGGAAATTGCACCCAAAAAATTTAATGATTAAATCAGTCTTCCTTCTTCTTCTTTTTTTTAATTAAGTGCAATACTTCTGGGCATTTGTTGTAAACAGAAAAATATTTTTAATAATTCTGATTAGTTATTAAGAGTTCTGATTAGTTATTGGAGATTTCTATTAAAGATGCTTTCTGATATTTTCTGATGCTTTCTCTTTTTACCGATGGTTTGTTTTGTTCGAATATAACTTTTTTTCCTTCAAACAAAAATGGTTTCTTGTTTGTGATAAATGTTCCTCCTCATTGGTCTTATTGACCCAGATCAACTGACGTCATCACCTACGTCATACCTTGCCTGGGCCATATGGAAGTCAGATTCCCTACCCCTCGACCCCCTCAAAAAGAAATATAAAAAATAGTAAAAATTTAATACAAATAATAATAATATAACGTAAGACACGGCATGCTGCATTAGGTCTGTATTATAAAACAATATTGTTTGCCAAAACCATAAGGTATTCAAAGGTATTTTTCAAACTACACAATTTAGCGTGAATTTAACTTAACACGAGCGCAGCCGAAAAGACTTTCGGCGAAAAATCTCGAAGTCATCATCGGGAAGTCTTGACCGTATCGATCACCTTGCGAGAGCGAATTCTGCAAGTAGGCGTGGCTAGACACGGTGCAAGTCGTGTCACGTTCTCTGTCTGTAACGCGGAGGCCAGCTAAAAACGTAAGTCCGACTTGAGTGTTCGAGGCTAGCAAAGAGGCGAACAGCTCGATGGAAAAGTCCAAAACTTGCCGTGAACCAAAGAGAATATGTCGGTAATTAAAGCACACCTCGATATCGGCAGATCTATAAAGAGGATTTTTAAGTCATATTACATTCTTTAGAGAGGAGTACATTATTTTAAATCTTAAAATCAAGAGACGGACCTCTGTGACTCCAACGAAAACGTTTACGTGTCATCACATATTTCCAAACGTTTTCCATCGATTACGAGCGTTTGTTTTTCACTTGCTCAACGATTTATTTTTTATCTAAATGTGTTGTTTACATGTCCATGTATTGCATGTGGGTAAATTTAAGCTTATTTATCTGTATAATTAATTAAGTTTTATGATTTGGTTACATCTATACGTTGACAATTGACATACCGATTTTGTACAAAAAGAATGCTGGCAGAGTTTCGTTCCTGCCCCCTCCTAACCAAATCACTGCCCCCTGTTGATTGACACCCCCTCTAGGACGTGTGGCATGGTCCAGCGTAGGATGATATCATGGCATATAATAATAATAATAATAAAGACATTTGTAAAGCGCCTAATGCATAAGCCTCTAAGCGCATAAAGAGAACAATAAAATATACAAAGAGTGAAAGAAACAATTACAAATAAGCAGATTACAAATAAGCAGCTTCAAACAAATGTGTTTTTAACAGAGACTTAAAACAGTGTAAAGAACTAGCCTGGCGAATATGCACAGGAAGACCATTCCAAAGAAATGGTGCGGCGTAAGAAAATGATCTGTGGCCATAAAAAATAGAAGAAGCTCTTGTAGATGAAAGCAATGACTGTTGAGATGAACGTAAAGTCCGAGTAGGGGAATAATGGTGAACAAGTTCAGATAAATAAGCAGGAGATTGACATGTTTGAGCTTTGAAAGTTAACAAAAGAATTTTATAAATTGTACGAAACTTAACTGGGAGCCAATGCAATTTCATTAGTACTGGTGTAATATGGTGAGAACGAGGCAAGCAAGAAACGAGGCGAGCGGCAATGTTTTGTACACGTTGAATTTTAGCAAGATCTTTATCAGGGAGTCCATACAGAAGAGAATTGCCGGAATCAAGTCTAGTTGTGACGAAAGCGTGAACAAGACGAAGAGTAGTAGCTTCATCCAGGTAGCGGCGAATCTGTGCTATTTTTCTGATAGCCATGAGAGCTGCATATGAGCATACTGGTATGCACGATGTGGTTAAGACAATGGAACTAATACTGTTAAAGTGTTATCAAGTGCTGACCACGTCCCTCGTTAACAATGAATACATAATAAATAAATAAAATAAATAAAACCAACTTGTGAAAAAAATATGTTTTTAAGTGGAAACAACGAATTTGTGTCAACATTTTGTCAGGGATTTATTGCACGGTCACATCGGGCTTTAATTCGATTACTGGTGTTTGAAATAAGTACTGGCGATTTCTGTTTTGTCGTAGGATAGTTTATATAGGGCCTTATCAGTGAGATTTCACATTGAAACTTCTCACAATTTTTCAGTTATCACTGGCACTGTATTTCATTTTATATTATCCTTACCGCTCAACGGATTCTACGGAGCCCCAGAAGTGCCACATCACCTAGCCTAGGATTATACGGAGCTCCAGAAGTGCCACATCACCTAGCCGGCCAGATAACAATATAATTTCTCGCCATTTTAAGAGATAAATTCAACTTGTCATGGTATTTATTTCGCGGAAACTATGTATTGAACCTAATGGCAACCTTCTTGGCGAGACTAAATTCCATTGTCTGTATAAGTGACATGGGCCTTAAGTGCGGCAGGTATATTGGATGGGTTGTGAGTTTGATGATACAAAGCATGATTTGACACAGTCAGAGAGTATGCCATGAGAAACATACTTGGCCGTTGGGCCATCGCAGAATTCTTCTTTGAAACAAACATGGTAGTATAAACAAGCAGTGGCAGTCATTTCGGAAATCGCTTTGTCACTTTACGTTTGTCAAGTCAAAATTCAAATAATCGATGTCCCTGTAGCTAAATATTAATAACATACTCTGGCTGTGTGCCAATTACAATCTTGGCACATACTACAGTACATGTATATGGCATGGCACTTCTGGAGCTTCGTAGCATTCTTTTTGCAACCCAGGTGCGTATCTAAACAGTTCTTTGCCCTCGTGACTGTCGTTAAGAACTTGAAGGCATTTCGAACCCACGTCAATATTTTGACTTCAAACACAAAAAGCAAACATAGGTTTAATGTACATTGGCACTCGGCCGAACTAATAGTGTCAACACGATCTGCTCCGTACAAAGCCAGTCTGGCAATAGGATCAAACCGAGTAAGTGGTGGTATAAGCTTATATTTTCCCCAGCAGCTGTGAAGTTGAGTCTTCTAATACCGAGTAATGATGTAATCAAGGAAGAACCGTGAATTGGGGCGAGCTCCTCGCCTAGTTCCCGCTGGCATGCACTGAGCTGGTTGTATAAACTAGGCATGCAATTCTTCCTACTTTTGTCTCATTTCCGATTTGTTTGTACATGGGAATAATCAGAAAAAAATAGTTGTGATCTGAAAGCCTTACACCATATAGGCCTACAGTTATAGGTCAGCCTTTGTACTCGATAAAATGTTCTTACTTTTTTTTTTCAAAGACCAAAAAATGAATACCATGCGTGAAAAACTATCCTCCAAATTAGTCTGCCTGAGAGGGGCAGCATTATTTTTCTAGGGGCACCTCTGGCCAATACAAACTGTAGTTTTCACTCTGCAGTTTTTCTTTAGGCCGCTTTTCAGCTCTTTTGTTATTTAATATACGACTCTAAGAGTTCTGGATCAGAATTAACCCGGACTCGGGGTTCCGGAATCTGTGTCATAATGACCTGGAACTGGGTCAACAAAACTGACGAAGAGTTTGAGTTAAAATCCCACTTTAAAATACATTTTCGGTCAGCCTGGCCCAGAATTGGGTCGGGCCCCTCGAGATCCGCAATCCGGCTCAATCATGAGTGTATTTCCTTTACTATTTTTTATGAGCTAATCTGACGTGGAGATATTCAGAAAAACACCGTCTGCTTGTAAATAGAAAAACTAGTTCTCAAAACATTGAAATTACTACATCAAAGTTTATAAAAGCTTGTAACATTTTTAGTCTGGAAATGTCTCATCTAAAAAGTTCAGAATTTAAATGTGGGCGGCACGGACATCAACCGGGAGCACGTGCCCTACGCCATCGTACATAGGGCGGGTTAGAGAAGGTATAAGCTCCCTTGTTGTCGGCCTGATGTTCTGCGTTTTTAAGTGTCAATCTTTCGGGGGGGGGGGGGTGACAAAAAAAATCAATGAATTCTGAGAAGTTCCTCTTGAGGGTCTATCATTGTTAGCTTCAGCCTTAAGACAAACCTTGCTGAAGGATGGGAAGAGGAAAGGAACTGTTAGGATTTGAGATCGGGGTATAGGATCAACAACAGATTGAGGCCAAAACCCTTACGATGTTTGCCTGAAAACCTGATCTGTGTTTATGCTCTTTTACAGTTAAGACTGGATGAGACTGCCCATCGTTTCATCCTTGCATGCAGCTTAATCACAAACTCCTCGAGCTCCTTTGTTATCGGGGGGGGGGGGGGGGCAAGTTTGTGGATTAAGTAGCGTAACCGGACATTTTCATTGGGTGTGGGGGGGGGTGGAAAGCAACTGGGGCAAGGACATCATTTTGGGGCTATTTGACGTATCGAACCTTTCATTTGAGCATTTTTATTTCCGAGCTCATGGGGTTGGTTGGGTGAGGGCAAGGGTACTAAGCTGGGGGCTCCAGCAACCCCACACCGGTCCCCGCCCTGGTCATGCAACTGTTAGTGCATTTTACCGATTGGGGTGTCTCATTTGAAATACTTCAGATAATCCACTGCTACCTCAGAATAATTGAATGCTTAGAAAACTACCTTATGTTGAAGTGAGTTTTGCACTTCACTGATGAATTATTGTTCAATATCAATGTAGGGCACATTTTAAATATATTGTTTATTATCTACGATGGAAGATCTAGGCTACATCGTATGCTTATTAATAATTTACACTTTTGGAGTGGTCGACATTCAAACTTGGCACTTGCTGGTTCTGTTTTTCAAAAAAAAAAAATAACCGATTTGATTACAAAGTAGAATAGCATCAAATTGATAATTTACTGGATAGTACCCTAAAGGGGTGCTGTATCTTGCAATTATGCATATTCTAAAAGGTTACTTTTTTTAAATGAATTTGTGTATAAAAATAATTCCCTTGTGCGAGAAAAAAAAACCTCCCGGGCCATAATTGATCCGGATTCCAAAATTCAGGGAGTCTGAACCATTTCCAGGTCAGGCTGGACCCGGAAACTGGTCAAAAAGGTGTGGTTTTTTTTGTCAGTTTGACTTTCTGATATGTTTTTTTACATCATGGTTCCGGGTCAGGCCTGACCCAGAAATAGGTCAGGCCCCACGGGACTTAAAACATCTGGGTCACTCAGAAGTTCTTTTCAGAGTGTAATACACAGACCCTCACAAAAAAGAGTCACACTCAAAATTACATGTAAATGATAGAAATACTTTAAAAAGCATTGAGAAGAGTGTACAATAAAATCACTGTAAAAAAGAAATATTTAAAAATCGACGCGCCTCCCCCCACCCCCGCCCCACTCAGCCCCCGCGCCATTTCCCTTGACCATAGCCCCTAAATGGGATTAAAGAAAAAATGAAGACTAAGACTTATCTGGTTTTCGAAATTTGAAACATTATTTTCTGCATAACATATAAACTAATTAATACGACTGAGTAATAAATCCCAAAGGGTTATTACTAATTAAGGCTGTTCGGAAAATGCATGCGGTTCGGTGCTGATAGCAAGAAAATAAGGCAGCCAGTTTGCGCATACACCATGGATTTGCACTGTTACGTCATTAATTTTCATACAGTAAGCACTGGAAGGTTAGCATGCCTTTTCGTATAATTACGGTTAGCAGCGCTATGAAATGGTTACTCGCGCAGTAAGCACAAAATCGGCCGTTAAGCAGCTCTATGAAATTGGGCCCAGGTATGTAGTCCTGTCTTTGGCTTACTGATGGTTTCTCTGCGGTAAACGTATAATGCCCCTAAATTATTGATTTGCCCAGCCTGCCTCCCCCCCCCCCATGAACATTTCTAGTTACACCTCTGCAAATCACTGGCGTGTCCTACATTCCCCATGCTACCCCAAAACTGATGACATTTTCACCCCAAAAGCCGATGATAAGTATCATCATACACAGATCTTTTCCTCCATATTGGACACCTGGATGTTGTTATCATCCTCAAACCATCACACAGTACAATGCTACGCCATTATATTCGATCAATCATAGCAACATGCAACACCGTTAATATGCATAATATGCCATATCTCCTATTATACTATGGCGACCCACCTCAAATACATATTGTATATTGAGGTCAAGTACTTGACCTCGAATACTGACAAAAAATAACGAATTTAACCTTTATGGACCCTGTAATTAATTTCCTTTCAACGAGGCCAGTGAAATAGGTCCCCCCCCCCATCAAAATTTGAAGCTTTACAGAGACCCGCCAATGGCATATCGCGAGTAAACACAATTTACTCGCTTTTAAAATGGTCTCCCAAAAGTCTTTAAGCCTATATGTTTACCTAATAGTTCTATACACACAGCGGGCAATAAAGACCCCATACGAGTCCAATACACACAGCACTTCATGCACTTCTCCATTGTTATTGACGATGGGGTCTTGTTGTTTCATGAACAGGCGTGCATCACAGCAACGGGTCTGGTATGATGACGGAATGTGCTGGCAACCGCTGAGCGTCGTACGCCGCCAGTGTCTTTTAGCCTCTGAGAGCCACAACAAAAAAAGCACCGCGCGGTCTTTAGACTTAATGTCTTTTAATTTCTTCTTATGGGGGTTCCTAGATAAGATTAGGAAATATCAGGCTAAATAAACTGACTGGATATCATTTGTCATTAATTTCCTGACATATGTGGGCCTCATGATTTTGGAGATATCACTGGCTGTTGAATGGAACAACAGTCAATTTACATGGTAATCAAAGATTGGATGCAATATATTGCTGTAAAAAGGGGGTCAAAAAGCATTTAATATGGTTTGCATAATTGATTGCAGCCCCTTGGGAACGAGTTCTCAAATGAATTCCCATCCACCTGTAACAATACAAATGGAGTAAAATACAATAAAATAGAATTTGATTGCAAGCGTATTAAAATATTAATGGTTTATTCTTCTAATTCGAACAATGGCACATTCTGTTAGTTCGAGCAATGGCATATTCTTATGATTCATGAAAAATGGCATATATGATTCGAACAATGGCATATATTTATGATTCGAACAATGGCATATTCTTGTGTAATTCGAACAAAAGTATATTCTTCAAATTCGAACAATGACATATTATAGTTTTCTAATTTATTGCGAGTCTACTTTAATTGGATTTGATTTTCTGTTGTTATATTTACGCCCAGTTTTGTTGATAAATTAATAACATTTTCTATAGTTGTATGTTTTCTTGTTGATAAATCCATGGTTCTATTTGTCCTTCTGATTTTGTCCCCGACAGCTTTCTCGTTTCTTGGGTTGATTCGGGATACTGTAATTCTGCTTTGTGCAAACCTGGTATTGATGGCCGTTTGTTACAAAGTGAAGCTGTCGACAGTTAATCTTATTTGTAGTTTAATAATTTGGGTGATTTTTATGTCTTGCAGAGTTTGTCTTGTGTTTGACACATCTGTGATGATGACAGTTTTTGTAACTTTTGTCTTGACCCGGGCAACGTTAAATGTACGTATTCTTGTCTGAACATTTAAACACATGCGACAAGTTTAAGTGCACTGAGTGATTTTTATTCGCTTAACCCGAATGGATGGCTTCGGAGTAGGTGGGTATGGCGAGGCCTCAGTTTCATAGAGCTGCCCATCTGCTTAGCAAAAACGAGCAGGATATATGCATCAGTCACAGACGGTGATGCGACTTGGTATTTCGGCTGGTAGCCTTATTCTGGTAAGCAACATTTTGTTGTGCTCAGAATATTTATGTGCTTTTGCAGCTCTGTAAAATGGGGCCCATATAGATAAAAGGGCTTGTACTTCAACGTTTGTGTGGCGGCTGTCATACGGTCACGGCCCGTAGCCGTATAGTCGCCTCGATTCGGACGCTGTTCTGAAGGTCTCGGTCATCCAACATGCCCTCGGAAGTAAATAAATTTTGCAGAGTCGAGAAAATATTGCGACTCGGCAATATGCAGGGTCTAGCTTGATTGTGATTTGCCCTTCAGTACTATGACCGCCGTTAATCAAATCGCGAGGACATGTAAAACAAACTCATCGAATTTATTCAATTGATTGACTCGAAATGTTGACTCACGTAGTCCTTGTATAGCAATGGAGGAAGACAATGACTTACGACAGAACGGCGGTATACTTAAAGGCGAAGTATACCTTTGGTTTTTGGAACCGGTCGATTGTTTTAATCCTATATAAATGCCAAATATACCATAGAACTAACCTGTGAAAATTCCATTTCAAATTGTGGCAGCGTTTTTGGGATTTCGCCGAAAATCTGGAGCGGTTATTTCAACGCAGGAAGAATTATCTGCAATTGGAATACACAATAATTATGAGAAATCTATCATGCAGAAACGTTTCTCAGATTGAAATGTATTTGAATCCCTTTCTCTAAAACGACATTCCTTTGAAGGGAATTGTTTCTCAAAATGTTATACAACATCAACAGCTGCAGTGCTTCTTACCAAGTTAGTTTTTATGCTCATTAATTGTTGGAGTAATTATTACCAAAGGTAACAGGCCTACCTCCCTGTTAGAATAGACAGACACACCAAAATAATGATTATTAATAAGGTTACCAGCTAAAATATACCATTTTACATAATACAAGATGTAACTGATATCCTGCTTAACTGTGCTTAGCAGAAAAATGATCTGCTTAAGCAGCTCTATGAAATGGGTCCCGATGAGCTTGACGCCTGAACAGTGAAAAAACAAACGGGGTCATATCAGCTTCCCAGTTTCTTTCAGAACATTTTCTGGATGAAAATGATTCCCTCTTGTTATTGAGTTTTAAACTTAACATTAATCTTGTACTTATGTCTTGGTAGGTGTACACATTCAAATCGGGGATCTATAACAAAATGTATGGTCCCCTGTAGAGTTCGGTAAAGGACACCAGTTTTGAAAGTGTATAAAACCAACAGGAGCTGTTGCAAAACTAAGTACAAACAAAAGAGGGATAATGAAACTTCTTATGGAGCACCCAGTCTTAGGAATTCCACTATGGAGACCTTTTGTTTTCCATTTTCTGTTTTGTTCTCGGTCTCCAAAAAAAACCGAATATGAAATAATGTCTACGTATTCAAACCGAGGACTTTAACAAAAGGGATCCTGGTAGATGACATACTGGAGACAGTCCTCGGTGTGCTTTTGTGTACAAAAACCAATGGGGACGTCGCTAAAAAAAACAATGGGAGAACAAAGGGGTTGTCCTCGGTTTACACCATTTATGTGTGTGTGTAAAGTGTCATGCCTTCACCATTTGAGGTGCTAGTGCAAAATAAAATGGAGAAGCATGCAACCCACACGGGCCAGCTCGATGGGGTTAAGACTGCTCGCAGTTTTTGAAAAGAATGGAGACAGTAGAATAGATGCGTCATTCGGCTATTACTTCGGGAGATAAAACTTGCCCAACGAAGCCACGAATTTTAGTGAGGATAGATTGTGGTGGTTTCCGGAGTTTGGTGCGATGTGTTTGGCGTTTATTAGCCGCGTCTCTCACTGGAAGCTTCCCCTTCGTTTTAATAACAACTGCTCAAATTCAAGAAGAATTTATAACCCCCGCACATTCATTAATGGTTAAGTATGTTTACATCGACACTCGCTACGTCTCCATGGTTCCCAGGTTTGTGTAATTACGCACGATGGCCAGGATGACCTTCGTAATAATTTATATTCATATATACCGCAGAGAGAGAGAGAGGGAGAGATGCCTATATTGTGATCACGGTGATACCGCACGCTGTGCCTTGGCGTATAGTTAATAATAAGACAACTATCCACCTGGTATTGGTATGTAAGACGGATGGCGGTGCCCGTGAAAGCGCAAGTGACGATTGCCTACGTCATTTCAAGTTCACACAAACAAACAAACAAATGAATGAATACAGGAGAAGAAGTCAAGACATGACTAATGGCCTTAATTTACAGGCACAGTAATGATGACGAATTGTGTTGGCGAAGATGATCGCGATGGTGAGACCGGCATTCGTCATCATGACATTGCCGATGAAACACATCTCTCAGTCATTTTTGAAATGATTTTAATATCATCGTCATCATCATCATCATCATCAAGGCCGCTTTATAGTTCGTCCACCTGTTGGACAAAACCCTCCTCATAAAACCCCAATTTGCCTTCCTTTCTCTCTAGCCACTCTAACCATGTAGTCCTGCCCATGTGTGTTGTTATGTCACCTCTCCATCTAACTTATTTCTTGTCGTCCTCTCTTTCTCTTGCCTGTTCTAGGCTCCCATGAACCAGCCAAGACCTCGTTGTTCTTGAACGACCAGTTACACAGAACCCCGTCAAACAGATGTTCCAAACCTTGTTTTGATTCTAGATCCTTTTATCTCAAGGGTATTTCACAATGCTCTCCACATTTTAATCACTTACGATTCACACATTCGAACATTGATATGATTACTTTCTATGGATGTTTAACTGTACCACCGCAGCTTTGTTTTTAATCGGCTCGAGCCAACAAATCCAACGGTCTGCCATATCACAGACCTACCGCTGAGGGTCGGTTGCAACGTTATTATTTTAATAATCAACCAGGTTTAGATGGGAACCAATGTTTGTTTAAGATGGTTTACCTCGGCTTTTTCCACCCCTTTTTTTCACAGAGTATGTTTTGAAGCGCGACTACTAGGTCACTCTGGCGAGCGTGATTTGCCAATGTCTTCCGTGTGTATAGGTCTCCCATCGCTAAGATGAGAAAGGCACGCTCTTTTCTGAGCGACAGCGGAGGAATGGTGACGCGTCTAGCCTCCAGGCGCCTCCGTCGTCCTTTTTATATGAAACATGAATACAAACAGAGATTAGTCATTATTGCCGGCACGATCAATCTTTATTTAGAGCAGACTTGAATAGATGAACGAGGAAGACATTTTGAGATGTGTTAACAGGATTTCCTGGAGGAGCAAGGGGGTAGGAGACCCCCCCCGTTCAGAATCCTTGCCCCCTCCCCCAAGAGACCGAAAATGCACTCGAATGATTCGACACAGCAATGAGCCCCCCTCCATTATGTCTCTGCCCCTGCTTGAGCAGGATACCAGTCACAAATGGTAGATGTGACATGCCTGTTTGGCCGGTAACCTTAATCTGGTAAGCATAATCGTTCTGTGCTTAGCTTATATTTGTGCCAAGGCAGCTCTATGGAAATGGGCCCTGGTTGGACAGAATCTTCGCAAACACTTTTCAAATTGTCTTGCATTTGTTGGAAATGAGATGTTCATAGTTGGTTTTTTTGTTTTTGCTTATTTTGTAGAATGGATAATTACTTTTTTTCATTGTGTCTAACAATTTTATATCGGGCTTAAAATAATATGACAATTGAATCTTCATTTGCATCAATGAAAAATACAGTTACCGTTAAAAACACACATTTTGCCTCAGTATTGTTTACATTTTTGGCAAACTGCTTAATCGTTAACAAAAGCTAAAAATGGGAATCTTTTCAGCCGGTTGTTTGCCTGCTCTTCCCTTCGCACTCTCAAACATCTTTGATGATGTTAACTTTTTTTAAATTTATTTATTTATTTATTATTATTAATTTTTTTTCAATATTGCCGAATTAACAAAATATCGTCATCATCATCATGATCCAATGACGTCACCCTTGTGGGCGAAGCCCTCTCCCCAAATGTGCTAAGTATTTCTGTTCTGTATGTGCATGACATTAAAATAGAAGTACTACATTTAAATATAATTAAATATTCATCGAACAAGGTCTGTCAGACATTTTGAACCTTTTTCATTCCTGCAAAAATTGGGGGGATCATAATAAATACATCTTTAACTCATCGATGTATTCATTATTACTTTTTTATATCAAATAAATACATTTCCTACAAACATGCAGAATTATTCATGAAACCTTCAACAGTTGGTAGAAAATATAATTATCACCGGCTGCATCCCAGCAGGCGACGGGAATTTGAGCGGGGGAGGCACTTAACGATTGCTGCCGTCACAAGTGAGGGATCGAAATGCCTTTGTTCCTACGCAGCGTCATACTACTCCAAGGAGGGGAAATAGACGCACGGAGCGTTGGTGACGTACTTCAACACCCCCTTTGTAATAATGGAGAGTTCCACTGTTGTTGCAAAGGCATACCCCCACGCGCACCATGCACTTCGTTCGCGGATGAAGGATTGTGCAAACAGCACGAGAGACTCAGTGGCGATACTAGCTGAGGCAGTAGATGTCAGAAACAGCAGGAACTCTCAGACAGATTGGGTTCTCTGGTGTGTTTTTTTTAGACGATTTCAATGATGGGAGAGAAGCAGGAGAACGAGCACAGGGCTGCAAATACGGCCAAGCGGCCCTCCCCAACGAGTGTGAAGGAACTGTTGGATATAGTGCACCTTCAACAGAGTAGTGTGACACGGAAAATTGCCGTCAAGCAGGATGCGGACGTGTTGTCATCACGAGCATTCAACCCCTTACCGGCTATCGGCAAGAGCAGTGGCTCGCCTCCGGTCAGCGTCACCTCACCTTCTAAGAGTAACAGACCCGGTGGAGACGAGTACCGCACCCGGGCGAACTCCGATGGGTGTCAGTACCAAGGGCCGTTGAGGAGCGGGACCCTGTCGGAAGCTAACAGTGGTGCGGGCACTATGCCGAGTTTGCAGTCGCCTCGAGAGTCGGGTAATCACACCGTCTCCGGGCGTCAAGGTCGGCGAGATGGAACATTGCCACCTCTGTCTGAACTTATAGTCGAGAAACCTCCAAGCCGGGCGAAGCAGCTGGACGTCGCCAAAACGCCACTCCGGCGCACTACATCCGGAGGAAGCCAAGTCCCTTCGCCTGCGAACATTCCTCTAGCCCAGAAGAACGACGAACGGAACAAATTGGTGCGACCGAAGAGTTCCCACGGACGGAGGAGACCCATGCCAAGCGAAATTACCGAAATCCACAACAGCGTGCCAGCACCTTACGAAGACAACGATGTGTTTAAGACGAACAGTAACTCCCCGCGAGATGGGAATAACGTCAGGTCGACGCCGGGGTCTAAGCGCGACTCCAGCTCCAGGTCAAACCAAAGACCGAAGAGCAGTAAGGGTAGGGCTCGTCCCAGCGTCAAGTCAACGCGGAGCCTCAGTCAGGGCGACGACTGGAGCAGTGAGGACGACATGCGTCCCCGTGCCCCGTCACCTCCGAGCCCCGGGCTGGACAGCGACCTTGACTCGGACAATGACAGACACTACGATGGCAGCAATGGGCGGATCGTCCGGCCGAGATAGTGCACCCCCTCTCCCCTCTTGCCTCATGATACAACGTTTCGGGTCAGTGTTGAATATCATGGAGTGAAAAGTCCAGCAATATTTTGTTTTGTTTTCGAGAAACTCAAGAAAGCTCAGGAAAGTGATTTTTGTCAGTCTAGATATATTTAAGATGTTCCACAAATTGAGCCACTTTTATTTGTCCTGCCAAACATCAGCTACATCGCAGTTCAACTTTAGTTTCTGCGTCATCATATAAACCGTGGTAAACAAATCATTTGTCATCACAGTGAATTATGTTTGCTGCAGCTACGGCCGAAGATTCCTTTCTACTGGGCAGCTACACCGCCAACAACTTATCCTAATAGCGTAGTATACGCCTGGCTCATTTCGAGACAAATTCACTAGTTGGTGCCACGACGTTGTCATGGTGCACAGGCAGAGTGAATCTGTCCTAAAAAAAAACGCACTGTTTGATCAACGCGCCATTTGTAAATTGCACACAGCCCAAATACACACAGAGAGAACTAGGAATTCTATCCGGACTAATCTGTTAAACCGTGCATAATCAAGCAAGTAATGTGTGACTGCATTGCGATAATATTATGTAAATATCCCATGACTTTTTGCAGTGCGAGAGGGCAACACAAGCAATGTATATTGTGCAATACTAATTAGCTATTTTATAAACTGTTATTTGCATATTGTTAAATCTGGGCCCACTGTCATGGCCCTGCTTACCGCGGAATTATGCGCTAACGGCGTCATGTAAAGTAAGGCCCAATTTCACTGAGCTGCTTTAAGTAGAAATGATTGCTTAACACTTTTCTGCTAAGCGAAAATGAGCAGGATACAAGCCATAAATGATGTTTGACATGGTATTTTGGCTGGTAACGTTATTCTGCCAAGCATAATTGTGTTGCGCTTAGCTACTCTTTTTGCTTAAGCAGCTCTATGAAATTAGACCCTTGTGTCTCTAAGAGACAGAATTTCGTGGTAAGCAGAACCATGAAATTCGGGCCAGATATTCTGGAGTGAGCTATTGTATGAATGTACAGGGGAAAAAACAAGGACGCTTGTATAATTACATTCGATGATTCATCAAGTTGCGTAGAAATAGTTGTGTTTGTTTACGTTTGTGGTTGTCCCGGATATAAATAGATGTGTTTTGTACATGGGAGTCAATGACTCGTACAGCGCTTCAGAAATGTTTCAACTTGGTGACATTTCAACCACGGCCGTATGGGGAGTCTTTGGTTAAAGGGAAGGTATACCTTTGGTAGTTACTCCTACAATTAATTACCATAAATTTTTAATTGGTAAAGAACACTGGAGAGCTGTTGATATTATAAAACATTGTTAGAAACGACCACCGTTGAAGTAATGTAGCTTTAGAGAAAGAAGTAAATTTTCACCAAACTTGAATCTGGAAAAGGCTTCAGGCATGAAGCCTTTCTCAGGCGTCCGAAAGCGCGCAATTAAACGCGTGAAGGGTGTTTCTGCTTTCATTGTTTTCTTGCAACTTTGATGACCAATTGAGTCCACACTTTCACTGGTTTGTTATTGTATGCATATGTTGGGATACACCAAGCATGGACACTGGTCTTTAACATTTACCAAAAGTATACCCTGCCTTCAAGGGGGCAGAGGGGTTGACTTGCCCAAAATTTGACACAAATAAAAAAACAGCGCCATCCAATACCGGGAAAAGGGTAGTTTTTGGTCTCTTAGTCCTCTTTTTTCCGTTTTTCTTGCTGTGCCCGAATTTTCCTCCACTGTTTTGCCGAATTTGGGAGGGTAGTCCCCCCCCCCCCCTGGGTTGTACCACTATGATTTCTGTGTATATTCCGCATTGTTGCACCTGAAAAGAAACTTGTAGTGTACAACCCTCAATATTCTTTGTCTGGCTTTTTTTTTTAAGAAGAAAAATAAAAAAACAAGTATCAAATTGCTGTTTGAAAGGTGAATTTTAACAATGAGTGATATGCATTTGTACATGGCAACTGTGTATCACTTGACGTGATGTACCGAAGAATCTGACAAAGCCAACAGGCTCGGGGTATAACATTACACGGCTAGCAAAAACAGCCTGCCACTCCATTCACTGCAAATTTCACACTAGTAATCGGATATATGTACTCATAAATATCAATGATCACCTTTTTATGTTTAGAGGCACATCCGTCTCGTTTTGTGCCCCGTTGTGGCATTGGGTCTTTGTTCCAATATTGTCGGTAACATCAGCCAAGAAAATGAAACTAAACACAGTCTGTATGCGATGCAAATCTAGCAGTATATATTTTTGTTTAAATGCCAGATAACTGTTTACATTAATGTGTCAGTTTGATCAACAAAAATGTTTCAATATTGTTGAACTGGTAAACAAAAGCCTACTCATTGTAAAGTTCCTCGAAAGTTCCAACGAAAAATTCCTCCTTGGAATGTAAAGATCCATTAGTTGTTGAAATCCAATGACATCATGTTTCAAATTGCGTTCTGAACAAGTCAGTTATGACCCCAAACATTCCCGTACAAAGATGTAGAGACCCATTTTCCCCAGAATGACGTCATCAGATGTTTTGGAAGTTGACACAGATTGCACTGGAACTGTATTGAGTGCGATGGCAGTTTACAAATTAACACCATTTTAACGTCAGGTTAGAGACTTGTAATTTTTTCCCCACTCACAAAAGGACTATAAAAAGTATTGGAAAATGAGTACATTACAAAACTGAATTAGGCATTTCTGTCAAACTGAAGCAGAATTCGAGTCAAAATCCCCCCCCCCCCCCCCGAACCAAAAAATGACTCAGGCCCCTGTGACCCGGAGTCCAGGTCAACTCTGACCCGGAAGTGTTTTTAGAGTGTACCATTTATCCTGTTAATTTATCATGTAATGCTGTGAAGTTATAGTAGTAAAGATACGTCAAACAACTTAACAACGTGAAATTGAAATTTGAATTAAGAAAACAAAAACGAACAAAAACGAATTTGAAAGCTGAAAAAACTTATTTTTTTCAATAGCTGGAGTTATAGCAAGGGCTCCGAAATAAGACTACAAAGTTACAAGAGGTAGGCCTATTCTAATTTATGTCAAACATCTCGTTCTTGTATTCCAAACAATGCTTAAAGTCTAACATCAGGGTCGTCATCGTTTCCACTCGTCACTGACCCTGCAAGGTTTCTATTTTCCTAATCACTGACCTTGAAAGGTTTCACTTGTCCTAAATGTTCGGTCAGTGGAAAGTTGTCTATAAAACTACACTCTAAAAAAACTCCCGATCAGAGTTCACCCAAATTCCAGGGCCCACGGGGCATGACCCATTTCTGGGTCAGGCCGACCCAAAAACTGGTTGTAAAAAAATGAGAATTTAGCTTGGACTCTGCGTCAATGTGACCCATATCTGGAGCTTTTTGACACAGATCCTGCGTCACATTGACCCGTGCAAGGGTCAGGACTCATGTGACCCAGAACCAGGTCAACTCTTACCCGAATGTTGTTTTTTCAGAGTGTCATAAAGACGTGAACAACCAGTCGTAAATATTATGTCAAAAAAATTGTCAAACTTCAAAACATTTTACACAACCTGCTACTGACAATCATTACTTTGCACTGACAATTTTGCTTCGCAGAAAAGTTCACTTGAAAATCTAGATGCAGAGATGTTTGTATACTGACTTCATGGGAGAAATTTGCATGAGTGGTTGCTGGGCTGGCTTTGAAAGTTTATTATTCTTATCTTCAAGATATATTTGCCATTACTGTCGCAACACGCTAGTGAGATGAGGTTTTTTCTTCTTATAGCTTTGATGTTTTCTTTACCACAGATTCATTAAGATTTTTAATGATAAGATGACGGGGACAATGTGTCTCGCTCCCGCTGAATCACCTTTAACATAAGATCTCTCTCTCTCTCTCTCTGTCTCTCTCTTTAATTGCAAATTCATAATGCTCACCAAGATATTTAGATATGACATGAGATACACACACTGGACTGTCGTCTAGCGATACATAATGTATACGACTAATTATAAACAGCTACAATTGAGTGCGGTGAAGCGAGAAAAATGTTTCACAAAAACGTATTTAAAAACATTGTTTTGATCATATTAGAAACGGGATTATTATTCAACTATCCAGAAAAGAATTAATTCTTTCTAATCTGGGCCCAATTTCATAGAGCTGCTTAAGCAGAAAATGTTGCTTATGATGTTCAGCTTAGTAGAAATGAGCAGGGTTGGCAGTCTGTCATCAGTCCGTCGAAAAGCGTGGACTTCCTGTAGGCACACTCTGACACGGCTCATTGGAAGAAACCGCAAAATATTATGAATTTTATGGAGATTGCACAAGACATTAAAAAAATTATCAATATATTATTTGATATAAAGAAAGGCGGTATTTAATTAAAACTTGTTCAAGCGTTATTTTGACACGTCTTGATTTTTATGTGGTGATTAAGATACAGAACGTAAATTTTTATCATACGACCAGTGATTTGATCTTGCCTGCCAGAAAATGCCCTGGATTGCACAAGGTCACTTTTGATTGTTAACAAGTTTTTTACATTCTATAAGGCAACGGGAAAACAGGCTATACATTTTGACACATTAGGTTAACTCGATTTCTGAAATAGTTTCAAACAACACTCTAAAAACAAAATCCGGTTCAGAATTGACCCCGATTCGATTCCCGTGGAGCTTGACCCACTTCTGGGTCTGTTCGACCCGGAATATGTGTCAGAAATGGGTCAAATTGACGAAGGATCCAAGTTTTACAAAACAATTTTTTTTTAAACAATTTCTGGGTCAGCATGACCCGGAAACGGGTCAGGCCCCCGGAATCTGGGTCAATTTGGGGTCAATTTGGGATTAATTTTTAGAGTGAAGGATGGATAGTTCTATGGTATAACATCTCATAAAATATTATGTTTTCGTGTACATAGTGTAATTATAACGTAGTTATATTTATTTCATTTTGCGGTTGTAGGATTTAAGAAAATCGTTTAGTTAATTACGAGAGAAAAAAAAAAGAAAACACAAATACCAAGCGCTTTCTATGTTTAAATATTCGTTGTCTTTTTATCGTTGCGTTCGAAATAAATGTACAGATTTTAGGCAATTAAGTTCAGGTTGGCGGAATGTTGTGATTTTTTTCCAAATGTGTGATTAGACAAATTTGACTTGCATGTTTTGTTTTTCATATAAGACGGAAAGTATGATTTTGGTAATTTTAGAGTGTACTGCGCAAACTCCTGACAATCATGCTTGTATGCAAATAATGTTTAGATTAAATATTAAGGGTATTTTTACTTCTTCAAGATAGAACCTGGAGGTGAAACTCATCTATACATAAATGTTTTTTAGGGGCTTAAAATGTAGTGACTCTCCTGTAAAATGCTATTATGTTGACAACTTAAGACCCCATAAACAAGGAGGAAAATTTGAAGAATTTTAGTGCCAGCCGGTATTTTATCACAATATATCTCGATTGCGAAATTGATATATTTATAACCTCTTTGTCCCTAAAAATAACTTAATGTCATGCCCCCGCCCCCTATGAACAGGAGAAACTACTCAAATTCTTTGATAGAGATTAAACTATTCAGAAGGAAATGTTTTGTTGACAGTTTCATCAAAAGGTATTCCGATTAGTCTGTCAATGGTTGTATTGCTGCGATTCAAGGATACCTGCTTTCATTTTTAACAATGCGGCGTGTATCAATACACAATGACCCGACCGGCACTACGGAATCAAAATCGTTTCCACAACTAAGTTATAAAGTCCGCATTTACGAAGCCGGATGTTATCTTTTCAGAGCTTATTGTTCGTTAACAAAAGAGTGTCAAAGGTGAACATGAGTAGAAATTAACTGATTCACCCCCCTGACAAAAACTGTTGTCAAGTGTGACATATATTCGACTGTTAACCACGCCCACTCACACAGGTTGGCGCCAACGATTATGAGAAGGCCCATTATGAACGGCGTAGATCCTGTTGAAAAGTGGGGGGGGGGATTTGGGTGTATAACTAATGTGAGATAAATTTGTTATAAAAGTACATCAGCCTTACAACTCTATAAATAATAATTGTCAAAGGCTGATACAGGGTTTTTTGAAAGGAAGCAAATGCACTAACGCACTAAGAGTGGGCAACGCAAAGCATTAAGGACCTGAAAATAACGGTGCTCGCGCGTGCATTCAGAAACTCAGAACCTAAAACAACATCAGGGCCCGATTTCGTAGAGCTGCTTAACCAGACAATTTTGCTAAACATGTTACTGCTCAGCAAAAATTGCAGGAAACCAGTCACAGATGGTATGTTATGGTATGGTACTTTATTTGGTTACCTGTAATCTGGTAGTCCAAATGGTTCTGTAATATGTGCTTATAAGCATACTTTTTGATATGGAGCCCTGAAATTGGACCTATGGCTCGATTTTACAAAGCACCAAGATTCATCTTAAGATAAGTTGTCAGTATCACCGTAGTAATTCGTATTGTGAAATCACACTTTGCTTAGCGGTTAAGATTGATTCGCGTCTAAGGTCAGTCTTAGCTCTTTGTGGAATTAAGCCTAGGTGCATCTCCCCCCTCAGCTTGCGCTCCGATCAAGGACGATCTCCTTGAAAGCATAAGACTGCAACTTGGTACAATAGAAGGACCTGGGAAAGTTGGAATCTAGTCCGTGTTTACCCAGTGTAAATATTTATGGATCCATTAACCCTCCCTTCCCAACCCCTTTACATTAATTTGATTGTTTTGGTCAATACATGTACCGAAATTGCCTTTATTTACTGAACAGACTGTGCAAGTCTAACATCATTCTGCATCTTCTTTTGATTAAAGGGAGTGTATACTTTCGGTAATTACTCCAAAGTTTAATTACCATAAAAACTTACTTGGTAAGAAGCACTGCAGCTGTTGATAATGTAATAATATTTTGAGAAACGATTCCCTTTAAAGGAATGTGGTTTCAGAGAGAGAGAGGGGGATTCAAAGACACTTCATTATGAGAAACGTACGGTGGCTCATATTCGCCAATTCCTAGAGAACCCATGTTTTATTTTACGGCGATATATCGCCGTACTGTTGCGTTATATCGCCGTACTATTGCGTTATATCGCCGTATTTTAATGCGTTATATCGCAGTATTTTATTGCGTTATATCGCCGTATTTTATTGCGTTATATCGCCGTATTATTGCGTTATATCGCCGTACTATTGCGTTATATCGCCGTATTATTGCGTTATATCGCCGTACTATTGCGTTATATCGCCGTACTATTGCGTTATATCGCCGTATTTTAATGCGTTATATCGCCGTATTTTAATGCGTTATATCGCCGTACTATTGCGTTATATCGCCGTACTATTGCGTTATATCGCCGTACTTTTGCGATATAACGCAATAGTACGGCGATATAACGAAATAAATACGGCGATATAACGCAATAAAATACGGCGCTATAACACAATAAAATACGGCGATATAACGCAATAGTACGGCGATATAACGCAATAGTACGGCGATATATCGCAATAGTACGGCGATATAACGCAATAGTACGGCGATATAACGCAATAGTACAGCGATATAACGCAATAGTACGGCGATATAACGCCGTAAATAAAACATGGGTTCTCTAAGAAATTGGCGAATATGAGCCACCGTAGAAACGTTTCTTCGTTAAATGTTTCACAGGTTGTGTGTTTGTCACAACCTCTGGTCCCCCGCACGCTCATGCGCAATGCGTCATCGCTTTGTTACTCAACAATCACCCTAAACAAGGGAACATGTGACCAGTGGTTTTGTGATCAAGAACATTAAACTAGATTTATTTACACTATGTACATTCAAACAAAGAAAGAGTATACGAATCACACTTGGGATTAGGAAATTGATTGTGTTTTCACTAACTCAAGAACTAATTAAGATCTACGGCCTATACTAATCAGTTATTTATAATAACTCCCACCACCACTATTAACACCAGTCGTTTAAGGGCTGTACGATACCGGCTGGGTAGCGTGCACCTCGTCAATGGCTGATGTGACCGTGTGTTGTGGTCAGGAGAGTGTCCCATTCATGGTATGGCTACGTCTCTACTGGTTGCCTCACTTTCGGCCACTAGGGCTTATTCAAGTCCATAAAAGAAGCCCTGGAAATATTACATTGAAACAATCATAACTAAAATCTTATTGACAACAGCTCTATTTGGGTCACCCTACTTCCAGGTTAATTTTACAAGATTTACACGGAACAACTCAAAGTTCAAATGACAGCTCCTAAATACTCAGAGAAATCGCCTGCAGTGGGCGTAATTTTCAATACATCATAAAATGATTTTCGACTATTTTGTCAACTTCTTATACGTGGTAAAGACAGAATTCTCTCCCAGCCTCGAAATATGCAAACTTGAATACCTCCTTAAAACAACAATAATTAGGTAACAGTTTGTTCTGGCTTCTATGGATGCGTCACTTTTAGCAAACTCGGGGCACTTCGCCCGGCTGAATCATACAGCTATCGCTCACTTTGGCTATCGCCAAGTATGTGTCTAACGACAATTTACATCACTAGGCTTTCGCCTATACAACTGGGAACTGATCCAAAACTCTCAAGACCATTGGTCTATGTGTGCGGAGCTACCGCTCTCTCTCTCTCTATGCCAACCACTCTTCAAGATTGCTCTCCCCGTTCTGCCCTCTTCAATCTTCGTCTTCGTAAAATAGCCAAAACCTTTTCTTATCCTTAACTATTGATAACCAAAACAAACTCCCACCGCAACCTGGTGTGGAGAATGACATTCGTCACTTCTTAAATTGTCAACATAACTTACTTACACATTATACAATTTCCAACTTAGGGAGTGCCAGCTCTGCTGGATGACGTAATGGACAAACAAAAACAAAACAAAATTCCCTCTTGTGACACTACCCCCCTTTCAAGATATTTTTTTAATACCTCTGAAATACAACCAGAACAACAAAAACGCCAACAAAAATGTTCATAAATTAATAACAGTTGTTCTCATAATCCAACTTTTTGGACACAAATGTCAAGTTGCAGCCATTTAATTTTAAACTGCACTGACCGGTTCACCCCGTACTGGACAACGACTGAGGAAGTCTGCACCTGTGTTATCCGTACCCCTAATGGCTTTCACAACATACCGATATGGTTTATAGTGTTATAGAGACCATCTCATACCCTGATGTTGCTGTTCTTCGATTGAGAAATATAAGTCAGTGGCCGATGGTCAGTTTCAATACAGATTTCTTTGCCATACAAGTACAATTTAAACTTATGCACTGCCCACACCAGGGCTAAGCATTCACGCTCAATGGTTGAGTATGCCTGCTGTCTAGGGAGTAGTTTTTTGCTTGCAAAACTTACAGGAAATTACTCTCCGCCTTCGCCCTGCATCAAAACTGCTCCTACGCTTATGTCGGATGCGTCTGTGCGCAAAATGAAGGTCGAATTTACGAATTGTAACCTTCTTACGTGGAAATTGCCGCTCCAGATTTTCGGAAATATCTCAATAATGCTACCACCTTTTGAAATGAAATTTTCACAGGTAAATATCTCCATGTTTATAGGATTAAACAATTAAGCGGTTCCAAAAACCAAAGGTAGCCTGAACCTTTTTCAAAACCATGCCCCATCATTGTCACGCTAGTTGAAGCTGCATTTAAGCACATTTACCTTTGAAACAATTGGGTTTATAGTTTTGATGTATCTAGAAATGTCAAGAATATTTACCACTGATCTGCTGAAGTGCTGCCTGACACTTCTTGTTGCATTTGCAATTGGAGCAAACCGAGCAGGGGTTGTGAGTGCGCACGAATGCTTTTACACAATACATCGCACCTGAGGCTTTTTCGATGAACGCGGCTCGAAATAAATTTTAGTTGCGAAATGAAATCATTGCGAATAACTGAGAAAATTGCAAAATATTTCTCTATTGCAGCTGAGGCTACAGGGGCCCGTGTCACAGGAGGCTATATTCACAGGCAACTCTGGGGCAGCCAAGTCCTCTGCATTCAAATTAAACACTTCAGTTCTACAAGAGGCAGTCAGTATTTTACTGTAGTCGCAGAGAAGAGCAGTGAGTGCTTTTACTCTTTCTATGAGATTGCCTGGACTTGGTGGTAGCATGTCAAATACCTTACGTTTGACTTCCGAAGAAACGGGACATGTCAGTTATTTTGTGCTCATTTTCGGTACCTTATGGAGACCGAGGACAAAACAAAAAAAGGGAAAACAAAAGGTCTCCACATGAAAAGTCTAAAGACTGGGGTGCTCCACGAGGAAATTTGTGTACAAAGTCGAAGGGAAACTGTTAAGTGCAGGGACAAAAGAATGCTCCACTAGGGTGCGTTTTTGAAAATGTGTGTTTTTAACTGTTTGTGTGTGTGTATAATACTTGTAGTGACATTCTGGCGGAGGACCTATGGCAAAATGGACAATAGGTCCACGATTGATATCACAATGGAAAACAATGAGATCCATGTTTGTCAGGACAAAGAGTAGAACAATGGAGCGTCCACAATTGGAGATCATTACGCATGCGTTGGGAGTGGGTGGGTACTTACGCATTCAAAGGACAAACGGGTTCCCGGTTGGGTAAATGTCCCCGGTTGGAAAGTGTGTACAAAAACAATGGGAGTTGTTGCCAACAAGTTGAAGTACAAACAAAAGGGTGACGATGAGGGCCCGGACTGCCGGACTGCTGATATACACATACGGAACCGAGGACTTTAACAAAAGGCATCCGGGAAAATGACAACGGGGACAGTCCTCGCTTTGCTTGTGTGCAAAACCAATGGGGACCTCGCTAAAAACGTAAGTCCAAACAATCGAGAACAAACCACTTACAAAAGCGTGAAACAAAAGGTGTACCACAATCAAAACCATCCTCCCCTCATGTTGATTTAATCTGAACCTCTCTATACTACATGCAATAACCCACCTGGCGACCATCAAGCAAACACAACTTGGTTTAATTATCCCGGAAAATGTTTCACGAGGAATTCACTTTGCGTATCCTACCGGCCTCCCAACGCCGAGCAACCGTCAAGTATTTGATAGGCACACACGGAAAAGACCGTACTCGACTTGAATACTGCAGCGTTATTAATTTTGACCCAAAAGGGCGGGAAACTACCCTGGCATTCCAGAGGTTGTATTTTGCATCCCATCCCCCGATGGCGTTCATCGTTCTTTACATTATTTAGTTATATATGTATTAAACAACATGATGGATGTCATTTTTGTATGTTGATACCATTATTGTTGGTTAATGACATCATCAGTCATAACTGACTGTAGTTAATGTGTTCTACTAATTGGGATAAATGAGTGAAAGCATCGCCCCAAAGCGGGTGAACTTTCAAAGTACGCTTGAGCTAAAGGGGCACGGACGCTCTGGGCTATAAAAAGCGTTTGTTATGAAATGAATATGGTTGGAAAGATGGTTTAAAAGTAGAATATAATGATTCACATATATGTCCCTTGAAGTTGTGTGGTTTTGTGTGGTTTCATGACAGAACACGGTCCGTTATTTTGTAGAACCAAATTTTTGACTCCACAAAAATGGCAGACCGTAAGTTCCGCTGGTTGTATTTCCAGAGACAAATTCATGTTTTTGTATTTGATCACTACTCACTAATTACAACACACTGTAGGTGTTTTAGTACATGCTCTTTAAAAAAGATAAAGGGGTAAATCCAAACAGCAAAATCCTGATAGATTTGATGGTGTGCCCCTTTAAACAAAGTCGTATCCGAATTAGCGGCTACGGCTACGACAGTTGCTAAGGATGTTGCTAAGGAAACCCTATATTTCAACGCATGATGACGCGGCGATCAAGCCATAGCCGTAGCTGTAGCCGCCAATACTGACGCGACCTTAAATTGGATTACTTGAAAACCACTCTGTTGTCGTTTTGTACCTTGGATCTGCGGAAGCAGATGGCACTCCGTTCGTAACGTAGTCATTCTTGAGCAGCAGGAACTACTACAAGTAAATACATCTTCAGTTATAATATTCCTCGCTTAAATAATCTCTTGTTTGAGAAAACAAATTGCGAGTGCTTCATTAAGAAAAGATAGTTTTATGACAGGCTTAATATTTCTCGTGAGCTAAAACAATCTTTGCGATAAATTTGATTGTCACCGATGTACCCATTGTAGGTAGGGTCATACTTTGGTAACTCCGGGGGAAAAGGGTGATATTTTTATCAGAAAGCCTAAAGATGGCAGCGTAATGGTAGTAAGCATCCTGTAAAATTGTTTCGTCTTAAGTGCATCCGTTGGTTAGAAATCAATAAAAGTACTTCGTGAAAATGTGAGTCTCCAAAGATCACCCGCAGGAAACCGTTGGAGATTCGAATCTCCTTGGTGTCCTGTTTTGTGAATGCTGCTGCCTGGCCAGAGACGCAGCTGGTACCCGTCGCCTCGCTCAGCGTGGATGGATTTGACGTTCTTGATGAAAATACAGTTCACAGTTTTTCTGTTTTCTCAACAAGTAGAGACTGTATTCAGCTGAGCCTTTCACGTGTGACTTTTAGTGTATCTTTTGTTGTAATTTTCCCTATAAATCAGCATTACGCCGACGAAAAACAACGATGACCCTACCTTTATCGCTTAAGAAACGCGGCCCTTCCATGGCAAAACAGCCTAACTCAAAAACTGGCATTTTGAGAAAAGCAAGTACAGAGATAAGCTGTTTTGCCATAAAAACGGGACGAAAGTGTAAAAAGAGGCAGAGATAGGACATGATATATTCAGAAACCATACAGAGTATGCCTATAAAACTTTGAAATGAAAAAAGGACCCTCAATTTACCAAGAAATGTTCTGATGTAAAAACCAAACATTTTCGAGTTGGGCTGTTTTGCCATAGAAGTGCCGAACGGGAGTTTATTTATATTTCTACTGCCTTGCATGGCAATACCGCAAGCCCTCGTAAATACTTAACGTATTTAGATTGGAATAGACCCGACGTGCATAAGAATGGCATAGCATCTGCGTTAAATGGACATCAAGTAATTTCATCAGTATGTCCTGATGTAACGGAGATTCGCCACACTGACGCCATCTTTAAAGTTATACAGTGGAGTAATATTCAATATTGTACAAAAAGGAACTGGGGCTAAATTTGCGTGCCATTCAATTGCACAACAAGAGAACTGATGCTATTTGTGCGTACCATTCAATAGTACAAAAAGGAACTGGGGCTACTTTTGCGTACCAGCCTTGGTTTGGTTGAATTCATTTAAATGAAAGTGTACCAAGATGGCTGCTTCACGATATTAGGGCCCAATTTCATACGGCTGTGAAGCAGAACATTCTGCTTAGCAATCTTTACTGAGCATGAAATGAGTGGGGATACCAGTCACGTGGCAATGCAAACCGTGTGGTATTATGGCTGGTAACCTTTTTCTGCAAGGCAACATTTTCTGTGCAAAGCTTCTTCTTTTTTCTTTTTTTCTTTTTTTACAGACTTTATAAACCCTGGGCAAAAAAAACAACAATTGCTTTTGAACATTTCGCAGATGCGTTTTGCTCTTCTGCGAAATTTACGTAGTCGCCGTCACAATACGCTATACATTCACGCTGCCGCCATTTCTCGAATTATGGTTTATTGCTTGGTGAGTTCCCTAATTGGCCTCGTTTTGTTATCTTGCCCTGTTTTGTTGTTGCCATCATTTTTGCAGTTTCATCCTCACATGCGTGTGTCCTTTTAGTTTTATGGTCAATTCGCAATTATCTCGCGAATAGAAATTACTATCGGGACGCCACAATCTCGCAGCCAGTGAGGGGCGTGTTGTATTTATGGTTTCTACTCACAATTCCCGGAAATGACCATTTTGCAGTTTGGGTTGACCGTGAGGTATTTCTTCAATTAGCCTCAATAATACAAGCAGCCTGTGCTCTCAGTTTTCTTGTTATTTTTTTTTTATTACCCATCTCTTTTTATTACCCATACTCTTTTTATTATTTTGGTTCACCTTGTTTTGCAGAAGCTCTTTAGTTGGCCACGGGTTAGCTCTAACAGTGTTTTTCAATCTCGTTTGCAGAGGTCGTTCCCATGGGACCATGCATGGACACAAACGCGTTGAACATGTTATTGAATAGAGCAGGCGTGGGTAAAAGGTGTGAACGATCCCGAGGCGGAGTCTAGATTCATAATCCATGCAGCCGCGTGTGAGATGAGGTGAGGTTTCAACCGGGAGTGTTGTCCTGACTTAAAAAACATGCACGTGCCATGTACACCGTCTATCTCAATATAAATCTCGTGTTGTTTTGCACACGTATCTGTCGCTCCCGTTAAAGTGTTTTTCCCTAAGGGTCCTGACGGTCTTACTTTCTACTTATGAAATCTACTCCGCCGACACACAATAAATCTGGGGAAGAATATTGTTTAGATTTTCAGTTTCCTTTGAGGTTTGTTACTTGATATAGAATATCTTTGGCGAAAACATCATCTCAACAAGTCCATTTTCTGCCGGAAGGGAGAAGAACTAGTTACACGACAAAAACAGAACCGACTTAAATTTCCGGTGAGGTAACCATGAGCACATGATTTCAATATGGATATCAAATGAATGTTTTACCTTCCTTTTAGCCTGTTCAACTCCAGTGCTTGTTAGTAAACAACATGTTTACAAACACAAATTGCATAAATTTACTTTCAAAGAAATTTTGTCGCTAGAAGAAAACACGAATTTTGACCCACATTTAGGTGTTTGCTTTTCTGGAAGAGTAGCTTGTTCTTTTCCATTCTCGAATTTTTCAATAAACACGTCATCCACCCCTGGTGGCCCCAAAGCAACCCCTTTTCACCACCACCGAAGGACCTGTCGATATTTGAAAATTTGTTTTTAGGTTTTGGGACGAAAAATAAAAATGAATTGACACCAGGAGGAGGTGTTATGGGATGCTAGCTCAACCCAAAGAACCTGCCGTTGCAAAGGCATAGGCCTTAATATATTTATTTGTATTTTACAAATGTTGACTTAATCACCCACCCAGTGGGCGTAACCAATGGGAGGCAGCGAGGTTGTAGCCCCCCTCTTACCCCCTCCTCCTCTCGTTACGCCACTGCTCCCAGCTCTCTCCCAAAGATATTGTCTTGGTTCGCCTCTGAACCAACCTGAGAATTCCTTTTTTTATTTCCGATATAATGCGGTTTTCGAAAGAATCGACTGTGTATGGAGTCTGCAAAATGCCACTTTCTCGACTCAGAAAGTTTCTCAGACCAAATTATTCCTATTAGGGGGTTTGCAACAGTAGTGTAGCACTCGTACTCGGTACTCAAATACCACTCGAGTACCTTTTTGATTTTAACACTCGGCCAGCAAAATACTCCCCTTTGTCGATACTCGATACTCGACTGCAAAATTATCTGTACTCGAAGCCATGTACTCGATACTCGACTGAAAATGTACTCGGACTCTGATTTTGAGCAGTCGTGGTCAAAATACCAGTTCCTTTCAGCTTTCCTATAACGTTCGTTAATGCGAGGAATATAGGAACAAAGCTCTGGAAAGTTACATTTAAGTTTTCTATGATGTATTCATGTTTAAAAGATAGTTATCACAAGCACACATTCTCGTCTTGAAATTATTAGAAAAACAATAGTATGTATTTGTACCTCATTTTGCAGTATTATTTTTATAAAGTTCTCGTTCTTGGGGATCCAAGGACTTGGTACTCGGTTTGTGGACTCGTTACTCGGATCAGAATACTGATACTGATCAGGTACTCGCACACTTCATACTCGGTGGCCCAAGTACCCGTATACTCGAGTACTATTCGGCCATTCTAGTACTCGTCAGTAGTTGATACTCGACTGAAAAGTACTTGACTACAACACTGATATGTGAACTTTAGCCTACAATCAGTGAGCTTGCAGGTTGAAAATGTACTCATTTTGTTCCCCCAATCACCAGTCTTTAACTCTGCATGTCTTTAAACAGATTTTTAGACAGTTTTAAGAACTGCCAACTCTCCATGATTCTGTAGAAATTTCCCTGAAAATACACCAATCTTTCCATGTTCCGATACAATTAAACAATTTTGAAACACTCACTGATTATGATGGAAACCTTTCTCCCATTGAATTGAATGTAATTCTAAGTATCTCCCTAATTGTTGTACAAAATCTCCCCGATTGCAAGATGCAAATGTTGGCAACTCTGGAAATGTCAAAACACTTTAGATCTGAAACGAACACAAAAAAAAAACCCTCTGGGGCATGAGCGCTAGGTTTCCCAAAACCAAGTGGGCGATATTCTCGTCATCTAGATCCGGTTTCTGTGTTAAAACACACGTCCTTTGATAGAGTGGAGAAGCAGACGAACCAGTCTACGCAAGGTTGAGGTACCTCGCTTGGAAAGAAAAATTGTCACCTGTTCTCTTACCAGAGAGAAAACCATGTAGCTTTTGTTGTGTGTTTATTTTCCCCTCCTACACTCCGCTGCTGTCAAAATGCGTCCACGACATCGCATGAACAAACTCCGGTTCATCAACCTCAGTGGGAAGTTGTCCTTTAATGTCATTGTGCGGTGAGTTGTACAAGTACATTCGTCTTGTTCGGAAATGTTAAAGTGACGAATTCGACTTTTCAAGAATTACTTGTTGGTTTGAGATTGTGACATACACACCTACCCCACCCCCACACCCCCATGAAGTGGTGTGGCGTGAGTGGGCGTAAGGATGGTATAAGAGTTGGCGGTTGGGGAAGAAGGTGTGGTGAATAGGGAGGGGTTAACGTATACAAAAACTTCAAACCCATAAAGGAACGGAGGTTAAAATTAAACCATGGCACATTTTACGAAAGAGCAGCTGATATAGTCGAGGTTTCTGGCTTCTGGTAAATTGTTCAAATTGAAATAAAAAATGGGTGCAACTAAAACATTCTTTGGTACTTTGGCTGATTCAGTTATTCTACTAATTGGCATCAAACTCCTCGGCTTAGCAAATTTGTGTGCTTTCGTATTTTGAAGGGCTTTCCCCCCAAAAGCAAACTGTTGAAAACAATTCCACTGGATCACAAAGCCAAGGGTTCGAGGTAGATCTGGGCTGGCTTTGCATCAAGCCCCGCAGTACAGGGTCATTCCCACCAAATGCCCCTTTTTCATGTGCATTATTGCAAGACAAATGTTCCCTGCGGCTCTTGCTATACCACAGAATCCTTTAATAGATTCCTTTTCGGCTGAATGACTAGGGGAACAAAAAGCTGTCAAAATGACGTCGGAATGTTGGCCATCATGTTGCACTCCGAGTGTTTGTTTGAGTACGGACCAGGTGGAAACCTTTCTGATGTGCAGTGCCGTATCCGTTTATGCTGACGTATCGCGTCAACTTTATTTGACGGAAGATGAGGACTGCTGGGAGACGGTGCGTCTGTTGCGAAGATCTTAACGGCCAAGACTCCGGGGGTGGAATGGATGGGGGCGGCAGGCGGGGGTGGGGGTAGAATTTACTGACATAGGTCCATGAAGAGTACAGTTATATCCATTTTGAAGTTTAAACCCTGCGAGTTTAACGTCAAATTTCACTACTTGTCTAAAGAGCATCTGTAGACAACAGGCATACGTGAAAAGCACTGCTGGCACCAATCAACAATTTCTTTTTACATCTTCTTGAAGTTGTTATTTCAATTGTGTTCCCCCATCACTTCATTTCGGGAGGCTAGCTGTGTTTTGTTTTTTTGTTTTTTGTATGACTCCGGAGATTTGTAAACAAGCGTAGTGGAGTGAAGTTTTCACACAGTTGAACAGGCTGAACGAAATGTCTGAGACAAGTGAATGTTTCCCTGTTTGTTTGCATTGATATCAGGACAGACTATTACTGTCACCTTTGGCACCCGAGCTCGTATTTCATCTACACAAAATGACTGGCTCCCATTAAAAAGTCATTCTTGTTAGGCAATTTAAATGCACTTCATTAGCTCGTCCTGCGGTAACGAGGCATACAGCCGCGATAACTCAATAATTCCTTTTAACACAAAAGGGTGTTTTCGTGTTTTATTGACAACGAGTATGAATGGGGCGCAACGAGTCATAGCTCTAAATATAAGTAGTGACTAGACTATAGGCATATTATATTCTACAATTTGTTGACATTCATAAGGACTGCTTCAGTAAAAAGGTCATACATCTTTTTATAAAACGTGTACAGTTTTGTGTTCTAGAAACTAGCGCAGTTCCAGAGCTTGATTTGATTTGTTTTGTTTAAGCACAACAAACTAGCTCAGCACAAAATAATTATGCTTACCAGAATAAGTTAACCAGCCAAAATACAATCTCAAATGTACCATTTGTGACTGGGCTCCTTTTTGCGTAGCAGAAAAAAGGTTAAGCAAATATTTCCTGCTTAAGCAGCTCTATAAAATTGGTACCTGAGCCTCATTGTTAGCTAAGAAAATCAGTTTGTTCAAATTGTAAGCACGTGTGTTCAACCGTATATCTGTTCTGCCAGAAACACACATCACGTTCGCAACTTGTGATAGAAGCCATTTTCGAACCCTAAAAACCCCGTATGTTGGCACACAGGGTGCCAGACTAGATTGCACATTGTTTATAACATTGTTTTGTGTGAGAAGTCGCCTAACATCCCAAGACCGGACGGCCACTTCAAGGTGAGGGCTACACTTATTTGATTTGGGCTGTCGACCCAAATCAACTGTCACCATGGGCACGTTGCCACCTACTCCTGGCCGGACTGAACAAGGGTTACCCCCCCCCCCTCCCCTTCACAATCCGTAATGATGTAGGCATGGGTATCACCTACTAGGAGCCTGGCTGGTAGAGCAGAACGCACTACCTTCCTAACGTTTTACGAAGCAATTAGGTTAAGTGCCTTGCTCAAGGACACAAGAGTGTCATGACTGGAATTCGAACCCACACTCTGCTTCTGATAACACTAGGGCTTGGGTCAGATGCTGATATCTTATGCCTGATATTGGGCAGGGGTGCCCTACCCCCTTCCCAATCTTCCCACAAATTTGCACACGATTTTTCTCTTGTACAGAATTCCCTGAGATTCCAAGCACATAATGAAGACACGATTGGGGGTACACCATTCCCTCATTTTGTGCTACATTTGGACCGAAAAATTGCGCCCAGCAACCACGTGACAAAAAAACCCTGCTCCCTCTATGTTGGAACTCTCTATGTTGCAACTCTCTATAGATACACAGCGCTGATCAATGTTTTCCTCTAACCCCACCCCCCCCCTCAGATCAATACAGACACTGCTAAAAAAAAACCTTCGGTGGGGAAACACGTCTGCTTGATTGCCTCCAACGAATAACGAACGACCATAGTACTTGAGACCATGGAGGTAGGAGAAATGGAGGGGGTTGGGAGCTAGACTTTAATTAGCAATGCAGAGCGCCATGGGAGTTATGGCGTCTCGTATAGAGACAATGTCACTTAATTGGGTTATTGTTGGATACGTTAGACGGGTTCGACCAGACCCCAAAACAACTTGTTTACACCAAGCAGACGTGTTCGCACGCGTCAATAGTATTGACAAACTTAATAAAGTGGGGTGGACTAAAAACAGAACAGAGCTTAAAATAACAATATTGATGAATATTTGTTTAGCAAAACATCGAAGTGCTCTATTTTGATCTCAGACAAAACACAACATTGAGAGTGTTTTCAAAAGTGCTGCTTTTTGTAAGTTTTAATACTCTCTTTGAGCCAGGATAAAGTACAGCGAGCAGTCCATTATTGGTGACGGTTGTAGAATGGCTGCTTCCAATATGCTTACTGTCTTTGTTTAAAAAAAAATCGTTGAAAATAATAAATCTCATACTTAACCTTTTACGTAGGTGACTCAGGGTAAACCTTTTATAGACCTGTGCAGGGTACAAAACAATTTCCCAGACAAATCCCGTTAAGCCGCTCCAATCCTTTCACAAATCTGTTTCTTTGTTGAGTCGAAAACGGAAATAAAATCTCATTTTGCCTTCAACAAAATAAAGAGACAAAGTGAACTCTGTGAACTCGAGAGCGATTTGTTTTCTTCTTTTGGCTGTTTACGCTCTTGGGTCACCCAAAGGAGTTGACTTGTTGATAAGTTCTGTGTACGGAGCTCTGGAAGGGCCACCCAAATTGTTGAGATCTTGAGAAAATGTTTTCTCAGAATGACGACAATTGGGAATCGAATGTCGACTTTTCGAAATAGTTCAACTTATAACTACGACATCTTGGAACTAGATATGTGGACAGGAGGATGTCAAATCCCCCTTTATGACGTCTTGAAGAAAGTATGACAGAAAACGATTGTTTGTTCTCATGTCGACATCCTACGATAGAATGTCGACAGCTGGATATATCTTTCTTGAGATTTTAGCTTTTTTTTTGGTCTCTGTAGGGTGTCATCATTGTCATGCTTGAGAGCATAATTTTGTTGTGCTTAGCTACTTTTTTTGCTTAGCAGCTCTCACCATTGAGTCCCAAAATGGCCGGCAGAGAGCAGCCGCGTGTGACGGCGATGCAAGTACTTAACAGAGGCGGTTAACAGTGGAAAACAACATTGAGTCGGAAGTAACTATAACTAGTACACTTGCGGGTACAACCTTGTGTTCTCGACGTTTCGAACAGTATACTCTGCATGTCTTCAGTAGAAACTCCAGACCTAAAGACGGGCAGAGATTTTAATTACTTCTTGTTTTCCACACAATGCAAAGCTTCAAACAATACTCACATTGAGTCAACCTCGTCCCCATGAAGAAAACATAGCTGATAAGAAATATAGACACCTGTCCATGTTGTGACAACTGGATAGTATTTTTGTTGACACAACACGCCTCGAATAAGTGTTTGCCGTTCGAATTAACACCCATCAAAACAGACAGCTTGGAAAGCCAGGGGTTGGGCCGTGCTTGGCTGGCTGGTCTTCATCACAATGCACTTAAGCTAATTAAAATGAAAACAATGCAACCCCGAGGGCTAATTAAGATACTAAGTAACGTTAGTCATCCTTTAATAGCACTCTTTTCCTAACTGGAGGAAAATATTCTTAAACTATTACAATTTATGTCCATGCAATTAATTATGATATCGTTAAGTTTTTAACCATTGCCATTTCTTCTGTAAAATACTATGTTTAGCGCCTCAGAGCACGCGTGCATGATTATGATGCTGTATAAATGTAGGTATTATTATTGTTAATATTACTATCAATATCATTATTCAACTGAAGAAAGCGAATGTGCACATTGTGCAAAAGGAGATGAGCTAAAGACAAACCAATCTGTTTGCCCAACAACCATACTATTTCAAAATTTGATTATTGTTTGATGTCTCCTTGCGTTTCATTCCCAAATTTAATTATTCCAGACTATATCTTGATCTTGAGGTAGAATTTAGATCATGGTCGAATGAAGGCAATCTTGGCAGCTAAATTGCTATTGCTCCACCCCCCCCTCCAAATTGCATGGTATGTTTTGCAGCGTTTGGTAAATGCCCGTATGGTAGCTGAAGGTAATAACACGTTATGGAACTCGGCAATCATTAGCTGGGTGGGTTTCCCCAATCATTACAGGATGGACAGATGCAAATAATGAGTTCGGCCTTGGGATTTCAACAAAGGAGAAACATGCCTCGCCTCATCCACGGTTGATGTACAAATGTAGCTGTCATATTTTTTTATTAAAGGTATTTATTATACAGGATTGGTGATGATTAAAACAAAAACATTGTTTAATTATTTTAGTCTGAAAGGCTTACACTGTTTATGAAGTTAGTACGAGAAAATTTTGTTTTTCTGTGAAATATTTACGTCTGAATTAAAGTCATATTTGAGAAAACTGTATCTGGAAACCTAAAGAACGCAACAGCTGATTTCGGTTGCTACAACCAAAATTAAGGACAATGTGTTTACATGCTGAATTTTTTTTCTCTCTCACTATTTTCTCCTAACTCACACAGCGGATTAAGCCCAAATTTTCACAGGTTTTTTATTTCATGTATGGTTGATCACACAAAACATGAACACTGTCTGCGGCTGATCTGTCAGCTCTACCAATCCTACCGATCCTATTAAAATATAATAACATACACTCTGTTGCTCACACGCTATATACATCAGTGGAAAGGAGCTGACAAAATTCGATCGTTAAAAATGCTCAATGTTAAAACACCACTTCTGTTTCAAACCTACATAAAAAAAGGAGCGAGACTTTTGCCGCCTTTTCTTTCAATTCACTATAATATACAATGGCTTTAAAGCACACGGACTACAGTGGTAATTGTCAAAGACAGGTATCCGCACTTCATGTGACCCAACATATACATGACACAACAAACCTGTGAAAGTTTAAGCTAAACCGGTCATCGAAGTCACGTGAAAAAAAGTGGGGGAAAACCTTTATGTTTTCACAATTTTCAAACATCGAGTTGTGATCTCGCGAGATCATAACTGATGTTTTACTAATAATTCTATAGCTAAAGCATTTCAGGCAAAACTATTCTTTAGTTCAGTTTTCCCACCATGACCATCTACCATGTAAGTTATATGCAAATCTGTGAATATTTATTGTTTTCAACCTTATCAATGTTGTGCTCATTCTGAAGCGAGGTTGCCCGGCAAGCGGAGACAAAATAGTCTGGTGACCACCATGAGCGTTGCAAGCTTACAAAACCCCCGTGTGCGGGGAACAAGACCTAAAATGGCGAGATCGTAAATACGGTGAATATGGCCGTTTTCGAAGCCACGGCTTGAATTGTGGGCTGCGTCATTTAATTAGAAAGTGTGTGCTGTCCTTACGGGGCTTCAAACAGGCATACGGAGCCAAAGCCCAAGCCCAAACCGTGGTTTCGAAAATACCCTATGACTTTGACGACACTGATGTTGACAATTTGCTATTGTCATTTAAACAATGAATACGGTTGAGGTATAAGTGTATTGTCTATAAAACAATTGATAGCGGTGTTCAACATTGGTTTGAGAGGTCAATATACATATACAAAATAAACATAAACAGTTCACATTGTCAACAAGAAATGTTACTTCTTAAAAATAGGAATACAGACAGAATTTATTGTGACGATATGCTCAAACACAAACAATACGAACCGGTTTCTTTTCTTCGTATTGTTATAAATTACAAATCAACACATACAAATAATAAGGAAAGCATAAACAAGAAACGCGCCTAATTGTAAGCCACGTTCTGATACACACGACTTTGTTTTGTGAATGTTTTGTCTGGAAACAAGAATAACATCAAAATGGAGTTCATAAAACTGAAATATTAAACGCGCACATGAAATTTGGATTAGGTGGCTGGAGATGCAACCGGGTATCGTGCTCAAAATATGATATTGAACGCTCCATAATTCATAGTGGCTGTTGCTTTATTCGCAAATTAGAAATTGTATTTATCTGCCACCATGGCAACATGACCTTCGCCAGGTCTCCAGCCTCATTGTTATGATAATGATATGCTGATTAGTATTTGGTGAATGAATACATGGGTCGGATTTTTCTGTCATTAATTGCAATTATGGTCAGTACATGATGCTTACTTCTGTTTGATGAAGTGAAGTGCATTATTGAGCACTTCGTAGTCAGCCATTGTTCAAGCCAGGCAGATGTTATTAAATTTGAGACCTACTTTATTCAATTTTTATGACCTCAACAACAGAGGCCGTCGTTGCCGTGAAACCAAGTGGCCATACCACAACAGAGAAATTGATTCGTTTGAAATTGTAAAGAATTCTTCAGGCGGAAAATTAGCGACATTATCAAAATTCATTTTATAAAGGAGTGGCCGATCAAACCAAATTGAGAGATTAACTGCAGTTGAAACTACTTAAACAAAAAATGGCTAACGAGCAAAAGTCGCCATTGCTTAAATTAAACCAAAATTCTGAATCTTCTTAAATTAAACTGGAACGGGGCACCAGACTGGTACAGCATGCCGTGTATATGGGTCTTGTAAACAGACTAAGGAACAAAGTGTTCAAATATCATGGCCTAAAGTTCGCCGAAAGACTTTTGGTTTTAGAAGAACACACAAATTATCTGACCGAGTTATAACAGTTGTTTCAAAACGAAAAAGACTGTTGTTGTTGTTGTTGTTGTTGTTGTTGTTGTTGTTGTTGTTGTTGTTGTTGTCGTTGTTGTTGGTGTGTTTTTTTTGTGGGGTTTTGTTTGTTTTAAAAAACAGCATCATTTGTCGAAACTTGTTCAGAGGAAACCAATATTTGTACAAAGCAAGTGGACGTGAGATAATGTCTGGATTCCGACAAAAATTTCATATTTTAGTTTTTTAATTAACTATCACTTATCATTGGCGGATAGTTTTGTGTAATACCTCAAGTGAAAGCTCATAACTTTCTTAAATCTCTACAACCAGCTTTTTGCAGATTTAAATCTTAATTTGGGGGTCGAATCTTCCCCAAAATGGGGCATCTTTTCTCTGTTTGTATTTCGTTACTTTCACTTGAAGAAACAGAATAAGTAAAGAGTAAACCGTAAAAAACAGTTTTTACTATCTTACTATTTTTCGAGATAATGATGTGGGTTTTTTTTCATTTGAATACTTCTACCTTGTAAAGATGAAAATACGCACGGTTCCCAACGACCGTGATTAAACAGCAACGACAACACCACGGATTTCCTCGTAATCGGGAGCAATTATTTCACGAAGGAGAAATTTCATCGGTGACGTCTACTAACTATATATTGAAAAACAAAATCTTGGAGAAAACTTACAAATGCTGCACTCCTCGTCAGGTCTCATTATACTTGCACCACTGATTGTTTTGTTGTCAATAAATTTGAAGCCTAGTGGCGTATAAGCAAGGACCCATGGCGTCCAGGGGGCGAGCTTGATCGGAGGATCGTGTCCCTGCACCCTTTTCGAAAATGTTATAATTGTTTTTGGGGTCCTGGTAACCGTAGGCATTTTAGCCATAATCCGGTAAGGGGCTTCAATTTAATAATAGTAATAATTAACAGTTAAAATGCGCTGCCCACGGCGCAGGGACACGTCAGTAGAGGGGAATGTTTATGCGGTCTTCAGTAGGTGAGTCTTGAGGGAAGTTTTGAACAAAGCCAATGATGGAGAAAGTTCATTATGATCCAGTAAATTGTTCCATAATGAAGGAGCAGCAGAAGTAAAATATGATCAAAACAAACAACAAAAGCACAAAATGAAAGGGGCGCTGGGGGCACGTGCCCCTCCCCTTTCAGGCTACGTTGGGTCCCACCCCGAAAAGTGAGTGAATCCACAAAAAAACAGACGATAAATCTTCAATGTAAAAAACAGGCTTTCGATAATATGGTGGCTAATTATTGTTATAGTATTGTTGTATCTTTATGGTAATGTAACCAAGTCCTGTATTAACTTCATGGGCATGGAGGTACAATAATATGTGAAGAGAAGATGTTGAGGAAATATCAGTGTAGATGTGGGAGGAAAACCTCTGTACATTTGGTGCTCGATATGGGGCATGGTGTACCTCACCTATTGTGACTTCGTTGTGTGCTTGGAATCTCAGGAATTCTTTAGAGGATTCTAATGGAGGGGGTGTATTTCTGTACAAGAGGCAGAGGGGAATTGTGTGTTAAAGTATGGGTCTATTCTTTTACAACATTTTTCTCTGAACCGCCCTAAAGAATAACACAATTTGTTAAACCATGGCTTGCCTGAAGGCTCATCCACCAGTTGGAGCTGGCACTTGATATTTATTCACTTTGACTGTCATTTGTATAAACGTAGGCCTATTCATAAACATTCTATCCATAACTTGTTGCTCGTTACTTTTTCAGCAACTAAAAATGTCCCACAGGATTAAAAACCAGAGATATCACTGAATCAGCAAGAAAACTCTGGAAAACATTGTGGCTGCCCGCAAATAGTACCTCTTTGTTTTTTTACATGACAAAAATGTTTCTGATATTTTTCAAACACCTTCCACTGTGTTCCAAACTGAACCGAAGTCGCAAGCTAGAATGACCTACTACGCCCTTCTGCACATTCTTCCAAAAGCAATTTTTCCAAATACCTTTCTTTGTTCCTCGCATACCATCCCTTCGGAATGCGTTTAATAACCGATCAGACAAATTTTGCGTGCCATACAACCGTAACGCAGGCAATTAAACGTATATTGGGTGTTTGATACCCTCTGCCTCAAATCGGGCGTGGTGTACCTCGACGCCGAAAACGCATTCAGGGCCCAAATTGTATAGAGCATAATGCTTAACAATTTCCTTCTTAGCAGAAATGAGCAGGACACCGGTCACAAATTGTACACGTGACATGGTACTTTGGCTGGTAACCTTAATCTGGTAAGCAAAATTTTATTGCGCTTTGCAAATTTTTGTGCTTAAGCAGCTCTATGAAATTGGGCCCAGGTAGGGACTGAAAACCCAATCCACATGTAGGGAAGGCTCTGCTCCAAAGGGCGGTTTGGTCTAAACAGATTAAAAGCAGTGAAATAAACCACGGTGCCAATCTGAACGCCGTAAAGGGCCATACCGCACGAGGCGGTGTACAGGCAACCAGCTCCAGGCAATCTCCAATAAGAAAACTCATTCACACTTAGTTTTCTCGGGGGATAGTGTGTTACAGCTAAGAGAGCGTCTCTTGTGCTGCTGAAGTGTTCCTTGTGCATGCAGTGCTGTTGGTTGGCTCGGAGTTGCTTCAAAAACAAATTACCTTGTTTGACACATTGCGTTTTAGTCTTACATATATTTTATTCATGGTACCGCTGCCACATTTTTAACACTTGCTGGAAATGTTTTACTTGATGAAATCATTGCTCAAAGTACCGTAAATCAAGCACAATAAACTCGATTCGCAATCTTGACGTCACAGGAGATTAAATGCATTCAGGTGAAACCACTTGCTGTGCGCTTTTACGGTAAAATGAACATGGGTTGCCAACAATGGGCTCGACGAGCCGGACATTATTTGACAAGCTGACGGTAGTTCATCAGTGACAACTGTTGCGAATGTTTTCTGTGAAAATAAGAATTGAAGAAGAAGAAAAAGATCAATGGGGAAAAAGTCATGAAGTTCCTTGTCCATTGAAGTGGATAATCACCTTCAAAATGACGAATACTGATTGATGGGAATTGGAGACAATTAAATATATTGTATTGTTAATGATTCTAACTAAATAGAAAACATTCAACGGACCCAAGATCTGGTGTTGTCAGCAGCAGGTTCGAATCCCGATCAAGGCGCTTGTGCCCTACAGCAAGACACTTTACCAAAATTGTTTCGTAGAACAGTTGGGAAGGAAGTGCTTTTTGCTCTGCCAGCCAGGCTCCTAGAGGATGATACCCACGCACGGACTGTGAAGGGGGTAACCCTGTTTCAGCCCCAGGAGTAGGTGGCAACGTGGCCCTGGTGACAGTTGATTTGGGTCCACAGCCCAAATCAGCTAAGCGTAGCCCTCACCTTGAAGTTGCCGTCCGGCCTTGTGATGCTAGGCGATATCTCATTAAAAAAATAATTAAACAAATTAAAAACCGGGACAGTTGATCGTAAACATCTCTACCAGGCAGTGACGTAACCAGCGTGGGCGGTGGGGGGGGGGGGGGGGCTCAGAATCTTTGCCCCCCTTTTCCCCAATGAGATCGAGAGAAAGCAACAATGTACTACCCCTGTAAGGTCTGAGTGAAATGGTGTGACCCTTTACGCTTGATAATTGACGGGGCTGGGAGTCTTTCAAAGGGCGTGATTGGCAGTCGACGGAATGGAAGTGACAATTAATTAGTACATGGTGAATTAGTCGAGTATAGGGTTAATTTGTTTTCAAGGATGGTCGTGGCCTGTTCAGGAAAGGTATCGATGAAAGCAAGTGTTTCGGAATGAATTTACTCTTCCACTAACTAATGATGTTGATGGATTTAAAGGACGTGTGCTGAACTACCTTGTCCATATGCCATATTAAAGTTTGTAATCAATGAATAATGAAAACAAGAGCTGTAGCATAAGTGCTTCCTTCGGGTTATTGTACTCTGCAGAAAAAAAATAAATGTAGAAGTCGTTAGCGTAAAAAGCTTACTTAAGTTAATTAAACAGTGGGGGAGGTCGGCAGTCTTCACCTTAACCTGATACAGCCGGGGGGGGGGAATGGACAGAGCTATATACGACGTTAAAGCAGTCTACACCTTTACCGCAGAGAAATGAAACAAATAGCATCCATAGCAGAAAAAATTAAATAAATAGCGTTTAATAGAAGACAAATTAAATAAATAGCGCAAAGAGCTTCCTCAAATAACGATACAGCGCGGACATTTTTTTTAAAAAGAACTACGATGTAAAAGCAGTCTATACCTTTACCGCAGAAAAAAATACACCTTAAAGTCAATAGCGTTAAGACCTTCCTTTAGTTATACAGCGCGCAGCATAAAGCTACGACGTAAGAGCAGTCTACATATTTATATTCAGCGCGGAAAAAAAATAAATGAATAAATATGTAGCATAAAATAATCCTCCACTCTATGATAATGATACACCGCAGAATAACACAAACATGGAGCGTTCAAGAGTATCAGGCTCTTCGAGGTACCGAGAAAGCGCAGAACCAACAGAGGGCGGTCTACATAAAACAGGTGTCCCTCTTTTATTGACTATAGGCTAAGTAAAGCAAACGAAAAACTTTTATTTTAGTATAAAACAAAGCGTAGACCTTAAAGAAATTAAAAATAAACTTGAATTTGCGATGTGCTTTAAAATCGGCATCGCAGTAGCATTCGACGGATGCTAAGTCCTAAAAAAAAAAACACCCACAAATTTAGTTGTCCACTCCTTCTCCTTTCAAATGACGTCAAACATGAAATCGCGTGATAATAAAAAGAGCCTGGTTTGAAATTATGGATGCAATAACTTATTTGGGAGAAATGTTGACGTCTCGCAAAGATGAGATTAAAGCCATGCGGGGTTCCATTCATTTCAGTAGGGGGGTTGTATCAAGGGGGTGGTGCCTTTTTCATAAACAAGTCCCTTTTCAGTGCCTTTTTAAAGTAATTTCCGTCTTCACCTTTTTTAACATAATTCGGCGTGAGTGTAAAAACAAATACATTATCTGCGTTAAAACGGAAAAGTAGTTTTAAAAACATCGAAATTATCACATTGTAGCGTATAAAATGTAACATTTTACTCTGGAAATTTCAAATCCCAAAAGTCCAGATTTCAAATGGGGGCACCCTGGGGCACGGACGTCAATTGGGGGGACACTTCCCCCCCCCGTGCCCCCCCCCCCAGTTACACCACTGTGAAAGAATATCTAACAAAATTGATTTTTACTTCGTTTTAAGGTTAAAGTCTTGTACATTTTTTTCCTCTTCGTTTACGGACTCTTTCTATTGGGAAATGAGTGTATCAGACAACCGAGTTCGACCTTGGGTGCTCCTCTGTTTTCTGTCCATTTCCAAAAAGTTTAATAAGCAATCCTATAATAGAAATGCAATGGTTTCATTTGTAAAGAATTCAAAGCAGGCACAGACTTTTCAAACATTTTATGCTAATTTATTTCATGTCTGCTTGTACACGATACCAAAACAGAAGAAAACAACGTCTCAAGGTAAGTTTATATTTGTTTTGCTTCAAAAGTGTTTTCTAAAAACAACCCTATTCTGAGTAATCCGATGCTGCGCTTGCGGACGTCACATTAGTCTACGAAACATTGTCAATGTTTCGTTGAATAATGATCCAAACAATTAGATAAATCAAAATAATCACGAATGGTACTAATATCTTGCAATATACATCACCTTTTATCACACTGTGCCAGCATTTGTTCCGATTATATAAATATACAATTATTCTCTAAGTACATCCTACGCATTGACACCAGCTTTGTCACACATACTGTGCTATTTTAAATCACTATATTTTAAATAATTTACTACTAAGACAATTAATACTTTCTATTTTACACATTGTATAGGTACTAGTTACAGTTGTATTATTGCACATGAAGTCGGGATAACTACAGATGAAACAAACAATTAAGGTGAAAGTAAGGTTTCAATGAAGGTGCTAAAGCTATCTTTTAGGATGATATGGTCCAGCATTGGTAACAAGCGATGGCAAATTGAGTTTAAAAGCTCTAGATTCTTTGTGAAAACTCACACCGCAAGGTCGACCAAACAACGTAGCACTCTAAACTCTCCTGGGTCAGAATTGCCCCGGATTCCGGGTCTCAGGGGACTTAACCCACTTATGGGTCAGCCTGACCCACTTATGGGTCAGCCTGACCCACTTATGGGTCACCCTGACCCACTTATGGGTCAGATTGACCCACTTATGGGTCAGATTGACCCGGAAGCTGGTCACAAATGGGATTATGACCCGGAATCTGCTACAGTTTGACCCACCTCTGGGACATTTTTGACTCGGCCTGACCCTGAAATGGGTCTCTCCTCAACAGGACCCGGAAACCGTTGACCCAGAAGTTCACAGAGTCAGCTTCTTTTTAAAAGACATCCATTTCAACCGGAGAAAACATTGTTTTGGAAATGCAATCCCTTGAGGAAAAGCAATTCAAGGTTCACTTTGATTTATGAAACGAAAATACTATCATAACATGCAAATATTCCAAGGTTTTTTTAACACTTTGTGTGAATTATACAATTTAATAATAAGCTAAAACATCTATACAATGTGTGTCTGGTGCGTTTTGCAGTTTTGGAGGAGCGACTGAAAACGTTATTTTCCCCTCTACATTAACAATGCAACGACCTCTTATTACTGCACCACACCACATGTGTCTATTAAACCAATGTAAGGGTGAACCAAAATGGCGACCAGAAAGTGCCAAAATAAAGTAGTTAGGACACCATAAACTGTAAATCAAGGTGAAAAATCATGTGTTGTTGTCACGTGGTCTTTGAGCAAGACCCTGCTACAGGTCGAACATGAGACCGTTACTGTCTTCTTTTCTTAAGCCCAAACAATGCCGCATGTTATCATATTATTAATGATTTAATTTACAATATGTACTTTGAAAATTGTTTGTTATTGATTACAAAACTTGTTCATCCTTTTTAGTGTCCACAAGGTGTGAGAAAGATCGTTTTTATTTGAATATTGTAATTTGAATATGTTTTTCCCCCAGTTTGCAATATTCGCGTTTTCACGTTTGGAAAATTGTGTCTTATATTTTAAATATTTGATATATTATAATGTATTATATTACATTATAATATGTATTGTATTACATAATAATATGTATTATATTACACTATAATGTATTATGTCTTTATTTAGTTTTACTGATTAGTTTCTTCCATCAAGTAATTAAAATAAATACAATTAAATTAAATTTGGTCTGGTATGTAAACGCACCGATCTAGTGTAGACTCTCCATAATGTTTCACATAAAAGAGTCGTCTGGTTCCCTTTTCATGAACCAATCTACTATAAGGCCTAGTTGATGACTGTGTCAAAAACCTGATGCCTGTAACATTTGGTGAAACACACTGTACAAAAAGTAAAAACCCGCACAACCCACTGCCTCTTAAAATAGGGTGTACTTTTTGTATTAACTCCACAAGTTAATGACCATAAAAAGTTACTTGGTAAAGAACACTGGAGAGCTGTTGATATTATAAAATATTGTTAGAAACGACCCCTTTGAAGTAATGTAGTGAGAAAGGGGTAATTTTCACCCCAAAATTTGAATCTGAGAAAGGCTTCAGGCATGAAGCCTTTCTCAGACATCTGAAAGCACACAGTTCTATGCAACAAGGGTGACCAATTGAGCCTTAATTTTCACAGGCTTGTTATTTTATGCATATGTTGGGATGCACCAAGTGAGGATACTGGCCTGCCTGTGACATTTTCCCAAAGTATTCCCTGCCTCTAAGACACGAGCTGTAAACGGGATGATAGCATCAGATAGGTCCAATGTGTTTCATTGTAACATAAATGGAACACCGAGAGTGTGCATATTACGCACGTTTGCGAGATTTTATCATGCAACAGTCAGAGTCAGTGCTCCAAATCCATAGAGCTCCTTAAGCAAACAATATTATTGCTTAACAGACTTCAGCTGAGCAAAACAATAAAGCAGAACACCAGCCTCAAATGATGCACGTGACATAGTATTTTGGCAGGTAACCTTATCCTGGTAAGCACAAATGTTGTGTGCGTAGTTTACTTTTGTGCTTCAAGCAGCTCTATGAAATCGGGCCACTTATCGATGCACTTATTCGCATCACACTCAAGCTCAGTTGCGTGCAGTTTCCCTCATCCTGCAGCTGAGGTAAGCCGCACCTCTAGCAGTTAGACCTACAGACAGGTTTCTCATATTTCCCCGGTATACATCTGGCCAACTGTATCACTTGACTGGGCTCAATTTCATAGAGATGCTTAAGCACAAAAAAGTAGCCAAGCGCAACAAAATTAGGCTTTCCAGAATAAGGTTACCAGCCAAAATACCATGTCACATGTACAATTTGTGACTGGTATCCTGCTCATTTATGCTAAGCAGACAATTATTGTTAAGCAATATTTTCTGCCTCAGCAGCTGAATGAAATTGTCCCCTGATCACAGATTATGTACAAAATAAACATTCAGTTCCAAGTTTTTACCCCCCCCCACTCTGCATCAGTCATGCTTACTCCAAAACAACAAACTATTTGTTAAAGTATTTAATTGATGAATGTATTAATATATTGTGACTGAATTTAACACACGAGACTCAGAATAATTAGTAATGCATAAATAAGTAAATAAATAAATAAAACCGGATTTTGTGGGGGGTAAGCCGAGGGTCATCGAACTACTCGACGGATTTGTAGCCAGACCTGTCGTTGATGGCGCCCATCTTACGGCCCACTGCGTACACAATAATGACCACTAAAATGAGGCACGCTAGAGTTGCTCCTACTGCAATGGAGGCCACATTGGTGCTTGGGTTCTCGATCAAATCTTCCCCGCAATCAGCACCTGTCAACAAAAATGTACAAGAATTGTATTTACTAGTTCGAATTAAACAAACATTGGTGTCTTAAAGGTGAAGTCATACTTTAGTAAAAACCCTGAAAAGAAAGTGTGTCATTTTTAAAAATATCCGACAGCCTTAATGTTACGAAGATGGTAACGGTAGCAAAAAAACATCCTGCGAAATTATTTCGTCTGAAGTGCCTTCCGTTAATTAGAAATCAGTTAAAGTGCGTCGAAAAAAATTTGAATGTCCAAAGATCGCAAGCTCGCGACTTTGGGGAAATTTCCGTGGTGTCCGTTTGAATGCTGCTCGCAATACGGCCAGAGATGCGGTTGGTACCCGCTGTCACCTCTCTAAACGTGGATGGGTTGGACATTCTTGATGAAAACATAATAATATGTTTCGTTGTTTTTTTGTTTTTGGTTTTTTGCTGTTTTCTCAATAAGAAGGCACTGTACTCAACTGAAACGTTCACAGGTGACTTTTATTGTATTTTTCTTGATAATTTGACCATAAATCAACATTACGTTGACAAAAACCAAACGAAGAACCTCATCACGGTTATCCATTTTACTTCACATTTCATAAATCGATTTAGAGCGTTTGTCAAGTAGAGAAAATGATAACAATGCCCGAGGCAATCAAAATAAGCAAATGATAACTTGTTGGGAATTCAATTGCGATATTTTCTTGACTTTGACAGTGTTTTAGAAGAAAATATCTTTCTGGAGGATTTATGATGGTGTGAATTTGATGGTGTTTGAGCAAAAACGAAACAAGAATTTGTCCATAACTAGCAAATCCTTCACATTGTCAAAACACTTCCACCTGAAAGTTTTTTGTCCAATAATCAGAAGTCAATTAATTACTTACCTTCACCAAATGTACCGTTCACCATTCCAAATGGCTGCATTTGTAGTTCACTTATTTCCATGGTAACCTTCTCTGTTGTGTTGGCTGCTGACACCATGATGATGTCATCTTCACTGTCGCATACTCGTGAGTTGCCCATCGGTGTGGCGAAAAATCTCTTGGACGGATCGGAGTGCACTATCCTCGGCCCGGCTGCGGGAAGAAATGAACGAGGTTGACATAAACGGTTCTGTTGGTCAAGTCATCGGGTGTGTGGGTTCGATTCCTGGTCATGGCACTTGTGTCCTTGAGCAAGGCACTTAACCATAATCACTTCTCTTTACCAAGGTGTATAAATGGGAACATGCAAGGTCTGAGTTGGTGTTGTGCTGGACTAACCCCTTAATTGGTGCTAGTATAAGCAGCTTGGGCCTGTAAGTTAGTGCGGCAGGTAGTGATTGGGCTGTGTCTTTGATGATACTAGCATGGATTTTTGGCACACACTCAAAGTATGACACAAGAAAGATATCTGGGCTATCGCAGATTTGTCATTTGAAAATATATAGGTAGAATAACAAAAAAATTGCAACGGTTTGACAATTTTGAAAGTAGCTTGTTATTCTGCATTTAGGCCTATATATATATATTTTTTTTTCAACTGTGCCTTTATTTTATAAATTTTTTGTTTTTTTTATCTTAAAACTGTAATTAACTTGGTCGGTGCATTTCGTTGGATTAGTCGAAGGGGAATCAATTTGGTTCAAAAACGCAAGCAGTTGTTGTTGATTTGTTGTTTTGGGGGTTTTTGTTTGCAAAGTGTCATGAGAGCAGTGGTGTGGGAGGGGAAAGGGGGCATGTGCCCTGGGCGCCGTCCAAGTAGGCGCAAAATCTTCCAAAGTTTTGTTTACATTTGTATTAGACATTATTTTTCGGTTGCTTGTTTTCTGTTACGATTGGACGAGCGCCTGTTCCATTTTAACTTTGGGAGCGTCGCGACAGTAAACTTATGACACGTGACGTGGATGACACGTGACGCGTGTTTCACCAATCATTGACAAGAGTCTGTGTGTGTGGTAAATATAACAATATAAACCATATAATTATACCAACCGTTGATTGCTGAGTCAAAATACTTGGTGTCCCCAGTGTCAAAGGTGAACTTGATCATCCTGGCCTCCCAGAAGTTTGGGTTTCCTTTCTTTGATGCATTTTTCTAAATCAAATAGATATGTAATCAAAAGAAAGGTTTTGTAAGCAATGTTTCTTTTAAGGAGAAGAATTTAAACTTAGCTTTCAATGTGTTTCGCTGTTTGAAAACAAGTCTGCTGTAAAATTGTGATTTGAGTTGTTTTCACACTGCTATGGTTAAGTTGTACTCGTTTCGAATTTTCAGTATTTATTATAAAATATATATATACATTTATTGATTTGAACAGCATGAACTGAAAAGTATAGATAATTTATGATTGCTAGTTTGATGTTATCCTCGTGTTTATGTCCATGTTGTATGTAAAAACAAACAAGCAAACACCCCAACACCCCAGCACCCCAACAAACAAACAAACAAACACACAAATAAGCATGAACAGACAACACGAATTGAAGCGTTTCTAAAATAGAGACGGCTGATTATGTTACAAATGTTATCAGAACACACAGACAGACGGACAAACAGACAAGAACTCAACCGGGACACACCTTTTGAAAGGTGATTTTGAGGGTGTACCGTCCTTCGTCCCACTGTAGCGTCAGGAAGGACTGCTCGTCTCTAAGCCCGCATTGACCGCCGACGTTTGCCTTCTCTGGGACTGGTATCTCCGTGGATCGGTTAACAACCTGTTGGATTTGTTCATGTCAATAGGATTATGGCTTTGAACCCCATACAGTGAGTACATATCGATGAAGGGTGAGGGCAAGAAGTAAAGAAAGTTGGGTAGGATTGTCAGATAAGTGGTGTACGATTGTCAGATAAATAGTGGGGTAGGATTGTTACGTGTGATGCAGTACAATTGTCAGATAATTATTTGGGTACGATTGTCAGATAAGTGGGGGGTACGATTATCAGATAGTGGGGGTACGATTGCAAGATAGAGGGGGCAGAGGTCAGAGAGCGGGGAACAATTGTGATATGGTGGGGAACAATTGTGAGATAGTGGGGTACGATTGTCAGATAAGTGGGTACGGTTGTCAGAGAGTGGGGTACAATTGATAGATGGCGGGGTACGATTAAGATAATTAGTGGGGTATTGTCAGACAAATTGTTTAGGGGTTATATGCGTGTTCACATCGAGCTTATTTAGATTGCGGCACGGTTTCTTGTAGGGGTCTGAAAATGGATTTTTCCCTAACTTGGAAAAATATTGAGAAAAAACATTTTGTCTGGAGGGTTAGTTCTAGTATGAACTTTGTAATCAGTGATATTTCAGATTGAAACTAGCATTACATTCTCCCCCACAGTAATCAGAATTCTGATTAGGCTGGTGCTTGGAATGTGAAGATATGCACCTTTTTGTCTTCATCACGGCCAACATAGTCAATCATAAAAGAGGCAGCGAAGCACGCCCTCAGGCAGATTGGAGAGCTGCCGTCGCTAGGCACCATGAAATCTCCCCTCTGGTCAGGCAGCTCACTGGAGTCTGGCTTAGGCTTTTGTGAAGAGACAGATGTCATTGACTGTAACACAAAATAACAGTAAATTAAAAATTATATTAAATATTTGTGTATTTCCAAATAGAAACGCTATTTATTTATTGTCTATAAAATTGTTGTGGTTATTTTTGTTGATGTTAAAAATTAGTCGATTGACTACCATCAGTTTACTATTTTCTCAAAGGTGATAATATATTTTTTTCAGAATGAATAGTCAGATTATTGACCCAAATCACCTGACGTCATCATCACATAATCTTGGTTGCGTCAATCTGGGAGTGAGTGTCCCTGTGTGTTATACAGTGTAGTGCGCATTTTACACTCCTAAAATGGCGAGCGTGGTCAATAGCTACCGATGAAATTACTGAAATGTGTCAATGTAACGCATGGGCTCATACCTCGGTTTCAACCTCCGGCGTCTCAGTTGAAGCGATGACGTCATCTTCTGGAGCCTCGCTTTGGTCTTCAACACCACCCTCGCTTTCCTCATCCTTTGCAGTCTCCAACTCCGGCTCGTCTGTTACTACGACGTTCCCCCACTGGCTGCCGGCTTCCGAAGGAGCCTCGGCGTCGCTCGTGTCGTCAGCGGGTGGCGGTTCGTCTGCCTCGCTCTTCTGGTCGTCATCGGGTTGAAGTACAGCAGCGCTCTGGGTGTTTGCTTGGCCTTGCTCCTGCGGTTCCGAGTCTTCCAAATTAGCGACCTCATCCATGCAGACACAGAAACCTTGAAATAAAATAAAACCACACAGTCAATTATCAATCTCAGTGTGCATTTTGTGGGTAGCGTTTGTAAAATCATTAACAATTCTCTCAAACAATAAAGAAGGGCTTACATCTTATCGATGATCAATGATTTTTAATAGCATCACTGACTCGTTTGTATATACATTGCTGGTAATTTAAGTGTGCGTTTTGTTTAGCTTACGGTAAGCAAAGATATGGAATGAGAAATTTGCTAAGGAACACCTTGTTCACACAAAAAAACTCTGAAATTTTCCCCATGTTAAAATGGATTGATCTTTGAAACTGAGATATTAGGAAGTTAATAGACTGGCATTTTGTAAAATCATGTAAACAGTCACCGCAGCTATGTCTTAATGTCCTTGAGTATTTAGCTTTCCATCGCCAAGGAGTAATTACCGAGAGTGATGATCCTATAAGAGTTGAGGTAAGTAGGCCTTAGTGTTGTACCCAGTGAGTCATCCATTTTGGATTTGACTGAAAGTATACAGGACATAGATATTCGACCGGCACTCGAGCGACTATGTGCCCGCAGCTGCACAAACCCAGGGTGATGCATCGCTGTCATTAATTACAGATATTATGTATACCACATTGGTAATGTTAGGGGAAACTGCCGCTACCGGGATGCTTACTGTCTTTGAATCAAGATAAGGTACCGTTACAGGCGATGCCGCAATACAGCTTTACTATATATGAGGGTTTGTAACGTTATCGTTGTACAATGGGTTTTTTTTTCAAGGCATGGTTTGGCAACATTTGATTGCTTTGCATTGCAATGTGAAGTGGAAAATTGTTTCATTCAAATGAATCAAGATAAAGTATTATTTCGAATTAACAAAACTAACTTATGTTGAAAGTTATACTTTGCACTAAAACAGTCCATGGCCGACACTATGAGGTCCAAGGTTTGACAACATCGAAAACTATTAAAATTGACTTTAAATGATTGTGATAATTGTATTAGCAATATATAGTGAAACTGTACTCACTGAAAAACATGTCTCCCTACATTCGTGTAATCATTTCTTCACAATAAAAAATGTTTCAGACAAAGCTGTTCTTTCGGGGAGTATATAAGGGAGTCAGCCTCGTGATCTTGTCACACGAGTGTGCAACCCCAAAATGTAGCCCAGACCTAAATTTAACCCCAAATTCTAACCGAAATGCAGTCAAGACCTATACTGGGCTACATTTTGGTACAAGATCTGGGCTGCATCTAGTTCTATAGGTTTAATTAGGTCTCAGGCAACTTGGGGTATGCAGTGCGTCTACTCTAAAAAATCCCTTTCAGAATTGAGCCGGCTTGGGGTCCGCACTCATTTCTGGGTCAGTGGGTTCCGGAACCTGTGTCAAAATGATTTTGAAATGGGTCAAACTTTTACGAAGAGTCTGAGCCAAAGTCAGCTTGACCAAGAAATTGGCCCGGGTTCCATGGGACCCAAGATCACGGTTAATTCTGACCGGGAGGTTTTAGTGTGTGCTAAATTCGCTCTTTCAGTAGCTCAATAGACATGTTTTCATAACAGTTTGTAACTATGAAAAGAACGTTGAAAATCTGCGGTCTTGGAGAATGCCAGGAGCCGGTTGCAGGCTGTGAATTGCCTCTTGCAACATGACCCTTGTAGCTCACACTAACATTTCTAATTTGTTTGGCGAGAGTCTGTTGTGGCTCAACACCTTTAAACAATATTCTCTCAGTCTGGCTGGCCAAGAGGCAGGGCACGTCTTCAGACATGATGACCCACAGGGGCATAAGATGCCTGAACCTTAACAAACCTAGAATCGATACAATGAATACTAAACGAGCCAAGGGTATCTTCTGAATGATCAGAAGTGGCCTACAAACAACACGATATTAGAGGGAACTGTAGACACGAAGCACGGATGTCGTTCAGTCCCCGGGAAGAAGGGCGTCATTTATCGGTGGGGGTTCTGGAGAGAAAGACCCCGGGGTTCAAAAGCTTCCGTAATCTCGAGTGCTGCAAAAGCGGCACCAAGTGTTGGGGTACGTTTATGTCTTTTAACATTCTGGTTGTGAATTATGTCTTTTAAACCATCTAGAGGTAGTGTGAACGTATTACTGGTGGGAAAAGGTGTCCTATATTATTGGGTTTCTGTCGTGTGTGCTGAATCCGCCTTTAGCTACAGAAACATCGCCAGGCCAAAGGAAACGGCCGAGTTTTATTTTGGATGTGAGCTCAACGCCTGTACTTGCATCATCTGGTGCATTCTAGTAACACCTGTCCTTTCAAAGAAGAAACCGATATTTCATGGATGCATTTTATGAGTGAGGAGTGCCCGAAACCGATCAGCCGTGCTCGTAGATGTTTCGCAATTCTTACAGACCAGCTTGAACTAAAATGACAGCACGTGATCTTTCCTGAAAATCATTTCACAGGGCGTTCAATCAATAAGGAAATTGAGTTCGCACCACGTGATCTTTCCTAAAATCATTTCAGAAGGTGTTCAATCAACAAGGAAATTGAGTTCGCACCACGTTAAACAGTTTTAAAAATTTAATGAAAAAAAATTCAGTTTGAACTCCCACCTCCCGCGCTTTTCAGTCCCGAAATGCCCTGTGACGTCATGACTCATGTGACGTCATTTGTGGAACTCCGTTTAACACATCCGCTTTGTTGCCAAATACAAAGCGTCGTCCCGCAGATGACGTCGTAAGTGTTGTCATTTCAACACGCGACGTCATCGGCAGCAGCGTAGGTAGGTGTGCGTCTTCTTCTTTTTTTTAATCTTTTTTTTTTTTTTTTGGGGGGGGGGATGTTTTTTTTAGAGACCGCGAAAATTTTGCCTATTTTTTTTTTTGACGTGTCCAAATTACAATATAAATGCAACAAACAAGTTCTGCATTGTTGGCAACGTAGCATTCAAACACATCTTTAACGAAAATAATTAAGTTAAATGAACTCAATAAAAAGGGCACAGTAAACAAACAGTGAATAAATCACCCTTTCCACAAACCTTCCATCAAAATTAATTTACAACTCTACATGCCTTGCGGTTATTATTAAATTTAAATGTGAAGAAGGCATCAACGGAGGTGCAAATTTCACAAGTTTGCTTTTGTATAAAGTGGGGGTAGCCTCAATCGTTTTTGACTCGGCCCTTCCTTCTCTCTCCCACAAAGGACCTAGCCATGGGTGAATGCAAGCTTCCCTGCCAGCTAGGAGCTTCACACCAGACCTTTGCTCAACTCAGTAACGCTACACTGTTATAATATGATTTCACGCACCGACACTTTGGGGGTAATGCATTTTGGCGGGAACTGCGGAAGCAACATAATCGTGCTTATTGCAGTGTGCACTAGTGTCAGTAGAGCGAAGGTCTTTGATAAATGCATATAAGATGTGGTCGTTTACATTAAATTATTATACACATAAGTATAATGACCCATTGCACGACGCGCACCGCCCTTACACGCCTATCCCATCCGCCATTTTGGAGTCAAAAGTAAGTAGCCTATACCCCAGCTAGGCCAGCGATAAAAATAGTGACGTCATCTGAGAAGTGTCAACAGTTCCTAAATTATTTTGGCTGAGCTGTAACACTCTGTCTTGTTCTTTGTCCAGATCAAACGTTAAAAGCTTTGCCTAAAATATTTACTTAATTATTAATGGCTTTCTATAAATAATCCCAAGCTATTACCTATAGCCGTGCGTAGAACAGTTTTCCTAATTCCATGGAGATTGGGATTACTGCTTATTCTGCTGCTGTTTTTATATGCAGCATCCCATTTTCACCCTTTCTTGCTTGTGCACTGGAAGACATCCGCAGAGGAACTTTATTAATGGAGCAAGCGCCATGAGCACTTTCGTGGATACCAGCGCTATAGAAGACGTCATTATTATTATTATTGTTGTTATTATTATTATTATTACTATTAGAACAATGTCATTTACACCAACCGCTATGCTGATATAAATGTAGTAGATTTATACGAGATCATCACATTTCTTAGCAAAATGTTGTCCACGGTCGCTGTTTACTGAAACTGACATGTTATTTTCGGATCATTCTAACAAATGTAATTATCTATTCTTCTCCTCACGACTTTAAACACTAATTAAAGCTGTTTAAAATTGTATGTTCTCTCGCTGTAGAGTATTAAACATTATACACTAAATCATTAAGATCCTAGGGTTTTTCCATTATTTTTTTATCAACAAATTATCCCGCCCCCCCAAAAAAAAAAAAAAGAAAAAAAAAAAAAGGAGAAAAAATATTAATGAATGTTTCAACCTCGACTGATAAACAAACGTAGTATCAAAAAAACGAAGTGCAAAATACTCTTAAGTACGTATGGCTTACGTCTGTGGCTCCCACGCAGGTTAATCCAGTGGATTTCCGGATCAACAAAATTGATCTCCAAAGTCATTTGATTTGTGTTTTCGTTCAAATGTCAAACAGAGAAGAACTTCGCATGGCATTTTGTCTTTCTACGATACTGAAGGAGTAGTCACAATCAGAAAACTTCTTCTATAAATTGAGTAGTGGAACAATGTGTTAATTATGATAATATGTAATAATTTAAGATTTATATTGCGCCGGCCCTTGCATAAAAATGATCAAAAGCGCATAACACATTTTAAAACGCACAGAATGGAAGAACAATATACTAGACTCGTCACCAGACCCGCCAACAGAGAACTAATAGTTACTTTTTACATCAGCCTAACCCTTTTGGCGGCATCGGTAATGTTTTGATCTTATGAGGGGGCACCTCTACACCTATATACCTATGTAAAAATCTAAACTATTTGGCAAGGCTACCATAATAGACCGAACCCGTGTCTAAATTGGTGGCCATTTTGAAATATATATTGACCTCTGAGATTTCGTTTTACTTACAAACGACACCTTCTCATTTTGAACAGCGAAACAACATGGTCGATAAAATTTAAATTGCAGAGCCCCCATATCAGCGTCCGAGCCTGTCTATTGAACCCTGGGCGACAAAAACACACTTGAATTCTTCCTGGAGATGTAACGAGTACAGTACATGTGAAGAGTGCGAGCTTTTCAAGAGCAGGTGTGCTCATTGTGTGAGTTTACAGCCTCCTCAGGACGTCATGGGAAAATTAAAGTGACGACTGCATGTTTACCTTATCATGAACGAGGTAATTTGCAATTAGTGAAATTGCATTTGCGTCATTTTCGCTGTTACTTAGGACGGCGCCCAGGCATGCAATGGTTAAAATGTTTCAATACAAGAATGTATATCGAAGCTTTCACGGGGTGGAGAGAACAATTAGTTTCTCTGAAGTCTGAGAAATTTATAAATTTGAAGAAATTAAGACTCGATTGAATTCGAAATGGCGGTCTGTGTACATTATTACCTTAAATTATGCATGCCTCTATGAAAAACTCCTGTCTTAAGAACTAACCCAGAGAAGTGTCAACAGGTCATACCCATTTCGGGTCAGCCCGATCCTTTAATTTGAGTCAACATGACCCGGAAATTGAGTAAAAATTCACATTACTGACCCGGAACTGTGCCCAAATTCAACGGCACTCATGCTTACCGGGGAGGTCTGTGATCAAACCCGTAAAATCACCCAATCACCAGATTAGCGGGCTGTCTTAAGCTTAGATTTAGACTTTAGTTAAAGTGTTATTAGAATGATGTTTCAGACAGCAGACACAATTATACACCTTGCAGACATTATATCAGACTACTGTTTTATGAGTTAGTTAACTTATTTTGTTTCCCAGTTTTTTTTTATAATATCGCATAAAAAAGGTCATTATTGGGGATTTGGCAAAACTTGTGAGCATTTGGCCGCTGAGGGTTTTTGATTGTTAAAAAATTCATGACGTCACACTGTGGAAGAGGTTTCTGATGATATTTCGGAATCACTGACTAGGTGCGTGTAAACAGTACAACGAAGGCCCGCAGAAGCACAGACCTCATGCATGGTAAGTGTAAACAAGACTAACAAACAGGTAATTATTCCATGGCAATAAAACAAGCGAACACAATTCCTGTGTGTATATAACATATTGTGAAAAAGAGTGGAACAAACACTACCACCATAAAAAATATATTTATCATAATGCTGTACCACAGCAGTCCTTTATCATGTTATTCATCAATGTGTCGTTATATCCCTATTAGCACGCGTACTATGGAATTGCACTCTGAGGAGTTAGATCGTGTATAAAGGCATACAAACATCTCTTCCTTTATAGTACCATAGACAATTGGAAAACACATTTTATGTATGCACATTTCTGATCGTCAGCCATTTTGTTTTCGCTTTGGCGACAAAATGTTGGAAGTTTACGGTTGATTTTTTTACCTTTATGAGTGAACAATCAATGTGTGTATTTATATAGAGCTGAGGTAAGCTGGTTTGTGTATGGTTGTTGATTAAAAGGAGGGAGAAAATGCAATTTGGGTGAAAAAATGTAAAAAATGTGACGTAAATGTGATGATTTTGTCCTCTGTCTGCTGACAGAAAGCAAAATCTATCTTTTACATGGGCCCTACGGTGCCGATCTCGTAACTTTTTACAGTCTGATTTCTGATGTTTTCTAAATTAAATTAAGAAAGCTTAATGAAGAATACTTTAATTTTCAATAGGTTTGGCTTTAATAACAAGGAAAAAACTATGTTTTTGTCAATATTATTTATATAATTTTTTACTTCCAATTCAAATCCCGTTTTCCGTTTCAAGGGGCAGATTCCGTGAATTCCGTCCGTTTTCCGCGATCGCGGAAAATCATTGGCCCTATGGAATTCACCAAACAAGCTTGAATGCATTAAAGTATATACGGTGTATGGTGACAACACAAGACCTCTTCCACTGTGTGACGTCATGTAGTTGTTTGCGGAAGCAGTGTGCACGTGTGGGTCTTTTCGCGATTTGGAGTGGCGAGTGCAAAAAATGGATTTATAAAAGTCGTTATGTAGGCATAACCAAAAGGGCCAAATCTTATGAGATACAATGAAGTATCATTCTACAGTTTTATTGGAAAAGGCAGCTGTCGCAAAATCGCTCTAGTAACACGCTCTAGTAACAATGAAGTTCGTCCTTATATTAATTGAATGTAAATTGTATATTTGTACTTGCTTTCAAATTGTATGTTAATATTTTGTGGAAGATTGTAAGTAGCAAGACAAGAAAATAATATACATGCTGACCTAAACAAATAAAATAAATTAAATGGAATTAAATTTAATTATTTGTGTTTCACCGAACGAAACAATAGAAGAAGAAGAGACTCATGCAGTGTATAAATTCAGTACACGTCATGAACCTGTAATTCATGTCTGAATTTTCACTGTCGTATTGCACTTAGGCCTAAACCAGTGGAACCCATGGGGTACCAGTGGTTGTCATTGCACGCGAGCAACCCAGTTAAAGTGAGCAATAAATAAACATGCTGATTATTTCCTTGAATAATGAACAGCATTCAAAATGTACATAGAGAAGGCCAGATATATATATTATCACAAAATGCCAAGGGTTATCCAGTCGGATGTCACGAGCTCACAGAGTCAAAATAATTTGCGGATTTCTTCCGCCAATAGACAACAACTGACGCAAATACATCTCCGAACATCAAAATAAATTATGAACGCACTTCTCATTACAGCGTGTAGAACAGTCCTTTATAAAGAAGACCATTTACGGGTTGTGTGTACATAAATTATCGCCCCCTCGAACTTAATTATATTACGTTGTTCGTTTTGTAAGAGTAAATTTACGTCGATCCCCTAGTTATAAATAATCACACTATTCAGTAATAATCAAACCGTGAACAATTTTCGTCCAATTTGGTCATATTGTTTTAAGTGAAAACAACAACAACCAACGGTTCATGGTTTGCGTTGGATTTTTAGCATTTAAAAAACACATTATATATTGGGCTTATTTTGACGGCGGTATTTTTTAACAAGCACGGTGATTTTGAAGATGTGGGGGTTCAAAGTGCTATTTTCTAGACTCGTACAGTCTTTCAGACAAACGTTATTTCTCCGGAGGATCGATATAAGCATGGAGTTTATAATCAGTGAGCTTTTCGGTTGAAACTTACTGTTACCCCCATTTCCTCTAACCCTTTCTCATGCATCTAAAAGCAGAAAATTTTATGCAACAAGGGTCTGTGATTTTGTTCTTGTTTTCTTGCAACTTCGATGATCAATATTGAGCCAAAATTGTCACAGGTTTGTTGGATGTGTTGGGATGGGATACACCAAGTGAGGATACTGGTCTTTGACAATTATTACCAAAAGTCTACCCTGCCTTTAAATATTTTAAGTCATGCGTATATGCATGTGACAAGATTCGTTTTCTGTGCGGGTTTGGGTTGGTGTCAAATGATATACAATCTACACGCCAAGACAATTTCAGGTTATTGACTGTTTCAATATAATATGAGCCATAATGGGAACCTATAATGCACTGTCATGACACCGTGACGATTCATTAATTTAACACGAACATCAGTCAACCATCTTCAGATGGTTGACTGTTTATCAGAGACATTATAGTAAAATAATGGCTGTGTTTCACCAGCTTACCCCCACAAAGCACCAGCAAGACAAGCCCTCGCATCATCACCATCGTCGCCGTTTTCCTGCGTCCGTTAGCGGCCATCTTGATTTCATCTGCGAGCAGTCAGCACATTGCGGATCGACTCAACGCGATGATTATGCTAAGCAGATGCCCCTCTGTACGCACACAGTATCACTGGCACTACTACAGCGGTGAAGGAGGGGGAAAAAAACACCAAGCCCGTTTCTTCCGTACGACGTGGAGCGGGGGGGGGGGGGTGGTGGGGTTGGATCGATGGAGGAGTAGATCACGTGATACTTCAATCAATTACAGACACAGAGCACACGGAGCGCTTGTGTGTTTGTTTTCTATTGAAGATGCTGTAGATGAGAACGAACAAAATCTTCCCCCTCTATAATCGATGAATTATCTGGCGGTGTAGGCCTATGAGTGTATCGCTTGGCTACGGCGACCGTGGGTGGGTAACGCGGAGTCAGTTGCGCAAATTATCAATCCTAATTGAAGCTCGGTGCACAGTTTTGAAATGGCGCGCATTATTCCTAAAATGAATCACCGCTTTAGTTCGGAACTATCAATTTGCATATCGTGATGTTAGTAATGTTTGGATAATGAAAATGAGATTGTTAATATCAGTTTGCATTAACAAGGAACATGTTTATATTAACTGTTGCTGTAATTAGTGTATTATTGTACAAATAAATTCGAATATTCAGGCACTTTCAAAGCTTGAAAGGATGTTTTTAGGGTTTTTTTCAAAATGAATGAGGTTTCGCTCTTTCCTGTTATCGTAGCTTATACTATACACATTATTTTAAGTACTTGCAGCCTTAATCCTCTTAGTGTATGACTCGAGAAACATACAATGTCTTGGGAGAAATTACAAAACTCCTAGCACTGACACCGGGACAAACTTTCCCGTGCAGACGATCGATGCGTACTAATGAAACGTTGATTACATCAACAGTTCTTATCCGAATCGCCACAACATTACCCTTACCCTCCTAGCCCTATAGCCCTCTAGTCCTAGCCCTAGCCCCAGCCCTACCCCTAGCCCTAACCCTAACACTAACCCTTACCCAAACCCTAACCCTAACCCTAACCCTAGCCCTAACCCTAACCCTAACACTAACCCTAACCCTAACCCTAGCCCTAACCCTAACCCTAACCCTAACCCTAACCCTAACCCCAACCCTAACCCCAACCCTAACCCCAACCCTAACCCTAACCCAACCCAACCCTAACCCTAACCCACTGTACACAAGACATTTGCCAAAAGAGAAACTGTTTAAAATCTGCCAAAGAACTTGTAAATGAACAAAATGGGAACGTTTATGGCGGGGCTAAGTTTAGGGTTATTAAGGGTTAGTTGTTAGGGTTAGGTTTAGGGTTAATGTTTAGGATTGGGTTAGTGTTGGGTTAGGTTTAGGGTTAATATTGGGGATAGGATTAGTGTAAGGGTTGGGTTTAGGGTAAATATTGGTGATATGGTTAGTAAAGGGAGGCTTAGGGTAAATATTGGGGATAGGGTAAGTGTTGGGTTAGGTTTAGGGTAAATTTTGGGGATAGGGTTAGTGTTAAGGTTAAGTTTTGGGTAATTATTGGTGAAAGGGGTTAAAATAAGGGTTAGGTTTAGGGTTAAAATTGGAGACAGGGTTAGTTTTGTTTAAGTATAGGGTAAATATTAAGGATAGGGTTAGTGTTGGGTTAGGTTTAGGGTAATTACTGCGGATAGGGCTAGTGTTGTGGTTAGGTCTAGGGTAAATATTGGGGATAGGGTTAGTGTTGGGCTATAGTTTAAGGTATATTATGGGGGATAGGGTTAGTGTTGTGGTTAATGTTGGTAATAGGGCTATGGCCAGGGCTGGGTCAGGGCTAGGCTACTGTTTTGCTAAGGGTTATATAGGGTTAGAATTGGGTTAGGGTTATGGTTTGATGAGTTCGGATAAGGGCTCAAGGTTAAGGTTATGGTTAAGGTAAGGGTTACATTTATGGTTATGTTTAGGGTAGGGTATGGGTTAAGCTTAGGGTTAGTACTTCCGTTAAAATTTAATGGTTACTTTGCTTCATCTATCGATGAAAAACCACTTTATATTAATACATTCATCGCACTCCAGTAAGTGTCTAGTACGCACTTAGGGTAATCAATGACCTTCTATCACTGTTCAGTGAGGCAGACGATATTCTCAGGAACACGGGCGGGAAATTCTCTTCGCAGTGAAACCACGCACGGGCTGCCATGCCACCGGCAGACTTATTTGTCAGATAATTTGGGCGCCAACAGATTTTATTAAAGAATTATGAAATATTTTGGTATCAATTTAACTTAACGATTACTACAAAGGGTTGTTTTGTAATAACTCTTTCGAGAAATCACGACCCAGAAAAACATAATTAGAAGCAATCAAAATACATTATTAAAATATATGTATAAATATAAAAAGAAGACAGATACAAAAACAAAACCAAACAACAATAATAACAACCCAAACAACAGTACCAAAGCATCAACAATAGGAGCAGCAGAAGAAAAAAACCCAGCAGCAGCAGCAAAAGCGAAAACAGTATAGCACCACGAACAGCAACACCAACAACAACAACAACAGCAACAGCAACAACAACATGAACAGCAGCAGCAGCAGCAGAACAACACCAAAAAGCAACCACCGCAATACGCACAACAGCAACAATAACATCAACAACAACAGCAGCAGCAACAACGAAAACAGTTATCAAGTGGGGTTTGCGGTGACACCGTGTGCATAAAGCTCTTTTTAGTTATGGCGGTTCTGAGAAGGATTGTGGTTTAACAGCTCTACGTTTCGATCAGTATGCTCTGCTCGTCTTCAGGAGAAAGATTTAGAGCATCAGTGATTGAAACGTCAAGTTGTTAAACCGTAGGTTCTTCTCGAAACCACCGCTACTCAAAAGAGAGTTATGCACACTGTGTCATACCGCAAACTTCACTTGTTTGTACTCCCACCATGCAAAGTTACGATGTGTCAAATGTTTCGTTTTTATAGTGACATTTCCAATAGACAAATCAAAATAAGAACTGGGCGCTCGCTTACATCTCACACACCAGTACTTCAGACGGAAACATTAATATTTGTTTAACAATAAAGCTAGCAGAATAACGATCGTGGATTCAGGTATTTAAAAAAAAAATTACTAGTTATGTGTCATGCCTTAAATAATTTTCGCCTGAATATTTTGGCATTTTGTCTATTTTTAAATCGTTTTCATAAATTATAAAGCAGCTTTTGTCTATCTCATAAACCACAGTGTGCTGTTAAATCCGAGTGACGTACATGTTTTTTTAATTTTTTTTAGAAAGATTAAAGGTATTTCTGGCCGATCCTGTCAGAATTGTCAAGTAAGATTTGATGCATCGAAGCGTCGCTATCAATCATCATTAAAAAAAACCTTTTCTGCAACTGAATGCATTTAAAAAAAAGTTCTTTACTGCACTGGGACATCATTTTGTCAAAGACCAGTATCAACACTTTATGTGACCCAACATATACATGAATTAACAAGCCAGTGAAAATTTAAGCTAAATCGACCATTGGAATCACAAGAAAATAAAGAAAACCCCTTCACAGTACAAAAGAATCAAGTTTAGGAAAGTGTTTCATACAAAACAAAATTGTCTTTGAAAAAATTACCATGAAGATGTCATATTCACCATTTCGTTACGAAGCTAAGCGGTTCAAATAACCTTGAAGAAATACACTGTAATTAAAACTCAATTGAAACAGTCAGGCCAAGGAGCCAACCATTTAGATTGGCCCCCACAGTTGGTGATCATTTACCCTTCAGTAAAAAAAACTGTACCAAACGGTCATTTAAAAATAAAATCGACAAAAATAGCGTCCTGGGTTATTTTTACACCGACAAATACGATATTTCAACGGACGATAACAACCGTTTCCATGGGAACACCAAGGCTCTCGGTAACAAGTTTCCAGCGCGCGACACAATTTCCCCTTGCTGCATACAAAACGAGGGGTTGCCATAGCAACATTCAAGGTAATTAGTTTCTGATGTAGTGGTACTTAATGAGCCAGAGCTTGCACGGTAAACAACATTTGTAATTTACCATAATAAGTAGGACGTAACAACGGCTAGCGCCCTCTACATGTATACATGGTGAGAGGTAGCTTAACTCGGTCAATGTTAAAATTGCTGCTTTCTGAATTCGCTCGGCCCCAGCGGCCTATCCAGGACAGCTGGGATGGGCTAATCAGCTTGCACAGATTCTTGTTCAGGAAGTACGTCATGCGTGCAGTGCTTGCAGTGTGAGTGTGATGCATGATGGGACTGAGCATTAACCAATGAGCGTGCTTGATACGTTTGCCCATCCCAGCGCCTTTGGTTTTAAGGCAAGGCGCTGGGGACGAGCGAACTTTCTGAAGAGTATGGCACTGACGTCATCGCGCTGCCATCTTCGATAATGAAACAAAATTGTAAGGGGACAGCTATACGTAAATGCGGGGACGGTGCGGGGATGCAGGGATGGGCAGAAAGAACAGTTTAACATCTACTTCCGACCCTTGTTTTGTATCAGTTAGGATGAATAAGGGCACCTGTCTTACAAACCAGATGATTTCATTGGATATTCGTCCAAACACGTAATAGCTTTAATGTGTTATGATTGGTCAATGGTGACCGCTGCCCGAATGAAAAATTATTATACAAGTAACTTCATGCAAATGTCTCATATCAAAAAGGCTACTCCCTATCCAAGTGCACTTTATAGCGTAGTTATTTTAGTACACTTAAATCTATCAATGATAAACAAGGCATTTTAAAACTACTGAATCCGCCAGTTGCATCCTGCTGACAGTTGTAAGAATGTACAACAGTAAACTTGACATTTAATATTTTAGTGCACTTTCTATTTACAACGTTACAAGTGGCTTAATTTCCCCCTCGCAATTATGTCTTTGACCACGCTTGCCCCCCACCCCCCCTTGTGCCGAAGAAAGAGTGTGTTAGAAAATACCTGTCCGAAGACAGCGGTATTTCAGTGATATCTTGAAGGCCGGTATCTGGCGTCATACACGAGCCTCATGTAAAGACGCTCGTCTGGGTATAGAAACCATTTTACCTGTGACATCATCGCAAAAGAGCCACGTAGCGTGGACTCCCTGCATGCGAGATTTGTACAAACTCAATGGAAGAAAGCATTAATGTTTTATTCTATGGAGATTACTATGTCCAATTTGTATCAACTTTTTAAGAATGAGGGCACATCTCAAAACTTGTTTAGCTGTTACTTTTATAACTCCTAAACTTATGTGGAAATTGACACAAAATGTAAAATTTCCCACATAACTAGTGTAGTATCTTGCCTGCGAAAGGCCCTAGAAAGTACCATGCCATTCTTTTTGCAAACAAAGGTTATAATTATGGTCTTTATTATTGCTCCAAATTAGTTTGTTTGTTTGTATGTAACCTCTGCAAACCGTACGGTGCAACCGCTGACTGTGAATGGCGCCCTCTCGCAGCAGAGGACCAAACAACCAAAGTTGTTGATGTAAATTATAATAATGTGATCACATTATGTGTTGGGGTACACTAGAAGAAAGTGATGAAGTAGTTTATAATTAAAAAGAGAATTTGTAATACTTCATGTTTGAAGAAGATTATTGCTGCTCATCATGTTTTGTATCGACTGGCTGAATAATAATTAATCTTGATGACATCTTTAAAACGTTTCTTTAAAAAGTCAAAGAAAAGATTTTACGAAGAGATAATTAATAATATAATGATCCACAGTCTCAGAAAAACTTCGCATTTGAAAAGGCAGCTTCTTTGAAAGGAAAACATTAACATGAATGAAAAATAATTACTGAGGAACCTTTGGAAGATTTTGTCGACTTTACCAAAATTAATACCTTAATTTTTGGTGTAATTCAACTGACCATCTTTTAATTTCTCACAACCACTTTACAATAACAGTGTTCCCTACTTCTAAGTCTGCCCGTAAGATGTGTAAATTCCCGAATGGGTAGTATTGACTACTTCAAATTCTCCATACCTTTAATCGCTAATCTTTTCATTTGGGTCTTCCCATTCTGTCCAAGGGACAATTTCTGGTCTCATGAGAAACCGGGTTAGCAGTAATTAAAACGAGTGCCCCTCATTCTTTTCAACTGCGAGGAAAAAATCACCTCCTCCTCCTAAATGATAGTCTCGACCTGTGAGACTTGAGCAATGGCTTCTAAGTATGGTTATAAGATAATCCAAAGAGAATTTATCTCTTTGTTATGAAAATCAGAAAGCCAGGTCGCTGACCTAGCATGGGGAGGGCGCCCTTACGACGTACCAAAGATTTGGACGTACAAGGTACGCGTTAGTTCAAGGAAAAAAATACACGACTCATGGAAGTCTTTGTGTCTTTTGCTCCAGAAATGTCACGTTTTCACCGCAGTTAGAAGGATAAACTACTAAAAAGGTGCGATGGTGAGTTGATAATTGTCTTGTCTTAAGAATTAAAGCGGTGGAAATGATTTTTATTTGCATAATTTGAAGACATTTGATGTTTCTTTGGCACAAGGCGCTAAGTTTAAAAGCCACATGTGTTGACCGGACTTGGACTGGAAATCTTCGCCGGGAGATTTTGCCCCAACCCCGGCCTGGTTGTTGACTTTCTGGCTCTGTTCTTTTTCTTTGTTCAATACGTTGCCCTGTTGTGTTTCCGAATATGATCTTATCTGGTTTCTGAATATTTCCCTTTTCAGCAATCTATTTGGATACATCGCACACTAATCGGCAACATCTCCTGCATACCTCAGGTGAGTTTAACGGATAATGTAGGGTCATTGTTTGGTTTGGTCAACGTAATGCAGGTTTATAGAAACGATTATCAAGAAAGATACAATAAACGTCACATGTGAAAGTCTCGGTTGAATGCCTAGGTTTACTAGTACTTGTTGAGAAAACAGCAAAGGTTTTCGACATTTTTTATTGATTTCTAATAATCAATGTTCAGTGGTACTTCATAATAGGTCTATGGACAGAGCTGAAGATGCAACATTTTTGCTACAATCTTCAAATACTTTAAAAGCACATAAATTATGGGCCTCTAGAATTTGAATGGATCTTCACAGTACACTTACCTCACAATGGTTTCTTCAAAAGAAGACCAAAACATTGCAACTATTTACTGGGAAAGTACATCTCTGGCTTACTTTTTCCCAGTATCCCTTGAACTGATTATAATTGTTACTAACCTGTCCACCAAGAAAAATAATTACAAACTGAAAGGTGGCCAAAAAGTATGAGAGGTCTACTGTTTCTACAGGGTTTGCCCTTAACTTTGTCAGCCAACAGGACCAGTTAGCTTGCCTGTTCACTTTAGTTCACTTGCCTGTCAGCTTGCCTGTCCATAGTTTATACTTAAACAAAAGGATGCTTTTTGACACTGAACTAGCTAGCCAGACCACTTGGAGTGAATTCTGACGGGTCCTTGGTTGTTTTAACTAGCATTTGGCCACCGAACTACTGTTAAGGGAGAACGCTGCTCAAAGGGGCCTATAAAAATTACCTCTTGCAGTAAGATTCCCATCAACAGATGTTCCTCTGCAATGTGCAGGCATGCAACTCTTCCGCATTTCCGCAGATTTCCGCGTGTTTTTTTTATGATCAGCGCTCGATTTTTTCTTTTTTCCCGATTTTTTTTTAAAGCCTTATATGTGCTTGGCAACAACAATGTACAACCACAATAATGTGAAATAAGCCTAGTACATGCTAAGAATGCACCTAAGAGCATAATAAACCTCAAAATTTTCTAGGGTACCATTGTGGGTCTCATGTCCCTTGGCGTTTTGGCTGCCTCGCTCCGCGCTTGCGTTGTGCCTTTGAAAATTTCCTCTTTTTTTTTCATCGGGCAGTTGCATGCCTGAATGTGCCTGTTGCTTTATTTAAAGTCAACTGAAAATATTTCACTTTGCAGGAGTAACAGCATGCCGATCTCCAATGATGTTTACTCATCAACGACATCTAAGTAAACATAATATGAGGCGTAAAGATGCACACCATCAGCCCAAGGCCTACCCATCACTAATGTACATGTGTAGATGTACAATCCAGACAGAAAGGGTATGTAAATTAACCTTCTTCCCTTACTGCCTTTGGTACTGTATGTGGGCTGTTGTTGCAGCACTGTACATATACTTTTTTGCCACAGCTTAGAACCACATTCAAGCCAAAGTCCAAATGACTGGCAATGATTGCCCAGATTAATAGCAATGGTTGCCCAGATGACTGGCAATAAATTTCCCAGATGAATGGCAATGGTTGCCCAGATGACTGGCAATGGTTGCCCAGATGTATGGATATGATTGCCCAGATGAATGGCAATGGTTGCCCAGATGAATGGCAATGGTTGCCCAGATGTATGGCAATGATTGCCCAGATGAATGGCAATGGTTGCCCAGATGTATGGCAATGATTGCCCAGATGTATGACAATGATTGCCCAGATGACTGGCAATGATTGCCCAGATGAATGGCAATGGTTGCCCAGATGTATGGCAATGGTTGCCCAGATGACTGGCAATGACTGCCCCTAATGAATGGCAATGGTTGCCCAGATGTATGGCAATGATTGCCCAGATGAATGGCAATGGTTGCCCAGATGAATGGCAATGGTTGCCCAGATGTATGGCAATAATTGCCCAGATGAATGGCAATGGTTGCCCAGATGTATGGCAATGATTGCCAAGATGACTGGCAATGATTGCCCAGATGACTGACAATGGTTGCCCAGATGTATGGCAATGGTTGCCCAGATGACTGGCAATGACTGCCCAAATGAATGGCAATGGTTGCCCAGATGTATGGCAATGATTGCACAGATGACTGGCAATGGTTGCCCAGTTGTATGGCAATGATTGCCCAGATGACTGGCAATGATTGCCCAGATGAATGGCAATGGTTGCCCAGATGTATGGCAATGGTTGCCCAGATGACTGGCAATGACTGCCCAAATGAATGGCAATGGTTGCCCAGATGTATGGCAATGATTGCCCAGATGACTGGCAATGGTTGCCCAGATGTATGGCAATGATTGCCCAGATGACTGGCAAAGGTTGCCCAGATGTATGGCAATGATTGCCTAGATGAATGGCAATGGTTGCCCTGATGTATGGCAATGATTGCCCAGATGTATGGCAATGGTTGCCCCGATAACTGGCAATGGTAGCCCAGATGATGTATTATGTTTTCAGGCACTAAAAGTTGCAAATTGTGCATTTTGTTTGTGTTGCAGAAAGAGTAAACATTTCCAAAATAGAGAGATCTACTTGTCAACAACGGATGTCCAAGACCAGCCTATGGTAAAGGAGCTGCATGAACTAGTAAAAGGTAAATTCCTGGAAGGTGAATTAAAAATCGTTTTGCACTGGTGAATGGTACGGTAGTGATTGCCCATATGAATGGCAATGGTTGCCCATATAAATGGCAATGGTTGCCCAGATGACTGACAAAGGTTGCCCAGATGTATGACATTGTGTACCCAGATGTATGGCAAAGGTTGCCCAGATGTATGGCAATGGTTGCCCAGATGTATGGCAATGGTTGCCCAGATGTATGGCAACGGTTGCCCAGATCAGTGGCCATGGTTGCCCAGATGTATGGCAATGGTTGCCCAGATGTTTGGCAAAGGTTGCCCAGATGTATGGCAATGGTTGCCCAGATGTATGGCAATGTTTGCCCAGATGTATGGCAATGGTTGCCCAGATGTATGGCAATGGTTGCCCAGATGACTGGCAGTGGTTGCCCAGATGTATGGCAAAGATTGCCCAGATGACTGGCAATGATTGCCCAGATGAATGGCAATGGTTGCCCAGATGTATGGCAATGATTGGCCAGATGTATGGCAATGGTTGCCCAGATGTATGGCAATGGTTGCCCAGATGACTGGCAATGGTTGCCCAGATGTATGGCAATGGTTGCCCAGATGTTTGGCAATGGTTGCCCAGATCAATGAAAATGGTTGCCCAGATGTATGGCAATGATTGCCCAGACGATGGCAATGGTTGCCCAGATGTATGGCAATGGTTGCCCAGATGACTGGCAATGGTTGCCCAGATGTATGGCAATAGTTGCCCAGATGACTGGCAATGGTTGCCCAGATGTATGGCAATGGTTGCCCAGATGTTTGGCAATGGTTGCCCAGATCAATGAAAATGGTTGCCCAGATGTATGGCAATGATTGCCCAGATGTATGGCAATGGTTGCCCAGATGTATGGCAATGGTTGCCCAGATGTATGGCAATGGTTGCCCAGATGTATGGCAATGGTTGCCCAGATGACTGGCAATTGTTGCCACGATGTATGGCAATTGTTGCCCAGATGTATGGCAATGGTTGCCCAGATGTATGGCAAAGATTGCCCAGATGTTTGGCATTGGTTGCCCAGATCAATGAAAATGGTTGCCCAGATGTATGGCAATGATTGCCCAGATGTATGGCAATGGTTGCCCCGATAACTGGCAATGGTAGCCCAGATGATGTATTATGTTTTCAGGCACTAAAAGTTGCAAATTGTGCATTTTGTTTGTGTTGCAGAAAGAGTAAACATTTCCAAAATAGAGAGATCTACTTGTCAACAACGGAAGTCCAAGACCAGCCTATGGTAAAGGAGCTGCATGAACTAGTAAAAGGTAAATTCCTGGAAGGTGAATTAAAAATCGTTTTGCACTGGTGAATGGTACGGTAGTGATTGCCCATATGAATGGCAATGGTTGCCCATATAAATGGCAATGGTTGCCCAGATGACTGACAAAGGTTGCCCAGATGTATGACATTGTGTACCCAGATGTATGGCAAAGGTTGCCCAGATGTATGGCAATGGTTGCCCAGATGTATGGCAATGGTTGCCCAGATGTATGGCAACGGTTGCCCAGATCAGTGGCCATGGTTGCCCAGATGTATGGCAATGGTTGCCCAGATGTATGGCAAAGGTTGCCCAGATGTATGGCAATGGTTGCCCAGATGTATGGCAATGGTTGCCCAGATGTATGGCAATGGTTGCCCAGATGTATGGCAATGGTTGCCCAGATGTATGGCAATGGTTGCCCAGATGTATGGCAAAGATTGCCCAGATGTTTGGCAATGGTTGCCCAGATGACTGGCAGTGGTTGCCCAGATGTATGGCAAAGATTGCCCAGATGTTTGGCAGTGGTTGCCCAGATCACTGATCACTTACTTATTTTTAATGCAACCATCAAAATACTGCTTTATAATCACTAGTCCCTCAAAACAGTGTGTTTTTTTTTTTGAAAATTGGTTTTCTTCATTTAGTTCTGATTGAAGTGTAGAAAATTTCCAAAGTTAGCAGCAAGTTACTATACCTAACCTGTTAAAATGATGGGTAACATTTTTAAAAATACTAAATGTTAGGTATTGTGTGTTTTGTTTGTGTTGCAGAAGGGGTTACCACTTCCAAAGAGATCTACCTGTCAATTGGTAGACGCCAGCCTATGATAAAGGAGCTGCATGCATTCTCAAGCAAAAGGTGAAATATTTACCCCTTAGTCCCAAAATTGGAACTTTTGTAGTAATTGTGCAGACTGTCTGTTTTTGTTCTGATTTAAACCGAAGTTTAAAAAAAACACCGATTTCTTATTTCCTCATAAATTTATTCACAAGTCTTTAAGTTTTGGAATCATTTCAGAGTTGACAGGCTGAGTTGTATTTTCCTGTCAGATTCCGTCTGAGAGCTCACTGATAATAATGTTCATATCACAACCAATTCTTAAGAGAACTATCCAGTCATTTGATATCCCCTCAAACCACTGCTGCTTATTTTGATTGCACGCAAACAATAAAAATAATCCTGATATACACTTGCCCCTCTTGAGTTTTTTGTTGTTGCTGTTTTCGGTGTTAATTTTCTTACCCTTATTTTCGATTAAAAGAATAGAAAGGTGTCCTAAAATAAAAGCAAGTTTCTGAAACCAATTGTTTTATTGTTTTAGGCTCTAAATGTTGGAAATTGTGTGATTTATTTGTGTTGCAGAAGAGGTCTACCCGTCAACACTGTAGATGTCCAAGACTGGCGTAGGATAACTAAACTGCACTCTCCAGTAAAAAGGTACAGATAAGTTCAATTGAAAGAAGCTTGTATCTTGTTTGGCAATCATTTAAGATGTCACTGGCTGGGTAACATGTTTAGGTTTTAAAGATTTTGGAAAGTCCCTAAGGATGCTTCATGCTCGACACAATTTCAGGACAAATTTGTAGCTTTGCCGGATTAGTTTCATTCTATGAGACAGAGAGAGAGCTCTCTGATGAAAAGCTCATGCCAGCACCAATCTTCAAGAGAAGTTCCAAGCATATGAGTTCCCCCCCCCCCAATTGCTGTTGCCTATTTTTATTACAATGATCAAAATATTCTAGTTCAATGAGTCCCTCCAAATAATTTGCTGCTGTTTTCAGTGTTTTTGTTTTTTAAGTAAGAGTGCAGAAAAGAATCCCAGGTTAATGTTACTGTTTCAATGATGGGTTATGTTTTCAGACACTAAATGCTGCAAATTGTGCATTTTGTTTGTGTTGCAGGCATTTCCAAAATAAAGAGATGTACTTGTCAACAACAGATGTCCAAGACCAGCCTATGATAAAGGAGCTGCATGAACTCTCTTGTGAAAGGTAAATTCCTAGAAAGTGAATTAAAAATCGTTTTGCGCCGGTCAATGGTAATGATTGCCCATACGAATGGCAATAAGTGGTCCATGTGATTGACAATGGTTGCCCAAATGACTGGCAGCGGTTGCCCATATTATTGGCAATGGTTGCCCTTATTATTGGCATAGGTTGCCCATACGATTGGCAATGATTTTCCAGATGTATGGCAACGGTTGCCCAGATGTATGGTAATGGTTGCCCAGATGTATGGCAAGGGTTGCCCAGATGTATGGCAATGACTGCCCAGATGAATGGCAATGGTTGCCCAGATGTATGGCAATGGTTGCCCAGATGTATGGCAATGGTTGCCCAGATGTATGGCAATGGTTGCCCAGATGTATGGCAATGGTTGCCCAGATGAATGGCAATGGTTGCCCAGATGTATGGCAATGGTTGCCCAGATGTATGGCAATGGTTGCCCAGATGTATGGCAATGATTGCCCAGATGTATGGCAATGGTTGCCCAGATGAATGGCAATGGTTGCCCAGATGTATGGCAATGATTGCCCAGATGTATGGGAATGGTTGCCCAGATGTATGGCAATGGTTGCCCAGATGAATGGCAATGGTTGCCCAGATGTATGGCAGTGGTTGCCCAGATATATGGCAATGGTTGCCCAGATGTATGGCAAGGGTTGCCCAGATGAATGGCAAGGGTTGCCCAGATGTATGGCAATGATTGCCCAGATGTATGGCAATGGTTGCCCAGATGTATTGCAATTGTTGCTTACCAGCACCAATCCTCAACAGTTCACGCATATGTCATCTCAAAAAGTCATTGTTACTTATTTAGGTTGCAACCACCAAAATAAGGCTGATTTTCATAGTCCCTCTAGATTGTTGCTTATTTTGATTGCAACAGTAAACAATATAAACCTGCTTCAATGGGTCACTCAGAATAATTGTTTTTCTCTTTCAATGTTGCTTTTCTTTTGATATTTTGGCTGAAAGTACAGTCATGTATCTGAATATGTTTTAATGGCGGCTAATGTTCTCAAATTGTTTGATTTGATTTTGTTTCAGAAACGCTTAGCATCTTCAAAGACATCTACCTGTCAACCTGTAGATGTTGAGGACCAATATATGATTAAGGAGCTGCTCTCTCAAGTTAATGATGGTGAGTTTCCAAAAAGTGAATAGACAACATACACCCTGTCCCTCAAAATTGAACTTTCTGGTTATTGTGCAGAATGTATATACTGTGGTTTAAACATTTAGGTTAATGTCTGAGGTGAATAGTAATACCAATAGTTGCCCAGATGAAAGGCAATGGTTGCCCAGTAGTATGGCAATGGTTGCCCAGTAGTATGGCAATGGTTGTCCAGTAGCATGGCAATGGTTGCCCAGTAGTATGGCAATGGTTGCCCAGATGTATGGCAATGGTTGCCCAGATGAAAGGCAATGGTTGCCCAGATGTATGGCAATGTTTGCCTAGATGTATGGCATTGGTTGCCCAGATCAATGGCAATGTTTGCCCAGATGTATGGTAATGGTTGCCCGATGTATGGCAATGGTTGCCCAGATGTATGGCAATGGTTGCCCAGATGAATGGCATTGGTTGCCCAGATTAAGGGCAATGATTGCCCAGATGTATGGCAATGGTTGCCCAGATGAACGACAACGGTTGCCCAGATCAAGGGCAATGTTTGCCCAGATGTATGGTAATGGTTGCCCAGATGTATGGCAATGGTTGCCCAGATGTATGGCAATGGTTGCCCAGATGTATGGCATTGGTTGCCCAGATTTAGGGCAATGATTGCCCAGATGTATGGCAATGGTTGCCCAGATGAACGACAATGGTTGTCCAGATGTATGGCAGTGGTTGCCCAGATGTATGGCAATGGTTGCCCAGATGAATGGCAATGGTTGCCCAGATGAATGACAATGGTTGCCCAGATGTATGACAACGGTTGCCCAGATGTATGGCAGTGGTTGCCCAGATGTATGGCAGTGGTTGCCCAGATGAAAGGCAATGGTTGCCCAGATATAGCTGGCAAAGATTGCCTACCAGCACCAATCCTTAACAGAACTGTTCGGGCATTTGACGTCTCAAAAAGTTCACTGTTACTTATTTAGGTTACAACCATCAAAACAATGCTGGACAGTCCTCCAAACAGCTTATTGCTATTTGATTGCAACAGTAAAACAATAATTGATTTGTTGGGTTCCTCAAAATAATTTTGTTTCTCTTTCTATGTTGCTTTTCTTGTGATACTTTGGTACAGTCATTTATTTGAACCTGTTTTAATGGTGGCTAATGTTCTTAAATGGTGTGACTTGTTTTTTGTTTCAGAAATGCTTAGCATCTTCAAAGACATCTACCTGTCAACCTGATGTTTAAGACCAACATATGATTAAGGAGCTGCTCTCTCAAGTTAATGGTGAGTTTCCAAAAAGTGAATTGACATTTTTACAACCTGTCCCTCAAAATGGAGCTTCCTTGTATTTTTCATTGTGCAGAATGCATGTTGTTGCTGTGGTTTAATTATAAGTATTATATATTTCTAGTAGCATTACAACTCATTTGATTGCTTGCCTCGGTTTTTAAAACCACTAGTATGAGCTTGACAATACACTAGCCCTTCTAAACACTTGTTTCCATACAGACCTCATAATTTCAATTAAGAATAGAATTAAAGTGAGCATAAACTATACAATCAAGTGCTCATAATTCTTTGTGTTTTCTTGTTCAGAGTTCAGAGATATTACATGTTCGCTACTTGCACCGATCTGCCTTGTGCGTGTAGAGCCTTGACTTCATGCTTCATTTGTGGATCTGTTTGGATGAAAGTGTCATTTACATTACCATGACAATACAGAGATATACAATGCTTCTATTCACTGCTGCGTCCAATTGGAGGCTCTACATGCAAATGGCTGACCGTGCAAGAGGCGAATACCTGATGGACAAAGAATTTAAAAGTATATGAATACTCTATTTAATTTATTACAAAACTCACATTTTCTAGGAATATTTCCGTCACAACGCTATGGTTTGACCTTATTTAAAGGAGTAGATGGGATTATGGTATTTTCATCTTGAAAAAAACAGCATTCTTGAAATGAAAAATCTTCATCAAAAACTGCAGATAATGCTCTAAATGGAGACAATTAAATCTCAAATATTTGTCAGTTATTATGGACCTTTTCATTGCGTTTACTTAATGCTAAACGCCAAAAGGTTTTGGCTTTTGCTGGATTACCCATGATTGATCATACTGTCACATTTCCACCCGCCACTAGAGGGCGGTAGTCTTATCCATCATGGCTGATTAAACAGTTGAACTAAAGCTCAGAAGTCTCCTCATTCTCAATTTTTTTTAAGGCAACATGCCAACACATATGATACAATGATTAATTAAGCCATATCTCCAAAGTGTAATGACCGGGGGGGGGGGGGGGGGGGGGGGAGTCAAATTCAGTGATATCCTAGAGTGGACCATTACACATCTAAGTGGGGGAAGGGGGGTCAGACCCCAGAGTATTTTTTTCTTTTGACAGGTTTTTTTTCCAAAATAAATATTGGATTGTGCGGTAGTAAATATTGGCAGTTTTGCACGTCGGGGTAAAGTCGGGGGCATTGCTAAGATAATAAGAGAAATATATCAATTACTTGGTAGCTAAAGGTTCAAATAATCCTAGACAATAGCTGGGCATGCATAGAAGTCACTAAGATGTAAAAATTAATGGGAAATGCACATATTTTGAAATATATTATAATTGGATAGTGTGGTATTAAATATTGGCCCTTTTGCTCTTCGGGTAAAGTCGAGGGCATTGATTAGATAATTAGAGCATAGCTAATTAGAGAAATAAAAAAATCATTTACTGGGTAAACTAAAGGGCTCAAATAATTCTAGACAATGGCTGGGCATGTAAAATAGTCACTTAATAGAAGTAAAAATTGTTGGGAAATGGGCACAGAATTTTTTTTAAATATACCTTAGATGGTGTGGTAGAAACTATTGGCCCTTTCAAGCATTTGCGTATAAATTAGGCTTTTCACGCATTTAAGGGAAGCAGGTTTATTTTTGATTCATCAGTCAAAACATGAATGTACTAGAAATGTACAAAGACTGAAATCTTTGTTATGGCTTGATATGAATACCCCGTTAGATGACAACTTTGCTGTTTGAGTTTACTTTTCCAAAAAGGAAAACTGTATTTCCTTAAAAATATCTAAAACAAGGCATACTATTAAAAGACTTTAATTACACCAGAATCAAAATTACTTGTCTCTAAAACTTTACCATGTGCGAAAAAAAGTTCAACAAACTGGAAATAAACACAACATGCCAGAAATCAGTTCCCACAGAGGAGCGATTTTGTTTATTTATAGATAAATAAGATAATTGGAAATAGTCTTTCAAAAGAACGGTGTCCAGATAGTGAAGAAAACATCACTTTAAAAAAAAAAAAAATCTTTTTCGGGCTAGATCATTTTCAAAAGTACAGTAAAATGATTGTTTTTATAATAATGTAAAACTTGTATTATTTATGAACACTATTTGGAGTTGTCAAATAAAATGATTCTGTCAATGTAGCAAGAAATCTCCTTATTCTTTTACTTTTTGTGCTATTGTACAAATGTTTATCGTGTAAAAAGTAGGCAAGACATTAAGCTTCTTTAAAATACTAGATAAAATCATTTGAGCAAAGTTTGAACATAGATTTCTTTATCAACAAAACCCACTTTGGCTAGAGCCAAGTCTTTTGACTCTACCCCAACATCAAAATTCTTGTGACAAAATCCAACCCCGCGCAAATAAATAGACTGGTCCCGTTCAATACGCTGTTTGTGTCTACCCTTAATATGTATGATTAGATAGGGAACCCAACAAAGATGGCCGCCGTAAAACATCTCTTTATTCTCTCGATCCTTTTCCAGATTAGTGCAGTCATAGTCTTTTAATCTTTTCATAAAGCATAACAAAGTTTTAAAGGTATACATGTATTAATTAAGGAATTTTTTAGATTTACAGTGAAAATCCATTAACCATAAAGTATAACCCCTTCATATAAATGTGAAAATACCTGAACTCCTTTAATCCAAAAAGTACCATACCTTTAAATAAAATTTAAAAACACCCAGCAACATCTTTAATATAAAACCAAACCCATAAATGTATTTTATACCACTGTAAAGCTTCCACAATAAACATTTCCTTACCGTTCAAAGCATGTCACCCCTTCAATGTGAAATGAATTACAACTAAAAATACCCTACCTTTAAGTTATATTAAACAAATTATGTAAATATAAAAAAATCCTTAGCTACTACATGTATACCTTTAAATCAATGTTGCAAGACAGTTCCATGCAGTTGTATTCCTTCAACACAGTTTGAACTGTTCCTTTAATTCAATTCCACCCTACAGTGAAAATCCATTAACGTTAACCCAGATAAGACTTTTTATCTATCCAGCATCCACTCTGCCAACCACACCCAATCCTATACCAATCACAATAATTCCCATCTCCAGCCAGCCATCACTACTAGTGCATCTTCCTTTTTTGTATATTTCCGCAAACCCCATCAGCCCATTCAGCAAGCCTATAGCGTACAGCCAGCCATACTCCTGCGAGATGACTCCCAGACCATCTCCCCTACCCTTATCAGCCCACTTGCCAATTGACTGCCCATCAACCTCCCAGCCCATAGCCCAAGTCCTCTACCCAGCCCTCATCCCAACCAGCCCAGCCTACTGGCTGACTGACTACCCAGCAACCTCCCAGCCCATCAATGAAGCCCTCAGCCCAGCCCTACTGCCCAGCTGACTGCCCAGCAACCTCCCTGGCCCCTCAGCACTTAGAAATTTTACTCCCCATGCCAAGCTCCAAGGCCCTTGGTCAGCCCTCAGATCAGCCAAAAATCCAAGGGTATAGCCAGGGAATAATTTTTCTGAAAAATTTTCTAAGTCAGGCCATTCTAATATTCATCAGGTCAAAAATCGTATGATTTTCATGAAAGCTCAGTAGCAGAGCGGCGAGAGGGAGTGTATACTGAGCTAAAGGTACCTGGTTCAAGCCCTACCATTTTTTACAAGAAATTTAAAAAAAGTTATTTTTTACTGGTAAAAAAGGGACCCACCAGGATTTGAACCCCCGAGCTCACAGCTCCAGAATTCCGGGAGCTGTGAGCTAGCCCGCTGGGCTAAATCACCGCTTGAAAAAAATCGCTCGGAACTAATATATAAACCTTAGGATGGATAGGTCAAAAAATAAATAAATAAATAATGAGATGCGCCCTTTGACCTATGACCTTTACAAGAGCAAGGAGAGGAAAAAGATGATAAAGCTAAGTCTGTTGGTGTCCGTTAAATAAGAGTTTATTCGTCAAGCAAAAAACCTTCAGTAAATAAGAAATGCATTTACCAACTACAAGTAAAGACTACAAACCATATTAAGTATTTAACATTAGAAAATTAAAACTTAAATAATTTAAACAATATTTTAACTGAAATTTGCAACTTTTATGTTACATTTACTTAAAATGCTAAAAATAAGTTACTTGTTTTCCTTGTCAAAGTTTAAGCGAAAATTTTATACGAAACCCCAAACTGAACAAAACAATCTATAAATTGTAGCAAGTCAGTGGCGTTGGAGACCCCAGTTCAGAATCCTTGCCCTGTTTTGCCCCAATTGAGATCGAAAAAGCGCACAAAATAATGGTTTGATACATTTAGTAGCCCTGACCAATTATATATTTGCCCTGCTTGCCCCTGCCCCCCACCCCCTGCATGTGTCTGGTTACACCACTGCAACATTTATACAGATAAAAACACTCATTATTCACTTGTATAATACACTCAATACACTTAATACATCTCAATTCAAAATTAGGTAAAAAGTGACTTTATAAAATTTAAGTTTACTTTAACTTTATTTATTTACTACCACATAATATGGGATCAATCTGATCTTTAAACACACCCGTTTAATTAAATTCACTGCAACTGAGATAATCATTTCTTTATTTTTTATCACAGTGCAAGTGTTAAAATAGTTTGTTTCTGAAGCGAGGCTACATTTTTGCATAGCTTAATAGATGACTCAATCGCATACAAACTGCAAGTTAACGTTCAATCTCTGCAGCGCCCGTTAGTAAAAACCAATTTTTTTGTCAACGACGTTACGCGAGATTTAACTTATTGTAAGTGCAAGCCTAATTTATAATGATTTTCCCTTTTTTAATTTCATTTTTTTGAATAAAATAAATAAGTTCTTAATAGCTAACTACTATTGCACAAATTATCTTAATTAATTGTGGTGCATACATTGGAAACCGTCGCAAAAAAAAAAACAGTTTCAAATACTTGTTTAGTGATACATGTAGACCACTTAATTTCCAACATGTAATTATTTAACAACATTCCTGAATTAAACTGTTTATTGTAATATTTCCAATACTATATACATTTTGTTTTTGTAATAAACAAATAAAATACCACTTGGGGTTTGAGTTTAGATCCCCATGCCAAGAGTTCATGTTATAGATATGTAAAAATGTTAATGATAAGCTAATGTTAGAAAAGTCTTAAAAGAAAATAGGTTAGATAATTTGGACGGCTGCAAGTAATTTGTTTCACTGTGAAAGTTAGCAAGTTTTTTTTATATCGCAATTAAGAATAAATCTACATGTACTTGGAGATCTACTAATTCAAAAGACCTAAAAATACAAGCACATGTGCTCACTGATTATAAAGGTCATACCATTGATTGTTTTGTTTTATGTTAGTAATCATAACTGTCAAGAAAGAGTTCATTTACATGTAGGCCTGACATATGTAAGAGGTCTTGAACCAAAAAGAATTACCCACCTTAGTGATACAACCTTTTCAAATAGTTATAAACAAATAACATCAATATCAATTTGTCAATAATTTACTGTCATTGTATGTAATAATAAAGGGGGGTCTTCATGGGCCTTTAAGCGGACATCAAGTCCCAACATTAATTTCTTTGTCTCATCTAATACCCCTACCAGAGATTTCATTTCTTTTAAGAGAATTTTTTATAATTGTTAAGAGTTCATCTACATGTAGGCCTAACTTATGTAAGAGGGCTTGAACCCAAAAGAACCACCCACCACTAGTAATATAACCTTTTCAATTAACTATAAACAAATAACATAAATAATACTAATAAATTTGTTATTATTTTACCATCATTGTATGTAATATTGAAGGGTGGTCTTCATGGGCCTTTAAGCGGACCCGAAGTCCCAACATTAATGTTTTTCCCCGCATCTAACACCCCTACCAGAGATTTCATTGGACGATCATTATGTTCACAGATCGACACTTTTAAGTAGAGAATTCCAAACCATTTGTTGTATCAGACATAAAAATTGCTAGTTGGGTGTCGGCCTATACTTTGTTTATGTTAATTATCACTATGTTAGTGTTGAACTAAAGACTAATGTTAGTTTAACATATTTTTTTCTGTGTTAGTTGTTGTCATATTAATGTTAAAATGTATCATTTTTAGCATGTCATCATTTTTATTTAATTGAAGTAACACAATAAGAGGATTTGTAAAAAAAAAATATAATTAAATACAGGAGTTGTTTAATATTTAGCTTTTGTATTTCGGGGGTTAAAATGGTCTAAAAATTAAATCATTGTTAGATGTTAAATGTCTTACTTTTTTCTTCTTCAAAACCTACTTTAATTATGGCATATTAGTAATAAAAATCTACTTTACAGTTATCATTATAACATATTTATTGGCAAATTCGTGAACTACAAAAAACAACCAAACATACATATAAACTTTGTCAACAAAGCCCTAACTTAAAATCATTTATCATTTTTAAAACAAATTTAATGGTTATTCTTGTTATTATAATTATTATTGATTCCATGAGTGATCCCCAGTCTGTATTTTTTTAATACAGAAACCCTTCTGTCTAGCCTTCACAATAATAACTTTTTTTCTGTGGTTCATGTATTGTCATACTCGTTACTTGTGAAACTTTGCAAAATGAAAGTTTGTCTGTGAATTTTTGAAAAATAAAATAACAACAACACATTGCATTTCATGGGCCTTGTGGACAAACGATACCATCCTCTTTCTATACGATGCGATACGAAAACTGTGATTTTGGTGGCAATATCTTCAACGACCATGATTTTTATATCTGAGACACTCCGTCCCATTTTTTTTAAAACAAAGACAAGGTTTCAAACTCTGGTTAGTAATGCACAAAATAACATGTAGATAAAATTGTACAGTTAATGCCAAAGACACTTCATGACGGAAAAAGTTTGTTGAAGTAAGTGCATTGGTACTCAAATATTTGTTAATATATTTTTGTAATTAGTTAAATAACACTTGAGGTTCCAGTTTAGACCCTCAAGCTGCAAGAAGTCATTTGTGTAACAAACATATGATATAAATAATAATAAATTATCCAAAATATAGAGTATGTATGTTAGAGTTGTTTGTTTCACTGAGAAGTTAGAAATTAATCCATTGGTAATATGTTCATTCTTTTTTTAATCATAGTTAACAAGAGTAGTAAACCTACATGTACATGTAGGTCTAATCTATTTAATAGAAGTAGAATTTAGAAGACAAGGGGGTCACTGTTATGAAGGTCATACCATTGATTGTTTTGTTTTATGTTAGTAATCATAATGTAAAGAAAGAGTTCATCTACATGTAAGAGGGCTTGAACCCAAAAGAACCAGCCACCAATAGTTATATAACATGTAGGCCTGACTTATATGTATGAGGTATTGAACCAAAAAGAACTACCCACCTTAGTAATTAATTATTAACAAATAATATAAATATCAATTTGTCATTAATTTTCTGTCATTGTATGTAATAATAAAGGGGGGGTCTTCATGGGCCTCAAAGCGGACCCCAAGTCCCAACATTAATTACTTTGTCTCATCTAATACCCCTACCAGAGATTTCATTTCTTTTAAGAAGAGAATTTTTAATAATTATTAAGAAAGAGTTCATTTACATGTAGGCCTGACTTATGTAAGAGGGCTTGAACCCAAAAGAACCACCCCCATAATAGTTATACAACCTTTTCAATTAACTAAAAACAAATAACATAAATAATAACAATAAATTTGTTATTATTTTACCATTATTGTATGTAACAATATAGGGCGGTCTTCATGGGCCTTTAAGTGGACCCCAAGTCCCAACATTAATTTCTTTGTCTCGTCTAATACCCCTACCAGAGATTTCATTTCTTTTAAGAAGAGAATTTTTAATAATTATTAAGAGAGAGTTCATTTACATGTAGGCCTGACTTATGCAAGAGGGCTTGAACCCAAAAGAACCACCCCCATAATAGTTATACAACCTTTTCAAAATAACTAAAAACAAATAACATAAATAATAACAATAAATTTGTTATTATTTTACCATTATTGTATGTAATAATATAGGGCGGTCTTCATGGGCCTTTAAGTGGACCCCAAGTCCCAACATTAATTTATTTGTCACATCTAACACCCCTACCAGAGATTTCATTGGACGATCATTATGTACACAGATCAACACTTTTAAGAAGAGAATTCCGAACCATTTGTTGTATCAAACATAAAAATTGCTAGTTGGGTGTCGGCCTACACTTTGTTTGTTAATTATCACTATGTTTAGGTTAGTTCTAAAAAAATAAGTTAGTTTATTTACATGCATTAGTTATAGTTAGTGTTGAACCAAAGACTAATGTTAGTTTAATGTATTTTTTCCTGAGTTAGTTAATGTTAAAATGTATCATTTTTAGCATGTCATCATTTTTACTTAATTTCTGTCGAGGACATGGTGCTCACTGATTATAAAGGTCATACCATTGATTAGTTTGTTTTATGTTAGTAATCATAATTGTTAAGAAAGAGTTCATCTACATGTAGGCCTGACTTATGTAAGAGGGTTTGAACCCACCACTAGTTATATAACCTTTTCAATTAATCATAAACAAATAACATAAATGTTAATAACAACTATCATTGTATGTAATAAAACTGAGCAGTCTTAAGTGGTCCTTAAGCTGACCCCAAAATCCAGATATTATAATGTGTTAATGTTTTATCATGAGTTTTTAGTTTATAAATAGCAATATTTTCAGATTTAAGCACCAATATACTACTTTGTATTTGTAATTAGGTCATTCAATTTCTAGTCATTTAATTACCAAATCATGAAGCCATAACTAGAAATCATTAATAGCTTTTGTATAATTAACAGTTAATATACATATATCTTTTTATTATTAATTCCTTGTTTGATCCCCAACTTTGTAATTTTTTGGTAACAGGACAAGTTTTTCCCCCTTCAGTCTAGCCTTTTCCATAATTCAATTTTCTGAGTTTTTAAATAGTTATTTCTAACCTTATTTATAGTACAAATAATTTTAACATGTATTAGTGTAAATTAGTTATTTGTGTAATTTTGTACTATGAAAATTTGTATGTCATTTATGGGGGAAAATAAAAGGTTAAGAATTTACACATTCCTATGCATTTTCATGAGTCTTGACAAACAACACCCTTTTTTCTGTACCAGACAAAAACTTTAATATTGCCTGAATCATTTTCAATGCGCGATAACTTTATGTTCGCCCGACTCACGCTCGAACCCATCAGCAGCAGCCTCGCTTCTGTACGTAACATAATCCAGATTGTTACCCCCAAAAATGTGGCAAAAACTACAACATCAACGTTACTATATATACAGCACTGATAAAGTTTAACATCACAAACAGTATAAATGCAGAACATTCAGTTCTTGGTTAGTGTTGCTAAAGAATCTCAGGTGATTTATCAAACATCTCAAAATGGTCTCATAATCTTCTAACTAAAAATAACAAATATTTTATAAGTACACCATCGCAAGCATTTTATTTCAGTCAGTTTTAAATTTTGCCCAAAACATCCTGGTCGATTAGTTAAAAGCAGGGCCACCAACGTGCAGGTTCCAGGATACCAGCCCCATCACGCTTTCCAGATCGTCAGGGCCATTGCACCTCCCATTAGGAAGGGTCCGGTCCGCCACCCCAAGGCGAACAAGTCCCTGAGGCAGTCCCCTACTGTAGTAACGCGGTCCACTAGCCCCACGGCCTAGACTAGGGACTACTCCCGTTAGTCAACCGATTGTGATCACACCAGAACCATCCTACCCGCTGAGGAGCCTGATGCACCTTTAAGATCAACCACCGACTGTCACCCCGGCCGGAAGTAGGACCCCACAAGCCACGTGCAAGTGTCCAGGTCCCTTTCACTATTCGGAATTTTTCCGTGATTCTACCACCATCGATTCCGAATCGCCGCACAACCTAATCGGAACGCCGCACCACCATATCGGAACGCCGCACCACCAAATCGAAACGCCGCACCACCAAATCGGAACGCCGCACCACCAAATCGGAACGCCGCACCACCAAATCGGAACCCCGCACCACCATATCGGAACGTCGCACCACCATATCGGAACGCCGTACCACCAAGGCTCTAAGATCTCCAATTTCACTGCGCTAAAAATGCGTATGTGCTTGCTTGCTTGCAATGGTGTACTTATTTACAAGATGTTAACTGTACAGTGCTGCAAAAACAGCCCACTATACGACGATTAACAAAAAACATCAAACATCAAACTAACACATCTACATAATGTTACTGTTGAAGACAACAAACTCCTAGGTTGTTCATTCATGATTGCTTGATGAACAGCTAAGATGTCTTGATGATAGCGATGTTTACATATGCGTTGCTCTCCTTCATACCGTGTAGCCTTCAAGGTGTCAGTAGTGGTGACTCCATCTGCACTTGATTCCAGAGAACTATTAGCTACATCTCTGGCTCTGAAAGGTCAAGTTTACAGATTAATAAGCTGTATGAAAGCCAGCAATTTTAATGTGCAAAATCCATTGCAGGGGTAATTAAAAACTAGTGAGGACCCCCCCCTCCCAACGTGCAGGATGGTATTATTCTTTCTTAACAGCATACGTTAATGAAACATTTGTAAATGACAGAGTCTTCATGGTTTCGTTACTTTAGTTTTTAACATTTTCTTGCCATCCTCCTTTGTTTTCACAGGGTAAATTAATCACTTCTTCCTAACTGGGAAGTAACTTTTTTTAACAACAAAATTGTTTCATGAAGCTACAAAATTGTTTATTCCTGATTAGGACATTACAACAAGAAGGAAAAGGTTCATAAAAAATGTCCTCATACCAATTTTAAATCTAAAAATGTGTGCGGTGTGAACGTTATCATCAGTGAGCTCTCTCTCAAAATGAAACTTATGGAGCAAATGGCATTCAAATCTAAATTTATACACGAATTTAAGAATTTGTCTTGATATTTGTGCTAAGCACGAAGAAGAAGAATTTTCCCCAAATCTTTTAAACCCAACAGAAAAAAACCCACAACCCAACCATTCACAACTAAAATGACTACCCAACGAACAAGCATCTTTAGACTGAACTGTAATGCTACAAATAGTTTTGGGGAATTCACCTTTAACTGTAAAGTGCAGCTCCTTCATATTAGGCTGGTCTTAGACATCTACTTGTTGACGGGTAGATATCTTTGGAGCCTTTCTGTAACTCAAACAAATGTGGGTAGGGTCGAGTATTAATAAATAATTACCTGCAGATCAACTATAAATAGCATAATCCCCCTAACGGTGGGTTATTATTGCTAAGAGTTTTCATACAAAAGCGCCCTCTTTGTCCTACCACAGTGCCCCGCAGCATGCCCACATGTTAGCATCCTCTCTTCTCAAGCTTCCACCAAAGCTTCCATGTTGGAACCAAGAAGATCCACACAGAACCCGAACCAAGTTTCCCTGGGGAAATCCTATGTACAGTTGACAGTTCTCTCAGATATTTACAAATTTATTCTACACACCAGTTACAACATTATCTACATTGCTACATCAACTCTGGTTCTACAGTCAGGTTGCCAATATAAAAGCATCACTCCCTGACACCAGGCACCATGTGACCCATGACCAATAGGGTGGGCAGTCACTGGCCAGTCAGGTTGCCCATAAAAAAACATCACCCTGACACCAGGCACCATATGACCCATGACCAATAGGGTTTGGCAGTCACTGGCCAGTCAGGTTGCCCATAAAAAAGCATCACCCTGACACCAGGCACCATGGGACCCATTTTGAGCTGAGTATTTTGAGAATTACAGGAATTTACCTTTTCAAGAGAGTGCATTAAGCTCATTTATCATGATAGACCAGTCTCAGACATCTACTTGTTAATGGGTAGATATTTTTGGAGATGCTAAGCCTGACTGCAACACAAAAAAGAAGCACAATTTGAAACAATTAGTGTTAATACTCGTTATTAAACAATTAGATGAACTGCTGTTTCCTTAGGATTTTTGTCTGTACTTTCAATAAAAATGTAAATGAAGACAAAACATTGAAAGCAGCAAAAAAATGACTAGAGAAACTGATCAAATTAGGATTATTGTGATTTTGTAAGCAACAGATCAGGAGATGTTCTTTCAAAGATTTGTGTGGGTATGAACTTCATTTGTATAAGGCTCATCTTGCAATTGCCATGCAGAATTCATATTACCAAAAGCTAACAGCAAAGCAACGACATACATTCTGTGCAATTATTACAGAGCCCCCTTTGGGACCAGGGGTCAATATTAAAGGTATACTTTTTGAATATTCACCTGCTACTGGAGAGTGCAGCTCCTCTATCATAGGCCGGTCTTGGACATCTACTTGTTGACGGGTAGATGTCTTTGGAGATAGTAAGCCTTGCTGGAACACAAACAATATCAGAACTATTTTGATTGTTGTAATCAAAATTACAGTAATTCAGGAGATGTCATCTGATTGAAAAACCAAAACTGATGTTGATGTCGGCTTGTCAGTGCAAAAAACGTGTGAGTTTGATGTCAAAATGTTGTACCTCACTCAAAATAACCCAAATGTACACACAAGTACGCGCCGAGATACGTTTTTGCACGGACCATTCTCATGCAGGATACAACGTTTAACCCTTTCGTTACCGAATTGTTTGGACATAAACAACGGCTGGGGACCGCATTGTTTGACCACTCAAGCGTGAAGCACACATTCTTGCACAACAGAAAGCTTTCGTTCAAAGGCCACTTTTACAAACTCCATTATCTCCTTCAAGATATTGTTTTACAGCAAAATAAGTAATAAAAAAGTTCTTCCTTATTAAATTCCCTTTCATATAATATAAAACTCATTGAGATTGGTCCAATAAATGTCAAAGTTCTTGGTCTTTCTTTCCTCAGTGCAATCTGTAATCCCAAACACTTTTTTGTACACAACCATATATAACTCAACTTGTCAATGCTAAAATCATTGCCAAACAAAAATGAACTGTAAAGCTACATGGACATGTCTGGCATTAATTTCTCTTTAAAACAGAGAACCAACTACTAAAGAATTCCATTTGTGACTGGGTGTAGATATTTGAATTTGCTTTTGGGAAAACTACCTTTTACTGGAGAGTGCAGCTGCTCTATCATAGGCTGGTCTTGGACATCTACTTGTTGACGGGTAGATGTCTTTGGAGATGCTACTCCTGCAGCACAAATTTTAAAACAATTTATGACATTTACTATTTCACAAACTTTATCATTTAGGTTCATTTAAATCACTAATACTCTAGGACTTTTCTATATTTTAAAAAAGTTTTTAAAAGTTAATAAAGAAAACCAACATTGAAAGCACCAACAACAGTAATTTTGTGGGACGTCAAATGTCTAAAGCAGTTTTCTGGGGAGTTTGTGTCGGTTTTAATCAGCGAGCTCTCAGAATGGAACTTACATAAACAGCAATTTTTTTTTTTAAAGCAAAGAATTTGTCTTGACATTTGTGTTTAGCATGAAGCATCCCAAGGTACTTTACCAAAATCTTTAAAACATAGCAGAAGAAATACAACCCGCCAGTCAACTCTGAAAAAATTGCTTTAGAAAATTAAAAAGTTTAAACCTTTGTTTAAAGGTAGGGTATACCTTTGGTAATTACTCCAAAAATAATTGACCATAAAATCTTACTTGGTAAGAAGCACTGCAGCTGTTGATTATGTATAACATTTTTGCGAAACAATTCCTTTCTAAGAAGTGTGGTTTCGGAGAAAGGGATTCAAAAAATGTTCAATCAAAGAAACATTTCATGCATGAAATGTGACAAACTTTTTATGCATGAAACGTTTCTCAGATTGTGTATTCCAGTTACAGCTTATCCTTCCACTCTAGATTTTTCATCGATATATCAAAATTGCTGTCACCTTTTCAAATGCAATATTCAAACAGTTCCAAAAAAACAAAGATAAACTTTGCCTTTGAAGCAAAGCAACAAGAGAAAAAAATATATACAGAAAGCTCCATTTGGGAAAGGGTGTGAATTTTGAAATTTTACTATTCAGGATTTTACCTTTTAGTGGAGAGTGCAGTTCCTTTATCCTAGGCCAGTCTTTTTGACATCTACTTGTTGACGGGTAGATCTCTATGGAGATGGTCAGCCTCTCTGCAGCACACACAAAAAGTCAATATTTAGCAACACTATCAAGACTTGAACCACTTAGTGTAAAAACAACATTTCCTTCTCTTTAGGATTTTGTGTTGTCTTTCAATCCAAATAAGTGAAGAAAAGCAACATTGGCATCAGCTAAACAGGGCTAGAAAGTTGCCTTGATATTTGCGCTTAAAATGTGAAGCGTCCAAAGGGACATTTCCCAAACTCTTTACGACCTGACAAAACAAAACACAGCCTAGCCTGTCAACTCTTAACACTCTGTACAATTACTAGATAAGTCCATTTGGGACGAGGTGTAAAAAAACATTAAACATTTTTTCTATAGAAATTTACCTTTTACTAGAAAGAGCAGCTCCATTATCACAGCCCGCTCTCAGACATCTACTTGTTGACAGGTAGGTGTCGCTGGAGACGGTGAGCCTAAATGTAACGGAAACAAAAGGAAACATTTGAAACATGATCTATAATTATAAATAAGTTGACTTAACAGTTTGTGTTCCCCACCTCTTGTGGTCAAACCAGCCTCTTCCCACCCCCCTTTTGTTACCCTCCTCTCTGTTCATCCCACTGCTTTCTCTGTGTACTTTCATCTCCATCATCTATTTCCACTTGATTGCTTTTGTTACACCAGTATACCTGTTTATGTTTTTAGTGTTGTCATTTGGCCTTCGAGAAAGACTCTGCTAGGGTCGAAACGTCAGGCCACTAACTATTTTTTTGGAAATTGACTTTACATAAGAATTGTTGGTTTACTATCAATTTAAAGTACGTGGAATTTTTTTTTTAAATGAACAAAGCGATAAGAAATTTCAGAGAAACTTGTGCGTATCAGGGATATTTTGATTGTTGCAATCAATATAAGTAACAGTGATCTGGAGAGACGTCAAATGCCTGTAAAAGCTCTCTTGAGGGCGATGATATGAACTATATCATCAATGAGGTCTTGAGATTGAAACTTATCTTGCAAATTGCATGTAAAACTTTAGTTATCCACAGTTTGAAAGTTGCATTTATATTTGTGTCACACAGAAAGCAATCCAAAACTCTTCAAACTGCAAAAGGACAAAGTTCCACTCTGACAAAGATTGCTAAACAACATTAGAAAAATCTAAGAATGACAAGTAACACTACAAGAAATTTGTAATATTTACTTCAGTTTTGACCAGAACAAAATTCCTACACATTTACAACAGAGCTCCATTTGGGGTCGGGTGTTAAAAATAAATCTTTTACTTTTTAGGAGTTTACTGGTATTTGCATGTATCTCCTTCATACCAGGCTGGTCTTGGACATCTACTTGTTGACGGGTAGATGTCTTTGGAGATGCTAAGCCGGACTGCAACACAAACAAAATGCACAATTAAACATCACCCACTATTAAAACAGACCCACTATTAAAACAGACCCACTATTAAAAATGCCTTTTACCTCAGGATTTATTTTCTATTTCCAACCAAAACTTAAGGAAGAAAACCAGCAGTGCAAGCACCAACAAAAAGCTTGGAAAACTCATGCTTATCAAAGTATTAAGCAACAGTGATTTGTGATCAAGATGCCTGAAACAGTTCTCTTGAGGACTGGTGACGATATGAACCTTTCACAATGACACTAATCCACCAAATTGCTTGCAAAATTTAAATGTTAAATACTCAGAATTTTTCTATTTTATTCTTTATAAATCCCTGCAGAAAAAAAGGAAAACAATCTAGCCTGTCAACCAGGAATGATTGCCAAACAAGAAACATGCTTGCAGAGCTCCATTTGAGACCAGGGGTAAATATTAAAAAAACATAGAATTTTGGGATTCACCTTTTTACTGGATGGAGAGCACAGCTCCTCTATCATAGGCCGGTCTTGGACATCTACTTGTTGACGGGTAGAGGTCTTTGGAGATGCTGAGCCTGACTGCAACACAAACAAAATGCAGAATTTGCAATATTTAGAGTTTAAGAACATAACCCATCATTAAAACAGCTAATTCAGATAAATTGATTTTACTTGAGGAATTTTTTTAGATATTTTCGATCAAAAACAAATGAAGACAAAACATTGAAAGCAGCAACAAAATAATTTGAGAAACTCATGCAAATCAGAAATATTTTGATTGTTTCAGTAAAGTTACTCAGGGGCCGAAAATTGCCTGAAACAGATCTCTTGCAGATTGATGCTGGAATAATTTTGATAATATATTAGTGAGCTCTATCTCTGAATAAAACATCTTCTTACCAACAAAAAGCTAACAATTTGTCTGGATATTTGTCTTTAACATGAAGCATCCAAAGGGACTTTCCTGAACTCTTTAAAAATCTACAGAAAAACACAACCCAGCCTGCCAACTCTGAAATATTGCCAAATAATGTACACATATCTTTGAATGAATTGTAACAATACCAGAGTATCACTGATATTACCTTCTGTTAAAACAGGAGCAACAACAGGCAATCTGCACAATTATTACAGATAAGAGCTCCATTTGGGACAAGGGGTATTAAGTATTAAGATATAATTTTTTCAGTATTTACCTTTTACTGGAGAGTGCAGCTCCTTTATCACAGCCTGGTCCTGGACATCTACTTGTTGACGGGGAGATGTCTTTGGAGATGCTAAGCCTGACTGCAACACAAACAAAATGCAAATTTTGCAACATTTAGTGTTTAAGAATTTTACTCATCATTTAAACAGTCAGGCAGGTCCAGATAAGTTGCTTTTACTTCAATTTTCGTTTTAATCAAAACTTTCAATCAACAATAAATGTAATAAACCAACATTAACAACAGCATGAAACTGTTCGGAGAAATTCATGCATACCACAGGATTTTGGGGGTTGTTGCAGTCAAAAGCAAGAGGGATATTGATGTTGAGTGCCTAAAACAGTTCTCTTGAGGGTTGAATTTGATTATCAGTAAGCTCTCAGAATGAAACATACCTGGCATTTGACAAACCACAATTTAAAATATCAAAAGCTAACAATTTTTACTTTGATATTTGTGTTTAGCCTGAAGCATCCTAAAGGGGACTTTCCCCAAATCGTTAAGCCCGACAGATACACAACCCAGCCTGTCACCTCTGAAATGACTGCCATACAACATACAAACTTTTCTAAATGAATCACTGTAGTGTAATGCTCTTAAACAGAAAATGACTGATATCAACTTCAGTTTAAACCAAAGCATCAACAGACATTCACTACTAATTATTGCAGACTCAATTTTTGTGACAGGGTGTAAATATTAAAAGCTAGCTTTTCAGGGATTACTGTAAAGTGCAGCTCTTTTATCACAGGCTGGTCTTGGGCATCTACATGTTGATGGGTAGATCTTTTGAGATGGTAAGTATTTCTGCAACAAAAACAAATTTGAACTTTAGCTCTCAGAATGAAACTTTTCTAGCAAAGGACAAACCAAAATCTAAGTTACCAAAAGCTTAGAATCTGTCTTAAAATTTTGTGATTGACATGAAACATCCATAGTAACGGCGACCTTCCCAAACATAATAGGAAAAAAACAACCAGACTGTAAACTCTGAAATAACTGCCCCAAAACATATAAATATCTTTAAATGAGGTGAAATGCTACAAGACAATGACTGAAGTTAACTTCAATTTAAACCAGACTACTACTTGGGACTAGGTGTATATACTTGAAGTTAACTTTTTAGGGATTCAAATTTTACTGGAAAGTGCAGCTCCTATATCATACACCAGTCTTGGACATCTACTTGTTGACAGAAGATGGTAAGCTTTGCTACAACACAAACCTGGCAGAGTAAATAAAATGTGTTTATAAACAGACAGTTGAAAAATGTTATGATGGCTTCATGGAGGGTTGGACATTGCTTCTACATGGTTTCTGCACACTTTAGAAAGTCAAACTTAAGCCTTTTTAATGCTACACTTAACAAAAATTAAGACCAAAAATAAGTGTATAAGGCAAAAGAGAAACAGCTACAAATGCTTACACTTTGTTACTTTTTTACACGCACCATTACTTGGTTCTCTTCGAGCTGATAGGAAATTCATTACAAGCTTCATCAATGTTTTTAAGACTGCAAATAAATGATATTAAAACTTTGTAATGCTTTTTAAGGCCTTAAATTTGCATAGTTCAGTTTAAGAGTTGAGGCGTGCGATCGCACCTGCACGCCATCGCACATCAAACGCTTCCCCACACCAACAGTTCATTATTAGCGCCATCCCTTGTGTTCGACTATGTGTCTTCACTGTGTGACATGAGTTTGCTAGGATCCTAGGAGAATGAGGGGTTAGCAGGCTCCTCCACTAACTTGTAAGTTAGCTAACTGGGAGAAGCTTCAGTGTCATGGTGCTAGAGGGTGGTTTCTTTCAGGTCCAGGATCTTGGTTCTGGCTTCTCTCCTCAGTGGGCCAGTAACTGTCAGCCAGCTGTATCTAATGAACATTAAGATGAGGCTGCAATAAAACCTGGTAAAAGGTTGCCTTCCAGTGATCTCCTACTTTTGTTTCTACCGAGGGGGTTACTTTGAAGGGGAACTCATGATGTCCCTACAGCAATCCTGCATTCATTGGCCTTGGCAATGCTGCATTTGCACCTACATTGGTGAGCTTGTCTTCCAACTAGCTGGGGCAGCTAAGCAGCATCTCTGATGAGCTTCTGTTATGTTGCATCACCCAGACAAGTAGATTAAACATTGGTGTAAGCTCTGGACCTGGAAATTCAAACATGTAGGTCGATTGGCATGATCGGTTCTTGACTGAAGGGTTGGTTCTTGATCGAAGGGCTTGTAGCAAGTTGTGGAGAGTGCAACTGAACCACTTGCATTGCCCTTTTCTCTGGTGATGCGGTGGTAGCACTCTTGGAAATGCTGTAGGCAGTACACAGGCCCTTTACCAGCTATGATTCAAAGTATCTCCCTTGATCGTTATGTCTCCATTCAGGGAGTCCTTGTATTCATTCTTTCACCAAGACCAATGGCAAAAGTGGGGGCCGTCTGGTTCTGGCATTGCCTGTAAAAACTTTCTGTATGTACATCCGACATCACAAAGACATCCGCAAGCGACCATCAGGAGATTTCTCGAGCAGTTTGAGGTCAATGGCTAAGACATCAAGGGGGTGTTCTGCCCTACCCATAGTAGGTCGGATGTTGGGAGCAGCAGCCTTGCCAACTGTGCATTGCTCACAGGTTCTGCAGTATTCCTCCACATCGGTAGTCATCCCGAGCATGAGGAACATTCCCTTTATTAATGTCAGGGTACACTCCTTGCCCTGGTATCTTGTTTGGTTGTGTAGGACTCTTGGTATGCATTCCAGCCGGTATCCACTTAAGTCTGATCTGGCTTGTCCTCTCCTGGTTCTTGCGTCTGCAGATTTAGGCCTCCCGAGTGATGTCCAGTATTCTATCCCACTTAATAATACATACTTTCATGGCCCTTTAAATGTCTCCAGACCTCTGGTGATGCACCTCTGGCCTTGCTCCGAGTCTCTGGAATGGCAAGAATCTTGGTACGGCGGTTCCTGCCTTCTGTAGGCTGCTTGCTAGCTCTTGCAGTGTGTAGCCTGGTAGCCTGCTTACCGCAGATTTGACTTCTACTGCCATGGTCATTTGGATATTGACCTGCCTTGGCAGCTACATTTGTACCTGCAGAGAGGTAGACTATGAAACATCCTGCAATATCTCTCTGAAATGACCTTTCTGGCAACGCAGAGCATCGTCATTGTTATTAGCTTTCCAGGAACAATATTTTAGGTCAAAGTTGAACTTGGCGAGCTGGCTGGTCCATCTCCTCTCGGTTGCTGCTAGCTTTTTTTATGCAGAATTGATGATAGGGCACTATTGTCAGTAAAGACTGAAACTTTGCTCGATGGAAGTTGTACCGAAACATCTAGTTCACTGCTATTTCATTCAGGGTAAGAAAATCCAACTTCTTTTACTGTAGTTGATCATATTTCTTTCTGGTGGATGAAAAACTGCAACTTATCACATCACAGCATATGTAATATTGTCAAAGGAAGAATCTTTTTCAATTATGGTCAACTGAAAACAAGGTATTCAAGGATTGGAGGGGATACTAGTTCTCGTCTGGGCTGGGATCTCACTCCACACAGTCTAAAGAAGTCCTGCTTTTAGAGGAGAGCGTTGCCATGTTGCTACCTCCTTACCTCCCTGTTTTGCTAGTAGTGTATGGGGTGAAGTTATTCGGCTGAAAATGTTTCACAAAACTTCTGTAGTATAGCGAGGCCAAGGAATGACCTCAAGTCTTTCTACATCTGGGGTTGCGTCTGGGGTCACGTCTGGGGTCGCGTGTCACTTTTGTCTTGCAGGGTCTGTTGAAATCCCTTTTGATAACACCAGATGTCCCAAATAGTGGCATTTGCTTGAGTTGGTCGTCAGGCGATAATGTCTGTGCTGCTTGAGACTACCTGTAGTCTTTTTGAGTGATTGCTGAATGAGCTTGAGTCATGTGAGTAAACCAGAATGTCCTATCTGTGTTATAGCAGAAGGGTTGCGCGGTTGAGGTTAACAAGGATTACCAAGGATTACCTGCCTTTTTAAGTCACTAAAATATCACCAGGTTAATACTAAGGCCAAACGGCATGCGTGTGCAGATCACAGTCCACTAGTTGCTGTCGGAAATCTTTTAATTGTAAACTTCAACTTGGTGGCACCCCTGTACCAAGACCAGGGGGTGAAAATCTTTGCTCCTCCAAGCGAATCAAGAACCTTGTCGATTCTTAGTAGGGGTACATTGTAGATGTCTTTCTTTGTTCATTTGTTTGTTCGTTCAGGGTCATCACAAAGCAGAGATGTTTTCTTCCATTCTTCTTCCGAACAGCAACCATGGGGCAGCATAGTGATTGATTGAAGGTCTTATAATTTTCTGTTCAAGTAGCTTTTGAAGATGGGTTTTCACTTTTTTCACCTGGTGTGGTCTGATTGTCCGGCGGGGAACACAGACAGGTCTTTCATCTTGTGAGAAATGGTCTTGGTGAATCCCAGGTCATCATCTGCTTCGGAAATTTCATCCTAGCTGGAGCAGCTGCAGCAGCAGCACCCCTGACCTCTAGATGCTGCTTCACCCACACAGATCTGAAAAGCATATTGGTGTGAGCTTTTGACCTGGCAATCTGAATATCAGGTTAATATTAGTAGGGTTGGTTCTTAACCAAATGGTTGGTTTTGACTGGAGTAGACTATGAAAAGAGGATACCCCAGTGGATGAGTGGGGAGCAGAGTTGTACAGGTCGTTGTCTGCTTTGGAGAAAACGTCCTTGTATTTCTTCTGTAACAGCACTAGTTGTTCTTGTTCATCGTTATCAGTTTTTGTGTTAATTAGGTTCATGTTGAATGCTAGGGAGAGTCATCTATTGACAGCTTTTCTGTAGATGTGTGATGTACTCTGAAGTCATCTGTGCCTGTATCGTCAAGGTGGATGACTTCTGAACTTGGTCGGTCTCATGGATTGAACGAGTCAGATTGTAACACTTGCACTGGTCACTGGGGCGGGGCGGGGGGGGGGGGGGTAGCTTTTCATAAAATATTGTAGCCTCAATAGGTCAAAGTTGTTGGCACTTCGTGAAAACAAAATAGCCGGAGCACTTATGATTGGCACTGCGCCTGCTGTATATAATCCACCCGGTCGCATATACACTAAGTGCCAAAAATGTTTTTTCGGCTCTTCATGAATTTATGCAATTCCAGGTTCTTGGGGTTTTTGTCTGTAATCAACTAAACATAATTAAGAAATTCAGCGATTTTGCGGCCAATAACTTTGTAAATTGTTAGATATAGATCAACTACATAGAAACCACCAAAAAGTCAAAATGAATTTTCTACCATTTTTTGATGTTTTTGGCTCTTCATCATGTTCATGAAAATGCTGACGACATGAGAAAGGGGCTGCATACACTGACCGTAGTGGCTCTTCGTGAAAGCTGAAAAACAATTCGACGCTCTTTTGTTGCAATGTATTTTATGTACATGCATCATTGGGGATGTGTGGCTCTTCCTGAAAATGTAAAATGTAATTATTGGGATATAGGCCCCTTTCTATGGATAACTTATCACTTGAAGAGACATGTATTGTGGCTCTTCGTGAAAACAGTGACGAATTATGAAGCGAGCTTGTTGACCCAGTACTATAACCATTACTTCTTCTCTGCTCCAGTCTGTTGAGCCAGCTATCTCCCCTTAATTAAGCACCTGTCTCTTATTGGCATTTGGAAATTGTGATTGAGTGTTATTGGCGGGGTAGCATCCGCCCAGCAGTGGGGTGTGAGAAACCTTGATGGGGCCACTACTCTTGCCCTTCTTCATGAACTTTTAATATTAGTATTGGCAATGTGCCTGTCTTCTTTGCAATTGTAGACACTTGATTGGGCATTGGTTCATTCTGATGGGGCTAGAATTTTTCCGCAGACTGGTGCGACAGGAGTTGGGACATCGGTCCACAGTTGACTCAAGGCCTCCTGCTTAACTTTAAAGCTGGGTAGATTGCTGATAGCCTATAGCTGACATTGAAGTTTGCTTACTGGTGGGGTCCTCATCAGCCACTTTGGTTGCGCTAGCCTCTGCCATGGGGTTGGTGGGGGGCTCACTCACCTCACCTAGTCTCTTCGTGCCTCCTGGCACATAAGGCCCCAACATCACCGAACCATTCATCTCTTTGTCTAGCGTCATTCCAAGAGTGGGGGGCTCACTGTCTCCCCGACTGCATTCTTCAGCTCAGCGAATTCTATACCAGGGTTCTCTTGTGCATAACATCTTCTCTTCCAAGAGACGCATCAGCATTCAGCAAGTCCCTTTCCAGATGTCATCTTTGTTCTGTACAAGGGGGTTCTATCACTCAGAGTGGCAATCTCTACTATCCTTAGGAGTTTCAGTAGGTTGAGGAAAGAAGGGGAAGACTGTCCCCTCTCGGCTGCCTTCAGTCAAAAAAGTCCTCCAAGATGGCTGGTTGGGACTCATGGCGAAGTGTACACCTCAACCTCACCTACATTGTACACCTCCATGTGATTACGATTTCAGCACTGTTCCTAACTGATGGGGGTGGGGGTGGCAGAGCTGTCCCTCTACATTGGCTTCACCTGTGAGATGGTCCAGAAGTGGTGGATCTTCCTCATCTAAAATGCCTTTTGTAAAACACCTCATATTTTCGGCCCTCTCCAGAGCTTTCAAGTTCTTGTTGCCCTTTGGCCTCTGTGCTGACCTCCATCTTGGGAAAACAGGCTTAGCAGTGCTGATTAAACTCCCCCTGCACTTTTCATCTCCACTTTGGCAGCGAAAGCTTTCATTTGTTCTTAACGGGCCGCCATCTTTGCATCTTATCACAGCACAGATCTTTTTTGAAAGTGGCACTTGCAATCCTGTCTTCGACTCTTGTTAAATGATTTAATACCAATTCTAAAAGAATATTTATTTGCCATGAAGTACAAACACACACAAAGATTTTCTTGTATGTAAGAAAGTGGGTACAAAATCTTTGCTCTGGTAAAGTGAAGCGAAGAAAAACTATACGATCCCTTGTTGTATTGAATATTTATGCACAGTGTTTCTTCTCAGAAAGAGTGCCAGGAAATGAGTGACAGCGAGGTCGTTTTGTGAGACACCAGTCCACTGAGGCACTGGACACCTTCCAGTCCACTGACCATGGATGTTGCCCATCAACCTGCCTATGGCTTAACTTGTACTTAACTTTCCTAAAGAGGCAGCACACTTTGAAAGTGATATTCAGATTGAAAATTGCAACAAACTGTTTGGAAGGACTCACTTTTTGGCTTTATATCTGGTTTATTATATCAAAATAAGCACATGACTTTGGGGGTGTCAAAATGCCTGCAACAGTTTTCTTAAAGATTGATGTTGGTATCTGTCCGGTGGCTTAATGACAAAATTGTGACACGCCGGATTAAAGCACCAAACTTTGCACACTTGTTTTAGGGGTCCCATAGAAGCATATTAGAGGGGGTGCCCGGTCTGTCATCTCCAGGTCAGTAAACTAAAGAGATCAACTTTTTCCACATAGCCAGGGGCTGATAGCTCTGCCTGAGTGTCTGAAATAGAAGCTGCATGGTCAATTGTTGTAAGTTTTAATGATATGCGGAAGCGGCCCTCTATTGGTGAAAAATTGATAGGCAGTTTTATAATACCACATTAACTTTGACCTCAGCCTGACCTTGACTTAGGTCACCCAAACTGGGCACCCCCTCTAGAATTATTCTATGGGACCTATTGAATGACTGTATACAATTTGTATTTATTGTTTCAATATCAAAATAATCACTGACTTTGGGGACATCAAATGCCTGAAAAGTTCTCCGAAGATGCTTGTTGCTGGTAAATAAATTATATTATCCGTGAGCTCTCAGAATGAAGCTTAATTAGCAAAGACAAGCAAAAATTAAAATTACCAAAGGCTAAAAACTAGACTTGATGTTTGTCCCCCGAAAAACCTGAAAAAACACAACCCTTAACTGAAACAATAATCTTTGAACATATTGTAATGTTACAAGAAAGGGACTAGCACATTGTAGCAAGGTATGTACAAACCAAGAAACAACAGACATTCTGCATAATTATTTAACAGAGCTGTTCAGAACTGGGGTAAATATTAAAAGTTTCATTTTTTTTTACAACAGTGACTTTGGTGGACATTGAATGCTTGTGACAGTTCTCTGTGCTTGTATGAACTTTATTACTACTAAGTGCACCGTTGGTATTCAGAATCCTGCTGTGCTTCTCTCATTTTGCCATTTTCTTCACAGACTTAAAGTTTGAATGTGTGACCAGCGAACTTTTCTTTTGATTTTAAGCTGAGAAAAAGCACCAAACATTTGTTCCTGTTAACTGTTCCAACCTCCAAACATTTTTTAAATAAATTGTAATGCTACAAGAAAGTTTCAGATGATATTCACTTATGAGAAACAAGAGATATTCTGCACAATTGCTTCAGCGCTCCATTTCGGACCAGGGGTAAATATTAAAAGCATACATGTACTTTACCAGGATTCACCTGTCACTGGATAGTGCAGCTCCTCTATCATAGGCTGGTCTTGGACATCTACTTGTTGACGGGTAGATGTCTTTGGAGATGCTAACTTTGCCTGACTGCAACACAAACAAACCGCACAAATTGAAACAATTAGTATTTAAAGACCTTCTCCATATTAAACAGTTCAGTTAGATTGCTTTTTTACTGAAGTATTTTTTCTCCACTTTCAATAAAATAAACATTCTCGTGAAGAAATCCAACACTGTAAACAACAATAAGCCGTTCAGAGGTACTAGTGCACATCATGATATTTTTGATTGATGCAATCAAAATAAGCAACTCATTGTATGAGTTCTCTCATGTTCATGGATGGTGTTACCCAGGGTTCAAAACTAATGGTCGCCCGGTCACTTAATGTGAGAGAAAACAACGGCGGGCGAGTCAAAACCTTTCGTTTATATATTCCGCTTGGTGAGTCAACAAAATCTTCCTTTTTCACAAAAAAAGAGGAGATTATTTTCAAGTTTGTAAAATGGTTTGGCAAGTCTTTTATTTGCTATATTTAATGTGGCTGTGATCGTGATTTATCACTCACGTGCACATGCACACAATAATGACATGGTGCTGCATTTATATTTTGAGTATCCACCGTAATGTTCAGTCGCCCGCCAGTCGTCCATGCACACACAACACACGGAGTATTTGTGCAGTGCAATGCAGCAGGTCGAGCAAACCAACATTCCGCATGTTCTTATTGGCTGTTGATAATTACTGTATTCATAAGACAGCTTTTACAGACTCTGACTCGGTACACATTCACGAGCCGAGTAAACAATAGCTGCACAGAGTGCGCAGTCATGCTGATTCTGTACACACAGCCTTGTACAGGCTATTCATAAACACTGACAACTTTTGCTGATAGAGGGCCTGGCGTGCCATGCAGGGCAAAGCTTGTTGAATTTTTTTTTTCCAAATGCGCATCGTCAACCAATCGTTGAATCGCAAAGATGTCAGTGAAAAAGAAGTTCTATAAAACCAAATCATGAATCCATGAAAATGGTTGCTTGATGAAAATACTATTATTATTAATAAATACCTCAGAGAGTTTACGCACACTGATTGGTCGAAGACTGGTCACGTCGGGGTGTATTAAAATGTGATATAAAGACTGACTCTGTGAACTAGCGAATAAATTACCCCTAATCAAGCATAGATATTGATATAATGCAAAAATGTGCGTGTTGTATGGGGAACTTCCAAATTGACTAATTTCTTTGTGCGTTGTTTTTGTGTTTTTTTGCCCGGACAGATGGTGCCACGTATGCGTATGTATCATTTCAAGGTAGCTGTTACACGCATGAAACCAAACCAAAATAATGCAAAGATAAAGCTGAACACCAACCAAAGTATTTCTTTTTATGATGCTGTTATTTTTCAAAGCTCATGGTCTGGTTAGTTGAAAATATGCCTAAATAGTTAAAGTATGTGTAAGAGATTAGGTGCCACACAAAAGTTGAACAGCCTAAGGAAATGCCCTTGAACATAAGTAGAACATTTCTAAAAATAACCACAAAAGAAATATCACAGTTTCTGTTAAAGGTATTAATTAATGGGAATAACAGTTCAGCTCGGTCCATTAACAGTGACCAGCCACCAACCCGGTCATTACCTCGCAGTGAAGACCGGCTCCCCACACTGTTATTCCCTAATCATAAGTAGGATTTGAAAGTTTCCCTGGTAGAGACGATATTGCAGTGGTTTCCCTTAACTTTGTCTTCAATTGCCTGCCGGACGAGTCAACCACAATTTTGGGTTGTTTGAAGTTTTTTCATTAGCCTGCATGCATGTATGTGCACAATTTTAGTGTTAAAAAAAACCACCCCAAAACATAAAAGTGGAAGCAAAGTTCACAAATATTGCACTTCTGGAGATTCTTATTGCCTAGCTGCCCTTAATGAACAATTATGTGTTATTCACTGTTCCAACAAGAATTCACCTTTTACTGGAGAGGGCAGTTCCTTTAAGGAGCTTTAAAATGCCAACAAAAGCTAAATATTGAACAAACAAAAGAAACATCCTTTTGTTTTGCAAGACCCCGGCCCAATTTCATGGCTCTGATTATCGTAAGCAAAGAATAGCCGCTTACGGAAGCAGATAATTCTGCGCTTACATGTACGTCAAGCGTATTTCACGGGTTAGCAGGGAATTTTGCCTGTGCGCGTGCTTACTCCACATTACTAGGCATTCCTCACTTACACAGCTAGCGCAGATACTTGCACAGTAAGTGGAGAATGGTGATTGAAAGCGCAGAATTCGGCAGTAAGCAGAGCCATGAAATTGGGCCCAGAATTGAAATGAGAAACAAAACAAAACTGAAAAGTTATCATTTGAACAAGCACTAGGAAAATATTTATCTCATCTGTATAGGGGGTTAGTGTTCTTCAATATACTCTACAAAATGTAAAGATATTTTATTGCACTCCAACAAGTCAACATTTGAAGAAAAAAAACAAGACCCCTCGACTTGACCATTCATGAGTTTACTAGCCCAATGAGTTGACTGGCTATGTGAAGGGGGTCCTGGCCTCAGGGTTGTGGTCCAGTGTAAATTTTTAGGCTTGATATTGTGAAAAATTTTATTAAAAATAAATAAAACAAATCAACAATTTCTTAAGTATTTAATAACATCTGTAATAAAATTGTCACAACATCCACTCTCACTCTGTTTCAGTGTTTGTATCTGTTTGTATACAAATCAAATTAGGTCCACACTCACAGTGTGTAGGGTTCGAAACACTCAAGTGGATTTACACACGTCCACACAGGGAAATAAAGTCCAACATCCATTCATTAAAAAATCATATAAATCCCTTAGAAAGTGGTGGCCGGATACGAAATTGTTTTCCCTGAATGAAATGCTGCAGGACGACGTCGGGGTGTCCGCCAAGAATGGCGTCCAGCTGCAGTACCAGTCTCAGGGCTAATGACACAATATTGTTCAATGTGGGTTTTTACTTTTAAACTTTGCGTGTTGTGCCGAAAACATCCCTAAATTTAATCAAATTTTGCGAACAAAACCTGTTGTTAAAACTTCAAACCTTAAGACTGGTATACATTAACAACTCACCATCGCTCATTATGAGTAGTTTACCCTCGGAACTGCGGTGAAAACTTTTTTTTATATATATATTTTTTTAGCAGAAACGTGTGGCGACACAGCGCAACTACAGCTCTGAATGAAGCGCACGCTGCAGAACGACGTCAGGGTGTCGGCGAAGCATGACGAGTGCCAGTCTAGGGCTAGTGACACATGTGGGTTTTAAACTTAGCGCCTCGGCTGAAAACAGCTCTAAATATCTTCAAATTCTGCGAACAAAAAACGTTTCCAACACTTTAAATATTAAGACTAGTAAGTTATCAACTCACCATCGCACCTTTTCAGCAGTTTACCCTCGAAAGTGCGGTGAAAAACTAAATTTGTTTGGAGCAAAAGACGTAGAGAATCTTCGAACTCCTCCATTTTTCTTCGAAGTGACAAGCATGGTTGGCCGGCCACCACACGGCGCCCTCTACCACCACCACAAGGTCACGCCATCTAGCTTTCTTATTTGCATATGACCATATTTGGAAAGTAATTATCACGAAGTGGGACTATTTATTTTTGAAGGGGGAGGGTAGAACTATCTGCTCACAAATAAATGGATGAGGTAAGCTCCTTTAATTATCAAATAGGCGTTTTACTCAATGGAACTCTGCATTAATTGATCTTTTCCTTTTTCTAAAGTGAATCCCCCTGAAAAAAATGGACGACCCGAAAGAATAGACCAGTGATTTAAAAATGTAATAATCAATACTACCCATCCAGTAATTAACACATCGAACGTGCGATTTGGATATAGGAAACACTGTTATTGTGAAGAGGTAAGGAGAATTTAAAAGTTTGTCAATTAAATTATATTATTTGCAAGGTTTTCGTTTAGGTACTGCAAAGCAGCTAAAATCCCAGTTCCAGTGGTAATAATGATATTCCCTTTGGAATCATCAGGTGTTTCTGCATCGTTTGTTTGCTGTTTTGTTTTGTATTTTTGTCCTAAAACTGTGCTTTTGTTTCTTATCATTAGTATACCAGCGGCCCAACAAAAATTGTACCAGGTGGGGGACGGGAGGGGGTGGGGGAGGGGAGGGAGGGGAGGGGGCAGACGAGGGAGAAGGGAGAGTCAAATTTCTTGAATAATTACTGCAGCATACTTATAATGGTATATTAGCCTGTGTACAAGGAGGCGCAGTGTCCTCAAATGAGGACATGTGAATAACTAATTAACGGATTAACTTTTTCCAAAAAAGCTTTGTCGTATGAATTTTACTACCCAATTTGAAAACCAAAACCAATTTTTTCTAAAGCACATAGGAAATAATTTGCGCATGAGAGGGTTAAAGTTACTCACAAAATAACTTGACTGAGAGAACATTACTTTCCAAGTATCCAGAGTGAAATGGTTCTGCCACGGGTGTAGTTTCATTAGAAGAATGCAATTTTGTATCATTGTGAAGCGATGGTCCACCGACCATCGGTTGAACGTTTGAGTTTTTATACAAGATCTGTCTGACTGATTAAAATCGTCACCATTTGCTCTCATTTTGCTCGGCAGTCACCGACGCACAAAATATTATAAACAGGTCGTTGGAACGATGTTTCATACTAAATCCTACCCACAAATTCACATTATTTTTTCTCGAAAAAAAAAACCCTCAGAAATTACCAATGCTGTAAGTTTCCTTCAAGTCAATTTTTATCACATAAATATATGTTGGACCATTTGCATTTTTGTGAAACAACGGGGGTATAATGAGTTTTAATGGCAAGGCTTGGAATGAAATATTCAACTGTTTGAAGGATGAGGACCGATGTGAAAAGTTCAAGAGGATTTTTTTTGTCGGAGCATCTCTTAGCCTCCTACGAGGTGTCCCCAATCTTGCATTGAATTCCTCTTGTTCCTTGATCATAATACAGTTTCGGAAGTTACGTGCTAAAGAATGAAAACAGCAGCATCCGAAATGAAGCCGTACGGGTTGAAAGTTGGCCAACGTCTTCGGTTCCTTGCTCTCTAATGGCCTACGGGATGAAGGTAAGCGGAAAAACTCTTACGAATTAAGGTTATTAACCACTGATTGGCAACACAATGTTTTCCGCTGTCAGTGTCGACACAATCAGAGAGCAAAAAAATTGTCCTCCGGAATCACCGTCCCGATTTCCAATTCGTATACAACCTTCACCAGGCCTTCAACCACACGGCGGTAATATACATTACCGTAAGTGACCGAAACCGGCGGCCGACTGTCTAATGATTCTGCGCTTTACGGGAGGGAATGTCCGGAAATGCAGCGGGCCTGTGAAAGCTACTCTTACCGGTAACATAACACTCGAAGCCCGTGCATCCAAGACAGTAAATTGATTACTCGCTGGGAAATGAGGTGACAAGCGCTAATCACAGCCACATAATCTGCACGTGAACAGAATACACCTATAGTGTTTTTGGTCCCTTCTTTTCGTAAAAGCCTTTTAAAGATACCGTGAATGGATGCTTATTTATTGTTCAAACAAACGATGCTGCAATTTAACATATAGCTGCTGCCCTTGCTGTTGTTGTATTATGCAAAAGGTAGTGCCTCGTTTGTCTGGTGTGTCAATTTGTGATGAGATAGATTGGTATGGACGTCCAAATGATTAAAAAAAGCGGGTTTTAAACAACGACAACCTTTTCCCAAAGAGCCCTACAAGAGTGGGTGGATAAGTATAGATTAAATGAACAGGAGAAAGGGCACTGGTGTGTAGCTAGAACAAAATGGTGGCAAAGAATAAATGGAGGGCTTTGTGATGTGTCAAACCATTCACGTCTGCATTATTTTGACTTAATTTTAAGGGGGGCAAGGGGATTGAACACCTCGCCCTCTCGACGATTATTCAACTTATTCCGGGTTACGTTGAGGGCTTGATCCAGGGGCTAAGTTTAGGGTTTTGTCCCAGGCTGCATTGAAGATTTGATATCGGACTATACTTAGAGGTTGACATCCGACAATTTCGTCACCGTTATCACAAATTGTCTGTACGAATGAAGAAGTCACCTTAAGTTTTAAAAACGATTTTCTTTCCAACACGGATTTTTGGTCCTGGAGCACTATACTCGTGACTCCGTAAAAACATTGACGATTTTGTTCTCAGGGCTACATTAGAGTCTGACCTCGGAACACACTAAAGACTCAGAGACAGTGAATGTCCAAAATATAGTTCGTAAGTTATATTTCTTACACACCAATCTCATCAGGCACTCTTAAAAAACCGGGTCAGAGAGTGGATCTGTTTTCCAGGTTCCCGAGAAGCCTGACCCATTTAAGGGTCAGGCTGACCCAATCAAGGGTCAGGCTGACCCAATCAAGGGTCAGGCTGACCCGATCAAGGGTCAGGCTGACCCAATCAAGGGTCAGGCTGACCCAATCAAGGGTCAGGCTGACCCGATCAAGGGTCAGGCTGACCCGATCAAGGGTCAGGCTGACCCAATCAAGGGTCAGGCTGACCCGATCAAGGGTCAGGCTGACCCAATCAAGGGTCAGGCTGACCCGATCAAGGGTCAGGCTGACCCAATCAAGGGTCAGGCTGACCCGATCAAGGGTCAGGCTGACCCAATCAAGGGTCAGGCTGACCCAATCAAGGGTCAGGCTGACCCGATCAAGGGTCAGGCTGACCCAATCAAGGGTCAGGCTGACCCGATCAAGGGTCAGGCTGACCCAATAAAGGGTCAGGTTGACCCATTTAAGGGTCAGGCTGACCCAATTAAGGGGCAGGCTGACCCATTTGAGTTGGGCTGACCCAGAATCTGGTAAAAATGAGAATGTAAAAAAAAAGATTTGACACAGATTCCGGGCCAGACATATCCAGAAATGGGTCATCCCAGGTCCCCTGTCAACCCGGAGTGTAGCTCAATTCTGACCGGGAATTTTTAGACTAGTAGTATCACGTGTCTTGTTTTTTGTAGAGTTTTGTTTTCAACAACGATTGATCGAGTGATTGTTATAGCAATCGAAATGGTGTTACGTGTGACACTTTGGTTACAATCTTTATTCGTATTTTGCTGTCTTGTTTTGCACAACTCCAAAATTAAACTCCTGGTTCTGCATGCTGGCTTGATTTCTAGCAGTATCGGTGGGGGGGGGGGGGCACGGTGACACACATTCTGAGCACCTTGTTCTCATGGACAACGTTTCGATCGGGCCACGGCGGCGAAACACAATCTTCCCCCAATTCTATTCCCTCAACCGGGTAAAAACAGTTTGGCTTCGATTACACGGACCGGCCATATCCGGCAGAGAGGATGCTCTCGGTATCACAGCGTTCATCGACCCATCGTTCTGGTTTCTGACCTCATGTGTGCTGTCCTTTTTTTTCTCGAGTATATTAGCGGGGGTTGGGGTTTTCACTTTTGGTTTATTAGGTTTGGTGTTTTTTTTACGAGGATTTTTCCATAACAACAAAGCTTCCCACAAACAACCCAAAACAGGTTTGCTGCCCCCCTCACTCTGGTACGTAACAAAGAATATCTTACTACTACCGAAGCTCTAAGATCTTTTAAACTTGATAGTGGACGAAGATAACATAATGTGATATTAGAATCGGGCAGACGAACCAGAATGGGGGGGGGGAACCCCACGTAATCATAAACTCCAAAAACTCCTGGGTCAGAATTGACCCGGATTCGGGTCATGTGGGGCCCGACCCCTTTCTAGAGGTCAGTATGACCCAAAGTCTGTGTCAGAAATAGACTGTTTACCTTTCCTTATCCGCAAGGATAGGGACAGGCACCGGTCTATTAATCCGGTGCTTTTATTGGACAGACATGCAGTGTATGTAATGTTGTTCTGTCGTCCTTGTGAATGGGATGCGAGGTCAAAGGTACATCTGCCAACATCCGGTCTGGCAGGTATCTGGCATTATTCATGAGCCTCGAAGTGTGACGTCAGATGTTCGGGCTATGTCAGAAATGACCACAGACATAAATACCAATAGACAGACAGCAGGGGCGCTAAACTGAAGTTTTGGATTTTCTCAAACTATGGGCGGAAGTGAAGACGCGTCAACACTTTTTGTACACGTTTAGGCATAGCCGCGAGGCAGTGCTCTCGTTTTCATGGACCTTTTTTTTTAATTTTCAGGAGATATTGGCCCGATGATGGATTGTAAATTAATGGTGGCCAAGTTAGAACGGGTTAGCCACATCTTTATTTTGTCCTCCTGAGTTGTGCACGTTATGTTTTAGCATTTTCCTTGCATGCTGTTCACCCTTCTGATTTTGCTTGGTACCCAATGACAGAGGGGACGGCTCGATTTCACCAAAAGCACTAAGATTCATCTTGAGATGAGTTGTCAATATTGCAATTAGTGATTTGCTTAGCAATTTAGATTGGTACACGGTCAATCCAATAGCTCTTTGCTTAGCAATTAAGATTTAAGTTGATACGCAGTTAAGATCAATCTGGGCTCTTTGTGAAATCGGCCCATGGAGTACCGGTATGCCTACTGCGTTTCGTCGCGCATGTTCGCGCAAGTCTAGTAACGTGTGGGCGTGACGTCAGCGCGCCGTACAGATACCTCTCGTCGCAAGGCATTCTGTGAAAGAAAAAAAAACTAAACAAATGGCGCGGTAAGATCGTACACACTGGGAACGAGGTTGGCGTGACGTCCGCGTGTGAAGTTCTCCAGCATGGTGAGCAGTAAAACAGTGACGTCGTCTGAGAAGGATCATCCTATTAGTGGTATCATTTCGATGCCACTCACCACCAGTCTGTGGACCCCAATTCCAATCCCGCCTCAGACCAGAGCCTCGCTGGTGGATTGAAGGTATTTTAGTGCCGTCCATTACACTAAACACTCCCGGGTCAGATTAGACTCGGATCCTAGGGCCTTTCTCAAACCTCGGCTTGGGCTCCGTCTCCGGCTTGGGCTCCGTTATAAATTGTTGGCGCAGCGTGTATTTGTATCACACGGAGCCGGCGCGGCACGGAGCCCCGGCACCAAGCCGGAGCCCAAGCCGAGGTTTGAGAAAGGCCCCTAGGTTCCAGGGCGCCTTGACACCCATTTCCTCCCCCAAAATCAGCAAAAGTCAATCAAACAACTTTTTGATTACTCCAGTTATTACAAAAAAAAATCCTAAAATTCATCACCTAACCTTAAAAATTGTTGAACATCAATTCGTAGTGTTTTATTCTACTTTTATTATTCTTGATTTGGCCGTTGATGCAAGAAAATAACATACAGGCTGCAATCTATATATGCCTGTAAAAGTTGTTGTTCTCTGTCATTGATACGTGCAAGTAACTTGTGCATGACAGAAGAAGTCTGGACTCTTTGACTCTTTTGCAAACACGGGATGTCGTGAGTGACATTGTCTCTAAAGTCACACAAATAGGAACTATCAGAATGTAAACGTCCGGACATTGCAACATTATCTTCAAATGTTTTTGATTAATCACCGCGGCCCACAATTTGTAACTCGGGGCTTGTTTACTCAATAATATAGCTCTGACAGCAGGGAGGATGCTATCCACACACATTCATTCGGGTTTGTATAATCATTTTGTCAACGGGTGTCTCAATTTCCTTCAGAAAATTCCAAGGCATTTACACATAGTCCAGTATTGATTTGTTCCCAATCTAGTCAACTGAATTACAGATTCTAATACCGAATGCTTAGGGGCTACTCATTATCCGGAGGGGGATGGTAGGGAATAAATATAAGAAAGAGGGGAAAATGAATGAGATGGGCAACCGGGGGGGGGGGTCAGATTGTGATTACGGCCCTTGCTCCATGGTCGCACCGCGGCTTTTTATCGTTGGTGGATCAGGAGACAAGGAGACAGGGAGGAGGGTTTGCTGAACGGGGAACGGGGAGGAAATGAGCACAGAGCTGGGAGAGGATACCCCTGGCCCTGACGGTATGTAAAACAACTTGGGTTCAAGGGATTACCAGTGACTGGCCTGCGGGACCAGTTTGTCATTTCAGTAGTCTGCCAGCCTTTTCAATGGTCCACTTCGTTTACGGTTTTCTTTCAACACTGTCATTTTGTACGTGTATACCGCAGTTTGAAACCGTTATGAACAATCCGTAATTACCAAAGTTTGAACCCTACCTTTAAGTCAAACAAGAATCAACGTTGACAAAATGAGCAACACGAGGTTTGGTTGTGACTGTGTAGATTGATGTGAAACAGGGAATGGTCGTTAATTCATGATCTGTCTCCAAGCCAAGATGATTTCAGCGTCTCAAAAGTAAAATTTTTCGAAATTCAATCTTAAAAGCATTTAGGAGTTATGATCAAATTCCTGATGACAAGCCATAATTTATAAATGAAAGGCTTTATTAATACACTGGGAAAGGAGTACATTAATGATGTAATCGACATTTTTTGGTTGAAATAATTTTTCAGTATTTACTTGGGACGTGTTTTTATTCAACGCAATCTGCAACATGGTTGTTAGATGTGGATGGAGTCCATTTGGAAACCGCAAATAATAATCTGACTTAAGAAGCGATAGACTACTCTAATCAACACGGTTATAAGGGTAGGGAGAATGGCCTGAATGGACCCCTTCTCTGTAAAAAAAAAACAAACCCAAAACCCAAGAAACAAACAAACAAACAAACACCCCAACAAACACCCCCAACAAATTAACAAAAACCCCACTACCCCCAACATATCAACAAACAAAAAGACAAACAAACCCCAACACCAAAACATCTCGACCAAAAAAAACAAAAAACAGCATCAACAACAGCAACAGCAAACAATCAAACAAATAAAACAAACAAACAAAACAAAGCAAATCACACATGGATTTATAATTATTCATATCTTCAGACCCACAGACAGTGATTGTCGGCTAATGAGGACCCTATAGGTAAGTAAATAAATACATATAAATCGGAAGGGAATTTGAGTTTCACAAATCCAATTGCCAAACTCTCGTCCAGGTGACGTTCGTCAAATTTCAGGACTATTTCAGTTGTCACTTTTCTTTTCAGTACGGTAAATCGACCATTGCACGTGCCAGACAAAATATCGCATGGCTTGAAGCAGGCACTTCGTCCCTGGAAAACGAGCTGCTCGTAACCTACATTCTACAACCAACAGCTACTTACTTTAGGATTCGGTGCAGCTACAAATATTTTTTTCACAGAAAGGTTTCAATAACAACTGAAGATTTCAGGGGACATTAATAATGTCGAACAAGGTGCAGAGACATGGACTACCACCAAACGTCTCGAGAAAAGACTAAGGGTGACAAAGACGGTACTCAACTTTCATCAACGAAAAAAAAGAAGGTCTGTACTCTCCGCCCCGTAAACTCATCCACCAACACTATCTAGAAATCTATAATGAAATTATTATGAGATGGCCCCTTTCTGTCATCTCAACTCAACGGTGGTGTACGTACTAAGAAGACCCCTTTCCGCTCCACCGTACACCGAGAACACAGCCCGCCTTAAAATACAAAAAGGGAAGACAGGACTGCGTTTTATTAAACGCCCTCAGCTAAGTATGGTCGAGTGTAGCTAGCAGACCGTGTTGAATATTATAGAGTAGTCTGAAATGGTTCACCGCGTGAAAAAAGGCACGGCAGGGAGGATCATAATGGCGGCTGTGGGTGTCTGCGTGATGTGCGGGACTTTTTGGCGATCAGCATAGAATTGGATTAGTTTTGCTGAAATAAGAATAAAAGGACACACAAGCGGAGATGTTTTACATCTAGTTTGTGACACGGCGTTTGCACTTAAACCGAAAAGGTCTGGATTGAAAGGTACTGAGGATTAACTCCATCCATCTACACTAATTGCCAGACAGTCTGAGGGTGGATACCGCGGTGTGGCACCTTGATGAAGTCAGAACCCTAAACGTAGCCCGGACCAAAACATAGCCCCTTAAAATGATATCTTTAATCTAAACGCAAGGCAACCCTTCCAATATCCCTGAAAATGCAGGTATTCGAACAGTGCATAATACCTGTCCTAACTGGTGCCAAGACATGGACTGCCACCAAACGTCTTGAGAAAAGACTAAGGGTGACAGAGAGGGCTATGGAAAGAATAATGATAGAGGTAACAAAGAAGGACAGGGTGAAGAATGTGGACCTACGGAAGAATTCAAGAGTGCGGGATATTATTAAGACCATTAAATCAAAGAAGTGGAGATGGGCAGGTCACCTAGCAAGGAGGTATGCGAGCAGGTGGGCATGCAAACAAGCCATTGGACTCCAAGAAACCGAACAAGAAAAAGAGGGAGACAAAACAAGATGGAGAGAGGAACTAAGGACATAGGCCTATTTGGGGCATTCCTTGGCAACAGACAGCTCAGGATAGAGTGAAACATTTGGTGCTCGATATGGGGCAAGGTGGCACCCCCTCCCCCCCCCCATTGTGTCTTCATTGTGTGCTTGGAATCTCAGGAATTCTTCAGAGGATTTTAGGGGGGGTACTTTTGTACATGAGAAAAATAGTGTGTTAAAGTATGGGAACATGGGGGGGGGTCCTCTGCCCCATATCGGACATGGTATAGAGTAAAATGGAGAATTTGTGAACAGGCTTTCCTCCTGCAGTGGAGTGAAATAGGCCAGAAAGAAAGAAAGAAAAACAGAAAGAAGAAGCTAACATCTTTCTGCAACCGGAAATTCTTCATCACCTTTGAGACATCGGCCTGCTAGTCTACACGTTTCACATTTTCAAGACAGAAAACGAGGTTATAACTTCATAACTGGTGGTTCAACTACCTTACTCTCAGCCAAAACATAGGAAAAGAGCTAAAAGTCCCCCCCCCCCCCCCTCCGAAAGGATATCAAACTCCTATGCGAAGACAGGCTTCATTTATGGACCGGGCATGCATGAAGAACTGCATGCTAGACTTGTGTGAACGGCCACCTCGGAAGTCCAACTCTTTGGGTCGCCAGAAGCAAGGACCGATAAGACTGGAAACTGTCACTCTTGTCCTTCCTAAAATGCGGCCTAATACAGACATCATTTAAAATATATATATATGTTTGTGTTTGTTCTTGTTTATGCCTCTGACGAAGGTCCGGTCTGGATCGAAAGCTAAGGCCATCTCCCCTACTAATTTTATATATATATAAACCAATATTTCTGATCTTGATTATTTCTAAGACTTCTTCAAGAGACGCTTACGCAAGCTAATTATTAAAATAGCCAACTATTTTGAGAAAACCTTCAAACTTGCCTCAATGGTGTGGGGGTGGGGGCCTAGGACAGCGCAAACGTGACTTTAATCCAAACGTAGCCCGATTAAGAAATACACATGAAGGTCCGATAAGGAAACACCATGTCAAAACAACGCATGAAAGGAGAATTCGACCGTGACGAGAGGTCATAGACGTGATTCGAGGCCACTACAAAAACTAATTAATGCACTTAAAACCTTCAACGTTGTCGTTCAGGGTGTCCCGTCCATATTTAACGCAAAGGTAGTATAAGCACCTCCAAATTCATTGGTTTTTAGGCATATTTTGTCCGAATCCGGAAGAGATCAAATTGAAGCATGGGAGATGTGGACATAAAAAACACCTCATCCGGGTCAGACTCGGATTGCGGGTCCCGTTGGTCCGGACCCATTTCCGGATATAAGGCTGACCCGGGTCACACTGACCCCCAAATAGGTCAGGCTCTGAGGAACTTGAGATCCGGGTCAATTCTGCACCAGGAGTACACTATAAACGACCAATACAGAGAAAAATATACCCTCTTCCAAAATGTAAGCCCGTCTATTAAACGTTAGTAGTAATTACAAACATTTTAGCACTTACTAGTAAATCATTTCAAATGAATGACCGATCAAACATAGGCCTATTATTTTGAAAGCCACTCCCGAGAAGATGAAATTCGGTTCATGTTAAATTACAGACTCAAATCCGCAGCAAAGTCGTCACCCTACCCTAAACGTAAGCCTGTCTATATAATAACACAAAGGTAATCTGAAATGTATACGGCTCTGTAACACAATCCAAATTAATGTCCGGGAAAAGTCAACATTTTTTTTCCAAAGCTCTCCCGAGAAAGGAGAAATCGGGCAATGTTATTCATTGAACACAGGATTGGCCCACATTATATCACCATACGGTTTTCACCGCGACTGTGTCACCGACCAATCTTTAGTAGACTCGCTAGGGAGTGGACCCATGTCGCCGACGGCAAGGCACGCTGCTTCATCCAGCTCGTCTTCTCAGAAACTAAAGAGCAAACCGAGCCGAGGACACGAGCAAAACGAGGCTCGCCTAACTCCCCGAGGGGAAGTGACGGGGTACCCGGCGAAAAGGAAAAAAAACGGGTCCAGCGCACTCAGCTAATTAAAACACCAGAGAGGACGGTGCTGCAGTTGGCACAGCGCCCCTCGTGCATGCCCAACATAATACATGTGTTTTTCCCAACAGTTTATCCAACGCAAACCAAACACAAGTCCATGCCTTGTGTGTTTGTCTAGCTATTTTAGTCTCCACTGTTGGAAATATTGACCCACGCCGAGTCACGCTGTGTTTGTTTCGTAAAATCAGAAGATGTACCAGATTTTGATGCAACCTTAATTAGCGGTTCATTTGAACGGCTACAAAACAAACTAACCACGTGTTGTGTAACACTATAGCCTTGTATATCACAGTTTTCATTCTAAATATAAGTTTGTATTTCAAGTATTTCTTTCAAATCAGCAGTATAAGTATAAGTTATTCGTTTGTTTTCCTCTATGCATTTTCCTGGTGTGATCAAAATTAGCTTTACAAACAGCTCTGGGAATAATGTCTGATGCAAATTGCGCTAATCATGCTCGACTTGTGCAAACAAATCCGATGCAACTCCGCATTAATTGCGTAAAAGGGAGACCACAACTTTATTGGAAATGCAATTAGTGTGGTTTGCTGCCGACAGCACAGTGGAATCTACCTAATGGGGATGTCTAGGGATTGATGCTCAACCACGTTTTTTTTACAGATTTAAAATTCGAAATTTTCAATTGTGTTCATTTAGCACAGCAGGTGTAATTTTCATGAAAAGTACTCAAAAAATATATATTATATTTAAAAAAAACCAAAAAAAAAAACCAACGAATGTTCATTTGGCGAGAATTAATTTAATCTTTGAAATCAAAGATAAATTTGAAAGATTAAACCCAAAGAGCAGTTTGTGATTAAAATTTTAGGTATAAACTTTTTTTTTTCACAAGCATTTATATTATACTATTTATACTAAAGAAAACTAAAGAAAACTCCCAATACATTTTTTGCTTGAACGTATAAGCTTGAAAATAACAAGATATCAAAGATTAGACAAATGTGATATTCGAAGGAACATTTAACCCACACATTTATTTTTTGATATAAATTTTAAGTATTAACGGATTTTTTCATAAGCTTATGCCAAATACATACAAGACTATAGGTTTTTTTATAAGGGGGAAAATAATTACAAACAAAGTAGATAAACATTCAAAAGGAAAGAAAAAAAATGTAAAGTTTCAATTTAAACTCACCCAATTAAAAAAATCAAACTAAGAATAATCTTCCACATGTTTGTTTGTGTGTTTAAATAGCATATAATTTTAGACCTCCTGGCATCACACTTGCTTATTTTTCTTGCTGCAATCGAAATAATCACTCATACGAATTACGTGTACAAAAACCCTATCAAAACACAGACAGCGTTTTGGGGTTTTGTTTTGCTTTCGCTTGAACGAGATCACCTTACTTGATTAAATTTCACATAGGTGGGATAGACGATGTTTTTATTGAAAAAAAAACCTGGAAGACTGGAATGTCTTTAATCTTCTAAAAACCAATATCTTGCAGAAGCTACTCTCCTAGTTTGTCTGCAAAACAGAATAGTGTGGTTTTTTTTTTAAATGGCGGTCGGGTTGACGTAGTGCTTCCTTTCCTCTGGTTCGAATCCCGTCTGGTGCACTACGTGGATTGGGTTTTCAGTCCCCACCTGATTGCGTGGGTTTTCCCTGGACTAATTCTCTGGGGTTTTCCTCCCACACCCAAAACTAAAACTTCCTTCATTGTCTTCTCTCCATGGGGTTCTTGGCTAGTACAGTGATTAAGTTCGCTTTTCTGAGAATCCTGGGCTTCACAACCAGATTTAAAAACAACAAAAATAAACTACAAAATGAGAGAATTTTATCGCCACAGGTTATTTTTTTGACACTCTAAAAACAAGAACTGTGCCGCTAAGACAGCTGCGGGGCAGATCGGGACGTGTTGACAGGTGAGTTAATTGGATAATGGCCACCCGTCCCATTAGCGTTAACGATACACCATTGGTACGGGTAGTTGATTAATTATTGAGCCTCGATTGAACACACAGTCGCAGAAAAAGAAAGCGTTAAAGGTTCACGCAAATTTAAGTCAGAATGTAGCATCATTCTGCATCATATTCCTATCCTAGCCAACCTTGTTGATCGGTCTCACCACAGTCACCATTATTACAGCCCGCCCGGGTTCACCCTCTTTAAAATGACAAAAAACGCTGTTTTCAAAGTAAGAGCAAGGCGGGTTTTTTTTTCATTGTAGTAAGTGTACCGTACGTGTGTGATACAGTACCGATGTTTAAAAAAGAAACACCCCAGCAAAGTGGGCTAGTCCTACCCCCTGAATAATTCCAAGATGAAATTAATGTTTAATGTTATTTTCATTTATTTGTTTGTTTATTTTTATTTTTTATTGTTTGTATTTGGGTTAAAATCAAAGGTTATTTTGGTTGGTTACCTACACGCAGAAAGAGCACTTAAAATATCGTGTGAGAACGAAAGATAGACTTGTCACCAAGTCCACGTGGACTTTAGTGCGATGGATTACATTTTTGACTCCGTGATTGACTGTGATTCGTTATTGCAATTAATAGACACATTGACCCAGGTCACCTGACGTCATCATAACAATAATCTCGGTTGCCCATTTTGGAAGTTGGTGTCCCCGAGTGTTTTGCAGTGTAGTACGCATTTTAGCAGTGTAGTGCGCATTTGTTAACTTTAACAAATTATTTGTGTTATATAAAAGATGAAATCGTAATTACAACAAATTGCTATGGGTATTCTTATTTTCAAGAGTTATGCATAAATTTATTTAAAAAGATAATTGATTTCATAGTAAAATATCATTTTTGTTCGAGTTGAGTTCTCGTTTTTGGTACGAGAGAGACTTGCACAGTCTGTAGGTTCACGTGCGAAAAATTGATCTAGACTAGACTATGCCCGTAGCAACACAGCGATCTCGTTCATAATTCGGTTGGATCATAATGCACACGTATTCTTAGCGCAAATTACATGTTACATTAAGTCTTCACAATGTTCTAGAGAACAAAACACACACCACGTTTGGTGAAACGTGCGCAATCGGATGCATGACCTAATTAAATTGTCCAGACCATTGCGCTTAATCTCATAGTCTCAAGTGCGTGCACAACATGCGTTGGATTTTTCCACGGCACATCTAATTGGCACCTCGGGGGTATTCATTATTGAGATGGATATAAAAAGATGACCCCAAAAAATTTAACGATTTTTATTGAACGGGAAACAACTGAATTTGAGGGCAACATGTAACTTGTGTCAAAACGTTTATAAACGAGCCACGGAGCCTGGAATTCCTGCAGGCACAATTTGTACACAGCTCAACGGAGGGAAAAATCTAGTCTGACATTTTATTGAAATTCAACTTGTCCACTTTTGATACGAGGAAAGGGTGTACATCGCATAGTAAACATCAGTGGTTATTTATTGCAGTTCTAGTTTTTACTTTCACCACAGTAATTTGTATTATAACATCACATTGTGCTTATAAATGCAAAGATCAATCTTAGCTCTTTGTGACATCGAGCCCAGGGCCCAATTTCATGGTTCAGCATACCGCGCGGAATTCTGCGATTACAGGACAACGCAATTAGCACAGAATTTTACGGGCCGTAAGTGCATAATGTCTGGGGCAAGCAGCGCCATGAAATTGGGCACAGTGTTGTAAAATGTTATGCAATACATGCAAATAGCTTTAAAGGTTAATCTCTGCTTTTAACAAAACAAATTACTCGGCAAGAATTCATTAAATACTTCAGCCTGTAAGCTTACTAGCGGCATAAATTATATCAACTCATATGAATATTCATGAGTTTTGTTTTATCCAAGATAAGCCTTTCCGTACTACTATATATAACAACATTCTGAGGAGAGCAAAATGTCATACGCGAGTTACTTAGACATGCAAAGCACTCGCAAAAATATTTGCACTCAGTCGAAGTTATTTACATCACAGATGCACGCTAAAGCGCTCATTTTCATAATGCGACCCCATTGTAAAGACGAGCTAACAATGGCACGCCCAAACAAAATAAATGATTTAATTATGCAGTTTGGGCGATGAACAAAACTCTGCAGTGAAACTGCAGTGAACCAAGATTATTCTCTGCGTGAGTCAATTAGCAGCTGCTGGGGTGGATTCCCGTTGAAATAACGTTGATGCTGCTCTCCATTGACGAATTGTAGGGGCGCGGTATTTCATAATGAATAAAGTGAAGGAAAGTGTTTGCGTGTTTTTCTTTACAGTTCTGGAAGTTTTTTTTCCCCCACAGATTTTGCAAAACAGAAACACAGCTATACCTCTTTGAAGTGAGTTTATATTATCTGTACTGAGATCATTTGATGTGATACAGGGTTTATACACTGCAAAAACTGTGGTGTTAAAATCGACACCTTATAGGTGTTGTCACATATAGATACCGGGGAAAAAGGAATCCAAAATTTACACCATTTTAGAGTGTTTAAATAACACTAATTTCTGCCAGCATAATCACATTAGTGTTATTCTTAAAATGATATGATGTCAATGTTGATTCTCTCCGGTATCTTTAAGTGACAACACCCATGGTGTCAATTTTAACACCCCGGTTTTTTGCAGTGTACAGATGGTAAAGTTGTGGTCAGTCAGGCAATTCATGGAGTCATTCATCCGTTTCCAAATGGCTGACGAGCTTGAAATATCAGATCGGGTGCCATAATTTGAAAGCGCCTTTCAGCACTAAGTGTCATTTTAACCTTAAGTTATTTCAAATAATAAATGAAGCGCAACATTTGGGGGTAAAACTGTCAAAATTTTGGGTTATTTGGGTAAGGTAGGCCCTAAAAAAAATCATATTTTGATCATAATCGTAGGACCCCTTTCCGAAAATGTCCATTAAATTGTCTGTTTGTAAATCAACACTCATTTATAGCAATGTGTTTTCTATCACACGGGCTGAGCTGGAAGTCCCGGACTCCCCCCCCAAAAAAAAAAAAAAAGAAAAGAAAAAAAAGAAAAAAAGAAAAAGAAAAAAAAGGACAAAATTAAATAAAACTGAATTTAAATTAAGATGTCGCTGCACATTTGTGCTTTTATTTCAGAAGACTGAGACTTCTAACTATGCCTTTTTTAATAGTATTTTTGAATATTTATCAATTGCCGTTGGTTGCTATAGGACTTCAATTTAGTGGGATGCACCCATGTATGCGCGGTGCACGGGAGGGGCCAACGAGCAACCTCCTTTTGACATGTAGCCAAGGGCGCCATACTTAAATGACGTCATACGCACATGCTCTATTGTTTGAGTAAACCAATCAACCACAACCACACGCAGATGTTACCTTAGGTTTAATGCGCATTATACATGTACATCATAATGTCAATCGAATTAATACATAAACTGCACCGTAAATAAATTCTTTAAAAAAACATCAGCAACGTAATTCTCCGTAAAGTTTGTGTCGCTCACGAGGCGCCACACTGGTTTACACGTGACTATTGCGTCATCCAAGATATATGTTTATTACACAATAATTATATTCAATGGTTAAATTGTAAGTTATTGTATACATACACGTCATAATCAACCATTAGACAATTTAAAATTCATGTTTACTATACAACATTGTTCTGACAGTAACTGTAATTAGATAAAACTTGATTTGATTTGGTTTTTATTTTAATTACATGCATGGTTTGACATTTTCCTCAAGTACCACCGAATCGGGAAAAAAATGAGAAGCTTTTAATGTGGTAATGGAATCGTGTCACGATGAGTATAAACAAAGGCTGCGGTGAGATATTCCGGCGAAGGACATCACAGATCGAAAATGACTGCGCATCTGGGCATATTTACAATGTCATGAATACTGTTTACGATGACTTATATAGTATGTTTTAGTGTGGCAGATAGAGGGAACAGTTGGGGGGCATTGTGTCTTTGATCAAACAAGCATTGAATTCAGCAGACAGTTAGAGTCTCCCATGAGAAAGATATTGCAGATTGCAAGGTTTTTTAACAAAATACAGGTAGAATATAACAAGCAATTTTCAAAATGTTCAAAATGGCTGCCATTGCTTGTTATTCTATAATTTTTCAAAGTGCAAATCTGAGATGGCTCTGTATCTTTCTCTTGACACACTCTAACTGAGCGCCGAATTCCATGCTTGTACCATCAAAGGCACAAACCATCGCCTACCTGCTATAATAGAAAGGCGTCAAAACTGAAATAAATGCGCATCTGCGCATATTTACGATGTCGTGAACTTTACCCACAAGTTATACACAACGATGTTGCTCAATATTGATCCTGAATATAAAATGCGCACCTATATTTGCAATGGCGCCCATTTCTCACTAGTTGCCACATCGCAAATAACATTCACAGATCTCCAATGTCTCGGGGCCACCATATAAAACAAATACACTCTTTTCAAATACTTCTTAGAAGATAATAAGGTGTGGACGGCTTCTATATACACAAACCATACTTTACAACTTCACAACAAATAAACAAATTGTGAATCATTGTTAGCGTTATCGCCGTGCATGATGCTGGACCGACATGGGTCTGGGATTGTGGTACAACATTTCTCTGGTTTTGTTATTTTTTTATTTCTCCGACATAATGACCAAACTACTCTCCACTTCTCATCTACATTGACTATCATTATCTTTTCCCCGGGCTATTAAACCCTTAAAACATTACTATCCTCCCCATTCCTATTGCACAAATTCATGTTGGAGAGCGTATCTCAAATCTTAACAGAGAATCTCACAGTTTTCCCTATCTATTATCAATTTCCATCAACTTTGACCTTCGTTACGATCAATCACCGTAATACACTGTGCACGTTACAACAAACGACGTTATAACAGTTATGTGTTATAACCATTCATCAATCGTTATAACCATTCATCGTTAAAATTACTGTCATTTCAAGGAAATATCATTCATTCAACATTCACCACCGTTACTTTCACCATTCATTGTGACAACCAACCGTACTAACAGCCAACAATCGTTAAAAACATTAATCGCTACACTCACTGTCGTTACAAGGATCATCCTTACAATCTTCCACCGTTACAATTACTTTATCATAAAGGAGTACGATCGTGAATAAACATCGTTATAGCTGCTATCCATCAACCATACCTAACACCCGTTATTACGATCAATCATCGCTATAACAAACATCAATCAACTGTTAATATCAACACTTATCAACGACACTCGTCATAGCGAATTTCAATCATAGTCAACATCACAGCACCTACTAGCACAAACAACACTCATGAGATCACCAGTGACATCATCATAGATTTGTCATGGAAGGCTTCGATATCATAACCATCATTTCCTTCAAAACCACAACTCATCTCAACAACTCACCCCCATCAAACACCACCATCCACCACCACCACAACCGTCCCCATCCATCGTAATACCATCATATACATTCTTATAGACCTTGATCCTGTTCCCCCGTCAACCATATCAATCATGACTGCTGGTTTTCATTATGTCGAAAAGGGACCTGACTATTTTCCTTCCAGCCTCATTTTGGTGCCATTGCTTTGAATGGGAGGAAAATATTAAGACGGCTGGACTATGACCACGGTCTGTTTCTCATCATTATACCTGCGTCTTTTCGTCATCATCGCTATTACAACAATCCCCACCTCGTCATTGCTATCGACCAGAGCTTTGTATTGGGAGAGGCGCGACATCTTTTTTTCTCTTGACGCCATTTTCAGTCCAAATGTAGCACAATCCAATGTGCAGTCTAGTCTGGCACCCTGTATGCGCAAATGCATTTTTTTTTTTGGGGGGGGTGGTTTTTTTTTTGGGGGGGGAATGGCTTCTTATTGCACGTTGTCGCAATTCTCTCAACTGCTCAGCTATCGACTGCCCGCAAGTACCACCACAACACCACTGAAACTTTCACAGAACTCCCACACACCATTTACATACCAAGTCGACCATCTTTTATACACACATACACAAATCCACCTCGTAAATCTTAACATCGACACTACACCTTTAAGTCACCTTCAACATTGCCATCAACAAAGCCTACCCTAACCCCAACTCAACCGCTTCAACTAGCCCTTCCCATGAATTAATGCTGATTGTTTAACATTCGCACACGCGTACACTATCGGTTTATAGAGTTGTGCACTGGGCAGACGCAAAAACGCGTGTGTACGTCACGCCACTATCAGTCCCGTACAAAAAGGCGCGATGTCCCCTCCTTTTGCCAACAACAGTATCACTGCGCACACATGGGAAGGGTCTATTGTCAACATTGGCAACACACCAGTCATATCGCAATCATCACAACCACGCACTATATAATCCTCATTACTCGCCATCCCTTCCTCTCACCACCACTTCTCCATCTCTCTACCCATGCTCTACCTTAACATTTTCTGTATCTTAGCATTCATCAGCCACACACCCCTTTTCCCCTACCATCCTCCCCGCCTCCTCCTCACACAAGACGGTCCCTGCCCATTCAAACACGAGACGGCCCATCCACCTCACTACTTCCAGCGCCCACTTCGCAACTCTTTCTCCAATATCACCACCGTAAAGATTGGCCTTATAGAGTAAATGCTATTAAATTAAAGCAAAACAGTGTTGCGTCACTTCACAGCATTTTCCCTTGACCTCTAATGCATCAAGAACTAAATTTGGACGTGTAGATGGAAACATCTCGCATTTGTGTCAGTGCTGCATCAGCAGGCCACATGAGTCAAAGGTTTTATACATGATTGGTAGAGCTGACAAAATACTCGCAGTGTTCATGTTTTGTGTGATCAACCATATACATAAAATAACAAACCTGTGAAAATTTGGGATTAGTTCTGTTGTTTGAGTCAGGAGAAAATAGTGAAAACCTATGCACATATTTCAGCAGGTAAACACATTGTCCTTGACTTTGGGTGTAACAACCGAAATTAGCTGTTGCGTTTTGGGGTTTGGGGTTTTCAGTTAAATGTCAATAATAGATACGGAGGTATTTCTTAGGAAGATTGGTACCATTTATGCCATGTTAAAACCAAGTTAGAATTATTATTGAGATTACAAATGGTGAAGTACTTAAGGTCCGAATTAATGGCTTCGGCCGGAACGCTGATAAGTCTTATTCTCCAACGTTGTCGTTGCAGCCATAGACTAGCCTAAGTCGCTTAATTCGGACGCGGCCGTATTAGTCATCCAACTAGTGACGGGAAAGATATGGGAAATATTTGGGGTATTGTACCTTTGACAATACAAGCACAGAATTTGGCACACAGTCAGAGTATGTCACAAGAAAGGTATTTTGCTATAGGGACATTGCAGTTTTTTTCTTTGGCAACAATATGGGTAGAATAACAAGCAAATTTGTTTGTATACTAATCTTTTTTTCAAAGTACAAATCTGCGACGGCCCTGCAGCCAAATATCTTTTCTCATGGCATACTCTGTGTGCCAAAATGACATGCTACAAGTATCATGAAATGCACAATCTCACCACCTTAATATCTGCCGTACTATAAAACAATTATAATGGTTTACAGCACAGTGTTTATAAACCACTATGTATCTTACAGCCATAAATGATAGAATACCTTTTAGGGAACCATTTCTTTGTTACTGTAGAGTCAAATAAATAATCATTACAGCGAGCCATTACAGCGAGTCATTTTTCACCAAAATTCACAACGTGCATGTAAAATACAACCACTTTAAAGGCAATATATTTACGTTTGGTTTTCGGAGCCGTTCAGTTGTTTTAATCATACATAAGAGTATATATATACAATAAAACTAGCCTGTGAAAATTTCAATTCAAAAGGAGATGGGTTTTTGAGATATTGCCGAAACTCTGGAGTTGTTTATATCCACGCAGGAATAACAATTTGAATACACAATCTGAGAAACGTTTTATGCCCAAGCCAGTGTTTTGAAAAAATGCTATTGAATAAAACACAGAGAATCTGACTCACAAGATAGGGCAATCAAGATTGCTCGTTTCCTTATTATAAATACACGAATAACACTTTCTATTTCTCATTTTACTAATTATCTTCAAGGCATTTTGTAAAGACAGGATTGCACTTAAATACCAGTACAAGTACTCTAAGGCCGTACCCGACTGGGCGGTTACGGCTACGGCTATTGCTAAGGACGTACTATACTTCAACGCATGATGACGTGGAAATCTAGCCGTAGCCGTAGCCGCCAATGCGGACACGGCCTTAGAACAAATCAGTGACGCACCCGGGTACCAGCGAACTAATTGCAGTTAGAATGTCTGATGGGAATTCAGCCTTTACTGTTAAGCAGATGCAGCGGTCTTTAAAAAAAAAATTCAAACAATTCCCGGGTCAAAGCTGACCCAAATTCCGGGTTCCTTGAAGCCTGACAAATTCCTGGGTCAGTATGACACAGAATATGGGTCAAAATGACAGAAATTGATCAAATTGACACAGAATCCGAGTTACAACCCCATTTTTAACCGGTTTCCGGGTCAGCCTGACCTGGAAATTGGTCAGGCCTCCTGCGACCCGGAATCCTGGTCAGGTTGACCCCGGCGAATAGAAACATCAACATGCAAACTATTCGGGTTGTTAACATATACCTTTCTGACAATGAGAAACTCTCATGTTTGTTTTAGTGCGTTTGTTTGTTTGTTTGCTGGTTTTTTTTACAAAATATTTATCTTTAGTACCATTGCTTCGAGTGTTCAGAATTGATACTTATGCTAATTAGCGAATAACTGATGCATGTATATATTACAAGTCGGTTCTAATTTATGTATTTTATTACCCCGCGGGCAGTTTAGAAAAAAAGAGCAGAGATTAAAGGATAGGGAACACATGCATATGTAATCATTTGGTTAAAGACCCCACCCCTCCTAGCGCTGACGTCACATGGCTACAGTCTGCCCATCGTCTGCCATTTTGAAATTGCATAAAGATTACGAAACATGTGGGCGTCGTTTTAAGTACGCACACCGCACAGTGACGGGGGATCTGATTTCCAAAATGGCGTTACCAATGTTTTGTGTGGGTGATGACGCCTCGTGATTCGGATCAATTGTTCGCTAGATCCATGGTGTTTTTTTTTTCCCATACCACTCTTGCCGATCACCGGTAAAGAGGTCGTGTGACAGCAATGCTTTGGTAAGATACTGCAAAAAACTGGGGTGCTTTCACATATAGCCACCGGGGGAAAAAAAACAAATTTCTAACCAAAAGGTGTTAAAGAAACTCTCATTTCTGCCAAGACAATTCCATTGGTGTTATTCCAACACCCTGTGGTGTTAATTTTGATTTTCTCTTGGGTATCTAGCGACCACACCCATGGTGTCAATTTTAACACCCCAGTTTATGCAGTGCACAAACAAACAAACTATCTTCAACATCAAGCCCCATTCCGGTTACGTAAGAACCCTGCGCTGGCAAACCTGTACAGCAAAAAAATGGCTGTGGCATAATACGAGGTCTACACCAGGATTGATTTTTGCAAACACAGTTTCAGCATGGAGGAAATTTCCTTCCTCCGTGGTTTCAGCAAGAGTGTGAAACTGTCTGGATGGTCCATCCCCATCCTGACCCCCGCTTTAGCTTCCTATAAATTAATTATATCCGCATGTGAAACATCAACGTCATTTTGGAAATCCTTTTTACGGCAGACTTTTACACGAGTGGGAAAAAAAAGAAAACCCTCAGAGACGAAATATGAAACTTCCCACTCAGAATGGTGTCGTCACCAATTTAGAACTGGAGTGAAATAATCGATCTAGTCTCCTCTCCAGGCGACGTGTCAAAAACAAAGTGCCTCTTTCGGGATGGGTTTTTATATGGAAGTTACCCCCAAGTGTCCAATTTAGACAATCGGCCACGAAATCAAATCGAAGACAATGTTGTTAGGTGGATCCATTGTAACGGAGAGCCCCCCCCCCTCAATTCCAGTGCTGGACATGAGCTCGTCTCTCTCTAAACCAAAGTGAAAGAGTCCCATACCTTCAGTTCAGACAAAATCTTTGATGGGCGCCGCGGGAATGTTTGATGTCGATCTTTGCAGACATTAGCTCAACCTAACTGAGTAAGAACCAAAATGTAATGCATCAAAACCATCACGTGACTAAGAGTAGACTTTTCACAGTCGTTCCCCCCATCCTCACTGAGCTTTCTAATTCCAGTTTAATTTTGTTTATTTTTTAGACTAACCTCTCTAAAAATCAACCCGGGCTAGCTTTAAAATGGTTACTCCCCTCCTTCTCTCTCTCTGTACCTGTACGGCCGAACTCTAAAATTATCAGGGCCCAATTTCACAGAGGGCTTTAGAAATAAGCACAAGAAAATAATGCTTAACAGAATATTAAAAAAAATGACCAGCCAAAATTTCATATCAAGTTGTTATCTGTGACTGGGTATCCTGCTTATTTTTTTTTTCGCTCAGTAGAAACAATTTCAAGTAGTATTTCTGTATGCTTAAAGCAGCAGCTCCATGAAAATGGGCCCAGTATTGCTCTTCTCTAAACTCTTGTTTGCTGTATGCCATGATTATTGATCAGATTGTGCCTCAAAATGGAATTTCAACGGTAATATGCACATTTACAATGGGTTGCTGTACTGTGGCGATTTACAGTGCATCCCCTGTGCCTTTGGATCAATATACAGGAGCTATCAAAAATTACACATTTACAAATTTACAACAGCTGAGCTTCGTATATACTATTAGTATACGGTTTTCTTGATTTGTGATTGTATTATAATGACATTGTACTTTTGGTGCATGCATAATGGTTATGGAGAGCAACATTTCAGGCAATCAAGCTAAATGAGACACACTGTCATTATTGTATTAATACCCTGTGCGTAATTATACAACTCTAATTCTCCTGGGTCGGGGTGACCCGGGTCTCATGGGGCCTGACCATTTTCTGGGTTAGGCTGATCTGGATACTGGTTTTAAAAAGGGGGGTTTTAACTAAGATTCTGCGTCAGTTTGACACAGTTCTGAGTCATGTAACGCAGATTCCGGGTCAAGTGACCCAGAAACGGGTCAGGCCCCATGAGACCCGAAGTCCGGCTCAATTCTGACTCTGACAATTCTTTTTTTCTTTTCTTCATTTTTTAGACTGTAAGATTTTTGAAACTGTTGGAAGAAAACAACTAAGATTAAGTTGTACCTGGAGAAGAACTTCCATGTTGAACAATATCATAAACATATAGATCAGAAATACATTACTCATTGAAAGATTTTAATACACATGTGCCGTTTTCCAAACCTCGGTTCCGACTTGGGCTCTGGTTCCGGCTTGGGATCCATCATGAGTTCCGGAGCAGTGCACATTTTCCACGGTGTCTCCCAACATCAAACGGAGCCCGGAGCCCGAGTCGGAGCCGCAGCCTAAGGCGAGGTTTGGGACACAACAAAAAACACCATACGCAAACCTTCAAATAAAACAAATTAAAAGAAAATTAAAAATGTGGATGTTGTTTGTGACCACCCAAGTTATTAGTATTTTTTCGTAATCCGAGTATGTTTTCAAACCTTCAGTTAAAAGGAAGAGTATACCTTTGGTACTCAAGAAATTAATGGCCGTAGAAACTAACTTGGTAAGAAGCACTGTAGCTGTTGATAAGGTCTACATTTTTGAGAAACGATTCCCTTCTAAGGAAAGTGGTTTTAGAGAAAGGGATAAAAACAAATTATATCTGAGAAACCTTTCCATGCATGAAACGTTTCTCAGATTGTGTATTCCTATTGCGGATTATTCTTCATGCATGAAAATAACCGCTCCGGATTTTCAGCGATACCTCAAAAACACTACCACCTTTTGAAATACAATTTTCACAGGCTAGTTTATGGTATAAGCAAATGTGTTTATAATATATATAATATATATCTACATTTATGTAGGATTAAAAGAATCGAAAGGTCTTAACAACCAAAGGTATACGTTGCCTTTAAGTCATAATAATAAAATAAAGATAAATCACCCCCACCAAATAAATAAATAAATATTACATAAAATTGAAAAAGAAAAAATACACCGTAGGTTTTGTGTGAAATTTGATTTTCCTTTAAACTCAACTGAGCATTTGTATACACACAAACCGATAAAGTTTTAATTCGCAGTATTAAACTAAGAGGTTATCCCCATTTAGATGGCATAGACGGATGACCCAGTCCACCATGCATTGGATATATCCATCGTGTTGATAAGATCCTCTAATCACAATTGATATCGAGCAAACGCAACAATACGGCCATTGCACAGCCTAAATGCCTTTTTAGATATCTACCGCCTTCGTAACACGAACTGACAAGACAGGTTTGTCATACTAAAAATGGTTTATCAGAGTCAATATTCTAAAGCCCCTTTTTTATTTCAAAGCTACGGTTGGGGCTGGATACCGATTAGCGCATACTATTATTGACTTTTTATTATTTGCAGACTTAGGGAAATGTTCAACTAAGTAGGAACACTGAAATTACCAATTATGACTTAATAAGGAATCACACTTTCTACAGAAAAACAGCAAAGTAACACTGACGACATGAAGTCAAATTGCATGTACTTAAGATTCTGAAAGTACGGAAGACTATTATAGGGCTTAAGTGGAGGGCATAGAAATTACATGTATAGTGTTTACTCAGTAGGCGAAGTAAACTGCATAGAAAGTAATACTGCAGGTACAGGAAAACCACGTTAATGTAGTACGGTACTGCAGGTAAACTGATGACCAAAAAAAACCAAAAAAACAAAACTGGAATGAAATAAAACAGCAGAAAAAAGCTGCTGGCAGAGAGAAATCGAAGATGATTAAAGCTGCAAGTGCACAACAACTGCAGTAACACAAATGCAGGAAAAATATTATGAACGCAAGCTAAAGTTGCACGTAGGCATAAAACTGCAGGCTGCCCAAAAACTGCAGGCTGCCCAAAAACTGCAGGCTGCCCAAAAACTGCAGGTAAAGTGAAACTGCATTGTAAACCTAAAAACTGCAGGTGGGCACTATAGAGTCAAACTGCAGGTAGACCTAAACTGCAGGTAGGTTTGCAATCAAACTGCAAGTAGGTACACCTAAAACTGCAGGTAGGCAATTACAGTCAAACTGCAGGTAGGTAAAACTGCAGATTAGGTAGGCATGCAGTCAAACTGCAGGTAGACCTAAAGACTGCAGGTAATTACAGTCAAACTGCAGGAAATGTAAAACTGCAGACTAGGTAGGCATACAGTCACACTGCAGGTAGATCTAAAACTACAGGTAGGCCTACAGTCAAACTGCAGGTAGACCTAGACTGCATGTGGGCATAAGTTTACCGTCAAACTGCAGGTAGACCTACAACTGCATGTAGGCATAATACATACGGTATAAAGTAAAACAATTAAGCTTAATGAAAACACCTTTTGGTATACATTAAAACTGCGGAGAAAAGAAAAATGTGATATAATAAATATTACTGTTTATGCAGTACATCTGCTGTTTCAGATACAATCCTAGCGCGTAACACATGGAAATGATTCTCATAACTTCGATTGATGATGAGACGCACGAAAACAGACTGATTTTTGATTTATCTCCATGGCTAAAAAGATGCACTTTACTGTAACACGGATAGACGCCTGGGTACTAAACTGCCTCGGGAATTGGGCATGACAGACCCATTTCTGGTTACTAATGAGAACGGATTCAGTTACTGCACGTTTCACGTATAATTTTCACTTCACTAGACAATCAATCAAGTCAAAATAATGAACAAGTATTCCTGCAGGGATGTGTTACATTATGCTGCACAAGAAACAAGTTGACATAAAAAAAAATGGTCGAATACAATTCGCGTGTATCGCGAGTTTTAGCAAGAGTAGCAATTGCTGTTGACACTCGCCCAATTCTAGATGCTTATTTTGCAACAGTTATGTTTACTTATTACTACAATAAAAAAAACAACTTCCTATAGTGTGCAATACATCTGATTACCCATCGTAGGCACAGCATAGGTCTGTATGCATTATTGGGCAAAAATCTCTGATCTGAATGTAACAGAAAAGGGGCACATTGCCTTCGGATTTGGGCGCTTTGGGCTATAAAAAGCGTTCGTTATTAAATTAATGTGGTTGGTAAGATATTTTAAAAGTAGAATATAACGAGTCAAATAAAATTGTGTGGTTTTTGTGTAATTTCATGGAAAAACCACGGTCTGCTACTTTGTAGAACCAAATTGTCGACTCCACAAAATGGCGGACGGTATTTCCAGCTGGTTGTATTTCCAGAGGCAAATTCATGTTGTTGTTTTTTAATCACTACTAACTAATTACAATACATTGTAGGTGTTTTTGTGCTTAAACTACTCTTAAAAAGGATAAAAAGTAATTCCAAACAGCACAGAGAGATTTGAAGGCAATGTGCCCCTAGGCCTTTGTTACAGATCGAAAAAGGGTTGGACTAGGGAGTGGAAGTTTGTGACGCAGAATACTTCCGCATCCGGGCCTATTTCGCAGGGTCCTGCGAAGGATTCCGTTTACAAAACAACAGATCAAAATCAAAATCTCTCTGGAACTACAATAAAAACAACTTTCAAAACAACCCTTGGAAGGCTTCGATTACAATATCGTTTCGCCTAAGAAAAATAACTTCAGCTGTTTTTATAGAGGGGGCACCACTGTCTATAGTCAACCACTAGTTATACTTTTATCACTTTGATATTTGACAGAAGTCTCAAATTCCTCTACCAAGTTGACACTCCGATAACTGAAGGGGTGTTTGGATGACGCCAACATTGGTAGCGATATATTGACATTTAAGATTCCAAGGGTTACTACTGCAGTACCACATTCTTACATGGACAATAATTTAGAACATTTGACTCTTATTACTGATAATTTGAATCCGAGACCTTAGCTATTCCATTGTTGTTTACAACTCGTACAGTTGATTGTGTCATGCACAATCACATTTCCAGGTAAACCAGCCATTTCTGATAAACTTTCAACCAAAAATCTCTCTTCATTGGTTTTAGATTTCACGGGAAACACACCTTGGCGAGAGAGACGGTAGGTGACCGAAGTCTCGGCTACTACTCTGTCCACCGTCTGGTCTGCCGTATGAGCTACTCAGATCTCCCGGGGAGAGGGAGGCTTGCCCCTCCGTCCTCCTCCCGCGAACCTCGTGTAGATCCACGTAACTGACCTTGCTGCTGCCGTTATCGGCTTCCTCCTGCTCCGTCGGGGCCTTCTGAACATGCAACACTTCCATGCTTCGACTGAGATGCAACAGTTTGGAGAGATTGCTGACCTCTTTGGCTGTTGTTGGAGGGTGGGGTACTAACGGTTGGGCAACAGTCAGTAGGTGTAGACTGTCCGATGACGTGGAAAGCCTGGTCGTCATGACACTGTCGAAGCTCTTGCTGAATGTGCTTTCTCGGTTCGTGACATTGGCTGACATGGGTCGTCTTCTGGGGTGGTTCGCCGCGATCGGATGATGCACATGCTTGTTAACAGTACACGCATTATGGTTTCGCTCGTAATGCGACGGTACATCCGTACTGCTGCCAATAGTCAGCTTGGGCTGGGAGTCAGAGAGGCGACTGGGTTGATGGGCCTTGTGTCCAAAGACCAACTCTTTCTCGGGAGTTTCCGGACTTTGGGAATCCGCGCGTCCATACTTAGGACAACCGGTGTCCTCCGAGGATGACCTCTGACCTAGACCTTGGAATCTCTTGGACAGACCCTCTAGGCTCATGTGATTGCATTGCTTGATGTTCTGCATACTGCTGGTGTGCATGTGGGTGCATAAAGACGCTACACCCGTGGATTCTGAGCTCGTGGATCCATCTGATGAGTCACAAGACGGGAGAGCTACCATCGATGAAAATTCGCCCTTCTTGTTCCTGTTTGGACTAATGGGATCCCGTTTGGGTAGCATTCGTTGCGAGTCCTGACCATCAACCGTGTCTTGTAGTGACCCTTGAGTAGCGGTGCGCGGCCGTGCTTGGATTGCTTCCACGTCCGGGGTGGAGCAACCCGCCTCCCTGGCCCAATCGATTGCATTCATATTGTGTACGTTATCTCGTGTGTACAAGCACGCCTTGGCCTTCTGGGCTAAGAGCTGCGCGCACTCGGCGTAGCCATTCCTTGCGGCGACCATGAGGGGCGTCATCCCCTCTGCGTTCATCTTATCCACATCCAATCCAAGACGTCGAAAGGACTTTGAGAGGATCTCAATGCCATCTGTGTTATCATTCATGGCACAGTACATCAGCGGTGTGTTTCCGTTCTTATCCTGCAGGTTGGGGTCCACGTTGTTCTTGACCAGCTTCTTGATGACGTTGTTGCACTTGTGCTCGCAGGCGTAGCTCAGCGCCGTCCTGCCGACGTTGTCGGCGAGGTTGACGTCGGCTTGGTACTTGAGGAGGAGATCGACGGCCTTGGCCCGGACGCCGGGCTCGTCGATTCTAACGGCCCGGATCAGCGGCGTCTTTCCATGGTTGTCGCGGGAGTTGACCACAGTGTGGCTGTCGACGGCGTCCAGAATGAATTTCGCAAGGTGGATCTTCCCTTTGACCACCGCGTCGTGGATCGCCACACCGCCGGAGACTTGGCCGAGGCTGCTCCGGCGATAACGGTCCCGTACGGACGGCATGTGGAGCATGGTATTCCAATTCCAGGAGAGACCTTTACAGTTGAAAATACCGTGTGATATTTCTGCTTAATTTCTACAATATAATCCAAAACTAAGTTCCCATGATTTGTGCTCAATTGAACAAAAATGCGACCTACGCAAGTTCACGGTACTGCGGAAATTGCTGCGTTTCAATGGAATAATGTACAGCAGTGATTGAAAGCTTTGTCTGCAGCAGTCGATGACCAAAAATGATTTCCAGGTTGTGCAATATTGTTCTACTTTAAACTCCACTTTCCCGGATCAAAAGTAGCATCTGCGTTCATGACATGTGGTTATACTTACGAGGGGCCGACTGTTTAATCCGATCACACTCCAGACAGAATTCGATTTCGAACTTTGATACGGCTGAAAAATATTCCACGGTTGCTATGCAGTTTCATACACTCATAATAGTCGTTACACTATAACTCTATACGTAAGGAAATATTGTTCAAAAATCGTTCGCCAATGATTTATAAAGCTGGTAGTGTTGTAGAATCGCAGGGTCGATCCTCACAAACTGTACGTTGATTAAGGAAACCGTAGCAGCTTACGACTTCCTCGTCATCATGAAGGTGACTTCCCAGCAGACGTGTACAGTCACTCACTCAGACAAAAATGACCGAAGTCTTAAAATGTTTCAGGCGGGTCGCAACTAGTTTACTATTATAATTACATGCAAGGTGTGCTGGGTGAGATTGGATACAGCATTCCGTACACTTGAAGTTTAGTCATGAAGTGATTCCTCCCCGAGGCATGCATAACGCTTTGCATTTGGAGGAGTTCCAATCCATTGGTGAAGTTTCACACGAGCGTACGCTCCCTCCATCATGACCAATGTGAAAGACGATCTAAATTTGTCACTCTTTCCCCAAATGCATTCACTCCCATGCCTCTCAGCCTACTAGTGTGCTTTCATTGTATATTCAACTGAACGTTAAACAATCCTTGCATATTATTCAATCAGTTGTGGTATTGGGTCCCGCTAATAGCAATTACCAACAACGGTGAAGTCTACTCACTGATATACAGTTCCGGTAAACAAGGTATCTACTTAAATAGATGTTGCAATTGTTGGTGGATGCTGTACATTAGTTCTTCCATTCCGCAGCTGCGGACGGCAGCACGCACGTCCCATCAGAGAGAAACCGCACAATTAAAAATCACGACGTTAGAAAGCTGTGTCCTTGCACCGAGGGCGTTTAAAACTGCCAGCAGTGCGGAGAGCTGTCGACTTGGGAGACAAACGGCGATGACCTCCACTTCGAACTGGCTGAAATGTTGGTGACACCTTGCCGGGAGTTATAATCCGTTCTCTCCCCCGGAGCGGAGTTGGCTACCCGACCCGAGCGAGTAAATCCGCTCGGAAGTAAACATCGTTGGTACTCGTCTCCACTCAAGCGCCGTTGTGTTCCCTCTGCTGTGTGAGCCACGGCGTAATTTCCCAGTGGGGTGAGAGGGACTACGCTTCCGTGCGTACAATACAACCACCCGTTACGGGTTACTAATTAGTATTCCGTGCACTGTCGTTATGTAGAACGCGAAGATGCCCGAATGGCGGACTCCTGACCCTTGAAGGCACTAGAAAACGTGTCGGCTTACCCCATATACTTCATCTTATCTCAGTCCATCCACCTTGTACTAATTACCATGTGAAATATCGCATATACACCACTCGTGAGATACCAGACACGGTTTCAAGTCTATGCGTACTGTTCTTATCTTTCACTTCGCAAAATGAATGTCAAAAACAAGATGGTGGAAAAACAAACCAAAAAGTTTTCATATAATAGCTTGACCCAAATGTTGACGTCAGCCCGGGTGGGGAGACTCAACGTGCATTCCGAATCTGCCCGGCGTAATCAATAAGTCTATATAAACAGCGAAACCTCAGTTGCGCAGTCAGTGTGTACAGTCGGACTCCACGCTGTATGCAAACCAATTCAAATCATCGATTTCGTTGATAACCGCGCCGCATTGATCCCCCCAACGAACGTGGTGCTGCAGCTAGGGGGGCAGTTTGCTCCATTTACCCGTGTGTTTATATGCAATTCACCTTGCTGCTTATCGCACTTTATGTTTAGCATCCGGTAAATGACATGATAGCTAGTAATAAACCTTGTTGCTCGAAAAAAAAACACTGTCTGGAATTCTGGACGGATGAGAAATTGTATGGTGGATGTCACTCCATTTCGCATATTGTCTATAAAAATTATTTGACCATCAGTCATCGATCTCTGTTTGTTTTTCAAAGTTATAAGTCAATCATGTTGGCTTGCCATGCTTCTGATTTTGACTTCCACACTTCAATAATTCACTTGTATTATTTGATGAACGCTAAACTCTATGAGAAAAAAAACTGGGTCAGAGTTTGCCGCGGATTCCGGGTCCTGGGGGACTTGACCCATTTAAGGGTCAGTATGACCCAGAATCTGTGTCACTGACCCGAAACTGTGTCAGACTGACACTGAAGCCGATTCCAAATCCCATTTTTAACCTCGTTCCGGGTCAAACTGACCCAGAAATAGGTCAGGCTCCCCGGTACCCGGAAACCAGGTCAATTTGGACCTGGGTCCAATTCCATAGAGCTGCTTAAGCAGAAAATATTGCTTTAAAATTTCTGCCAAGCAGAAATAAGCAGGATACCAGTCATAGATGATACATGTGAGATGGTATTTTGACTGGTAATCATATTCTGGTAAGCATAAGTTTGTTGTGCTAAGCTGCTTTTTGTGCTTAGCAACTCTATGAAATTGGGCCTTGGGGGTTTTGAGAGTGTTGGTGCAACTTCACCTTCTGTCACTCAAACAATTTTTATGACGAATTGATCGCATCCTTTTGTATGTAAAATATTTAAATGAATCTGGTGTAAACACTTCATAATGCATACAAATAAAGATTGCTATATTAAGTTTGTACTATTTGACTATTGAGTGATAAGCATAGTACTCAGTAATTTGAATGTATTAATCAATTTCTTTTAGGCTTATTATTGCAGCCGATGTACCTTGACACTAAAGGAAGTTTAGTTTACGATGACGGAACTCAAACGAGTCACAAACGTTTACCGGTCCCAAAGACACAACATTTCTTCGTTTTAATATATTTAGAAAACAACCCTTTTTGCATCTTTGTCAACACCATTATAAATAATGGAGTCTTTGGAGTGTGCCATTAACCACGCCAGAAGAGGGCGCTCTATAGGAAAACAGTGAAAAGTTTGAAAACAGTGAAAACAAACAAAGGGTTGTTTCACTACTTTCACGTGAATCCGATGACCAATATTGAAAACTTTCACATGTTTGTTGTTTCATGTACATAATGTTGGTCCACATAAAGTTTGGCCACTGGTCTTTGACAATTACCATCTAGTACACGTGCTACAGTACAAAAACATCATTGTTTAATTTTATTCCATTTCACTCTGTTAATTATGAAGTCATAAAATAGAGAAAACTGAACGCCTAAAAAAAAGAGCTGATTTCTGTAGTTACTAACAAAATTTAGGACAATGTGTTTACATGATGAATATTGTGCACGGTTTTTCACTGACATTTCTCCTGACTCACACAGCGAATTAAGTCGAAATGTTCACTGGTATATCTGCTCTACCAATCCTGTATTATAACTTAAGAGTATGTTGAAGGTAAAAGTGAAGGAGTGAGCTTGCCTATTTTGCTCACTCTTTTAGTTGTGTTAGTTTTGGAGCTTTAAAAACCAAAAATGTTTGACTTTTGTCTCCTCGAACAGCGAACAAAGTCTGTCGCGCTTTCCAGCGGCAAGTCGCAAGCCGCAGGTCTAGTAGAGTTCCATTTTGATTGAAGCGTTTTTCATGAAAATCTATCCAAATCAAAGGTTTTCCTTTTTTACTTCAATGATCGGTGACGAGATCCTATGAAAGAAAAGGCAAGAGTTTTTGTCTGGACTTTCAATTCTGACTACACTATTCCTGGAGAAATATCAACAACAAGCATCCGTACATAAACACACATCATCAGTGCCTACCGGGAATTAACCTCGGATAGCACAAGGCCATTCTTTAATTCCCACAGACACAAATGTCATCCACATTCTGCGTAAAGGTTCAGTGTCATGCAGCATCGTGAGGTCATCAACTCTCAATAGACAATCGATTTTATTCAGAATTATGACTCAATTTGGCGCTGTAATTCGTCAAGGGTTTAAAAATAATTCCATTTGGAAAGGTTTCTCTCTTCGACAACATAAAAGAAGAGACCGTCTGAAACGATGGAAACTTAAGGAAATGTCACATGATGCAATAAGGGACCGTCTGAAACTATGGAAACTTAGGCCATGTCACATGATGCAATAAGGGACCGTCTGAAACTATGGAAACTTAGGCCATGTCACATGAGGCAATGAGGGACCGTCTGAAACTATGGAACCTTAAGGTCATGTCACATGATGCAACGAGGGACCGTCTGAAACTATGGACCATTAAGGCAATTTCACATGGGGCAATTGAGAATGTCCAAGAAGGAAGTTCATTCACATTTCAGTTTTTTCATTATTTTCTTGGGGACAGCTACAAGAACGTCTCTTATGCTGTACAGTGCATATTTGTATAGTGCAAGTAGTTGCCTCCAAGTTGCCAATGTGACGCTTGTGTCTCTCAGCCTGTACATGAGCAAACAGTAGGTGGCGCCATACCTTCATAAATTCCCCACCCCCCGAAAGCCGGGTAGCATCACCTGCAACCGGATGTACATATAGGAGACAAACACCTATCATTTCACTCGTGAATGAATCCAAATTGAAAGCGGACCCGGTAACAGTACCACCGCTTAGGGATTGGGTCATGAATACACCAAACAAACACAAACCTAAAAAGGTTGTGCTACGTTGTGCTAGGGAAATACAACTCAACGGTAGGCCCTAGATGTGTCTCGTTATCTTGACTGTGTTCGTAATTTCATTAGTTTCATTTATTGATGCAGTTCTTCAAACCGAAGATTTAAATAAATTGACTCCTGACTCAAAAAAATAACAAGTGACTTCATCTCTGCACGAACCAATATTTTTGCGAAACTAGTGGGGCTTTACGTCCATCCACACAGCCGCCTCCTGCACCCCAACCTGAACCGTCTGATCACAAATATTTAGCTGACAAATCTCAAATCAATACAATCTAGAACCAACTCATCAAGGTTTTGTTAGATGTCTAGTTTAACTGTAGAAAAAAAAGTGTCATGTCACAGTGAAATCACTATTGTAATACTAACAACTTATCTTAAGATCAATTTTTTTGTGCTCTTCCTGAAATCGGCCCCAGGTGACGAGGAGCCTGGCCCGTTTCTGCGTCAGATTGACCTAGAACTGGGTCAGGACCCCTGGGGCCTGGAAGTCATTTCTGACCTGGGAACTTCTAGAGTGTACATTGTGTCTACACAATACATTAACCACGCATGGAGGGGTAAACGCTGCCAGTGGCAGCGTTCGAGGCTACTGGGATTTAAACTGTTGGTTAAACCACAAAGAAAGGACGCACTTCTCTATGGTTGAGCTTTGTAAAAAAAAAATTGCGTTTGAACAAACACATCCATTTTATTACACTTTATACAATAGACCCCTCAAATTGTGTTTTCAAAAAAAAAAATTCCAAGTCTCACGTTATGTTCGCTCAACAAGTTTACGAGCGGTAAATGCGTTTTCCCTTATTGTATTGGGAAGAAATGTTTAAGCCGGCTCCATTTAACACGCACAATTTAAGATGAATGAAACCAGTTGAGAAAGAATGATTGTTGTTGGGCCAGGCTGTGGACACCCTCTGCTGGATGCAGGTCCCTGGGGGTGTACAGTTTGAGGAGGATATCAGCACCGCTGGTCGTACTCGACATTTACTTGACCATACAGCATACGCAAAACTTAGCTGGCCCATTTAGCTTTGTGCTAGATATAGGGGGACGGGCATGGTGTAACCTCCCCACCCCCCTGTTGTGGTGTCTTCGTTGTGTGTTTGGAATCTCAGGAATTCTTTAGCAGGTTTTAGGGGGGTGGTTACTTCTGTACAAGAGGAAAACTTGGCAGAGAGTGCCCCCCCCCATATGTTCCCACACATTAACACAGTCTTTTCCTCTTGTACAGAAGTACCCCCCCCCCTAAAATCCTCAAAAGAATTTCTGAGATTCCAAGCACACAATGAAGACACAGTATGGGGGGGGGGGGGCACACCATGCCACATATCGAGCACCAAAAGAGTTTTTGGGGTTCCCGAAAGACAGAGGTTCAGATTACAATACCTCGCTGTCTATGTTCAGTTGTACATTGCTTATTGGTACATTTATGTATTCAATTTAATTCACTTTATTTCCACTCCACAGGCCTACACAAAATAGACATACGTGTATAAATGTAAATCGTGATTACAGGCAAAGAATAAGTAAATGCGTTTATACAATACAAAGCATTACAAGGAAAACACAAACACAAAACACAAAAAAAAAAAAAAAACATGGAATGGAAGTGGAGGGGACCCGTTTATATAAAAAGCAGAGCCTGTCGAGTACGGAACCCCCTAAAACAAAGCAATGTTTGCGATTCGTGAAGCACACATAATGGGGGGAAACGGAGGAGAATGCTGCAAAAGCACAAACAATGCAATTACTTTACGAGAGGAAGAGGAGTTCAGTGTGAGCTACAATCCCGGCCAAAATGCTTGGGCCAGGTGACACTAAACGTACCCTTCCCCGTTCCCCTGCTCCCCCGCTCAATGTTGTTAGGAGCGCAGACCACGCAATGAGAGCCACCATTGAATGGAGGCCGGGGGCGGGGCCCAACGAGATATTGCCGGAATTGTAGATAATTAGAATTAATACTTATTTAGTGAATGACTCTTTTTGAGGGGGTAAAAGGAACAGTATGTTTAACGCACAAACCTCGAAAGAGTACTGCATGGCATGGCCAATTAATTGTCCATCTGTTTGCAATTTTACGCACTATGTCATTAGCTGGTGTACATAATTTCATACATCAACAGGTATTCACGGAGATTAGAAACCTCATCCCTACTCGAACCTCAAAATTTAATTTCGTTCTCAAGTTTGACTATCAGAGAATAACTATTCTGGCGACTATGCTCGTGACGTTGGAGACGTATGGTCGCCATGTCGAAAGTGGCTTCGGCCTTGCTTTTTAGTTGTGATATATATGAGGCGGGAAACAGACGTGTCTTTTAGGTTGAAAAGGGATACCGTGCTGTAGGCTTCATTACATTTCTGATAATGAAACCAATAATGCCTCAGGGAACTTTAATTACTGTAGATCGCAAGCCCGAGGAAACCTGTGAACAAGGGTGCTTGCTATGTGAACCAGAAACACCAGGGTTAACCCTTCTCTTCCACCACAAGTGTTCTGGGTTCATGTACGTGCACTATAGTAGTAGTAATAATAACAATAGTGACATCTTATATAGCTCATATCCATCACTTCAACATTCAGTATTTTCCTGCATGGTATGTGGGGCTACTTTTGAAGTATGGGGCCGACTCATTTACATGTAATGATTACCAATTGGCGTTGTGGCGCAATATGCTGTGTCCTAGTACACGCAGGGTAGTACACGGGACCACGGCTTAATGGCCCAACCACAAAACAAAACAAAAGCAAAAATGGTAGAGTATCTTGCTCAAGAACACAAGTGACACAACTGGAACTCAAACCCACACTCTGCTGATCAAAAACACCAGAGCTTTGTGAGTCCGTTGCTCTGAAACGCTCGTCTGCGACACACCATAGCTTGGCTATCATGCGAGGACAACATTTCTAAAGCATCTCTAAAGCGCACGGATCAACGGTAAAGCTGCCTAAAAACGAAATGCCTGCTAAGCAAAAATTGAACAGGATATCAGTCATAGATGGTACATGTAACATGGTACTACGACTGGTATTCTTATCGTGGTAAGCTTAAATCTGTTTGTACATAAGCAGCTCTGGGCAATGATGAGCATTTACCAATTCAAGATTCAACTTTTTTGTGGCAATGCTTTTTACGTGGGTAAGCTTAACACTCCTTAAACGCCTCCCACCCCCCCCCCCCCAATGAATATCGTGCCGACTTTGTGTAACTGGTGCTGGGATAAACAGTAATGGCTAGCGTGAAACAACACTGGTCCCTTGTAGGCCATCTTACTATTGGTATTGCTGCCTATTAAAATACCAACACAGTTACATGTACATTATACATTTAAAAAAACTTGTCTCTCTTGTGCTCTCCAGTTTACCTTTTGTTCTTAATTCTTCTTCTTTTTTGTACCACTTTAGATTATATGTTTTTTTGGATCTGGACCACACTTCTTTTTATCTCCAGTTTTTAATTGTACACATTTTTTCCTGTTTTTTTATATATTTTATTGTTTCATTTCTTTTACTTTTACCTATTGCTATTCTTTGTTAATGTGTTTTCCCCAATTCGGCCCTTGGCTGCGATGGAAAAATGTATTTTTAAATGATTTCAATAAACCCAAAAAATACATACATACTTTTACATTTATTGTCTCAAACTTCACACAAAATTATTCGTTGAGAAGCATCATCTCAGTAATATTTCTACTCGCGTAAAAATCCTGAATTTGTATCAGCAGCCTCATGAAATATGCTATAGTTACATTCACGCCTGCGTACAGACACTATCGGTTGGGAAACGGTCTCATCAGTTTATTCGTGTCTTCTTGGTGTGTTTTATATGACTTCCGTACAATTAGATTATTACATTTTACAAAACATGTTTTTGTATTCCTTGCAATATTGTTCGCTTCCAAATTTCTCTCATTAAAACATGCCTATAGTTAGTTTACGAATGTGTTTTCCAATTGATAAGTTTTTGTGGCCTGCTAAACGAATCTACAGCAAACCTTAATTTCGTTACGAATATACATAACAAAATATTTTTACATTTTCGTCAATAATGTAACGTCAAAGAAGTAGTTGTAAAATGACATACGTCATCCAGTCAAAATTCCAAGGAGGTAAGTTCTTCGGGATAGGTGTTTGAGTGCTTTTCTACAGTGATCGTTTAAACTCTAACGTGATACCCCCTCTTTTTTACAGTCTCTCTGGCGACAGCTATTTTTTGTAAACGGTAAACACATGTAAGGCCCAATCGCCCAGGCACCCCCCCCCCCCCCGCCAAAACAGGGCAGTTACGGCACGTTTCAAGTCCAGACGGGCTCAACTGACATGGTATATTACCAATGAAGCTGCACTACCCATTGGACCAACAAAATGCTTGTATTTAGCCATGTTTCTTGCTATTTTGTAACCAAAAACTCCCGTTCAGAAAACAACTCCGCCAAGTAGACTTTTTTTTAATCCAGTGGTTCAATGAAAATGGTCAATACTAGTAAAGTCAATGATGATTTTAAAAATACATATACTCAATGTATGTGTAACCTTTTTCTAAAACCTCTGAAAAGGAAATTTGCTTCGACAAAAATGTTAAAAATTCATTTTGTAAAAAAGGCGTGCACGTTCTCGCATTGATACAGCAAACTGCAGATCCCATTTAATAGCAACTTTGAGATATGGCGGACACAATACTACGGCACTATTAGGTTTGGTTAAATTTGTCTGTATACAGCCAAACCAAACAGTATACTCCTATGAATTGTCTACCATATACCAAAAAGGATAGTGGCATTCAGAGATATTCTATAAAGTTCTGGGCCCATTTTCATAGAGCTGCTTATTAACAGAAAATATTGCTTAACAATTTCCTGCTCAGCAGAAATGAGCAGGATACCAGTCACAAACTGTACATGTGACATAGTAGTATTAGTGGTAACCTTATTTTGAAAAGGAAATGTTGTTGTGCTTAGCTACTTATGATATAGGGCCCCGGTCTCGCGAGGTTAACGTGTGACAGGCGCTTCTCTCCTAAACCTTCTCCTCTCGCCGTCCATCAGAATCAGTTCCTTGGTTGTCCGTTGTCTCGTCACCTCCCGTAAGTTTCTCTTGAGGCGACCACCAGCAGACTGAGCCAGTGCCCGGGCCTGGAGTCTCCGAGCCCCCTTGGCGCTCACACATCGTGTCGCCATGAGCTGGCGCTTCCTCCGTGCGACTTGTTCTTGAAGCTCTTGCTCTACATCTTCGATGATCTCACTCTCGGTCCTCAAGAAGAGGGAGCTCCTACGCTGGAGGGCGTAATACTTGGACGTGAGATCAGCAGGCTGTGCGAAGGGAGTGGACTCGCGGTTGGGGTGTTGGGGAGGCGAAGCGTTGTGGCTTGTTGACGGGATGGCAGGAGAGTCTCTTCTCTCGGGGCACGGAGTGCTTTCCTCGGTGGTGGCAGGTCGGGCCGTGAACGCTGGGGCGTCCGTGAGTTCTTTGATACCCTTGGGCTTTCCGCGAGGCGAGACTGCTGGCAATGATTTCTCATCATCTGTCAGTTGAGAGTATCGAGACAGCGCGTTGTGACTCGAGACATTCTCCACAGTGAGCATTCCCGCCGTGATTTCGATGCGTTCCTTCTTTCTATAGTCTTTTTCAGCACCATTTGCAAACGCATCTGGGCATGAATCTGTAAGTGTTTCTGTCATTTCGCGAGGGGAGGGCTTGTCGGTGGTGTCTTCTGTCCCATGGGCCATGCTGAGAGATCCGCGTCTTCGGTTGTAGTATATGAACTGCCCAGACTGTCTCCGAACGTCGTTGAGAAAATTGCCATTGATGCGTTCATCATTGTCTAGCCTCGCCTCTATAGGGTTGAGAGACGTGGGGTCATTGTTGGCTTCATTTTCGATGGGTTTACGGGGAGACACCGGTGCACCGGATACGCGTGGCATCTCCCGGGCACGGGCGATTTGACCCACGCAGACAGACCCGCGTCTTCGGTCGCGAGGGGGGCATGGGTAGTGCCGAAATACCTCTTCGGTAACATCTTCACAACTTTTACTCGCTGCTCTGACTGCATCTTTGGCGTTAGTGTTGAGGAGACTTCCACTTAAGTTAGAGACTACCTTTGTCGTACTGGACTCTTGTAGGTCTGCAGTGGCTCGGTTGATATGGGCCGTGCTCACCGAACCCCGACGATGCAAAAGACGACTCTGAGGGGCCTCGGTCACCTTATTCTGGTAAAGACAAATAAACAAATAAACAAAACAAATAAATAAATAAACAAATAAAATACAATGTTAAGTGTAATCCAATCGGATTAGTCAGCAATCTAGAGTCTACAAAATGCTTCAATCGCGTTTTCGACTCGATGCAGTCGAAATAAATGTTTTATAAAAGAAGCAAAATGAAAATGTTTTCATGTGTTTCTAGAACAAATTTCCTTCCAGAAATTTACAAGGTTGGTACAAAGTGTTTGGTACACAGCACATCTTTGATGGTTTAACGAATATTTAGGTTTTCTTTTTTTTCTGCAGTACCCAATTTCCAAGTGATAATTTGAAACTATACAGTCGAGTTGTCTAACATACATCTAACTGAGGCAAAATTTATAGAAATGTACTGCTTTTTCCGAACTTTAAAACAATTTGGAGAATGTGTGCGAAGAGCAGCAGCAGCAGCAACAACAACAACAGCAACAACAACAAGGGTTTATTTGCAGCTGACGTAAACAATATATGTTTCTGCACTATCTGATGTAAACCTTTAGCTAGAAAAAGTGCTTATATTCAATAAACAATTTACTTAAATTTACGCTTATTTTCCATGAACATGGGATGTCAGACAACTCGACCGTCGACAACTCGAACGTCGTAAAACTCGACAGTTAGACCGACTGTCGAGTTGTCGAACTCCATTTAGATTCTAAACCATTATTTGAGTCTAGAACTACTGTAATTGTTCGCTTGTTTATTCATATAAGACAAAAGGTGCGTATTTTCCTTCTGCATCGTTTGGGGTGAGGGGTCATTCTGGTATTTCTGGGTAATTTGCTTCCACTTTCCCTGGTATTTCTTTTTAGACATAAGTTATTGTTTCAATTCATTTTCTTCTGATTAACCGAAGGAACCCTAGATTTACAAAAGAACATTTTGAACAGGCGTAACATTTTTATTTTGGGGCAAGTTTGGGGCACAGACATAATTTGGGGGCTTTGGATGTATCATGCCTAGAATTTCATCACTGAGAGGACAAAGCCATTTTTGTTTTGCACGTGGCACTTCTATTAGAAAGTCTTAAAGGGTATAGGGAACTTTGGAGGGGGCACCAAGGTCAAGACCAGAGAAATGGAGGCCATGGATTCCAGGCCTGCATTCGTAGTAAATTTGTCTCGATTTTAATTCAAGGACTAATGTATTAAACCATTCATCTCGGGGAGGGGCGGGTGCAAGGATGATGGAATAAAAAGATAAATTGACTTACTCGCTGTCTGAATTGTTGAAGCGATGCAGTAGAGTCCGATGCTCTTCGACCTAGCCTGTGGGTCAACAGTTTCACATCTTGCAAATTTTTCTGGGCCTTCTGTTTTTCGAGGGTTGAAATCACGGCCGACCTCTCGTTGAACAGCGTGGAGAGTTTCTCGCGGTTGGTGTGGAGGTGCGCAATGCCTGCCGACAAGTAGGAGTGGCGTGTTGGGGACGGGGACCTGGGCGGTGAGGAGGACCGTGGCGACCCCCCGGGAGAAGTGTAGCGTGGAGAGACCTTTGGCGGTGAGTGGGGCAGTCCGGATATTACTGCTACTGGCATGGAGTAACGACGGCCGAAGCGTGCCCCAACAGGTCTGTTAATTGGCAGACCCAACGGGCGAGCCCGGAATGCGGTGCCCGGCCGGCTCCTCGGGCTCAGTTCTTCGTCAACATCCCCATCCCGAACATTGACAATCCTAGGCTGATCTGCATCCTCTGGACAGTCGGGCTGCACATTTTTATCCAACTCCCCAGTAGCGTGCTCGGTTGATGGTTTGTCTTCGGCTAATGGTTTGTCCTCGGCCGATGGTTTGTCCTCGGCTGATAGTTTGTCCTCAGTTGATGGTTCGCCCTCAGTTGATTGTTTGTCCGTAATTTCGTCTTCCTCCAGCTCGTCATTTTGATGGTTTTCATTCTCAAAGTTGGTTCGGAAAATCCGCCATTTCCTGACTGCACGAGCCGTCCTGTCATTCTGGTACAGCTTGGGGGTCGCCATTGCCCTTTTCACCACATCTGCCACCGAGCTTTTCCCCTTCGTCTTTGCCGATTTGACCCGGACATTTCCAGACGATTGTGTTACATCTGGTTGTTGCTTCTTTTCTTCCGGTTTTTCTTGTTTCACGGCTGGCTCTTCGGGCGACGCTTTCTCTTGCTCGGTTGTAGCCCGTTCCGCCTTGATGATCTTCCCGTTACTCGATACCCCCGTGAGTTCCTCGATGATGGCCTGCGCCTCCGAGCTAACAAATAGACTTTCCCTCTTGAGGGTTAGATTCGGGTCTAGTTTGATTATCCGGCTGACGCAAGTGCATTCATTTTTACATGCCATCTGGATTTTTGTTTCTTTTTTTCTGCAAGTCAATTTCACCGCAGGGCAGCTATCTCTACCCAAACATTACATGCATACTAAAATAATGCCGTGAGCAAAAAAAACCACAACAACTTTTTGAAGTAGCCTTAGCTAAAACTGTGATGCTTGTTTTGGTAAGACCGTTGAGACGCTCGCTTCTGGACTGAAACAACTCCTCGGCAAATTCGGACGTTTAGCCCACAACCACGTTGCTTTTATAATTTCACTCGATAACCGATGTTACACAATTCGAGACCCCTAACTAAAGCGTCACCGAAAGCATATCTTGTTGCCAATAAAGTGGCTGTGTAACAACGCCAATGGGCGAGGTTCCGGTGCTGGTCTAACTAGATCACCACAGGGGGAGTAGCATTGTCAACAAGGGGGCAATTAAAGAGTGAAGAAGCGATTTGAGGTAAGTCGACCGTGACTGATGCAAACTGCTCAGACTCATTTGTCCAACGATCGGGACAATAGTTGGATTTTCAAGGTACTAGCCTTTGATCAAACCACCAAGCTGTAGGGGTGGCGTAGCGGCGTAACCGGGGGGGGGGGGGGGCGGGCAGAGGGAGCCCTCCCCTACCCTCAGAACCCTTGCCCTGCTCTTGCTCGAGTCGGTACTTACTTCAGAACACCACAAAACACGTAAATGAAAGCTGCTCACCATACGGGACAGGCATGTGAACATTTCTGTCTTGTAGTCACCAAACGTTGACTATGATATACCAAGCAATCTGTAAAATGTACAGTTGCTTTTGTAAAAAAAAAATTTTTTTAATAAATAAATACAAATATTGACTAATATTAGAGATTTCTCTCAATAATTCGATTTGAATCGATCACCATGCAAATGGACAATATTGCAGTGTCTGTCAGGAAGACACTCTTGGCTCACATAAAAAAACTAATGTCGGTACTGAAAGCCTGAACTGAACAAGTTAGTTTTGAAGCTGGAGAGGGTGTCTACTAGTCTGAGGTTCAGTTGAAGAGCATTCCAAAGAGATGGCCAAGCATGTGAAAAATAATGACATTATTCACCCTTTTTTACACTAAACATTTATGCAACTTACGCACTGAAATATGACCAAAGCAAAACTAGTTAACTAACCTGGATCTGCCAATGAAATTTTGCGGCAGTCAAAATACAATAATTTTAATTTTGTACTAACAATACGGAGTATCAAAGCAGCGTAATTCCCCAATGTGGATATTATTGGTTTACATTTGTCTCAATACTGACACTGCACCTAACTAAACGGAACTCAACTGTACAAGCCAGCCAGAAGCCTCCAATCATCTGCAGATACCAAATTACTCGTCATGCCCCAAACCCGTACTGCCACTGGCGACAAAAGCTTCCACGCTGCTGCCCCAAAACTCTGGAACAATTTACCCCACAATATCCGCCACTCTACATCACTAGCAGCTTTTCAAAAAGAAATCTCTCAAAACTCGCTTGTTTACTTAATCACTCATGTGCGTTGCTTATTCTGTATATTCCTTTTTGCTTGTTGTTTAATATTGTGTGAAGTGCTGTGTTACTTTCTCTTGTTAGTTAGAGGGCTATATAAATGATTTGTATTATTATTATTACATTAGCGGGCTGGCGATACGTAAAAGCAAATTGTTGGGTTTATGACCACGCTCGCCATATTGAAATTCATAAACTAGGGTCAGTTTCTTACCCCCCAAAAAATAAACGTTTTTGTTTGTATCCTGGATTCGAAACGGCGATGTCAGTATCCACTGATTGGGACACGATTTAGTAATGTATAGCAGCAGCTTTGGATCGATCGCTGGACCCAGCGTTCATGCTGGGTTCCTCCGAAGACGTCTGCTCGCATGAGTGCATCAATTACGCATGGGATTAATACGCATTGTTTGTTGGCTAAATGGAAGCAAACACTGAAAATCACCTTTTTCACGCCCATTCTTAAAAAGTGTTCACTGCTAGAGAGACACAATTCAGAAGACGTTGCAAGCAATCAATAGTTCTATAGCAAGACGCGTTGGCCTACCTGCCAGTTTCAAATTTTAAGTTGTGTGCTATACAAATAGATCACGTAACTTGTGATGTCACATGTTTACGAAAGAGCCACAGAGCCTGGACTTCCTGCAGGCACGATTTGTACACAGCTCAATGGAAGAAAACATTAAACCTTACACTTCAAGATTGCACTGTCTGATTTTTATCAACTTTTGATAGGAACAACTTTTTTCAGCGGTTACTTTTATAACTCTTGAATTTATTATAAAATTATTACACGAAATGTAAACCTTCCCACATGACCAGTGAATAGTATTTTGCCTGCCAGAAAGGTCCCAGGAATGTACACGCGTCATTCGTTGTGAACACGAAGGTTGTATTGGGGTCTGCACTACCGTTCTTGGTTGGGTGTAACTTTTACTTTGGATTTTGAAAGAGATAATTCTTGACTTTCTGTCAAATATATTAGCTTCAAGTTTATCTTACTATACGAATTAGTGTTTATACCTTGGACAATCTTTGCTGCTGGAACTTTAGTGATGTTGTTAGTTTAAGTCATTTTCTTTGAGCGAGGCTCGATCCTTATTGTGCTCGCTGGGCATGGAGTGCAATTCATGCGCCGTTGAAGCGTGTGCGCCGTTGTGACAAAAAGCACGTTGCATGGACACGTTTTTCCAGCTCTTTAAGAGGTTTATGGAACCAGTTCAGTTTGGTTTTCCCAATTACTGAAGCTGATGAAGGAATGAGCATCGAGGAGAGAAAAGACCGAACATAAAACAAGGGATTAGTGTAACCCATTAAAGCACGCCACCCATTCAAAGTAAATTCGGGAGGGCGTTGTGTCCTTTGTCAATCGCTTTGAATGGTAACTACCTAGGGGGCAGCCTGCGTATTGTATCACATCCTGTACTGTTTACACAATACATTTTTTTTAAGGTAGCCGGTGTTTTAACGCCATTGGAAACTCTACAAACAGCTTTAATGTCTGCATTTAGACCTATGTGCTTCTGCTTATAGAATAACAATGCAAACAGTCAGAAAAATTCAGTCTTAAAAAAACATGTTGGTACCCTGAGACTGATCCCACGGCCATCATTATTCAGGGAGATACCAATCATGTCATATAATGATGTGCTCACTTTCCGTCGGCCTAGGACGCAGGGTTTATGGACGAGATTTACCCAAGTTGAATGAGTTTAAGAGACGCACCTCCCAGCTGGCCCGCACTCTTCATTGTTGTAGTGCACCACTATGTACATTAAACTGAAGACTAGAATATACTGTTCGAAACGTCGAGATTATACCAATTGCTTTTATCACAGCCAACACTCTTCCGTAAAAGAGACTTGTACATAGATGTAACACCCCCCCCCCCCAAGCAAAAGTAACCTCTCCCATACCATGAAGATTTTCGAACACCACTTCATTATAAATCTTGCTGAATGTCACGTTGCGGATGCCTTTTCGTTAATTAGAGTTACATGTAATTGAATTCAATTCGAAGAGAATTACTACCACAATAAAACAAAACAAAACATGAAAGTGTTCTTCCCTTTGTAGGACAGAACAGGGCACACGTAAATAAAATTACCAAACAAATTTACAGTACGTAATCAGTAAAATACTCCATCATAATTCAGTCTCGTTATGGGCTATATGTTAATGCCATTTTCAAACGCCAACACCCGAATAACGGCTCGCCAAAACATGACTAAACCAAACGGTTCATGTGCGGTCATATTGCTTGTCAGAATGTACACGTACCAATTCAAAAAATAAAGAAGAGAGCATTCAGTCATATCATGGTGTATGTAAAAACAAAATCGATCAGAGTAAGTCAATAATAAGTTATGAATTCTCCAGTTTGATTGATTTGAGCTGCAGCTACGACCCGGGAGATCCACTAGGAGATTCTGAGACGAGCTCAATCGATGGTACCTGCTGTGGTGTTACGATTTCCTCGAAGGGAACGACCCGAAGGACGCAGTGTAGGGGCAGGAGGCTGGAAGACCACAGCAGCATGTATCTTTAATGATGACTGTTTGGTCATTGATCTCTATACCGCATAACCCCCCCCCCCCCCCCCCCCACACACACACACACACACACACCCAACCTTACGGATCCGGTTTGTGGGGTACTGCTATTGTTGTTCTATTGTTCCCTTTTCTAAAGAATTCCCTTGTGGGGCCCTATTGTTCCTATTGAAATTGCCTTGTGGGGTCCATTGTTCCATTGTTAAAAGTACCCCGTAAGTTGGCATGTGTAAGGGCACACAAGTGTGTTAACACCTCCAATCGGGGACCTCCTATTGTCCCTCTTTTGTTTGGACTCTAACTTTTTGGCAACAGCTCCCATTGGTTTTGTACACAATTTCTAACTGGGGACCTTTACCCAACCGGGGACCCTATTGTCCTCTTTTGTTATAGGTCCCCGTTTGAATGTGAAAACAAACTCACACACACACACACACACACCTCATCCCCCATCCCCGTCCCCACCCCACCCCAACAAGAAAAGGCACTTATTACTTAATACTTATTACTTAATAATAAAACAGTTAATAAAACGGGCCTTTGTTGAGACAAAAGTCCGAAAGAAACCGAGACAAGATATCCTGGTCCAACGGGGAAACCAATGGGCAGTGACGTAACTAGCCCCCCCCCCCAATCCATCTAAAATAGGGATCTTTTAGATTAACAAATTACCAGAATAACTTTTTACATTTTAAACCATAATTTACACACAGTCAGTTTACCTTTACGTCAGACTTTTTTACCTCTACGTCAGATTATCTTAGCAAACGGCTTACCAAGAGCGCTGAAATGTGTTTTTTGTCTTCTTCTTTTATACAAACACGAGATGAAGTTTTAATTGGCCAGAAGTACCTCCCTGGGGTAAAAAAAAAACAAAAAACGGTGCACCCCCTTGTGGCCCATGGAAGAGTCCAACCAGTGGACACACTAAACAATTGTTCTTTGACACTTGTAAGGAAAAATGCACCGTGGGTCAGTGGGCTTGACCCATTTCCGTGTCAGACTGACCCAGAAAATTGTTAAAAATGCGATTTTAACTCCGTTAAAACCCATTTCAGTTTGTGTCAGTTCAACCCTATTTCTGGGTCATTTTGACACAGCTTCCGGGTCACACTGACCCATGGGTCAAGCTACACGAGACACAAATCCGGGTTAATTTCGATCCGAAATTTTGAGAGTGTACTGGAACCAAGACGTCTGAACATTGTTGGGACTCGTTTTAGTTTGTCTTCTTCTCTAAGCCGACCATCTTGGCACTGACCTCCCACAACCGCTTGGCATCCTGAACGTTTAGCGCCGCGTCGGTCGGCTTCCTCGGGGCACAGTCACTGTGGACGAGTGGAGATGGAAATAAGCAATGTTATAAGGAACAAACAATAAGTTTTATTATTAACATTATGTGTAAATGTAAACAGATCAACCAGAAAAATTGTGGAGGTGGAGAGACGACCTGTTTTTCTGTCCCGACATCACATCCTACCTGAGCACAACATGGATGAGACAAACACAAGACAGAAAGAAAATGGCGAGTACATGAAGAGGGCTACATCCGACACTGGGTAAACACGGCCTAGGCAAGGCAATGGGGTGCAAAAAAAGTGCCTCTATAGACTTGTCCATGCACCGTCGAGACATTGAGGTGCCTCTCGCAAAACCGGAACCCTTCCGACCTAGGCTCACTCTCACAGAGCTTCTTTAAAAGTAGGAAAAAAGTAGCTAAACACAACACAGTTATGCTTAACAGAATAAGGTTAACCATCCAAAAAATGTCACGTCACATGTAGCAACTGCGACTGGTATCCTGCTTACTTTTGCTTAGCAGGGTATTTTTATAAGCAATATATTCCCTCGAGCAGATTTACGAAATTGCGTCAACAAGATCAGACGATCAACACATTCCTCAAGTTCTATAACTTTGTGTGCATAACAAACGGGGCGAGACTACTGTTACAACCCAGCCTCGGTTTGGCTTTCACTGAACTCAATGAGAGAAATACAAGATGATTGTTCAATGATCGAGAAAAATAATCTTACGCAAAATACAGGCCGGATACACCCTCCAGTTCTTCTGCAACTGCACAGTATATAGATGTCTGTGCGCCCTCTACTGTGCTCTTGAAGAAGAAGCTCGGAGACAGGCTGGCGAGCCAAACGATTGCTCCGGCAACTCCTTGGGGCTTCTCTGCCTCTATGTGCCGGAACAGCTCAGTCCGGACAACACCCGGATGAAGTGCGTTTACAGTTACCCCGGAACCTATACACGGAGATCGTGACAAGAAAAGTAATCATTGCATTGGAGATAAAGAATGCATACTAGTTTCGTTTTACCCTTCTACCGAGATGTTAGATAAACACTCACATACTCGGTGCTTTCCCTCTAGTCCTGCGGAAAATCACAACAGGCTGCTGGGATGGGATTCGAACCCATGACCCAAGCTTTCTACTAGAGCATAATATATTAATGTTAACCACAGAGAGTGCCCGGGGACGAGCAACAAGTTATACTTGTAAGTACCAGGTACCGTAATTGTTTGTTCTCATTACTTCTATAAGTTACCGTGGGGTTTTTTTTTTTTGGGGGGGGGGGGGGCTGACTAAGTTAAACACCGAAAAAGCCACAGCTACGTTGTGTTTTATACCTTCGAGTTGCCGACTCAGTTCCAGCGTGGACAACATAGAGGCAAGCTTGCTCTGCCCATACGCCGAGAAGCGGTCGTAGTTCTCATCCATGTTCAAGTCCTCCCATTGCATCTTGCCTCCTCCGTGGGCGATGGAGGAGACGTTGACGATGCGGGACGGGGCGGAGGACTTGATGAGATCCAGGAGGAGGTTGGTCAGGAGGAAGTGGCCGAGATGGTTGACGCCAAACTGCATCTCAAACCCGTCTTCTGTCGACTGCTTGGGACACATCATTACGCCTATGGGAGCAACGGCGATGCAATCAACGTGGGTTTTTAATACAAGTACAGTGTTTTTACTTTGATATTTGTAATTATTGATTTTTTTTATGACTGCACTTATGTTTCAAATAATGAAAGCTCGAGAATATTCTTTTAAAGATAAAACTCGCTTGAAATATGCATTGCACGTGATGGAATGGGGGTAGATACAGGTTTGCGATGTAACACTGGGGTTGTTGGTCTGAAAAGATAGGTTAGTCTTCTCTGTAAGACATGTGACCTTTGACATCACATGTTTACAAGAGAGCCACATGACTTTCTGCGGGCACTAGACCCTTGTACTGATGACGTCACGGTATGTTTGCTTACCGTGTTTCCAGTTCTCCTGCAAAGTGGTAAACAAACTGTGACGTCATCAGTACTCATGTTTATTTGTATACAACTCAATGGAACCAAACGTAAAATACTACATGGACATTTCACGGTATACATTCTTTTAAATAATTTGTTTCAAAGAAATACGGAGCACATCTCAAAACTCGTTCAGGCTGTTACTATCTTTTTGTTTCTTCTTACTAATTGTTTGGTAATTATGATACAAAATATGAGATTTCTCATGGTAATTGCAGTTGTTTGCCTGCCAGAAAATGCCCGGAATATACGAGGCCAATCTTTTTGTAATAGCAACGTATCATCATGGTCTTTATGCTTCGGCTCCGTGGCAAGCCCAGTTAATTGCAGGTAATGTTATTGTTTTATTTTCAAGTTACTTATGAGCGATTTTGTGTGTTTTCATTTTTGAGAACATAACAGAGTTCAAGTTCATTCTCGTGATATCTCAGAGCTCAGAACTGTTGTCCCCTGGCCTCCCAACCCCCAAGGCCCCCTCCCGAATCGAAAAATACAAAACAGAATGATTAGATACATTAATAATAAGCCCCATCCCAAGTTATGTCTTTGCCCCGTCCTCTTGCCCACCCAAATGAAAATATCTGGTTAGGACACTACTGCTCCTATTATTATACCGGTAGGCTTACTTTTTTTTAAATCTTAGATCAAAATGATTAATTTCAGATTGAGATCTCTTGTAATGAATCCGGCATCCAAGTCGGACTAAAATGTTCTGCCGTTTTCCTGCGTTTCATTCGGTTAGAGTGGTTTCAGCGTGCGTGCTTTTAGAACACAGACAATCTTAAAGGTAGTGTACACGATTGGTAATTATACAACATCGTTGTATAATTTTAGTCTGAAAGCATGAAGTTCATAACTTGAACAGGTTTTTTTTCGGTGAAATATTTCCCTCTAAAATGAAGTAAACCTCAAGAAAACTGTGTCAGAAAATCCAAACAAACGCAACAGTTGATTTCGGTTGTTACAACCAAAATTAAGGACGTCGTATTCACATGCTGAAAATTGTGCATGGTTTTTCTCTGTTTTTCCCCCGTCTCACACAGCGGTTTAAGCCCAAACTTTCAAAGGTTTATTATTTCATGTATATTATAGTTGATCACAACACTGTCTGCATGCGACTACATCATCACTATAAACCAATCTTGAATAATACCTTGAACTGAGTCCATAGGCTCCTCAAATTGCTTGTGGATACAAGTCATGCAATATCATGCAGACAGAGTCTAAAATAATTGTTATGATCACCGGCTGCAGACTAATCTCGAAATTAAACAGCTTCAAAATGCTTTGCAGCTGACCAAAATAAACCGGATTTATTTCACTGCGAAACAATATTGGTTACATTTTGACCAACATTTTGACTAACGATTTTAAACTAAAATGAACTCACTAAACTGTTGGTCCAAATTGAACCCCAACAAAGTTGAGTGAATATCTTGACCGACTGATATAAACTAATGCTATTGCTATGCTGTTGGGCAGCCAAGTTTGTTCAGTAATTTTTTGTTAACCTATTTGTTGGGTAGGAAGTTTTTATGTAACAGTTGGACAATTAGACTTGACCAAGTGTTTCACTTCGTATAAGTTTCACTTCAGACTTGACCAAGTGTTTCACTTCGTATAAGTTTCACTTCTCATTATAAGAAAAAGAGGAAACATGTTAGCTCAACAACATAAATGATTGTTTTTGTTGGGCAGGTCGTCACCAACAAAAGTAGAAAATTACCGTACTATTATTGGCCAACAATATGTGTCACAAGATTTGCCGACCAACGTTTTTGCAGTGTGTCTTGTAAATAAATGAGTTTTAGTTTACACATTTCAGCATGTTTTGGACCGTGCTACAACTGAACAATGTTCACTAATTTGTTATCCAAAGCCTAACTTCAAGTTGGGTTAAAAGTAAATGAGAATTAATTTATAAAACAAATTCCAGTATCATTGTTGACTTGTGAACGTTTTAAAGGTCAGAAAGACTCTGCTAGGGTCGAAACGTCATGACACTAACTTATTTTTGGAATTTAAAAAGCTCACATGTTATTTAAAAACGAAAAAAAAAACCACAAAAGCAACAAAACACTTCTGGAAAAACTACACGCCTCCTGATTCTAAATGAGGCCAACCGGACAAGCACTCATGCCCTCGGGCCGTCAGAACTCACAAAATTGCCGACAAGTGCACGTACCGGAAGGAAGTAAGGGTACGGGGAAAAAAGCAACCTGAACTACAAAGCAAACCTAGGAATCAGCAATGTTCACCATTCGCTAATATTAAAAGTCAAATATATACGCAGATTTCATCATCATATCACCATGTCTTTGAAAGTTACGTGTAATGTGTATGGGTGTGTCTCCGTTGAAACAGAAGTTTTTTTTAACAAAAGTGATCCAGCTGTAATGAAAGAGCGAGGACGTCCTCTTTTCGCTTTCGTGAGTCAAACCAATTCGGAGGTCGCTAAAAAACTGTCCAAAGAAATGGGAGGACAAGTCCTCGATCGACAAACATGGCTATGGGTGTGTGTTGGTAGGTATTGGACATTCAAACCCAGAGGACCTAACACAAGGGACAATGCAATGGGTCCCCGGTTGGGTGAAGGTCCCCAGTAAAAAGTATGTACAAAAAGATGAAGTACAAACAAAAGAGGGCCAATGGTGTTATAACGCTACATACGAAGTGTGGACCTGAGAACATAAGAGGTCCACAGGGACTTGAAACACTATGTGGACTTACACACGTCCACACAGTGGTATTTACAGTGTTGAGGAATATGATTTTCCATAAGTGTATAGAACAAAGGAATGTCCTCACAGTGACTGCAACACAGAGATGTGTGTGGTTGTGTGTGTTTTATAAGACAGTTTGGGGAACTGACCGGCATTATTGATCAAAACGTCAAGTCTTGGCTCTTCCGCATTGATCTTCGCAGTAAACGCTCTGACAGAGGCAAGAGACGCCAGATCCAACTGACGTATCACCAGGTGACCGCTAGAGGTCGCTCGACGAATTTCTGCTTTAGCCTCGGCAGCTTTGGCTTCATTTCGGCAGGCAAGAATCACACGTGCTCCTATCGATTGAATAATAATACACACGATGATTACGTTGGTCTGATCATGGATCGGTAGAACCTATGTCTACCCCCATGGTCGGATCGTGGAACGGTAGAACCAATGTTTACCTCCATGGTCAGATCATGGATCGGTAGAACATGTCTACCCCCATGGTCAGATTGTGGAACGGTAGAACCAATGTCTACCTCCATAGTCGGATTATGGATCGGTAAAACATGTTATGTCTACCTCCATGGTCGCATTGTGGCTACATATCTCACTGAGAAAGGTATTCGGTTGTAATTAGTATAAAGGCCCCCTATTAAAATCGAATAATTACATTACAGAAACAGCAGGCTCTAATAACACTGTGCTGATATTATACGTTATCAATGTGGGTGCATCTCTTACTTCGCAGGGCATGATTCCCTATAACTCCAGGCTCCAGAATTTTACAAAATGGTTGCCAAGCCTAGCCCCCACCCCCAACACTTCCCCGCCTCAGAGTACTTCGAAACCCCGAGTACCTGAATCGGTTCCTCATGACCACACAGGAACCCAAAGACCATTGAAATAAGTGTTCCTGCTATAAGTCTTTTCGTTCCTTATTGACAAAACTACAACCTAAAGCACACAAATCAATGCTCGTTTTTCACACTATACTTACCTCTTCTAGCCATGTCTTTGGCCGTCTCCTTACCGATGCCTGAGCTAGCTCCCGTAACAATCACCGTCTTACCGTCCAGCCGAGCACCGCTGTAGCACCGGCCTCCCGATATGTATCGCTTCAGGACCCATATAGCTACGACGAAACCTTCATGGTTCCACGGTCAAAGGGGTTTGGAGACAAAGTATGAGATTTGTACAGTTATCGAAACAATTATGTATCAATTTCTGGAAGGTTACCGTCCATATCCTCCCGAGAAAAAATTATCTAAAACAAAGTTGCCGTTTTTATGAAGGACACACTTTTGAGGACGCAATAATCGCCATTGCTTAACTGAGTTAGGGCCTACGCCCAAATAAACACGTATATGCAAACATACTCTTGACAAAATAATAAGACATTTCCCCCCTCAAGATGACCACCGAATTCAAGGAGATTTTCACAGGCTTGTTGAAAGGTTTTATGCTTATAAGAAGACTCGAAGGCTTGAGGATCAGATTTTAAAGTGGTTTATTATCACAGAGGCCTATGTTTTCTGCTACCAACTTGGTGACGATTTATATTAATGAATGATTAAAGTGGTCTTACCGAAAAATAGAAGACCAAGTATACGAAGCCAAATCGACATTCTGCCTTACGTGGACAATAATTATTCAGCACACTACTTCAAAATTAGAGTCCTTTAGTGCAACAAAATAACAATAACTCCACTGTCACGGTGATTTTTTTGTTGTTGCGAGCATCGCATCCTTATAAATGACCGCTAGACAACGATTCGTCAAGACCGAAGTCCACCACCCATAATCCAGTAACTTGAACGTGATATTTTTAATGCTAATGGTTTAACCCAACGTCCGAGTTCAGGATTTGAGTCTAAAGGTCCACAATATTCTACAGGGAACCTGCAATTTAGTAACCAATAGTTGACAACTGACGGCAAACACGAATTCCGGGTTTAGAAACCAATGAAAATGAATCTACATTATAATTCAATGATAACAGTGCAGGCTGGTTTGATTGATCCTCACTCATGACGAAAATGCTGGTGGTTTTTCTAATGAACAAAGGAGGTGACACACAACATAAACTAGAAGCTCAAAAAACAAGTATACATCCATCATGATGCAGTAAACACTTATGGTTTTTTTGTTTTGTATTTTTTATTTTTTTTACAGTAGCTTGAAGCTGTGTTTGCTTTTTGATAAAAGTTGACAGCCAGACGGACATTGACCTTCCCTTAGTCTAATGCATGTAAATATTTCTTCATGGAGATACGAGCGGTGAGAGGTGCCCGTTGGGGGGGGGGGGGGGGGGGGAAGAACCAAAATGGTCTTCATACTACTGCGAGTTCAACAACTTCAACCACTGCCCTACGGCCATTTTATATCATAATATTGCATCGTGTACCGTGGGAGAAGAAACACAATGTTTGAATAAACATGTAACTTGACAAACAGCAAAACTGCTCACGGCCTTTGTAAATTGGCTCGCAGCTTTCTATAGCACAAAAAAGAGAAGCTATGCTGTATAAAAATGATACGTTCAATGTCTGAATCAAATACTGCAACTCCACCAATTTGTCCTAATGTGTTGATCGAAGTCGCACAATCTGGTGGTAAAAGGTAAATAACATCATAGGTATTAATATTTTCGAGGTAGGATTGACTACGAAATATCGTCCCACCGACCTAATTACACATGTTGTGCGTCCGTGACTGCCGAGAAAAGACAGCAACTGCCGGTGACGATTCTATTGAGCCGTCATGCAGCAAGACCAGGGCCCAATTTCATACAGCTGCTTAAGCACAAAAAGAATTATGCTTTTCAGAATAAGGTTACCAGGCAAACTGGCATACCACAAGTACAATATATGACTGGTATCTCATTTCTGCTTAGCAGAAAATTGTTAAGCAATATTTGCTGCTTAAAAGCAGCTCTATGAAATTGGACCCAGGTTATTGTCGTAAACCACTCACACAGCGAAACTATTTCACTGGAAACATTGGGTATAATGTACTTTCAGTCCAAGTCATTTTTTTTCTCGTAAGCTGGAAGTACATTTTGGCCGTGTCTGCAAATTAAATAAACTCGTTTACTCGTGAACATGCAAAACTGCAGCGGTATCGTCGGGAAGGGCCCCCATCCCCAGTCCCCCCGGGCGCCCCAGCCCTGTTGATCAACAGGCTGGTGGCATTGGTTCGATGACTCTATTTGAATTAAGAATGTCAACTCTGTACCATCCCTACCCCAACCTTTACTGATCCTATCTTTACAGAGACGTTTCAGGCGACTGTGAATAAAGGTCCCCTCAACTCCAGTGTAACCTCTATGGGTGATAGTCCTTCCTGATAACAGTAGAATCCAAACGTTAGGTGTGTTGAAATGACGGCATTTCCCTCTGTCGGCAACCCAAAGTTATATTCAATGGAGTTCAACCTCAGCACTAAAGAGTGGGATCAAAGAGCACGATTTCTTTATATGAAGCGTCTACATTTTCCTCCAGACAGACATACAGAAGTCTGAACACAGATACAAGTCTATACTTCTATCATTCCTGAACCAACTTTGGGATACGGTAAAACACAACATTTCGAAGACCCAGTGAGAGAGAGAAAAAGAAAAATGACAGTTCACTCACATCGTTCTATATTTTAGAGTGTTGCTCTATTTACAGGATTATGAATACACCACAACGAAAATCCTGAATAATTGGAACTAATTATTTCAGTCTTGAGGATCTACAGGATTTATGGACTCTCTACATCACGAGCTTAAACGAGCTTAATTTCTTTTGGGATTCCTGTACAAGTACACAAAATAAATCAAACTTACTGTGCTGACAAACGCGTTTGAATTGTAGAAACAGTCGGGCGGCAAGGGAGGGCATGCAGCGTCCCTTATTATCGTCCAAAAAGAGAACGAAAGTAGGGGCAAAAACCCCCCAACAACAACCCAAAACCCCCAACAAACAACACCAACGAATCAAAGTTTGCATCAAAAGATAACCCAGAAAGGTTGAACATGCACCAGAGTATCTTAACCCACAAATATTTCACGGTGCCTTTCTGCGGGCCCCGGGCCCAACGCCATACAGTTCCTAATTTTTCGTCCACTTATTTGTTTTTCAAGAGAGCAAAGGTATAAAGAGGACAACCCAGTCCAAGAAAGCTAATCCTGCCAAAGAGATGGCCGTGGCAAGGCCTAGAATCGTTAATTTGTCCCCATGGCCCCATAAGGCTTCGCGCTGCTTGATTTCTGCCACACAGTTACATTATTTTATTTTTTTCTTAAGTCAAAGACTGCAAACTTAAGATAAAAGCCTCATCAATTCAAGTATACTCCTACCCCAAAAGACAATCTAGAAAGGTTAGAATGCACAAGAGAGTATTTTCAACTAGCAAGAATAAACCACCACAACTACCAATAGTAATAAACCACAAATACCAAGCAAAAACCACACAACAGTTTTTTTTTCAGGCCCCACACCTCCCAAAACTTTTCGATTCCCATTTGCATTCACACACTCCTCTTATTTTCGCTGAATGACGTTTTTCCCTTTTCATAACAAATGCCATACAGGCCTAAGAGAAACATTATAACATGTTAATTCTAATTTAACAGATAACACAGAAAGGCACACAAAACGGGCTCTGCAAGGCCCAGTCCCAACAATGTCACGATACCCGCTGCGTGCTATTACAGTACGCGCGGCGCACTGTTACAGTATGCCCAGTGGCCTGTTACAGTTCGCTGCGCGCCGTTACAGTACCCGCTGCGCACTGTTACAGTATGCCCAGTGGCCCGTTACAGTTCGCGCTGCGCGATGTTAAAAGTAAGCGCCCTTTGCCATTCCTTGGATCTTCCTGGCATTACGCTTTGCAAATACATGTAAACAGAAATACATGTAATAGGCATTTGTTATTTCAACACTGGGAAGTACCGAATCAAAATCATTCTCAACACGGATTTATGCCACTGCTCTACATCACCTTAAAAAGGAATCTAGGGTGTGGTCATATTAACAAACAAAACCAAACAGATTAACAAAGCCTAACTACAGTATGTTGGCCGTGTCCCAAGAACAGAAGATTAATGTTCAAGGAAATACAGAAGAAAGCTGTTCACATGGCAGACAGAAACTCTGCTGGACCAATGGAATGATGGAGCTGCCAGGCCAGTCTCTGACCACCACAGTCTACCGGTCAGTTTTAGGCAGGCAGAGGTGAAACTCCAGCATCAAAAGGGTTACAATGAATCAGTCATGACTCTCAGTATACCACGCCCACTATGGGGTGGAAGGTATTCCACCCCTTTGTTCCCATACTTTAACACACTATTTTTCTCTTGTACACAAGTACCCCCCCCCCCCCCCCCCTTTAAAATACCTAGGGGAAAAATAGGTTGGAGTACACCATGCCCCGTATCGAGCACCTCCGAACTACGACCTCTTTCTTGTCTGGAATATAACTTCACCCTTCATGAAATCTGCGGGTGAAGGGACATCAATTCAAACTCCTAAAAAAACGGACCAAATTCTGCCGAATCAAAGGCCCAATATCTACACTTAATGATGAATTCTTACGAATACATTTCGATCACTCAACTCAACAATTTTAATAGAATCTATGAAATGGATACAGTAAATTGATCATCCAACGCATGCGAATGTCAAGAAAAAAAGCTCCCGTTGGGAGTTCTGGCATGGATATTTTCTACATGTATGTTGTAAAGACTGCAATCCTACGCTTCTGGTTTTGTGCTACAGAAAAAATCTGTGTGGTTGTGTGTGTGTGTGTGTGTGTATGTACCATGTTCATAAATTAATAACAATTTCTTCATCATAGTTTATACATCCGACTTCCAGGAGCCATTTGTTCTGGTTGATGTTTAATTTTCTTTTATAGATTAAACTCAAATCATGCACCCACAACAAGTTAAATTTTAAATTAAAAACTCATACAAATCAAACATTTAAAGAAAATAACAGCAGGAATTCATGTCAATTTCCTAATGGTGTTTTAAGAATTTAGGATTATATTTAATACCAGTCAAATCTACCGGAAAGTCAAATTCAACTTCAAGCATGACTTACATGGCCGTGATGATATGATATTGAGTTATTTTCACATCAGTCAATAGACATCTCGCGTAGGCCGACATTGACGAGGTAAAACAATTGAAACAGTCTGCGCGCCACACACACCTCTCAACCAATGAGAGGTCTTCCTTTGACATCAGTGAGGACGCTCTTTAAGGTTGTGATGTCATGCGCAATTGGTAATATAAATGAGAGTACGTCTAAATAACAATAACAATCCTGCTCGTGGATATTAAACAGTTAATCGACTTTAAACAAAATGCCAACTCAATGCCATACATGTAGAGTTGACAAGCAGAGATTTCATGCTTACCGCATGAGTTTGCTTACCAAAATTACCAATGTTCCGGTCAAAAGTATTACACTTCACATGACATAATTGACCGGTAACAAAGTCTGCTAACCAAACTTGTTTGTGCTTAGCAAATATAGGCTACTAAGTAGCTCAACTCCAAAATAGGAACCTCAATCTGCCTTTTACACACACACACAAATGTTAAAGTATTCATAATTGCTTGTCATAAGTTTTGTATATTTTCTCGAGACATTGATGATATGTTTCAGGTCTTGAGAAGCGCTTGAGATGAAGTACCGCTAGAACCTGGTGGTTGATCTTAGAGCTCTGCTGGAGGACTCTGTGCTGAGGGTCAGTCAGGAGGTGAACATGAATTCCGTACTGGGATCCTAGATGACATTCTCTGAAATCTTTTACTATTCTAGAGGTACTAGTGATGCCCGGCTGTTGGTTGAAACACAAACAGAAATCAGTTAGATTGATTAACATATTGACAAGAAACACAACAGAGGGGACCTCTTTGCATCTACCACATTTGGCAGTTGTAAATAAAAGTGTCCAACGTGTGAGTGGACATGCAGGCTGATGCCTTTATTGTGTTTCTTGTCTTCTACTTGTTTTATAACAGTAATCGTATTTATTGTTTCTGAATCGAAAATTCCAGCTAACTCATTTCTTGGTAATCAAATGTTCATTGTTGCTTGTGAGCTTATACAAGTGGTCTTGTGCTTTTGAAAAACATGCAAAAATACAGTAACAATCATTCTTTAAATGTGTTAAATATTTGACTGTTTTTTGAAAAACACTCTTTCCAAAGAAAATAAAAACAGGAATGTTCAAACCATAGCAACATAAACAACCTCAGGCAGTAAATATCATAAGCTATGGCAGAGTTTGGTTCATACAGTAAATAATAAAAACCATTTCATATATTACATTTGTGGTGCGCCCTCCCCATCCGAGGATGTTCAAAGGCATAAATTACAATGTCAATTCCATCAGAATATCAAACTACAATCATTCAATAGAGATGACAAATATTTTTACCAACATACAAATGCAGCATAAAATTACATATCCTGATTTTCAAAACAATGACACCCTCACCCCTAAAAAGGGGGTAAACAAGACAATCAAATACACAACAACATAGCATCAAAATAATAGCATCAAAATTTACATCCGAATAAGATCACCCAATAAAGTGAACAATACATACAATGTATCACACAAAATAATACACAAATGCAGCATAAAAATGTATACGATAGTTTTCAAAATCAGACATCCTAACCTGTAAAAAGGGGGAAACGAGACAACAAAATACACAATAAAATAAATACAAATGTAGTGAAAATAGAATACAACCTGGAAATGCACAAATTATTCATAGTTACACTCTAAAATTTTATTTGTCATTTGGGCTTATAAGTTAGTCAAAATGACAAAGTTTGCTCAGTCCAGAGTCTTTGACGAATACGGTGTGTGCAGAACAAATCTGTTTAGTACGTTGACAAATCCGCCATTGTCAGAAGTTGATAGTTTGGCTAAGTTTTATTAGTCATATGCTGTTACGAAAAGTAATTGGTCAAAAACAGCGGTTTTGACTAATATGTTAGAAAGTTTAATGACTAATCGGAATCAGTCAGCACTTTCATTTCTGACTAGGTTTTGTAAGTCACTTTGTGTGACTGAAACAAATTAGTCACAGTCATGCTTTCGACTTTTTTTGACTAATATTTATAATCATCTTCCCGCCCGAATAACTCCCGCGAAAAAAAAAAGTTGGACGGGACCCAAAAGCGACACGCTGATCAAGCTGGTACTCCTATGACAGTGGTGTTCTGCATCCATAGCTAGTGTGTAGTGCATGCATCAATGTCACGAAACAAAACTTATTTTTCACTTCGTGGTCTAACTTATGGATGCACTCAGCAGTGCTGTGCAGCTAGCTGTAATTACTAGACTGAACGTCCGTTGTTTTGATGGTGTAAACAAGCTCGTACTACTAGTACTACTACTACTAGTACGTACTAGTGTACAGACTAAAACAGGTAAGACTTATTTATCGTTGTTCAAGGGTCTCTAAGCTTTAAATGTAAAAAGTATTGTATTGTGAGGGAAGCTACAAGCCAGCTGTGTTTGTGTTAATAAACATTTTTAAATTAAATGAACTTTTTCATGGCTTGTCACACGCATGCACGACGACCGTTCAAGGTTCAGGGTTCATTTAATTTCCACAAAACAAAAAATACATTATTATCACTCAAAAGAGATCAGTACAAGGAATAGAACTTTACAGTATAGATTTCAAGAACTAGATGAATGACATGACACTGCAGAGGGATCCAATTTTAATTTTATAGAAGCACTAGCAGACTAGCAGAGCTTGTTAAGTTGTACTTGTAGTTGTAGTACTTGTGTAGTAGGCAGTGGTCCCAGATTTTGCATAGTGAATGTGTGTAATTACTGTCAATGCTGATTAGATAAACCAAGCCTACATGGGTACATTTTTTCCCTTGTCATTTTGACATGTAGGATATCCTCACGTTGGCCCAACACTCACCACTTGATTCATTCAGTGAAAGGGAAGCCAGTGAAAGTACAGTAGGCCTAGGCTGCTACTGCTATCTAGTGCCAGGTGAACATGTCACAAATAGCTAAGTACAGGTAAGTTTATAAATTAAATAAATACATCATGATTCATGTATACACCAGTCGAGAATCATGATTTATATAAATCAAATGATAATATATGAAAACATGGCTGCACACACCATGCCTCAATATTTCTCAATATTAATTATCCTGGCAGGAATGCCTGAATATGATTTTGCAATGTAAAGTGCACACAAGTTGTGTTTTCAGTAAATTTTTCATATTGTGATTCAAAGTACTATACTTGTACATGAAATGACAAACCTGTAAAAATTCTGGCTCAACCGGTCATCATTATCTAGAAAACAATTACAAAAATTCCCCCACCCCTGTAGACATTGAATTGTGTGCTTTTGATGTCTGAGGAACATTTCATACCCAGATTAAAACATTTGGAGTGAAAAGTTATGTCTTATACTATCAGCAGCTCTCCAGTGCTTTCTACCAGATAAGTTTGTGTGGTCACTAATTATGTGATGTCCCTTTAAGCCAATGAGTTTGTTGACTTGCAATATGACCAGACTACTTGCCCTTGCAGCCTTGATTGGTTGCACCAATCACTCCTTCCACCACCTTCACCAAGTGACCAAAGCTCAAGCTTTTGTTCAGGTGCCAAGCTAAATATTATTTAATTTATTTAATTTTTCTAATTACAGTCAGAGGGCAGACCATCTATCATAATTCAAGGGGATGGACCGAGTCAACTTTCATGAACTTCATTTCATCTTGAAATTGATGGTGTTGTTGTGTGTTCTTCTGAAGACCTGCTGTCCGCTATCAGCATGTATCTTGCAGGATTTTATGTCTTCAACCTGGCCCACCCTTCCTGTCTTATATTTTTTTTTACATTCTACCAAAAGGTAATTCTAAACATTCAGGATAATTCGAAGCCTGCACTGCTAAACTGGGGTGTTAAAATTGACACCAGGGTGTTGTCACATATAGATACCCCAAAAAGAATCAAAATTAACATGATAGGGTGTTAAAATATATGAAATTGGGCCCAGGTCTGCATCAGTCTGTTGGACACCTTGACTTGTCTTTTTGCTGAACGTTTATTGCATTGTAAAGAAGGTTCCACACTTAAAACTTCAAGTTTGTATGAGTTTACTTGTTACATCCACATTCGAATAGTGCAGCATTGGAGAGCTGCTTGTATTGTACAGTAGGGGGAGGGGGCTTGTAATAGGTTGGTCTAATAATGTAATGAAGTAAAATCTCAATCTTATCGCACTTTCTGGAGAAACAACCCTTCGGTGCTGTACAATTTGTTGACTTAACATTGTAGATATTGGTCCCGGCATTGGTAATTGAATTTGTGGTTTTTATTTGTTTATTTATTTTTAATCTATGTGATTTGTACTGATGAAGTTGAATTTACCATAGTTGTATTGATCCAATTTACTTTTAGAATAATGTGATTTGTATTGTTGCAGTTGAAAGAGCAGTGAATTTTATTTATTAAACTACTTTTATGAAATGTTGAATCATTTGTCCTTTTGTCTTTCTTACAGGCTTGAGTATATTATGATCATCCATTATCATCAGACCCACTGGCAAATCCCAGGAGCAGCATTTGTGGTTCCGCAATACCCTTCACATTCAGCTTTCTTGTGATCCCTCTTCAACCTCATTCACCTAAAGCCAGCAGCGCCCCCCCCTGTCCAGTTCCCTGGGATTTGCCACTGCTGTTACTAATGTGTTGTCAGGTTTTGATATGACTAGTTTTAATTTGTTGCAGCTAATTATTTTAATGACTAATGTGTAATTAGTCAGACATTAGGTTACATGACTAGTTTTTATTTGTTGCAGCTAATTATTTTAATGACTAATGTGTAATTAGTCAGACATTGGGTTACTAAGCGCGAAAGTCACTTGACTATAGATTAGTCGTATGAGACAGGTTTCTCCTCTTGTCACACGACAAATATTTTCAAGTCGGTTCTGACAAATTTTTAATAGTAATGGCCTTAATTTGACTTCTTTTAGTAAGTCGTATGAGACATTGCGCAGGACAATTTTTTTTTAGTCAATTTGACAAATTAAATTTTAGAGTGTACAGACTGTAGGCCTCATTAAACAGGCGAGAATTTAAGTTCATCTTGAAGGACCACAGTGAATTAGCACGGGTCTCAGGTTTCAAGATGTCACCAACAAAACTTGTCACTGTTTTCAGGAAGAACCACTAAATTGACAAGTTATTGATTAATACAGCAAGGGGCCTTTATCTCAATAATTGTGCCACACATCCCAAAAAGATGCATGCAATGCAATGCTACAGAGGGACATGTAGGTCAAATCGTTTTTACGGGTTCACAAAAGCCACAGATGTCAGCGTGCGCATGATCACGTGACATGCACATCCCTTTCCTAGGTAAAAACCAGGCCTGGAACTACACTGAGGCCAATGGCCTCTAGTGCCCTGGTCTTGGCCTTGGTGCCCCATTAAAAGTTTCCCATAGACTTAAAGACTTTCCAATGGAAGTGCTCTTTGCAAGATGAAAATGACCTTGCCCTCTCAAGGATGAAATTCCAGGCCTGAGAAACACATCATGCATTATAAGTAAGTCATCTCACTTTTGAGGTTTCACAGAGAGACACATAACACATATCTGTGACTAATTACTGTGGCAATCAGCCAGTACTTTATGAGAAATTAATTAGCCAATGGAGTTAGCTAAACTTATACCGCATCATATGAGAGGTCTTAAACTGCAAACCATGGCTTCAGTATTGCAGATTTGCAATTTTAAGCTAAGCACAGTGTAAAATGTAAATCTCAATCGCCCCTCTGGCATAAGTGGCTCCTTGTGAAAACAGTGACTTAATCGCGGTGAATTTGACACCATAAATAATTAGAATGTATCTTTGTTTACTTACATTGACCCAGTGCCTCCTTCTTCTTTAGATCTTTATCTGTGACAAGGAAAGAGAAACAAGAGGATAAAATAGTTAGTTTCTTGCGTTATTCTACAGTGTCCCAGGTTGTATTGTAAACTTGGGTGTGATCCCTGGCTATGAGCAGGTCGGCAGTTACAGGTTGAATAGCTTCTGACTACAACCCCAAACATAAATATTGACAAAATAGGGAGATCGCCAGCATAGGGCTAGATAGCTCAGTTTGTGGAGCGCCGGCACCATTTAAGGTGCAGGTTCAAGTCCTGCTTTAGTCAATTTGTTCTTGTTCAACCCAAAATTACTTTGAAATATATCTTGTTAGTTGCCCTTGTGGTTTATTACTCAAATTGCACGTAACAATCATGGTAAGGGTATAGTCGCCGTATCACCTAAAATGCGCACTAGATTGTATATGGCAGAGATTCTTGTAAAAGTTTGAAAACAAAAGTGACTTTGGGTTGCATAAAGACAAATTTACTATGAGCAGGATTTGAACCCCAACTTCATGATCAATGTGCCGGCGCTCAACCAATCATAACATTGGGTGTGATCCCTGGCTACGTGGCAGTTACAGGTTGAATGGCTTCTGACTGACACCCCCGAACAAAGTTATTGACAAAATAGGGAGACTACCAACATTAAGGCTAGATAGCTCAGTCGGTAAAGGGTTTGGTATGTTAATTCAGAGGTCGCAGTCACTTTCCCTACTTGATAAACCAGAAATGACTTACATCCTATCATTGAAGCTTTGGCCATGAGATATCCTGTGATCAGCATACATGGGAATAGGAAAGGGCCGATCTCTCTGATGTATGGCTTGTGCAACGCCATCACATTCTTGGGCCAAACGGAAGGCATCTTGCTGGCTTGAACTAAACAAACAAAAATAAAACAAACAAACTAAATTGTTTTTGTTTTATTACACGTCCTGCAGCAGGCAGCACAAGAAATCAAATCATAAAGAGCTGCTTCTGTCACCATTCATGGACAATGAATTGAGCTCTTTGAAGCTATTCCAGAGGCAAAGTTTTTAACTCATGCATAAGCTGGACAATTTAGCATAATTTGTGAAGTATCTATGTTTTTATATTCTACCTGAAAGATTAAAAAGCTATAGTTCATCTTAAGTAGCCTTGATGATGGGACCATTCATTTTCCAGAAAAATGGAGTGTTCTGTTTATTAATAATAAGCAGGTAATTTTTCTTACAATCAACTTTTTCTTAAATGATACCAGTTCTGATGTTGGATAGATGTCACTTACACTGCACATTTCATTAATTTTCTATTTGAAAAGGTAATTTTAAATCATTTTTTGTGCGAGGTATAATTTAGTAAACTTTTTGTCCTTCCGTTACCGTCCTTCCGCAATAGTTAATCCACAAAATGCATTGTATTTATAATATCAAATGGAAAAATTTCTAATGAAAACTGGTATATAATATCTAAATCCCAAAGTATTGCATTTCTCACCTCAAAAACAAAATAGTCAAAAAGAATTCACAGGAATTAAGCAAAACACATGATAGGTGGAAAATCCATGTCTGTTTTGCTGTCCTTCCGTTACCACTCTTGAGATTAATATTCATATTTTATGAAGTCGAAGATAGTACGTATTGACGTCCCCCATAAAATAAGGGAAAATAATTAACAACAACATGGGCGGCTGTAGGGTAGAAGATTGATTCAAAAGAGAGCGCTATCTTATAATAGACCTTATCGCCAATCCGCCTGGTTGATTTTTGCTGAATGGCCGAAAGGCATTGTGGGAAGGGAAAAGGGGCATACTAAGCTCTCTTTTCCTTCCCACAACACCTTTCGGCCATTCAGCGAAATCAACCAGGCGGATTGGCGATAAGCTCTATTATATCTGAAAAAATTTGTACATACACCACACACTGACTGAGTACTGACACAGCAGTTCGCCGGCGTGACTAAATTAAATAGTCGTGATAGTAATGGGTGGGGATAGAATCTCCTGCCACACTGGAATACAATAGTATTTGATACAAATACAATTGGTACGGAATATGGGCATAATTGAACACTTACACTGTACACCGCGGTCTAGTTGCGATGATCGTAACCCTCCATCCTCCCGACGGTCGCAGACCGGAGGGTTACGAGACACTCTACACACGATTCGACCATCAGTGCAATTTCGACCAATGTTGACAGACTAGTCACCAGATTTGCCCAATTTTTTCCACTTTCAAAAATCATGACACAAATTCTAAGAACACGGACATGATCTTCAATGTCTGATGAATCCATTCATAATACTCAAAACATCATTGAGAAAATATTTTTAAGAAAAAGGACAAAAACTTACCAGAAACCGAGCGAATTGCTCATGAATCGAACACAGACCATGGTTGAGATTTTGAACCCCGCACTTTCAATATCTCGACGAATCAGCGTAAACCAAGGAAAACCAAACTGGGCGGAGCTTCCGCTGTAGCCCTAACCCGCTATTCCCACTTGTGGACTCACCCCTCACGAACGATCGGTCAACGACGCATTGGGGAAAATTGTGCGGCGAGAGCGATGTGTTTATAAGTACGAAGTTACAATTTTGTATTATAATATATCACCAGAACGAGGTCGCGATTAGACTCAACCGCACGTCTTCTAACCCCTGGAATATCGAATTGTATGTTTCCCTACTCGCCTACTCATTGTAGTATGGAACATGGAGGAGAGAACCAGACTAACAATGTGCATGCGTGTTTTAACGTTCGTGTACAGTGTGATGTATAAACATGTACATGTACATTGTACATACATGTACTGTACAGCCGATTGCCGAGACAAGCACACCCGTGAGATGAGTCCACAAGCGGGAATACCCGGTTAGCGGACAACAGCCAAAGCTCCGCCCAGTTTGGTTTTCCTTGGTTTACGCTGATTCGTCGAGATAATGAAGTGCGGGGTTCAAAACCTCAACCATGGACTGTGTTCGATTCACGAGCAATTCGCTCGGTTTCTGGTAAGTTTTTGTCCTTTTTCTTAAAAATATTTTCTCAATGATGTTTTGAGTATTATGAATGGATTCATCAGACATTGAAGATCAAGTCCGTGTTCTTAGAATTTGTGTCATGATTTTTGAAAGTGGAAAAAATTGGGCAAATCTGGTGACTAGTCTGTCAACATTGGTCGAAATTGCACTGATGGTCGAATCGTGTGTAGAGTGTCTTGTAACCCTCCGGTCTGCGACCGTCGGGAGGATGGAGGGTTACGATCATCGCAACTAACCGCGGTCATACTTAATTTAGTAATTAGCGTCAACAGGCCCATTTCACGACAACTCAAAAACAACTCAAGACAACTCAAGACAACAAGTTTAAAATACCATCAAATACAATTCCAATTATACGGACAGAGAAAGTTGACTATTTTTACCAAAAAAAAAAAATTCCCATGAAAAATATGTATGCACGATGGTTCCAGTCAGTTTTAAACGTGTTTCCAGATACACTCTGATTACAACCATTGTATTTGATGTTATTTTAAACTTGTTGTCTTGAGTTGTCTTGAGTTGTCGTGAAATGGGCCTGTTGACGCTAATTAAATTAGTACGACCCGTACACCGCCACAAGCACCAGGCATGACCATGCGCCCCCCCCCCCCCGCCAAACAATTGCAATTGATTGAATTTTGAAACATTCTTAATTTCATTAAGTCAAGAATACCCGTGTTAGAATTACCACATTTTGAAAACATAAACCTAGAACAATTGTTTAACATCATAACTTACATTATTATTTAATAATACAAACACATTTTACCTGACTAACCTCCGATGAAAACTTTTTACTTTCAGAAAGCGACCGCACAAGCAAAATTTCCAAGATGGCGGTAAGTATAAATTGCGCCCTCTTCAGCTCCTTAAAAAAACAGCGTTTCGCTATTTTGTAATCCGTATTTTATTCTAAATTCTAAGTTTTGGGCCTGAGCAAACTCAATGATATTTATAGAATAAGTATTTTTTAAAGTATTAGATTGCATATATTTAATTAATGGTATAATCCACAGCTAAATATATTGTATTATAAGCTCTATTATGAGAAAAAGAAGGAAGAAACACCAAAAAACATCAACAACAGTTGGTGGCGCTTTTGAAACTAGCCGCACGTGACGTGAGACTATAACAACGGTGGTCGCGGCCGGGGCCGCCGGCAGATAGCAACTGAACTGTGCGACTGCAGGTAAGTCCTAGAGCAATGGTCTAGAGCTAGCTGCTCACAATGACACGGCAATTTTGTGTAATACAAATGCATTTACAACTTATTTAGCCAACAGTAACACTACGGGCTAAGCACAAAAGCATCTCTAGCTACGCTGAGTATTGCAATGCTATTGCTAGTTTAGTGGCTCTGCCAGTGCCTAGCCAATATCAATATGCCACCAGACGTGGGCCCAATTTCATAAAGTCTGTACTGTAGTAAGCACAAAAACTTGCTAACCACAGAAAAATCTTGCTTAGCAGAAACAGGTTACCAGCAAACATTCCATTAAGTTTACATAATTTTTTTGTTGCCACTGCTACCCTGCTCATTTCTTGCTTATTATAGAAGTAAAGAAATTTGCCAAGCAGAATTTTCTGCTTAACACTGTCAACTGGCTAACACTAACACTAACACTCACAGTCTGAGTCTGTCAAGTGTCAGCTTTATGAAATTGGGCCGAGGTGACTCCTCCCCCCCCCCCCCCCCCCCTGCTCGACACACCAGTGTCCTGGACTCCTGGAGCTTTTTTTAGAAACTTCAGCAGACGTAAAAATAATGATTTAACTTTATTTTTTATATAATAGGGTTTCTATAAGGAATCACTACTGCACTGAGTACTGCCTACTCACTACTCTGGAGACAGCATGGGACTTGAAATTCTTGGTTTTACTGTTGACCCACTTTTCGTAGTGGCTTACATAGCCGGTGAGGACTATAAAGTGATCTAGCTTTAGCTAGCCCTGACGTGGTAGGCCGTCAGGTCAGACACGGGCGGGAGGAGTCCAACCTGGGCTAGGTTTTTTTAGGTACCTCCATCCATGGCTAGACTCAGTCCTACTGACTTGTTCTGATTTTGTTCTCATTACATTTAAATAAAAATATGACAATCTCTTTCCTAAGGAATTTAGTAAGGGGTTTATTTGATTTTTTTTTTAATGGATGTTGGACTTTATTTCCCTCTTTTTAATACTCCTCTTGAGGAATTGGTAGCTACAATTTATACAACATTTTGACCTTAAAAAAGGAAAATTCAAGCGCACAATTTATCTTGCTGACCATACAGAACTCTCGCGCCCAAAGGAACTAAAAAATATGGAGTTTAGCAAGCAGCGTTGTCAAGACCACCATAGACCCCAAAATTTGGCATTTTTTCATAATTCATGGTTTTGACACTTTGTAATATTTAGTTCAAAGTGCCTCAAAGTTTTTACAAAATTTTCTGTATGGGAGGGGGGGGGGAGGGGCACAGATGCACTTGCCACAGTGGCTGCAAAATTATATGTACTGTGCGTGTTCCTTCCCAACTTCCTGCAACACACTTAATAGATGTTATTTTCCATTCACATGAACAAACGAACAAGTTATTACCTGAATGACTTGACTCTGTGTGTTATTAATTTTCTTTTGTGCAGTTTCTGTGGTGATTTTGTGGCTGGTGAGAAAATACTACGATGGGGGATGGTGCTACAGTCAAGCTCGCTTGGATGGCAAGACGGCTATCATAACAGGAGCAAACACCGGCATTGGGAAGGAGACGGCAAGAGATTTCGCTAAGAGAGGTAAATTTGCCAAACTCGCCCCTCAATGAGAGAGTTAGTTTTGGAGGATATAATATTGATGTCTTGATAGTTAGCCTAGTAATAGGTTATGTACCGCACAAATTCTCTTAAAGGGGCACACCGGCTTCGTTGGGCTATTTGGGCTACAAAATAGGCTAACATATGACTTCAAAGGTCTTCCAGGAATGGAGAAGAACGGTCCCTAAAAGAAACCATCAAAGTTTGCAGTTTTTGAGCATTTTTCAAAAAAAGGAAGATCACGTGATTTATCCGAACCAAAAAAGTGGTTCGGATAAATCACATGATCTTTAGAGTTAGTTTTACTTCCAGCCGTATAAAAGTAAATTACTGAACCAAATTTAAATTTGTTTTTTAAAAATTATTCATGAGTATTTGACAAAAAAGACTATGTATTCAGATTATTGATACAATTTGTAAATAATGATGAAAAATCGAACGTAAGATTCGCATTCAGAGAGTCCGTGCAACCGAAGCGTGTTTTACGGCGCACCAGCGTGGGAGCTAGCAGAACGTAAACCTTGGGGCATATCCCGTACAGCCGGTGCCGTGTCTCGTGGGGCCAGAGAGACAAGCCCCGGGGCATGAACTCCCCAGCTTGCCAGTCTAGCCATGAGCTTGGGAGCTTGTCGGAGGGGTAGGGAGCCAGACCAACAATTACGGTTTTTGTAGGAGGGTTTTAGTCCGATACCCCTAGCTATTATCCCCTAAATATTGCAACGTGTTGCCTGCGCTACACACGCGGGACGACGACGGGGAATATTTATCCCATACAGCTGGTCTACTTCTATGATAGCTGCACAATGTCCACCCCCCCCCCCAAATTGCTGCTTTTGCTGGCTTTCCCTTTGGATTTATCATGGTTATTTTTTACTTTTTACTTTTCGTTGGACCACCTTCTGTCTGGGTGTTTTTCCTTGCGATGTTTTTTGTACCGATCCTTGGATGTCAAAGAAACGTTCTCCATTGCAAGTACACAGAATATAGTACGTCGTCGTACACAGAATACAGGTTGGGGTGCGTTTTCGCGGTCAAAACCAATAACTGTTTCAATGGCAAGTTCAACCGAAACAGTTATTGGTTACGACCGCGAGCGGACTTCGACTAGGACTGACCATAGAGCAAGCATGGAGGTAGAATTCTAATTCTACCTCCATGGAGCAAGCAAGGGACCTTGCTCTATGGACTGACGTCCGTTCATGTCTGTTTTTTTATTTACACGTGAATTTGTGCTTGATGGATATGAAGTCTGGATCCTCATGCCTCGCCATTGTTATAATTGATACATAAACAGAGCACCAGTCTACTTACAACATTGCACAACATTGTCACGTAAACTTGACAGTTGCAACGGCTGGAAAAGTGTATAAGCTGACCTTTGAATGCGTTTTTGTTTTCTTCACATTTTTCGTTAATTACGTGATATTTTGATGATTTGTTTTTACAACAACCATTTAAAAATTGTTGTCTGTCATTCCTTGTCTGTCATTCCACATCACTACATTAGGTAAACAGTAAGCCGGTGTGTCCCTTTAAGGAGATCGAGGAAAATAACCTTAAAGTCTACAAGAAATTTTGGAAAGGGACACCAAGGCCAAGACGAGGGCAACATAGGCCAAGGCCTTCGTTGAATTCCAGGCCCTCAATGTCCCTTTCCAAAGTTTCTTGTAGACTTTAAGATTATTTCTCACTGAAAGTGCCCTTTGCAAGTGGCCCTGCCCTCTCAAAGAGTAAATTCCAGGCCTGTCGTCATGCATTCACTTAAAACTATTCATCAAACTTTCTCAACACCTCGGGGAAGAGACAGCCCCAAAAAACAGCTTTCTTTTTTTCTGTTGCAGCCCCTAGACTCTGGAATCATCCTCCCACTAAACTGAAGTATTTAAGTAGATTTAAGCATCGGGAGCTATAAATATGATTTTTAAAAAATGCTGCTCAAATCTCATTTTATGCCACATTCTTTAACAATGATGTACATTGTATTCACATTAATACAATTGTAATTTGCATTGTTTGTGATTGTTAAGGCCTATTGTTTCAATCATGTTTTCTTTTGACTCTGTGTCCAGCAGGCTGGATATGTGCATATTAAAAATCTTTATATAATTAATATCATTAGCTTATTGTGAGAACTTGATATTATTAACCCAACACCATCTCAGCCCAGGCAGGTTCCAACATATAAATCTGGGTGAAGAGAAGCAATTTATGGTTTTAAAATGTCTTGTTCATGGATACATGCTCTAAACCTGTGTGATTCTTAGCAAGTCTGGTAGAATGACTCCCCCTCTGAAGCAGACTCAAAAGAGAGGGTCTCAAAAGTCTATCCTGTTCTAGACAGGAAGGAACATTCTCGAAGGCATACGCCAGAGATATTCTATAAAGTTCTGGGCCCAATTTCATAGAGCTGCTTAAGCAGAAAAAAATGCTTAACAATTTCCTGCTAAGCAGAAATGAGCAGGATACCAGTCACAAATTGTACACGTGACATGGTAGTTTGGCTGGTAACCTTATTCTGGTAAGCAAAATTGTAATGTGCTTAGCAAATTTGTGTGCTTAAGCAGCTCTATGAAATTGGGCCCAGGGAACTGCCAGAATGTTCCACTGGACCTTGACATTGTGCGAAACTACGATAACATTTCCACGCGAAAGAATGTGTGTTGGCATTTTTTCAATGTTCCAAAGGATTGTTTTGCTGGAATATGTAGTCTTGATTGGCGACGCTGATTTTTGTATTAGTCACCGGTAGAGGGCGCAACATCAACTGGTTTGGAGGTTAACTTGTAATTGGGCAAGTCTGGGCAAGTCTATAAATCTGGATCTTTATTCTCCAGTAATTTGTGTTGCGGACAGTAATCGTGTTGCGATATCAGCGAGTACATTAACAAAATTAACGTCGCCAATCAAAACTAGCTGGAATACTTAAACGATCCGATTAGAACTTTCCTACCATTTTGACTTTGGAGACTTTCGAGTGCAAACCCCTCCTATTGGTGCATTACACAATTTGCTGCCTCAAAATCTCCCATGTGCTGTGAACCCTACCAGGAACTAAGTAGTTCCATGCCTGCTGTTCTTTCATTGTATTTTTGTGTGTGTGCCTGAAAATGCCACTGTTGTCCCATTGTGATATTGTATGAAGGTTTATTGCCTCAAGTAACACGCAGATATTAGAAGGGTTCTTTGTGTCAATGCATTATCCCTAACCATGCTAAATGCAACAATATGCACCAAATGGCAATAGTTGTTGTGATCTGTTGCATTTGGCAGTCAACTCAAATGTCATTTTTGGACTGAATTTGTTGCATTCAGCAGTGAAGTGACTTCATATAGGTTTGGGTGCTTCTATTGTATCTGAACAACTTATAATGGGTATTTCAAAAAAAGAAAATTGGAAAAAGTATTGAGAAGTATGATGTAATATTAGGTAAGAATCATAATTCAAATCTTATTCAAAAGACTGTATAATAACAGTTAAACATTACACTTATGTGCATACTGTTGCATTTAGCAGGGCAAACACCCTTGCTCAGTCCTTTCCCAAACAGCATGCCTGCACTATGCAACAATATCCCTTGTTGCATTTTGTTGCACTTGGCATGGTTCTCATTTCAACTGTGTTGCATTCTGTTGTATTTGGCAGGCTTTGTAGAGAGACCCTAATGGGGGTTAGGGTTAAGGAATGTATTTTTTCCTCATTGAGTTTTCATTTTTATTTCTATACATGCTTATTAGGCCTACTCATCATAAGTTCATTTTCAATATGGTTGTATCAGTTATTAATAATGGTTTAAAATGCTTAAGTTTTTATGATCAATTATTACTTTATGTATGCTCGCTCAGGTGCAACTATTCTTTTATACATGACAGATAACTGATGAATGTATAATTGTTTTTATCACTTTTGTACGTACAAGTACACTGGAACAAAGAGTGTCAATCATTTGAATTGCATGACAAACATTAGCATTGAACTATGAACTATGAACTATGAACTATGTTTCTTGCGCTAGATCGCTCGACCGTGACGCTCTTCTTCCTTGAATATAGCTGATCGATTTTTCTCACTTTGGCTACTGCAGGAGCTCGCGTTATTCTGGCCTGCCGAGATCTCACCAAAGCTGAGGCAGCAATGACCGAGATCTGTAAAGACACCGGGAGCAACAATCTGGTTGTGCGGAAGCTAGACTTGGCTTCCCTCGCTTCAATCAGAGAGTTTGCTGAGAAGATCAAGTCGGAGGAGTCCAGGCTGGATATTCTGGTTAACAACGCAGGTGGGTTGCTGTTCTGCAATGACAAATACATCAGGGGTGCCATGCCTTCATTTTATGATTGAATTTATGGGTTTTTTTAATGCAAGGATTAAAAGTCCTATTTTGAGCAAGGAAAATGTCCTTTGGGAAAACCTCTGTGACCCAGCTCGTGAGAGACCATGCGTTCCTCTATAGTTGATGCCAGAGGCCCATCAATGGCTGATTTTTCTGGTGAAAATGGCTGGAAATATAAAAAAGAGAGAACTATTTTGTCTTCTTTTTTAAAGTTGTAGATAGCATGTTAGTTGGGCAGCATCATCTGTAACACTCAAGTTGGGGCATTCCCAACTATACTTTTAGCCTCATCATCAATGAGCAGTCCAGCATTCTCCTAAAGACAAGGAGAGTATACTGTTCGAAACGTTGAGACCTCACCGGCTCTTTTTCAGAGCCCACACTCCTCCCAAAAGAGAATTACACTTGGCTGTACCAGCAAGTTTACTAGGTATAGTTACTTCGTATTGTCATGTAGAGCTTCAAATATATCTTCTACTTTTTGATTCAATTTTTGATGATTATGTTTTTTTCCTCTTGCAGGAATAATGATGTGCCCCGAGTGGAAGACCGAAGATGGATTTGAGATTCAGTTTGGCGTCAACCATCTCGGCCACTTCCTCCTGACCAACCTCCTCCTGGATCTCATCAAGTCCTCCGCCCCGTCCCGAATCGTCACTGTCTCCTCGTTAGCTCACACGGCTGGAAAGATGTACTGGGATGACCTCATGATGAGGTCAAGTTACCATCCAATATGGGCGTATGCACAGAGTAAGCTTGCTAACGTTCTCTTCACCAAGGAGCTCGGCAAACGCCTTGCAGGTAGGAAGTCATAGCTGTTCTTGTTCCTCATGCGGGATCGTTTTCAGGCAAACATTCTTTTTTCTAGCCATTTCACATTTGTTTTGTCAATGAAACTCCGTTTGGATACCAGTATAAAGACGCTTTCTCATTTGCAGATTTGCAGATTTTAATGACGCATATTTGTCGTATGGTCATATTTCTGAAGCACAATCAGACCATTGGAAATTGGTTAGACAACCGAGATTGATATAAAAGGCCTCATGACAATGCAGTATATTCATGTATTAAAAATTTTGGGCTAGATAGCTCAGTTGGTAGAGCGCCGGTGCGTTAATCTGGAGGTCGTTGGCTCCAACCCCACTCTAGTCAATTCTTAGCCTTCGAGAAAGACTCTGCTAGGGTCGAAACGTCAGGCCACTAACTATTTCTTTGCACATACCATAGGTCCTTTTGGTTGGTAAGCAGTTTGCAACAGCTAATACTATTTTTCTAGTCAATTCTTCTCTGTTCAACCCCAACTTATTTACATTGTACCCAGTCAGCTTCCCGTTCGGTCTATTACTTGATGTATCAAAAGTGTTACAGTGTTGCATGCTCAGGGGCCCATATCTTTACAAACTGATGAATAGGAAAGTATAAATGAAATGAGATACGTAGGTATTGTGATGATTATTATCAGTAGTATTAGTGTATAGCCTTCAAGTGGGACTGTTGTCTTGATCATAGCAGGCCTGTGGCTGTACATAGAGTTATGAACTCTAACCAAGTTACTGCAGGCGCGTGCACTGGCCGTCATATTAATGATAGCGCCCTTTGTGATGTGAGGGCAGGCGTGTGCAGTCACTGGACTAGTGTTCATAAGTCCATGTACAGCCAGAGGTTTGCCATTATCATGTCGACAGTCCCCGGTGTTAAAGTTTGGACAAGGAGTTGAGCGTAGAACGTGTTTTGACTTCTCATCCAGGAAGTGGAGTCACGGTCTACTCTCTACACCCTGGGAGTGTTGTTACAGAGTTGCCCCGTTACATAAATCAGGGCATTGGGTTCCCGATGAAATACTTCTTTGCCGTTCTGTTAACTCCACCTTTAAGCACGCTTACTTTGAAGTCCGCAGTGCAAGGTGCTCAGACGAGTATTTACTGCTCAGTTACTGAGGAACTCAAAGATGTCACGGGGATGTATTACAGGTATGTAGACCCTTCTCATTTGATTGCTCGCCATGTTGGGGTGTATACACGCGAACGTCGTGCATGTACACGTAGGAACTGCTGAAACGTATTGCTGTGAGGCTCAACATTAGATGGCAGTACACATTTCTATGCACCATACGTGTGCATAGTACTCCAGCAACATTAATTACAACATGCATATTAAAGGCAGGATGTAACTTTCGGTAATTGTCAAAGACCAGTATCCTCACTTGGTGTACTACGGTATCCTAACATATGCATAAAATAACAAACCTGTGAACATTTAGTTTCAATTGGTCATCAAAGTTGCAAGCAAATAATCAAAGAAAAAGGGACATTCTTGTTGCATAGAATTAGGTGCTTTCAGGTGCCAGAGAAAGGCTTCATGCCTGAAGGCTTTTTAAGATTCAAATTTTTGGATGAAAATTTACCTCTTTCTCTAAACCTACATTACTTCAAAGGGAGTCGTTTCTAACGATGTGTTATAATATCACCAGCTCTCCAGTGCTCTTTATTAAGTAGGATTTTGTGGTCATCAACTTGTGGAGTAATTACCAAAAGTACACTCTGCCTGTAATGCACATTAATGTTAATTGTCACGCATAGAAAATGGTGACATTTACTACTGCAGGTGTAAGGAGAGGGCTTTTCAGTTAGCCTTTCTGTACGTCCTTAAAGATTTTGAATACCTTGGACCAACCCGTAGTAGATGCACCTGGGAGCTTTTCAGGTGTTGAGTTTGTATGTTTGATTTTCTTTAACAGCGACTGTACTGAAGTGAAGCCAAGTCGTCGGGCCACGGACGAGGAGTCGGCAAGACGACTGTGGGAGGTCAGCGCTGAGTTGGTTGGCCTGGAGAAGAAGATGGAATAAAAACCAGAGTCAAGGCGTGGACCCACACGGATTCAACAAGTTTTCTATCCAGGAGGGCGCGAGAGGCGGAATGATGCCTTGAGGACTTTGCATACTGCTCAATAACCCTATTGAGTGCGGTTTTTATTGTGGTTCTGATAACAGCAATATTTTCATCACAGGAAAGCTCCATTAAAGAAAGAGGCTAGAATAAAACATCCTTTTCATCTGTTAGCTAACACCTGTTATCTCCATGTAATTCCTTTTCCAAACAGTGGACTTAATTTGATCATGCACCAACCAGTTGGGCTGCTGATGACTGCTTCGAGGCAGATTAACTGCTCATCCATTAAGTTTAATGTCCCAAGTAATTCAATGGTGAAAAGGTTGTATAGTTTCTGAGTTTTTGTGGCGAAAATCTTTAATGGATCTTTCCTTTAACGTCTATTTGATTACTAATGTTGTAACAATCATTGGGCTTTTAGATTGAAACTAATTAATAAGTTAAAACCTTGAATGTTGTGTTTAAGTGGTGCTGGGGTGTATCTGGGTGATTTGGACCATCCCTGCTCCTAAGTTTTACATTTTGTTTTGTTATTATTAACAAAAATATTCACGTGTGGCCCCCACACCAACATCAGGCACTTCTCAGATAGGCCTTTAGTGAAATGGCACTAAGGACCCCAATTTTTTTTTAGGTTGGCATAACTCGACCGACTCCACAAATACGACTGACCCTGGATATTTTTTTTTTTAAATTAGGGAAGGAAGATAATAATTAAAATCGATAGAAATTAGTTTTTAATTTGTTTGAAACCATTTCTGACCGTTTCTCTTCAGTCGTATGACGATAGCAAACTTTGTAGCGCACAATGTTTTGCACAATGAACAAGGCTTAAACAATGTCAATTGTAGCTACCTACCCTATTTCTTCTGTCCCGTTACGCCAACATAAACAAACATTTTTTAGGGCCTAAAAGTGGAGACAACCAAAACATCTGCCTTGATATCAATGTGGTGTGATGCATGAAACAGTCTATATGTTGAGAAATACTTCGTCTCACAGGCCCTAATTAGGTGTTATTTGACAGCTCCTTTCGTCCATTCGTCGTGCGAATAAACCAAGTTTTGAGTCTCGGCGGGGAAATGCCTGGTTTGGGTATGGATGTTCTTAAAGATGATCACATGAGCTTATTTTCTTTCAAATCTTATCTGTATACTTTTGGAGGCTTTGCATGGTGAGGTATATCGAGGGGACTTCTCGTTATTAACTCCACTTAATTCTTATTAATTCTTAATTGGTCTCAATGTTTCGACTAGCTTGCTCTAGTCATCGTCAGCTGACGATGACTAGACCAAGCTAGTCGAAACATTGAGACCAATTAAGAACTCACTCCACGGCAGTGAAGTTGATAACGAGAAGTCCCCTCGAAATCTTATCTGCAGTTTGGTTTCTGTAATAGCTTTGCTCATGGTTAAATCTTGTATTAATACTGGTGATAAGGTATTCTTAGAGAAATTTGTAATGTAAAAAAATACATTTATGCCGCCATTTTAGCAATGATTTTTCCAAGATGGTACTGGGATGATGCTCATTGTTGGTAGAAGAAAGGGCCGAGTATTGATATTTTAAAACAAGATGAAACTTATTAGCACACTCGCATTCGGAAACCACATACCGACATGAAAAGAAAAGACACTTTTTGCTTTTCATTTTGTATTTTTGTATCTAGAGATAAAATCTTTCTGTACAACGGGTGTATAATTTGAAAAGACGATGGGCCTAGCACATAGAGTTAGGGAGAGGAACAGACTACTTAGGTTGGTCAGTTTATAGCTGATATGGATGAACAAAATTTTAAAAACACTGAGCATTGGTGTGGGGTAAAACTAACAAAATTATATTTTATGATGCAATTATTACATGTACTAAATTGTTGCTGTTGTAGGGTAATTACATGATTTGAACTTGGGCTCTTGCAACTGAGCACGCTCATTGGTCTAGCAGTAGGGCTGTGTCCAAATTAGTGGCTACAGCTGGATCAGCGTGTCATCAAGTATAGGGCATCCTTAGCAACAGTCGTAGTCGTAGCTGTAGCCACCAATTCGGATATGGCCTAAGACATCTGCTCTAGAATGGCAAAGGTCATGAGTTCAAAGCAGTAAGCCTGTGGATTTATTTCCACAGGACTCGGGAAAGAACCAATCAGTGCTTACCAGACTTCGGTGTTGGGTTAAAAGCACACTATAATTTGGCTCCGTTGTTGTCGGGATATCTTGAACACTGAAACATGCCATGATAAAATATGGACTCTTATTTTTTTGTTCTTGACTTGTATACAACACACTTTGATGACATTTTTACGATATCTATTTTTACAGTAGTTAGTAACCTTTATGCATTCCCAATAAAACAGTGAATCTAAACCTCTCTCTCTCTCTCGAATCTGTTTATTTGTTTATTTGTTGTTTGTCCCATACAAAAAGGCGCGATGTTCCCTCGTTTTGCGTTAGTGCGCAAAGCGGGATGTGCAACATTTCATGGAAAGGTCTCTTTGTTGTATGATGCAGTTGGCAAAATAATCACGAAAAGAATACATTCGGTTCTTTCAAGTCCATGTTTAGAATTTCGGTACAATACCGAGGAGCGTGTCACACGAGGCAAGTTACTGGCAACCAGCTCCAGGCAATCTCCAAGAAGAACAAGAGTCCACACATTATTTTTCATGTAATTTTTTATGGGTTGGTATGGCTCTGTAAGCAAAATATCCCTATGCTACCCGAGTGTTCGTTTTGCTTGCAGTGCAGTGGGTTGCCCCAAAGTTTGCTATAAAACTTGCCTCGTGTTACAAGGCCTTTATGAGTCAACGAAGTCCGTGTGATTGTCTATTGATGCTGTATGTGTATGATACAACGTTACGGGAAAGCTCCATTAAAGAATTTCCAAGTTTGGGCCACATAACTCAGAAATTATTCATCATTTTCCCCCAATTAGGTGCGTTGGTGTTTACGTTTAATTACTGGTGTCATTAAACTTAATGGATGAGCAGTTAATTTGCCGTGGGCAGTCCGCAGCCCTACTGGTTTGTGCATGATCCAATTATGTCCACTGGAATTACAGGAATTACAGGGAGATAACAGGTGTGAGCTGTCAGACATGTCAGACGAATAGGATGTTTCATTTGAGCCTCTTTCTTGAATGGAGCTTTCGCATAATGAAGTCCCCGTTTTTATTTGTGGTGTTCCTTTGGTATCTTGAATTGGGTTAACAATCCATTTATCCGACAGTGTTTTTAACTCGGTCTTTTTCTCCAAGTTGACCATTTCGATGCCGAGTTCCCAGAGCCGTCCAGCAGACTCGTCATCCAGGGCCAACTCGGACTGGGCAGACAACTTATTCCATTCATGCACGTCTGCAATTATTGTTTGTATGGCGGCCCTAAAGGAACATTGGACATACTGACGCCAATCATACACAAAGTTCAAGATTTGTGCCCCAAGTCGTGAACATTGACGCCAATGTTTACGACTAAATTCAATACTTTCTCTATGAATGCTGCAACTTGGTTTACTTCAGGGAAACCGAATGTAGCCTTCCCACCTTCCCACACGAGTGCGCTTTGGCGGACACAACCAATAACTGTATCGGTCATTGGCCAGTGATTAACAAATGGCCAATTCAACCGAAACCGTTGTTGGTTACGACCGCCAAAACCCACCCCAGGACTATCAAGCACATGCCATCATGCAGCATTCTCCCTTAACACTGGTCCGCTGGCCAAATGTTAAACACCCGAGGACCAGATACACTCTAAGTGGTCTGGCTGGTTAGTTCAGTGTTGAAAAGCATCCCTATTTAATACGAAATATGGCCTAATGAAAAAGCTGACGTACCAGTGAAATGACAAGCTAGTCCTCCTGGCCAGAGTCACTGGAAAAAGTTAAGGGCAAACCCTGCCATGTAAATTATATGCAAATCTGTGAACATAATTTCAATCTTACCACACCCTTTAAGAATCTTGATACCTGAAGTTGAACAAACAAAGCTTTAGCTCAGATGAAGTTGATAACATCCTTAATAATTTATTGCAATATTTATTAAATGCTTCGGTTTTACATAACTTGGCAATTCATATTATATACTTTGATTAGCATGCTATTGCATTCCTTTAACTTAATGTAGCATCATTCAGGTAATTCTCAAAAGCTACACAGTAAAAAAAAGTCAACACTTTGTGCCAAACATTCAAAACTTCATACAATTCGTATAAATTATAATTTCAGCTATTAAAGGCAAGGTATACCTTTGGTTTTTGGAACCGTTTGATTTAAACCTATATATTTAAACCTATATAAATGTAGATATATATAATATAACTAACCTGTGGAAATTTCATTTCAAAAGGTGGTAGCGCATTTGAGATATCGCTGAAAATCTGGGAGCAGTTGAATAATCGGTAATTGGAACACAAAATCTGAGACATGTTTCATGCACTCAGAAACGTTTCTCAGATTGAAAAGTTGTTGAATCTCTCTCTCTTAATTAAAGGGAATTGTTTCTCAAAATGTTATACATTATGAACAGCTGCAGTGCTTCTTACCAAGTAAGTTTTTATGGTAAGCAATGTTTGGAGTAATTACCAAAGGTAGACCCTTCCTTTAAGAAAATACTTATAAGACATGAATATTGCTTTAAAAAAACAATTAAGCAAAAATATTAAATCTATGCAATTATATAATTATGTACAAATTTACAGCTGTATTTTGATGCATGCCAAAATAGAGAGATGTTATTAATTTGGGGGCTATCTTTGGTAAAACCAAAAGTTTATTATTGGGTTCTGAGTCTAAATCTGTCTCATTTTTTTTACCCCCGGACAGAAAATTTGTTTAGAATTGAAGTTGCATGGCCCAATTTTCACCGAAACATTTATTTGTAAATTTTTATAAAATAATTTTTTGCTCAAACCAAAAAACACGTTTGGTTTCTGGGTAACATAGTTGTATTATTTCAAAATAAAACTTTAATTTTAATAAAGTTTTAATAATAAAGTAAAATATTAAAATAATAATAAAGTTTTAATAATCAATTTTAACAAATTTCATCAAATATAGTGTCTTTTTCAGTTCTTTTATTTTTACTACGAATAATTAATAACTTAAATTAAATTAACTTGTTTAAATTTTCACTCGTACAAAATTTATTTAGAGGCTGAAAAATAATGCCCGTGTGTTTATCATATAAACAATCTTGATATACAAATTGTATGTTTTATTTTATCTTATTTGACAAGCATGTTTGTTTGTTTGTTTAGATGATCTTCCCAAAAAGGGAACTCAGCAAAGTTCCCACAATGGGATATAAACACCAAGCTGGCAACAGCCAATCTCTCTCATACAAACATTGGTTGAGCGTCTATGATTATGAATTGCACAAATCAATCAAATGTGAGTCAGTAACTAGACAATACTTTTTCTAGTCGTTGTGAAATCAGCGGTTAGCTTTGGGGGAATCGGCAGGATTTTGTAACTCGCAAAATGTTTTTCACATGGCTGATGAACAGGAGATAGTGTTGAGGTTCTGACATTAATTCATGTTTAAATTTGTAATTACTTATCATCGGCTGATTTTTTCCGTGCAATATCATTAATGAAGGCTACTCCAATCTATAAAAGTAGCCATTTAATATTCAAATCAAAATTTTGGGGTAAAATCGGCCAAAAATCAGATCTAGCATCTGGAAGGCCATACATGTAGCTACTTTAAAAAAAAAGTTGCACGTCTTAAATCTTGTATTTTGTTGTCATCGAAAAACTCACCATTATGGCAAGGCACCTATGTTAGGCTCAAAATGCATGAATGTGAGCTCATTAATTGTAAATTTCATACCAGCACCAACCCCCCAGAGATAATTGTGTTTGGGTGAAATACTATCAAAAGTCGTAAAAATTGCAAGCTAACGCTGGTGCAAATATTGCTAATACAACACAAACAATACATACTGGTAACCAATGTCAAATCTATTGTATACATGTGCCTAGGCATGAATGTTGAGCGCCCATGAAATTTAACCCCTGGTAAAACGGAGCGAGAGAACAGTAATTCAAATTTTACAAAAGGCCAGGCAAAACAGGTTATTGAGATTCTTGAGAGCAGTTAATTGATCAATTATTTATTGTTGGGTTCAAATTATGCATTTCGACTGAAACCAAACCCTTCTATGATAACTGAGCTGCAGAATTTATAAAATGACAACAATTCAAACACAAATTCCCCTCATTAACATTTCACTCCAAATTAATTCATCAGATTAACGATTCTAACTTGGTACCAAAAAAACAAAACGTATAGTAACAAATATTATAATGATAATAGTTTTATAGTCAACCTGGTCTATATGAGTCTGTTATACAGTTGACTGGTTTCATAATTAACTTATGCCGTTATGAAGTATTAATTGCTAACAAGAAAGGGGATAAAGTAACAAATTGTGCTGGTTTATGTTTTGTGTGGTTTCATTTTTATGAGAGTTTCCGGTGTTTAAAATGCTAATTGCTGTATTTATTCCATTAAAACTGAATTTGAATCGAGAGCTTTCAGGACCATATGGTCAGTCAGATAGTTCCTTTAAACCCCCCCTCCTCTGCGTTGCTGATGCTTTAAATGTCTAGCAAGGAGAAGCAATAGTTCAAGGTTGGATGTTTTAAAGGTGCAGTTGCAATCTTCATAGTTCTACAAGGTGTTTTGTAGAATGTGTATCATACATTGTCATAAGAAAAACTCAAGTAATAAACCACAAGGAAAACTGACTGGGTAAATTTTAAATAATTTGGGTTTGAACAAAGAAAAATTGACTGGAGCGGGACTAGTCAATTTTGTTTTGTTCCAAACCCAAATTATTAGAAAAAACTCAAACGTATCAATTTTTGAGGTTATTTATATAGTCTGTGTCAATTTTTCTAAACATCGAGGAAGCAGTTTGTGCAGAATGCTGTTATGTGTTAAAGATATAAGATTTCAAACTCACTCTTTTTTGGCTAGTTTCCTAATTATAGCTAGTCGCTATCGGATGGAAATCTGTTTTCAAACTATGTGGCAATGCCACCAAAGGTTTTATTTGTCAAACCATGCATTCTTCGCAGTACCCAAAAATATAATTATATATAACTTTGTGTAGTGCGAGTATTTATCAATAAGGTACTCAAGATGCTTGAACAAATAAATATTTTTTTTTACAGGTTTTTGAATTTTTTGAATGATGAGACTGACTTATGTTGCACCTTACAAGGGTTTACTAGGTGCTGTGGCGCATTCATTATCTTGGAATGCTTTTTAATGAAAAGGGATATTTATGACTGGAATCAAAGACTCTTATAAATTAAATGGATGTTTAAGACCTTGCAGGGTCGTGGCAGTGTGATAAAGGACCTTACCTGGGTCCTTTATATGGTCATGACACTGCTGGTCTTAAAACTGCCGATTAAGACCTCGTCACCTTTCTTTTATTCCCTTATTAACAATGTAATTTCCCTTTGATATCAAGAGAGTGCACTAATTTTACTCTTCCTGATTTTGACAGTCACAACTGGTGCCTTGTTTACCCTGTAAAACTTGATCCGCTGGCTCTCATGCTGCCATAGGCATCTCATGCAACAGGAATTGTCGTCTTTCTGGATCCGTCTCCCTCCTTCGCAGCGTGGGCGATCACTTACTCGTGTCTGCTGCTTCGTCTGTGGGTTTAGCGCCGTCTGTGGGTTTAGCGCCATCGGTGGGCGCTGTGTTATTCGCAGCCTTGTCTACTCCAGATGCGTCCACTTTGTGCGTGGAGGTTTTTTCTTGGTTGGATGACAAAGCATCCTCTATGCGCTTGTGCTCCTCCTGAACCAGTTTCTCCATCTCTTCCTGTGTACGTAGAAGAGTGGAAGACGAGTGTGTGTTTTAAGGCATTGCATGGTGAGATGTCAATGTATATAGGGTTTGCGGTAACACCATGTGTATGATCTACTTTGTTGTGTAGATTTGTTCTTTGGGAACTAGGTCTTGCTATTTATTCTATTACTGTGGAGTAGATTTCAGAATTCAGGAGACTAATGTATTGACAGAAGAGGATTGTGATCATAAGTAGTGGTGGTACTCACAATGATGTGCTTGAACATAATGGCTAGTGTATTAATTTAATGCTCTGCTACCATCAATTTCTCTATATCCTTGCCTTTGAAATAATAGCCAAATGCAACGATCATTGACAGGTCGGATAGTAGGAGGGTTGACTGTGTACTGTGTAAATGCGTTCACCACATTATATCATATTGCAGACTGGCATAATTTCAAACCACAGTGGATGATATTAAATGGTCAGACAGTAAGAGGGTCGACTGTGTACTGTGTAGATTTATTCACAACATGATATCATATCACAGCCTGGCATTGCTGTTCCCCGATAATTCTAATCCACAGTGGATGATAATGAGAGGTCAGACAGTAGGAGGGTTGACTGTGTACTATGTAGGTACATGATCACGATGCTTCAATATCAAATTTGTATCTATTTATTTATTCTTCTGTTCTTGGCACCTAGTGTAAGAGCGCCCTCTATCAGTGATGCCTGTTTATTTGTTCAACCTTCTTACCTTCCATCCAAGTAGCTCGGCCAGTTTGTAGCATCCATCGTCACATTTGTCGAGATGTAAAACGTCTCTGCCGAAGACATAAACAAATTCAACAATTAGTAAATTACGAGCGGTAGCTGCTGTTAATAAGGGATTCGAACTTTAGTTAGCAGGGGGTCGTGGGTTCTATGCCCATTGGTCGTTTTTTTTTCTTCAGGACTCTGGAAAGCATCGAGTAGACAGTGCTTGACACACATCGGCGTAGGGTAAAAACCAAAAATGTTTAAGAAACAAAATCCGCCACTCAGGACCTTGCAGGTAAAAAGTAAGGGTACAACAATGGTTTGAGAGCAGACGCAAGAAGCAAGAACAATACAACACTTTTAAAGTTCACACAGTGTGGCACACACATTCCTGTTTTTGCATTCCTGTGGAGACATCTTTTGTTCTTTCCTTTTGTTCCTGTAGTTAAGAACCTCCCATAGACTTTGTACACAAAATTCCTTGTGGAGCAACCCAGTCTTTAGAATGTCCCTATGGAGAACCTTTGTTTTTCCTTTTCTGTTTTGTTCTTGGTCTCCATAAGGTAGTGAATATGAAGGCACATTAACATAAAGCTGTTGGTCCAGTGTGTTGTGTGATGCACATTATAGAACCTAGTACACTTATCCTAAATAGAAGGAGTTTATGCTTGTCACTTTTCTAGCATGGCTGGCTGCAGATTGTTCTGTATTCATAATCGCTTCAAGACGCCCTTAGATTAAAAACAACTCGTCGTGTGCCCGGTAAAAGGGCGTAAGGCTCTATAAATCCTTACGCCATTTTACCGGGCACACAAAGTACTGTTTTTCAGTAATGAAAGGACGTATGCAACAAAATGGCTCCTCTGACAAAAATTATGGTGTAAATGTTACATTTTTGTTGCTAGAATTACCCCAAAGACATGTTTTCTCATTCCCATGTAGATTTTAACACAGTATAATGATTTATGAATGGCAGAAAACCGATCAAACTTTCGCGCTCAGTTTTCTTGAAACACAATTTTGCACATTAATTGCTTACGTCCTTTTACCAGGAACTTTTCGTTATGTCCTTTTACCGGGCACACAACGAACTACTGGATGTGTTCCATTCATGCATTGTCACAGAATACAATCACTCGGTGAAATCTGACCTTTTTATTTCACTCAGCTTTGCTTCGTGAAATGGAATAGTCCAGTTTTCACCTCGTGATTATATTCTCCGACATTGCACTCATATGCGTCCAATATTTGTGTAATATAAAAATTGATTTTTGTTATTACAGACCAGCGATGTGTAATACCATTGAGTTTACACTGAATTATGATATTTTGAACAAAATGAATTAATTCACCTGTAGTTGCTTTCTGAGTCAAACTCAAAGCCTCCTCCACCGAAGCCAAGACGGCGTAGCACAGGATTGGACTGGGAGATAGGGAACAAAAAAAAACTATTATCAGAGGATTTTCACTTATTTTATTATTATTTTTTAAAATATTTATTATACTTCTTCACTGGCACAACACTACAAAAAGAAATGTACTAGGTAGATAAATATATATACAAAATAAAACTACATACAGAAATATATACAAAATATATAGAAGTTACAACAAATAGTCGATGAGTGGCAAGATAGAACAGGTGACCAACACCTCTACGAGCCATCCTACCAGTTAAAGGGGAAGGGATGGGGTTGGGTGGAAAGGGGAATGGTTGGGGGAAGGGGGAAGGGGAGGGAGGCAAACTGATGAAAAGAAAGGGACAAAAGGAAGGACTCTCAATACCGGCAGCTAGCACAAAGGCAGTTAGAAACCCCAGAGCAAACTTCAGTTTCTATCAGTTGAACTCATGCCTGAAACACTGAATTCAAGAGGCTGTATCCAAGTAAATGTTTATTCCAGTGTCCTCATCTGTCGTTGGGATCGAAAATGCTTTTAACTGTCATACTGTCAACCCTCCTACTGCTCATTCAATTAATATCATCATCCCCCTTTTGTCTTGTACTTTAAATTTTTGGCAACAGCTCCTATTGGTTTTGTACGGACTTTCCAAATAGGGATCCTATTCACCTTCTATTGTTATATGTCCCCAGTTGGAATGTGTATGCATTCAATTAATGAAAATATGAGTGGCATTCGTTTGGACTTTTGGCGGCAGGAAAAGTACAGCGTAATTTTAAATTATTTACACATTTCTGGGCGTGCGTCCCTTTTTTGAAAATGATGGATGCACCCGGAAAGTCTGCTGCCACCTAGCAGCCACACGAGTCTTCCACTGTGTTTTATTCAATCCATTTTAGTTACATACCTCACCAGCTTTCTCCATGTTAATAAGAAGTCTGGGAGTCGTTTCTGGAACTCTGGGGGGGAAACAAGGGGGGAAAAAAAGAAAAAAGTAAGCAGATCAGTTAAAGGGAAGGAAATGGTTTATGGAAAATTTTGTTAACCCATCCCATTTAAAGCATAATCAGTTTACTAGTGCAGTCTTCAGTCCAACACCATTCAGTAACTTAACAACCAAACTGTTGCACTCTGATTATGGTGGTATACCTGATCCCATGTAAAGCATAATCAGTTTACTAGTGCAGTCCTCAGTCAAACACCATTCAGTAACTCAACACCCAAACTGTTGGACTCTGATTATGGTGGTATGCCTGATCCTATGTAAAGCATAACCAGTTTACTAGTGCAGTCTTCAGTCCAACACCATTCAGTAACTCAACACCCAAACTGTTAGACTCTGATTATGGTGGTATGCCTGATCCCATGTAAAGCATAATCAGTTTACTAGTGCAGTCTTCAGTCCAACAGAACCAAACAGAACAATCGCTAACATCAACAATCTCTACCCTCGCAGGTACCCACTTTTGAGAGGCAATCATAATTTAGTGTCAAGCTCAATGACATAAATGTCATGACTGGGATTCGAACCAACACTGTGACGACTCGGCCACAAGAATTTGAGTTCAATGCCCTAGACCTACTTGGCCATGACTTGCTCCTAAAATAAACCATTCTAGTACAGAAAATCTCATAATAGGACTGAAAATACAAATGGTGAAAAGATTCAAATTTTAGACAGGTTCTTATGATCGAATCACTTGGTCACCTTTCTAGTAACGAAGCAAAGGGCTGCACAACAAGTGATGTACCCATGACAATCAGCAAATCACACATGGGAAAGTCCTGCAAGGAGAAAACAAATATTAGTTTTGACACAAAAATGTGTTTCATCAGGTCTTTTTATTGTTATCAGTGCAACACGAAAATTCACACAAATGCATCCTATATTTGTATTGTAGCATGCAATAAACATATTGTCATACAATATTTGTATTGTAACATGCAATTAACATATTGTCATACAATATTTGTATTGTAACATGCAATTAACATATTGTCATACAATATTTGTATTGTAACATATAATTAACATATTGTCATACAATATCTAGAATCCAATCCAGCTGCTCCTGCTACCTACCTCCATAACGAGGTACGAAAACCTCTGGGGTAGCGCCTCGCCAAAAAACACAATATCTGGCTTGACTAATCCGCCACACTCAGTACACTTGGGTGTCCGATCAGCAAAAATCTCAACTACAAACCAAATGAACAAGACTATTTGAATACCTTGATTGATGGGTTTTCAAGAAATATAAACATCAAAAAGTTCAAGGCTTTGCAGGCCTGTTCTTGCATGGGCAAGGAAGTTTTTCCTTGCGCAGGTTTGAAAGGGAAATTTAACATTTCTACTTGGACATTTCTTGAGGCACCAAGGCAATGACCAGGGATATGTGCCTGTAAAGAAGGAAGTTTTTTTCTTTGGCATGTTTGAGAGGAAACTTTGTACTGGGACATAGGGGTACCATCCAGGGACATTTTCTTGGCAGGCAGTTTTTCTTTGGGGCTTGTTTAAGAGGGAAGTTCAGACTTTCTATGGAGTGCTGTTACCTAAAGGTACCCCAATACAGGACCACTGATACCCCTATTGGGAGAACAGGGCTTCAATCAGGGTAAAAGTATATCCCAATATCCCAGCTTCACGGCCACCCAAAGGTATCCCATTATAGCACTCTTGATATCTTCATTGTGAGAAAAGGGCTTTGATCAGGGTAACATTATATCCCAATTGAGGTAGTTAGGGTGCCTACTACCCTGTGTGATCTCAAGTTAACTCACCTCTCATCCACTCTTGTGTGTATTCTTTCTTACATTCTCCAAGGCAGTGTCCCGTATGAAATGTGCCGTGGGCCTCCATTAACAGGTCTCCGGGTAGACCTGCAATTCTCTCTAGTGTGTCAATATTCTATCAAAGGAAACAGAAATTAGAGTTCAAGGCAAGAAAATAAGTCTCGTCAAATGCCAAATGGCGTGTCGTGGCCAAGTGGTCTAGTGCATCGGATGCAAGTTCTGATGGCTGAATAATCGCAGTTTGGGTTCGATTCCCGGCCATGACGCTTGCGTCCTTGAGCAAAGCACTTAACCATGATTGCTTCCCTTTACCCAGGTGTATAACCTGGGAGGGCTGAAACAGTATTGTGTTGGGTTAACCCCTTAGCATTAGTTTAAGCAGATTGAGGTTGTATGCTCCCCAGGGAGTTGAGAAAGCTTGAGGAATGGTCCAAGTATTCCTGATGATGATAATAATGTTGTGAAGCGCCTTGATCTGGGGTGCATGTTGGCAGTCCTAATCAATAACTGTATCAGTTGAGTTGGCCGGTGGTTAATCACTGACCAATGACCGAAACAGTTATTGACTACAACCACCACAACACACCCCTTGCTACAAGGATATGTGCGATATAAACAACCAAGTATTTTTATTATTAAGAATTCAATAACCAGGTTGTACTTGTACACTAATTGAAAACTTATTCAAGAATTACCTTCTTCTTTCGCATGACTGGACACAATGGCACATAGGGGTTATAGTTAAAAGCGTAAAAGGGGTAAGACAGCACCCCACAATTTTAGAGGTCTGTGGATGCAAGACAGAGCAGCCAACATTTGCATCTTGCAATCAGGAAGATTTTCAGAATTACATTCCTTATAATAGGGTACAGTTTCCATAATCAGGGAGAGTTTCAAATTTGTTCATCAGAACATGGACAGTTTTTTTTTCAGGAATTTTTCTGCAGAATCAGGAAGAGTTGGCAGCTCTTTGTCAAAATGGGCTGGGCCAAGATAACGGTCTGCCGAATCAATCTTGGGGAACTTCAGACAGAAACAATCCCAGAATCAGGGAGATTTTAAAACTTGTTCATTAAAATCCTAACCCCCATTAGGGTCTCTCTAACAAGCCTGCCAAATACAACAGAATGCAACACAGTTGAAATGAGAACCATGCCAAATGCAACAAAATGCAACAAGGGATATTGTTGCATTGTGCAGGCATGCTGTTTGGGAAAGGACTGAGCAAGGGTGGTTGCCCTGCTAAATGCAACAGTATGCACATAAGTGTAATGTATAACTGTTATTATACAGTCTTTTGAATATGATTTGAATAATGATTCTTACCTAATATTACATCATACTTCTCAATACTTTTCCCATAAAAAAATATTTTGAAATACCCATTATAAGTTGTTCAGATACAATAGAAGCACCCAAACGTATATGAAGTCACTTCACTGCTGAATGCAACAAATTCAGTCAAAGAATGACATCTGAGTTGACTGCCAAATGCAACAGATCACAACAACTATTACCATTTGGTGCATATTGTTGCATTTAGCATGGTTAGGGTTAAACCATGGAAAGATCAGTTGATTTTCAGGGAACTCTCTGCAGAATCATGGAGAGTTGGCAGCTCTATTAAGATGGGCTGGGCCATGACAACGGTCTGCAGAGTCAATCGTGGGGAACTTTTACACCGAATATCTCACCTGTGTGTAGTTTCTCAACAGGAGCTTCTTCTCAGCGAGGAGTCTGATGAAGTAATGACACGGTGTGGGTTTGAACTTCCCCGGGTACAGCTCCTTGGCCAGGTAAAAGAATGGCTCTGGTCGTTCCTGTGTCATCACAAATAATAGTTTTTTTCTTGACGCCATTCCGTCAAGTCAGTGCAAAACATAGTTTCTCCTAAAATAGCACTTACGCTACGCACAAGTTTGAAATTGTCAAAACGTTGTATCTCCATTAAAATAGCCCGGATGTGCTCACAAAACAAGTCTGTGCCAAGATCCAACGCTTTTGCACGGAGCATTTTCGTGCGAGATACAATGTTTTTGCAAAATTGAGATACAACATGTTTTGACTTACTGCAATATTTCAAACAAATCTCTCAAAACACTTCTTCTTTGCAGGAGGAAAGCCCCATTCCACTCTACTGTTTGGTTGTTAGTAAACAGTGTTTAGAGGTAGACTAATACATACCTTGAAATATGAAATTTCGAATATAGACATTGGGTTTGGTAGATTGTACTTCTCTAAGTTATCATACAGGCCTGATCCGGGGCTTCGGAAATCTGGTATACCGGCAGCTAGGCAAGACAAATAAATGGAATGGATTCAAAAGATTTAATGATAAACTGGTATACAAATACAGAATATTTATGAGAGCAGAGGTGAGAAATTTTGAAAAGTTGAAAGTTGAAATATGGAATGTTTCATTCATCAAGGTGAAGCAATTGAATGGAACATTCCATCTTTTTATTATTTTGTTTTTATGAGAGATTACCTAACACTTAAAGGTGAGGGCTACACTTAACTGATTTGGGCTGTCGACCCAAATCAACTGTCACCAGGGGCACATTGCCACCTACTCCTGGGCCTGAAACAGGGTAACCCCCTTCACAGTCCGTAAGGATGCAGGGATGGGTATCATCTACTAGGAGCCTGGTTGGCAGAGCAGAATGCACTTACCTTCCCAACTTTTTACGAAGCATTTATGGTTAAGTGCCTTGCTCAAGAACACAAGTGTCATAACCAGGTATCGAACCCGCACTCTGGCAACACCACAGCTTGGGTCCGCTGAACTAGACCGCTCGGCCACGACACGCCACAACGGATGAGATTATTCTCTCCATTGCAAAAATGAAAATATCTGGTTATGCCAGTGATTAGTGTCATCTATTACTTACAAGTAGAGATTCCAGCACCTGTCATAACGATGATATTCTTACCTGAGCAAAAGAACCAAAGAAAACAGTTTGAAGAACTCACAGGAAAACAAACTAGTTTCATGCCAGAAAGCAGTGTCAGAAACCGAGCAGAAATTCTAGCAAACCAATGAGGCCAGTTTGTGTGAAGTTGATGTGGTCTTATTGACAGTGGAATTACATCAAACTTAGGAAGGTAGTGGTTGCACTTTAAGATTAACTAATTACATTTTTATGTAGTTAGTTAGTCTTAAAGTGCTACCAATACCTTCCTTGTTTTATATATCAGGCTAACACGGCTATTTTTAACTTAGATATAAGATATTAAATGAGCAGTGAGTACTGCAAACACTTCTTGGGGTCTAGAACTGTTGGCATACAAGGACACCGGTTAATGCTCCAGGCAAACCAAAAACTAAATTGTGAACAAAATTCCGAGCGCACATAACACCGGTACCTCAGTCCCTTCATTGGCTTCCCATTAAGAAACGAATCCAATTCAAAGTCCACCTCCTTGGTTTTTAAAGTCAGAAATGGTCGAGCTCCAACTTATCTTCAGAATCTCATATCCAATAAACCCCACAACTCTCACAATCTACCACATTCTTCTACTTCCCGTTTTTGCTGGTCCCCCGCACCCCGCACTAAAACGCGGCATGGCCAACGAGCATTCACAGTCGGTGCACCGACATTATGGAACAATCTCCCCCTTCACATCCACCAAGCATCATCTCTTGAATCCATTCAAAGCCATGTTAAAAACTCATTTGCTTTTATTCCAAGTTACTACAGTTCTTGTTCAATCTTTGTCGTTTTGACCTAGGGCTTTGAAACTTTTGCAAAAGGTCCTTTATAAATACTATCATTATTTATGTATTAGTTCAACATTCCTTTCTCTAAATGATTAGAATACGTTTCAAAATCTGTTTCTCTAAGTAGGGTACGGTTTAGAGATCCACACTTACATCGATCACTCTTCATGTACTTGGCCACACCCTCCAGGCTGATGTCTTGAAGGAGTTGCTGTGGTTTGACGGTATCGTCGTCGTCGTCTACCCCTCCAAGCCATGGGTTCAGAAGACCCATCAAACGCTCCAAAGTATCCACTAAGTCATCCATAGAAATAAGTCAAAACAAAAGGAATCATTCAGGAACAGTAAACACTCTGGAACACATTTGTTGACAAAAACGAATGCAAGCTATCCCTCAAACCCCCAAATGACCTGTGATAACTGAAATAATCTTTGATCATGCTTCATGTAACTGTTATAGCACCACCATGTGTTGAGACTTGGCCAATGTCACATGTACTGAGTTGTTGATGAAAAGTAGCCATCTTGAGTTTAAGCTTAGTGCACATCTTGTCTCCGACATCTTCAATACAATTCTTACAGTAACCTCTCATTTACTCACGTTTTGGCCCCAAATAACGTGTATTTATTTTGTGCTTTTCAAAGCCCAGTAGTCGGTCCCTCAAAGCGCCTTACTCTATTCTGAATTCCCCCCATCCATCAGGCCCTACATGTAGCATTCCATAAACCATCTCAACTCCTTTGGAGTATGCAGCACCGGCAGCCAAATTGGTTGCTAATCATTCACATCAATAATATCAAAGACAACCCTCCCTTTTTACTCCTGGGTGATGAGAAGCATTGAACTGTGCACTGTGTTGACTCATGTTGTGCTTAGCTACTTTTTGTGAATAAGCAGCTAGCTATAAATTTGGGCCCGGGTCACAAGCCTGTGCATGTACATGTGTTGATGACCTTTGACACAAAAGGAGGTCAAGGCTGCTCCGCAAATGTGGGTAAGCAACAACAACACGACGTTCATCGCTGAGCATAAAAAATGGCATTTTATCGATAAATAATCAATAAAAGGGAGTCTTGTAAAATCAAGACAAAAATGATGATTTTAAAGGCTCACTTGGGTCAGCCCCAGAGGCCTTGGGATTATCCTTCGATGATGAAGGTCCTGTTTCATCTTTCTCATCTGTCTCCCTCCCTCCTTCGGCTCCATCAGGGTTTTCCGGTACGTGAGCTAGACAATTAAAAATCAAGACAAATTAAACAGCTATGAATCTAGGCCTGGAATTACACAGGGTGTCACCCTCCGTAAGCAAACCATAATGTCAATGTCATACGTACAAGTACATTTGCCATACTGTAAATGTAGCAATAAAGCCTAAACAAAAATTCAAAATTATGTATGCAAATCCAGCCCCCACCCCCTCCCCACACACACACTCCCTAGTCCCCAACAATCGAAAAGAGCAGACTTTTCCACAGACTAATCAAAGCCATTTCAACTCAAGTCACTAATCTCCCCCTTTCCCCCACCCCTAAACCCATATCAATAAATACCGCACAACCGAGCTCCGCCCCCACAGGCCACAGTCACATTATACAATCCCAATACACAATGATAAACAATCGCCACCAATCTCAAGTTGGACAAACATTGCACCTCCTTCTCCCAAGAATCGACCTGAATTTCGATCGTATAAACATTCCTAATTTGCCGTAATATTTCTCAAAAAGTGATACCTCGTTCCTACCTTCAGACATGTTTTCAGTCTACAACAGGAAACTGCTTATAACTTGTCTGACGAGCTGCTACCGCAAGTCTAATCTTGTTATGCCTTTTAAGTTTTATTGTGAAAAACAACCTAACCTACTTTTTTGTGTTTGTGGTTAGAAGAAAGCACGCCCTCTGTAGCCAGCTTCTAGCCAGTAAATAAAGATCTGGTAAAACGTCGTCATACAATCAAGAGAGTTGCATGAAGCAAGCAGGAACCAGTCTAGAGAAAACATTTCGCCTTTCAGTTTCAAAATTTAAACAAACATTTCAGACATGTGAATTGTATTCTTCTTATTCATAATTTTAATGAAAGATGGCCACAGATAGCTTGGACTTTTATGCACGCATGCAAAAGCTTGAGGAGTCGCAACAGAATAGGTGAGTTTAGAAAACTGGCAAGCATTTTAACAGATAATAAATAATAATAAAATATCTAATATTATTTCGGAATCTGCAAGTAAGTGCAAAGTGCAATCATTCACCTTACTCAACCCTAGTTACCTGAAGTAACCTAGTGCTACTCTATTTTTACTTAAGCCTATGTTGACAAAACGTGTCAAATAACCTTTTGGTAAGGACCTAAGTCTACAATCAACCACAAAATTCAAAGTATCCACAAACTGAGCAAACTCCGACACTACAGCTTACAATGTTCTACTTACTTTTTTCAGAGAGAAGCAGAGAACCAAACTGGAGCAAGAGTTCAATGCGTACATCAAGTCAGACACACGGCTGTGAGTAAAATACAGAATGGTCTTCAAAATAACCTTAAAACTAGACCAAACTCTTTTCAAAGGATTTGTACTTTGGTATATTACTACTACTAGTACTAGGCCCAACTTCAACTCTGCTTAATGTGGAATTCTGTGTTTACAGTCACCACATTACGGGAAAGCTTCCTTAAAGAATTTTGGAGTTTTGGCCAAGAAAACTGGGAAACTATTCATCCTTTTCACCCATTAATTAGGTGTGTTTACAGTGAATTACTTGGGCCATATCTGTCTGGGGCAGTCAGCAGCCCTACTGGTTTGTGCATTGATCAAATTATGTCCACTGTTTGGAAAAGCAATTACATGGAGGTAACAGGTGTGAGTTGTCTGTCGAAAAGGATGTTTCATTTAAGCCTTGTTCTTTAATGGAGCTTTCCTGTAATGATTCAGGGCCAAATTTCTGCTCTAGCTGTGTAAGGGAAGAGTGCCCAGTAGTGTTATGTACAGTCAGCCACAAGCAAACATCCTTGCTGACTTGCGAAATTCGCTTAATGTAAAGTAAGCACAGATTTTTATGCTTTCTTAGGCCTATAAAGTGCTGATTGTTTGCTAGAGCAGAGCCGTGAAATTGGAACCAGCTTGTAAGGTGATAAGGACTCGCAAAAAGGCAAAGTTAATGATTTGCAATACCTTTTTTTAATGTCTGCCTGGTGAAAAAAAACAGGACTGTTGTTTTCTTCAGATATAAAGAAATTATGCTCTTTGTTTGATCAACTTCTCTAGTGCTGAGAATACTGTTCCCAGAAGCTCCTGGAAACTAACTTAAACAGGGCAGGGAAAAGTCACCGGATTAATGCAGTCTAAAAATCATCAAATTTCATTGTGATTAATAAATAAATGTTTATTTAATTATAAATTATTTGGGTTTTTTGCTCCTGGAAAATGTATAACTCCAGGGGTTACCAAAACGTGGAATAATATGTTATCAGTTTAATATTCCTAAAATTTTGATCTTAGTTTCAAATCTTTTGGTCAGTAATGACTCTCATCCACTGTTAGTCTAATGATGTTTGTTGGACGTACCGTTTTGCAAACAGTTAAAAAGCTTGCTGAAATTACAAATTTAAAGTAGATTATAGGCTATTTAAAAATCCATTGTTATCGTATTACGGTTTGATGGCAGGAATAAAGTACGGGCGAGCAAGCTTCAGAGCTACTGGACCAAGATCTGTGAAGATGAACGTCGCAGTAAGGCTCGTAACGATCAGCTACTACGGGAGTATGAGCGTGTGGACGCACACGTGGCCGCACTGTCTGCTAGAACAGATAGATTAAAACTACTCAAGGTAAATTAGCCATGGATCTTTTTACGCAGTTATTATAACTCCAGGCCTTGAACTTCGCTCTTGAAGGGGCATGCAATTTTCCTCTGGTAAGGGGCACTCAATGAGGAAAATATAAATTTGTATTGGAACTTAGCAAAGGGCACCACAGGAAAAGCACAGGGCACCACGGCAATTGCTGTGGGTGCCGTGGGTTGTTTCGAGGCCTGTAACTCTAAAATGAGAAATTATTGCATCCGGATAATTTCCTTATTATATGTTCTCTCATTTCTTCACCATCTTCATGTGGCTAGTGTGTAAAGCGCTTGCCTCTCACCACCGTGGCCCTAGTTGCATTCCCGACAAGGGCCATATGTGAGTACAGTTTGCTTTGGTTCTCTCCTATGCCATGACGGTTTTCTTTGGGCCCTCTGTTTTTTCTCCCTCTGGAAAAATCAAACACTTTCAATCTCTGGCTGTGCTCTGTGGTCATATATGGGTCGATGTGGCTGCCTACCAACATGACCAATGGTGCCCTTGCTTGCCTGTGGCTCGAACACGTTGTAGCCACACCATTGCAATTCAGCTCATTCAGCTCGCAAGTCGAGCCCTAAAACTGACAATGAAATGTCCTCTTTCTCGTTCAGGACCAGTACGAGAAACAGATTGAGATAATGTATCCAAGATGGCAAGAGCAAGTAGAGATCAAGAGGCGTCAACAACTGCTGCAGCAACAGAAAGAACAGCAGCAGCTTGCACAGCGAGTTCAGCAGTTACAGCAGCTGCAGTCAGGAGGGCAGCAACAACAGCAGCAGCAGTACCTACCCCTCAACCAGCAACAGCAATTTGGTCAGCGAGAACAGCAGTTACCACATCAACAGAGGACACAAGTTCTGCAGCAGCATCAGCAGCAGCAGCAATACCTACCCCAACACCAGCAGCAGCAATACCTACCCCAACACCAGCAGCATGGCCAGTTTATTCCTCAACATCACGTTGAGCGGATGCCATTGTCAAATCAGCAGCAGCAGCTGCAACCTGTGCAGGTGGTTACACAAAATTTGTTTGTTAGCCCTAATGCTCAAGAAGTACTGTCTAGGCACTTAAAAAATCCACCAAAGTACTCCACTCTACGGTACTTCAACATCAAAATTGTTTGAACTCTGATAATGATAGGAACATTCTAATTGGATTGGATTAGTATTCCAGCGCGTGCAACATGGACCATTCCGCTGGACCACTGGAATGTTCTTTTGGAACGTTCAACATAGTAATGTGCCTATTCACTCGCGTAGGGTTGCTCCTGTACTTCGGCACAATGATGCCTTCTAGCTGAACATTCTGGCAGTCCACTGGATTGTGGGAGTGTGCCCACGGGAACGTTCTTCTGTGCCTAGAACGTGCCCGACTTTTGAGACGCTCCCTAAAGCCCGGTTCATACTTCACGCCAAAGCGAATGCGAATCGAATTTTGGTGATGCAATAATCGGCACGCACCATTTTTTCAATTGTGAAGCAAGAAAAAAGTTGCCGCTTTCGCATGAAGTATAAACTGGGCTTAAGAATGGCTTAACTACTAACAGTAATAATATCTGTGTACATAAATGTCATGCGTAACCCTTGGATGGAGTTTTGGGTGGTGAACGTTAAATGTTAATTCATGCTAGAAGAAAGTTCCCCACTTTTACTGTGTACAGAACAGTTTTGTTTAGTCACTGCTACAGGCCTCAAATTAAGCCGCGGCACCTACAGCAATTTCCGAAGTGCCCTGTGCTTTTGCTGTAGTGCCTTATACAAAGTTAAATTTTCTTCATAGAAGTGCCCCTTACCAGAAGAAAATTGCTGTGCCCCTTCAAGAGTGAAGTTCAAGGTCTGTCTACTGTCAACTGTGTTTCTCAAGACATTGCAAGACAACCAACCCACACCTCACTTTGTCGCAACAGTGGCATTTTGAGGCACACTCATGCTGATGTAGAGAGTAGAGCCATTGCCCAAAGTGCTTCAATGAAAGTGTAAAACTGGAGAAGCCACCAGCTGTGCTCAATTGCAATGGATTTAGGGCCACTGTTGGAAGAGATAAGGTTCACAACCTTGGTCAATTTCTGCAGTGGCAATCTGTGGCACTGATTGATACACATACAAATACAATGACAGGAAAGTGTGGCATGGGTTACTTCACCATAGTGTGCATATGGGAGATTTTGAGGCATCTTGGAGTATGCACCTTTATGAGTGTTAAATGTTGGTCTCCAAAGTGTGTACACTACACATAATACAATTGTAAACTGACAAAGTTTGTTTTGGGGGGATTTTGTCAGTTGATATAACTTTTATCACATTTATGTTTCTAGATCGCAGATTCAAGCAGTGACTATGATCGCCTCAAACGAGCAAGCCCACTCGTACCAAATATTCAAGTCCAAGCCAACACCCCACCTCAATCACGTCTGCAGGATCCGCTGTACGCAAGTCTTCAGTTTGGCTCCCAACCACGGAATCTCGCGTACGACGGCTCAACATCAGGACCTGGCCTCCCGGCATATCTTCCAGTGACCACTGCCGCAGATGACTACGAGACGCCGGATGGTGCTGGTAGGTTTAAGGCGAGACAGAACAGATCGCTGGGCTACAGCCAACAAGGGCAGGACCCCATGGCGTACGGAGAACCTGGTCCAGTGGTTGACAATCGACAAGACAACAGTTTGCAATATCAGGACGGCAACGCTGGGTATACAAAGCTCCACGCTGGTAACCAATCGACAAGACTGCCCTTGGCGGGTTCATCTGCCTATACTGATATTCAGCAAGGTGAAGCCGGAAGAGGGAAACCGACTTTTGAAACGTTTCCTCAAGCTGGCGTTCAGTCACTGTCAAATCGTCCTGGAGCACCTCGACACACACAGACGACCCCTGCAGTGTCAAATAATAGCGTGGACGCTGCATCAACCTATCCTCCAAGTCATGCCAGCTCTGTCAATCCAAGCTCCACTCATCAAGAACCGCCAGTTATGTCCCAGCCTGTGAGACTTCCTCGCGGGAAATCAAGTCCAAATGTCAACCAATCTGCAAAGAAGACCGTGTTACCCCAGATCAATGACAGCGACGGCGACAATGACAGCATCGTCACCCCGCTGAACGACGACGATCAGTACGAAACACCAGTCAATTCTACCCAATCCCGCGGGGGAAATTCCCAGCTGAAACCCAGCGAGTTATTGAAACCGTCGGAGCGGGCTGGATCGGCTGTCAGCGCGAAGGCAATCTCCACAGCGCGCACTGACCCCTTCTCTTCAGAAGAAGACGAAGATGACGATGAGGAAGACAGCGTCGCTGAGGAGGACACTGCTGCCCTGAGGAATGCTCTCCAGAGGCAGTTACATGTTGGAGGTGATGAGGCATCCGAGAAAAAACAGAACAACCTCGCAGTGGACGCTGATGAAAGAGCAACACCTGGAGATCAACCGTCCAAAGCAGCACGTGGAGAAAGAACTAGTGCGAAGGCTGCTCACCAAGAACCAGGTACTTGTTCAAACCAATTACATATTTCATTTCTTTTATAGTTTGTTCTTAATAATTTCAGCAGATGTATAACTCATTGGCGTGCCTGGCAGAATGCTTTAAAGCAAATAATGTGCAAAATTGTGATTCAAGAAAGTGGAGTGGAGTGTCGTGGTCGAGCAGCTACTTAATCACAAAAAGTAGCTAAGCACAACAAAATTTGAGTAACCAGAATACGGTTACCAGCCAAAATACCATGTCACGTGTACTTTCTGTAACTTGTATCCTGCTTATTCTTGCTAAGCAGAAATTTTAAAGCAATATTTTCTGCTTAAGCAGCTCTGGGTCCTGGTAATAATGTAACATATGCAGTTGCAAAGCCGAGACAGGTGCAGGAATCCAAAACACAATCTCAATACGACAAGAGAGAATCTGCGAGTGATAGCGACGATGAGATCGGGAGTGATATGAGCTTGCCTCTTAGTGATGGAGAAGAGACGGGGCCGAGGAGCGGGGGCAACAAGATGGCCGGGAAGACACCAACATCTAACGAGCCATACAAGGAGTTGAGGTCAGTGGAGTAGTGGGAATATATTGATGATATATTGATGACATTTCACTCTATGTAACTTTGCTGTCCCACCATGGGCAGGAGTCCTGATGGATGAGTATTAGTATCGGCATACTCTACTGCCCAACTGGCGATTGCCACAAAATACCACAGGAGACTGTGGAGACTAAATCCACAGTACATAAACCATGGGGTTTCCTGATTATACTGGCTTTACAAACAGAAGAAACCCATGCACCCAATGCTAGCCTGGAAGGTACGGTACTTTGTAGCAGTAGATAAGTCTGATCATTCCAAGATTCCAGCAGAGCATGGCAAATTTTGTGCCTTTGACTCACGGCCAAGGTTCTGCGAATTACCGTGAGTGCCTACTAAATTTTCTCGCACAAAAAAAATCAAATCTTGGAGCAATTATGAGAGAACCTTTGTAATCTTTCCTTTGTCAAGGCAGGGTTTCCTTGTGGCAACATATTTTCAAAGGAAAATGATTACTTAAGAAGCTCAAAGAAGTTCTGAAATTTTTTACTGAAGGCGGGCATGGAATTGTTTTTTAAAATACCGACGTGAAGTGGTTTAAAAAATATTTTATGTTCATTACAACTACAGAGGATTGTGTCAACAAAAAACTGAGTTGATAAATTTCAACTGGTGAGTTTACAAAAAAATAAAGATGATGAATAATGGGTCAGTGCCATTTTCTAAGTGGGCAAACATTATTTTCATTGGGTTGTGTTATATAATTGTGCAGCCCTCTAATCTTGCCAGTGGAACTGACGTCAACATTTTACTTTCAGATCCAAACCAAAGGCCTCGACGCAAATCGTGACAGAGCAAGGGTTCTGGCGACTCGTATCGGCTGTAGAGCAAGAGATCGATGAGTCCGACAACATTGAGAAGATTTACAACCAGCCTGAGTGCACCCAAGCCATCAAGACGGAGATTGCCAGGTAAGCTTCAGGGCCCAATTTCATAGAGCTGCTAAGCAGAAATGAGCTGGATACCAGTCACAAATTGCACATATGACCTGGTAGTTTGGTCGGTAACCTTATTCTGGTAAGTATAATGTTGTTTAGCTGAGCTACTTGTGCTTAAGCAGCTCTATGAAATTGGGCCCTGGAGACAATTTCATAGAGCTGCTTAAGCAGGAAATATTGCTTAACACATTCCTGCTAAGCAACAATTTGCAGGAAGCCAGTCACAAATGGTACACGTAAAATGGTAGTGTGGCTGGTAACCTAATTCTGGAAAGCACAAGTAGTTTATGCTTAGTTACTTTTTGTGCCTAACCTGCTCTCATGGCTCAGTTAAACTTTTGTTTTCGCGGATTTTGCTCCCCAGGACAGTCAACAATAACGACAGCCTGGAACATCTAGACCCCAACGCCATCAGCATGGTGGTGTTGCAGCAGCTGCAGCAGATTGTACAAACCTTACCTGGAGGATGTCTGCTCTCTGATAAACTACTAGACACCAACAGGACCATCACTGAAGTCACTGTCAGGTATAGACCATTTCAGCTTGTGTTCCATGGCATTTCCTGGCAGGCAAAATACTCAAATTTTGATATAGAAAGTAACAAGGCCAATCCAACCTCCTTTAAAGCAATGTTTTTTGAGCGAGCATAAACAATATATTGAAACTTGTTCCCACCAGTGGTTGAATTTTACACTGGACCGCAGGCCCGAGGCCAGTAGTTTTGGTGTCAGGCCAGTAAACTTACATGTATGACTGGAAAAGTCTGGTGGTCTTGTGTGGTTCTTCAGAACCACCACAGCTCATAAAGACAGATTATGTACATGGTGTTACTGCAATCCTTACTAGATTGCATCTCCACCATGCAAAGTTTCAAATCCTACTCATGTACATGGTGTTACTGCAAACCTTACTAGATTGCATCTCCACCATGCAAAGTTTCAAATCCTACTCATGTACATGGTGTTACTGCAAACCTTACTAGATTGCATCTCCACCATGCAAAGTTTCAAATCCTACTCATGTACATGGTGTTACTGCAAACCTTACTAGATTGCATCTCCACCATGTAAAGTTTCAAATCCTACTCATGTACATGGTGTTACTGCAAACCTTACTAGATTGTATCTCCACCATGCAAAGTTTCAAATCCTACTCATGTACATGGTGTTACTGCAAACCTTACTAGATTGTATCTCCACCAGGCAAAGTTTCAAATCCTACTCATGTACATGGTGTTACTGCAAACCTTACTAGATTGCATCTCCATCATGCAAAGTTTCAAATCCTACTCATGTACATGGTGTTACTGCAAACCTTACTAGATTGCATCTCCACCATGCAAAGTTTCAAATCCTACTCATGTACATGGTGTTACTGCAATCCTTACTAGATTGTATCTCCACCATGCAAAGTTTCAAATCCTACACATGTACATGGTGTTACTGCAAACCTTACTAGATTGTATCTCCACCATGCAAAGTTTCAAATCCTACACATGTACATGGTGTTACTGCAAACCTTACTAGATTGCATCTCCATCATGCAAAGTTTCAAATCCTACTCATGTACATGGTGTTACTGCAAACCTTACTAGATTGCATCTCCACCATGCAAAGTTTCCAATCCTACTCATGTACATGGTGTTACTGCAATCCTTACTAGATTGTATCTCCACCATGCAAAGTTTCAAATCCTACTCATGTACATGGTGTTACTGCAATCCTTACTAGATTGTATCTCCACCATGCAAAGTTTCAAATCCTACACATGTACATGGTGTTACTGCAAACCTTACTAGATTGTATCTCCACCATGCAAAGTTTCAAATCCTACACATGTACATGGTGTTACTGCAAACCTTACTAGATTGCATCTCCATCATGCAAAGTTTCAAATCCTACTCATGTACATGGTGTTACTGCAAACCTTACTAGATTGCATCTCCACCATGCAAAGTTTCCAATCCTACTCATGTACATGGTGTTACTGCAAACCTTACTAGATTGCATCTCCACCATGCAAAGTTTCAAATCCTCCTCATGTACATGGAGTTACTGCAATCCTTACTAGATTGTATCTCCACCATGCAAAGTTTCAAATCTCACTATACTTTGTATTTGTTTTTTCCCAATGCAGAGATTTTGATGTCAACAAAATTTCTTGTCAATTTCAGGTCATTTCTTTATTCCTCGGCGCTGGGTTTCTGGGACAAACTTCTCCAGCATCTGGTGCTTCTGATAAGAAAGGGTGTGATGGATGCAGAGGATGTTGCCACCATGGTTGCTCCACTTCTCTTAAGTCAAGACTCATCTATGGCTGACAAGGTCAGGAAATACTTTTTTTTACTACATTTACTACTAATACTTCCTTTATGTTAGTCACACCATACAAAGCTTAAAACATTACTTAAGGGCTAATGAAGCTGATAATGTAGATGTTGCTACGAAAGATCATGCAGATATTTATTTATTATTTAGTTAGTCATTGAAGTGCTACATTTGATTTTCCTCTTTGCAATTATCGTACTAACACGGCTACCCACCACTCAGTTTTTTTTAGAAAGCTACGTGATTTCTAAAGGTATTATACAGAATCATGGTGTGGATAAAAATTGTTATTGTCTAATTTTAGTCTGAAAGCTTACTGATTATGACGTTCATACTAGCAGCATTTTTTCTGTGAAATGTTTTCCTCTGAAATGAGGTCATATTTGAGAAAACTGTATCTAAAAACCTATTAAAAAACAACAACAACAACAGATGATTTATGTTGTTACAACCAAAATTAAGGACAATGTGTTTACATGCTGAAAGTTGTGCATGGTTTTTCACTATTTTCTCCTCACTCACACTACGGATTAAGCCCAAATTTTCTCATGATTACTATTTCATGTATACGGTTGATCATGCAAAACATGAACAATGTCTGCGACTATTATGTCAGCTGCACCAATCCTGCATAATACCTTTGACCAAAAGGGACATTTATAATTTTGTTTAAATTTCTCATTCAGCTGATCATTTTTCGGTTTATATACACAGACAAATCTGAAATGCAATTCAACTATTTTTTCAAACTTCAGGCAGTGGATGTGTTGACAACGGTCTTGCAAGAGCAGGAGCAGCTACAGGACAGCCAGCTGGATGACACCTACTCTACCCTACCCTCGGCCTCAGCCACGCCCGCGCATCTCAGCATGCCACAGGAGGGCGCCGCCAACCAACCCCGAGGACCACCTGAAGGTGAGCTTGAAGACTCGACCTACTGTTGAGTATGTACCGTGTGCGTGCATTCCCCACATGGTATCAGGCTGGCTTAGTTTGTCTATCAATCAAAACCATAGTGGATGATATTGAACAGTCAAACAGTAGGAGGGTTGACTGTATACTGTGTAGGTACATTCACCTATTGATATCATATTGCAGGCTGGCATAGTTAACCTATCTTTCTCAACCACAGTGGATGATATTGATTGGTCGGACAGTAGGAGGGTTGACTATACACTGTAAATGTATTCACCACTTAATATCATATCACAAGCTGGCATAGTTTGTCAATCTTTCAAAACCACAGTGGATGAGTTTGAATGGTCAGATAGTAGGAGGGTTGACTATGTAATGCGTAGATGCATTCACCACATGGTGTCATATTGCAGGGCTACATAGCTCATTTAGCATTCCAAACCACACGATAGGCAGTGTTTGAACTAGCGACTACGGATTGATCACCACGTTACTGTGGGTTGAAGCATAGAAGGCCCATAGCAACAGCCAAAGCCACAGCCATCGATTCAGACACAGCCATATTGAATGGTTAGACTAATATTTCATCTGTTCCTTGAATTTTCAGTTCCACGTCTAGATCTCGGAGGGACTGGTGACCACGAAACTCCGGAGATTGAGACTGACCGTGTCAGTCATGACAGTTTCTTTGATGAGCCTGCCGTTCCATTAACAGGTAACTGACTAGCTCAAAGAAAAACAACTGTCTGAGATATTTCTTATTCTTATTAAGGCCACTTCATAATGAGCTTTTCAGCCAGAGCTGAATACATTTCTCTGCGCTTTCGTTGTACATTGCAAGATTAGTAGATGTGTAGTTTAGAATGATAGATAGATAAATAAAACTTTATTATCCCTCACTGGGGATATTAAAATAGCCTTGACAACGAACTGAGTGCAAGTACAATACAAATGATCAGTAACGAAATGATACAACTTTAAAAATTGCATTAAAATACATACACAATTAGTAAAATCCTTACATAAATAGCATTAAGACAATTTGCTAATTAGGGATCAGAGCCAGCCACACAGCAGCTCATCGCTCCAACTGCTCATTGTACCATTTGATAGCTGCCGGAACAAATTGAGCTGCCGTATCGCCGTGTTCTGATCCTTCTTTGTAAAAAAAAACGTTTACTTCTGGAGTTGGTCTGGAATTTGGCATGTAGTGGATGGTGGGGGTCAGAAAGAATAGAATTAATTCTATTGCACATTAGAGATTTATATAGTGCCTCTGGAGACTCTTGTTGACGGCCAATTCCTTTACTTGCAGTGTAGATGCATTCACCTATCGATATGCCTCGTTCTCACCATATTACACCAGTACTAATGAAATTGCAATGGCTCCCAGTTAAGTTTCGTACAATTTATAAAATTCTTTTGTTAACTTTCAAAGCTCAAACATGTCAATCTTCTGCTTATTTATCTGAACTTGTTCACCATTATTCCCCTACTCGGACTTTACGTTCATCTCAACAGTCATTGGTTTCATCTACAAGAGCTTCTTCCATTTTTTATGGCCACAGATCATTTTCTTACGTCGCACCATTTCTTTGAAATAGTCTAAGTCTTCCTGTGCATATTCGCCAGGCTAGTTCTTTACACTGTTTTAAGTCTCTGTTAAAAACTCATTTTTTTGAACTGCTTATTTGTAATCTGCTTATTTGTAATTGTATCTTTCACTCATTGTATATTCTTGTTCTCTTTATGCGCTTAGAGGCTTTTGCATTAGGCGCTTTACAAATGTCTTTATTATTATTATTATTATATTGCAGGCTGGCATAGTTAACCTATATTTCTCAACCACAGTGGTTCTTGTAGTAGAGGCATCTCACCTGGGCCAAATTTCATAGAGCTTGCTCTAGCAAAAAATATTGCTTAAAATTTTTTTACTAAGCAAAAGTAATCAGGATACCAGTTACATTTGTTACATGTAAAATGGTATTTTAGCTGGTAACCTTATTCTGGTAAGCATAATTTTGTTGTGCTTAGCAACTTTGTTGTGCTTAAGCAGCTGTACTGCATTTGGGCCGTGGTGTTAATTGGTTTGTGGCTCTGTTCGGCACAGTCACACCAGGGCCCAATTTCGTAAAGCCTGTAGGCACAAAAAATAAAATTGCAAAGCACAGACAAACCTTGCTTAGCAGAAACAGGTTACCAGCCAAACTTCCTTACATTATTGCGACTTATTCCCCACTCATTTTTTCGCTTAGGACTGGAAAGGAATTTGCTAAGCATTATTTTCTGCTTAACAGCTGTATGAAATTAGGCCATGGTGTCATTGGAGGGGCTGTAGACCTCACTTGTTGAGAATCACCCTGGCACCGGCAACTCCAATAAATAATTTTGTTTCTTGTGCAGAAACCAAGGCCTACCAGCAGATGATGCAGAGCTCTCAGGGGTCAGCCAAGCTGAAAGATCTAGATGGTCTGGAAGACAGCGAGGAGGGTGAAGAGGATGGTTCATCCGAAGATGAAGAAGATGATGAGATTGAGAAGGCTACAAGACTCTCTCCTGAGACCCCTCCTTCATCCAGAAACAAGTACGTTTAGGGACAGATCAACCATTTTAAAAGCTCAAGATCTATTTTGAAAAAATCCATTTAATCGCAGTTATTGAATATGCCGTTTGTGAGTTAGAACAAAGATATTGACTAATAGGGAGACCGCCAACATAGGGCTGGATAGCTCAGTTGGTAGAGAGCCGGTACGTTAATCCGGAGATCGTTGGTTCAAGTCCCGCTCGAGTCAATTTTTCTTTGTTCAAACCCAAAATTTTAACAAAAATTACCCAGTCAGTTTCCCTTGTGGTTTATTACTTGATATTAAATAAAGTCTGGTACATTGACTTGCTTAGTCACAAGTGACCGCTTAAATTTGAATACGTCAGACTATAGAGACAGTTGCTATGTCACATGATTCAGGATGACTAAAGCCTGATACCATTGTGCTCTACAGATTCATCCAAAATTGTGTCATGGAATTATCAGAAGAGTGATGACAGTAGAGCAAAGGAACACAAAAGGGACAATGCTGTCCTCACATTGGAATCCTTTGTATTTTTGTGTCCTCACTTTTTTTCATGCACTTAGTCTATGGAGAGTGTTATTAAGTTAGAGGGACAAAGGAAAGTATTGATAGCATTACATTGATCAGTGTTGATGTATGTATTGGTATTCCCAGTCTCTTACTACGCAAAAGCTTACCCCCTAATCATGTGACATGGCAACTGTCTCGATAGTCGGAGGAATTCAAATTTTTGCAGCAACTTGTGATCAAGCAAGTCATTGTACCAGACTTTATTCAAATCTAACTCGCAATTGGCTTATTAGTCACAGCTCTTTATACATGTTTATTTCCTAAGATGACCATGATTGTGGATTTTCAACTTGTGTTACCATCTCCTGCTTGCTTCTCCGACAGGGCCCAATTTCATAGAGCAGGAAACTCTGCTTAACAATTTTCTGCTGAGCACTAATTTACAGGATACCAGTCAAAGATGGTGTATGTGACATTGTAGCTGGTAACCTTATTCTGGTTAGCATAATTTTGTCGCGCTTAGCTACTTTTTGTGCTTTTAAAAGCAGCTCTATAAATTAGGCCCCCAGAAGATTTCTGTCTTGGAATTATTGAAAAATTTAGATACAGCACTTTTCCTCTGATGCAACGATATTTACTTGCTTTTTTGAAATATTTGCTTGACAGGAGGAGGAGAAATGTCTTATCATCGTTTGGAGGAAGCAATAGTCTAGGTCTGAGCTACGGGGATGGTGATGATGATGATGGGGATGAGGCAAGACAAGAGGGTGGAGAAACCAAACGATCTGAGCAGATGTCGGATCTGATCAGTTCCCCATCGCCGTCTCCTAGCCCCAAAGGATCTGGATACGTCCCGTCCGCCATGGAACAAAGGTTTGAGAACATTTTTGCTTTATTTCAAACTGGTTCAATCTGACTTTTTGAGAAAAAAATTATTGTCTACCCATGGTATTATTTTTCGGTGACCAATCGAACAATTATTTGTTTGTAGATCATTGTTAAAATTGAAAATTTTGCGGGGCTGAACAAAGAAAAATTGACTAGAACGGGATTGGAACCTGCGAGCTTCAGATGAATGTGACATATCCCTATTTTTTCTATCTTTGTTCAGGGATGCCAGTCAGACCACTGTCATTTAACTAAACCATGAATAAACGAAGTAATGACAACAAACATGGTGGCCTTTGGCACTGGGGTTGACAGTTTTCTTTTGAGAAAATTTGCACCGAAGCCCTCTTTGTTCGGCATGATTTGCCGTCTCTAGGCCATAAACCATTGCCGATAGTTGGCTGGTGTGCTGGAATGTTGCACTTAATACCTGGATGCTATTAACATTGGAAACAATCGTGGCAGCCATTGGGTTTTCTTGAAATCCTGGTTTGTCAGACAAGGGAATGTAGGTCTGGAATCGGGGAATTACACAAATATCCCCAGTAAAGAGTGAATACGTTCATTTATTCCAGTGCCTTTTGTCCCTGTACATATGTACTGGGCTAACGAAGCGTGACACCCTGAGTGCATGCATGGTGCATGCTACAAAAATTCCAGCTTGAAACTTCAAATCTTTGGTTGGTTTCGTTTTATGATGTTATTCCTGCACAACTTTTTCAGCATTTATACTGAGTTGACACTTTTTGGGAGGTGTGGGGGTGGTGGGATTTTGTGTTTTGGGCATGAAATATTTGAGGGAAACTTGTTTGGAAAATAGAGTGAATCATGGATATATGCGACAACCCAATCCAAAATCAGGCACTTCTGGGAAATAAGGAAATGGCGTTGAAGGTGAAGACAACCAAAACGTCAGCCATGATATCATTGTGATGTGATGTCTGACACGATCTATATGCTGACAAATACTTACCTATTTTACCCTAATTAGGTGTTATTTGAAAGCTGTCATCTCATCTATTTAAAAACCAAATAAACCCAGTTTTGAGTTTTGGCAAGAAGTGATTGGTTTTGGCACGAAGCGTCACATAATATTGTACATTTGTTTGCGATCTCATTGGTTTCTCTTTCTGGTTTACCTTTACCCTTTAGCATGAAGTCGACCGGCCGCAGTGACCCCTTACAGAGGTCAGCAGCCTTCTGGGGTGAAGAGTCGGACATGGAAGAATCAGAGATGAGTGTTCCCATGGGAACGCTGAAATCGGACGACTTAAAAGATGATTTCGATTTCTACGATTGATCGATGCAAGAGACTACATTCCCGTTTGCTTTGCTTTTCTTTTTGCTGAATTTGTGGTAAAACCACAAACTTCTGCAATGTGACTCAAACCACTACGGCTCCAAATCCTGAGGAACTAACAATAAATATACCGGAGTCTTATATAGCGCACGTATCTACCAATAAGGTACTCAAGGTTCTTGAACAAACAGAAACATTTTTAAGCCGTTTTGAAATTTTTGAATCATGAGACCAATTTATGTGGCACCTTATAAAGGTTTACAAGGTGCTGCGGCGCACTCAGCAGCCACTGCGGGCAAACCCCTTTACTTAGTGATAAGTGCAACTGGGTTCTTTTTACGTGCAGTACACAACGTACGGAACCTACAGCTTTATGTCCCATCCGGAGGATGAAGCAATAATGGTCAAGTATCTTGCTTAAGGACACAAGTGTCAAGACTGGGACTTGGAAACACCAGAGCTTGAGTCTAGTCTACTCAGCCACAACATGCCACAGGCTTGCTATTTTGGGCAAGAGACCTGTGGCTTTACTAGACATTCTCGTTAATTTTGATTTGTTTTGTTGTTGTTTTTGTGTGGGGGGGAGGGCAAAGAAATAATGGAGAGGGGCTTATTATTTTACCAATTAGTTATAATGTATATTAGTTGATGCACTGGACCAGATATGAAAGCATTTTGGAGCTGATTGTATTGGCTGGACCATACTACCTTCCTGAGCATGCACTGACCAGCTGCAGTACTCGGGCAATGCTGAAATTTTTGATCACATCTGGGTTTTTGCCCTCTTATTATGACGAGGTTCAAAAAGTTCTAAAACTGATCTAAAAGGATTACTGCAGGATTTTATACAGTACTAATCGATATTCAGAGTTCATTTTGTTATCGCTCTCATTTTGGAGAGCTGGAGTGGGTGGAGCAGGAAGGGGCAGGTCACAAGCCCGCCTGCTCCCCGCTGGTTGCACCCTTGCACTAGACCTTGTGCACATGTCCTGGACTGGATTGGGTGCCCTTGAGGTTAAGGTTAGGGTTGATGATGTGGTAAGGAAATATATTTATACATTTTTGCACTGTATATCTGACTTAAAAACATTGAACAATTATGTGTGTCTAAATTAAATGAGTCAATAAACAAAGCACATTTTACAGCGAACTTGTTTTATTTTGAAGACAAATTATCTGAATGTTCATTTTTCTTTCTATGTACAGACTCTACACGTCATGATTTGAGGTACTCTATGTGGTTTATAATGTTACATTTGTCTGCAGCAGGTCTTGTCACTTTTTACCCAACCACTTTGATGACCAGATCCCAATCCCAATCTGTGAAAGTGAAATACCAATTCCACTCACAGATAGTGAAATCCTAATCCCTCTCTGTGAGAGTGAGATCTCAATCCCACTATGTGAAAATGTATTCCTATTCTCACTCTGTGAAAGTGTGGTCCCAGTCCCACACTCTGTGAAAGTGTGATCCCAGTCCCACACTCTGTGAAAGTGAGATCTCAATCCCACGCTGTGAAAGTGAGATCTCAATCCCACGCTGTGAAAGTGAGATCTCAATCCCACTCCAAGAAAGTTAGATCCCAATCCCACTCCAAGAAAGTTAGATCCCAATCCCACTCTGTGAAAGTGAGATCTCAAACCCTCTCTTTGAATTCCAATCATAGATAGTGAAATCCCAATCCCAGTTTGTGACAGTGAAATCCCAATCCCACTCTTAAAAGTGAGATCCAAATCCCACTCAAACATAATGAGATCCTAATCCCCACACACTATTGACAATTTGATCCCAATCCCACCCAGAGATAACAGGCTAATCCACACAGTGTTATCACCTACATATCCACATAAATACAACCAGAAGTTTATAGCATGATGGTGGTAAGGTAGATGCAATAATGTGTCTACCACTTTGACCGATCCATCAACTACTTTGGATGGTTCGAACACTGAAGAGCAAGGTGGACTTTGTTCAACTGTTTGATGTTCACATTTTATGTAATAAGGAACAGCTCCACTGGTGCTCTGTAATATTCAAGTTATATGTAATAAGGAAACGACTCCACTGGTGCTCTGTAATGTTCACATTTTATGTATTAAGGAAACAGCTCCACTGGTGCTCTGCACTTTACCAGCCTCTGCGCTTTTTCTCAGCAGGGACTCTTGTAACTTCTTTATTCGGTTGTCAATCTCGTGGATGCCGATGTCTGCCATGACATCCGATTCGTGACTGTCAACTCGCTGACGCTTCAACATGGATTGCTAAGAAACAAAACGGCAAGAGAGAAAAATAACTCAAAGTAAGCTTCAGGTTAATTCAGTATTAAGATCAAAACTTGTTTTCTTGTTTTAAATGTCCCTCAAAGAATTAATACTGGGACGTGTTTTGGCGAGCTTGATCTTGATTTGATCTTGATTAGAAAATGGATAAGCTCCAACTGGAGCAACACTCAATGCGAGATTAGAGACTGAATGGGGATTAGTCGTGTGGTTTGGGCGCATGAAACCGAGTCTGGGATACTGGTGGTGGAGTGTAATAGCTGGTTCCAGTCTCTTGTCGTGTTTGGGAAAAATGACTTCTGGTGGCAGTTGGTCTTGGCCGACAGTATTTGGAGCGAGAGTGGGTTTAGGTTTCTGGTAGTTGATGCTGATAAACCCCTTTTGTTGAATTCAAGAGCTGAGGTAATTGATTAAAGCATTTTCACTGATTATGCTTTACATGGAATCAGGCAAATTTTTTCCACATTGATGTATGGTGTATGGTGTATGGGTAAACCAGAAACAATCTTCTGTATCCCTAATGCAGATTTTAACATAGGATCGTTTGTTGTTCAGCCAAAAAAGCAGCGAAATTTGACAAATTTTTGGTGTGTACTTACCGTAGCAGCATCAAAGTACTCTGGAGACAACCCCTCCAGGTGTAGAATCCTGCTCTCCAACTCTTTCAGCCTCTGGTAGACTCCCGATCGTGGGATCTCACCTAGGTTTCACAACAAGGCAATGGACTCAGACAAGCAATAACAACAGCAAGAGGTAATCTAATGCACTGCAAGGTGTGTCGTGGCCGTAGCGAACCAAACTGAAACTCTAGTGGCTGAGTCATCGGGGTGTGGTTCAAATCCCAGCAAAGGGAAGATTAAAGATCTAGCAGAGGTCTATACCCTGCCGTGGATGAAGAAAGCCAAAGTGCATGGCACAAAGTGAAAAAACACTGCTTATTTTACCTAATAGAAACAGCTAAAGCGTCCAAGGCGCAAAACATGAATCTAGGCCTTGCGCTTAGGCTTAAAGCTAGTAAACTGTGCCTTTCACTTACCCCAAGGAAGTTTTAGTAACCCAGATTTTAAACAGGTATCGTCATAAATGTTTCTTCCTGATTAATGATAGCAATCGCAACCAGTTTATTGGTTAAATGAAGTTACATTCACACACTCAATTATCTTTTCAAAAAGCGTTATTTACATCTGGAAAGGAAGAAACATCGAGCATTACAAACAAGTAGATTGTACAATTTTGTAGCAGCCCACAGGGCAAGTTGAGAAATGGTGTTTACTAGCCCGTAGCAGTTTTTCACTAGACAATGTATGCCAGGCTAGTGTTTGGGGTGAGCCCTGGACTCCTACCTTGAACAAGTTTGAGGTGAGACTCCATATTATGCAACCTCTCCTCTATGCCCTGCTGGGTGCTCATGCGGGTCAAACAGCGTCTGGCCCTACTGCTGGGTGACCGGCCTGCGATTGGACGATAGGACACCATTGTTGGTCTCGTCTGTGGTCCGTGAACGTTAACCACCCGAGATACTGAAACCAAGATTGAAGAAGAGAAGAGAGGAAAGATATCATGGTTGCACAACAGGTGTAGTGTACAAGGCATTTTGTATCGTGCAAAACAATGAAATAAATCTACTGTGGTTTAATTTACCCTTGACGTGACTTTTATAGCCAGCTCTTGGTTTGAAGATGGCATCAGTGCGTGCACAGCTGTTGAGCTGATGGTGATGTTTGGTCGTCACAGGGACCGAGTAGAACTCTCGCCTGTTGATATCGTCAACTTCCAGCTGTTTCTTCTCCATGAAGGAACGGATTCGTCTCTCAATCTTAGAAATGACAACAATTTGTTTTCAGTTCATAAGTTTCAGATGGAGACAGCGTCTCTTTTTCAATTGGTTGTTTCAAACACTTGTGTCCTTAAGCAAGGCACTAAATAACGATTATTGCTTCGTCCTTCTGTTGGGACGTAAAGCTGTAGGTCCCGTGCATTTTGCAATGCACCCAAAAGAACTTGTCTTAAACCATTCAAAAACTTGTCTTAAACCATTCATTATGGAGTTTTGTGGTCGATCTGTCTAGTTCACTGGATTCAAGTCCTGGTGTTAATATTATTAGAGTGTGGGTTTCGGGTCCCGGTCATGGCACTTGTGTCCGCGAGGATCAAGACAAAGGCAGATCTACCAATACTACTGACCATTAAGGTCTTGTGAAGAGTACTTGCCAATGCTTTGTTCTCAGCCCTTCAATATGATGATGACGATAAATAACGACATGCCTACCTCTGCATTGGATGCACTTATTTGCACAACCGATGGATCTACTGTGATGGATGGCTTCTGATCTTCATCCTTAATTGCTTGAGATGTTGTAGACTCCATGGATCCTGGGGTGGCCTCTTCCTCCTCATCTGTCATCTGGTCATGAACTAAAGTCTGTTTATCGTTAAGAAACAGAAATTAAGTTAAAGCCTAAAAGTAAATGGGATGGAATATTTGGTGCATATGTACATCAATTGACTGCTGGCCTGGAATTACCTGGAGGTCATGGAGGTCATGGAGGTCATGGAGGTCATGGCCTCTGTTGCCCTGGTCTTGGCCTTGATGCCCCTTTAAAAGTTATCCCAAAGGAAATGCACTTTGCAAAATGAAAATGGCCTTGCCCTTTCAAAGATGGAATTCCAGAGAACTCTTGCATGCTCAAACACAAGCTCAAACAGCGCCCTCACTGAGGTCAAAGGAAGAGATAGGGGCCTATATCACTGGCTGAAAGTTGTGCCGGATTGCCAAAAACTGCCAGATTTAAAGCTCTGATAGTTTGTCAAATACCGTGCTAAGCCAGATTGTCAAAAATCGTGACTCATCACCTCTTTGATGTATCACCCCCTCAGACTAAAAGTCAAATTAAACAGCGAAAACAAACAAGCCAGAGTGAGGGTTGGAACCAACCTGTAAGGAAGATATGAGCTTCTTCAAATGGGTGTTGAGTTGTGACGCATTGATTGTGCAGATGGCTGATGGATCCACTGTCAGCGAAACGCTACAGGATAGGTTAGTCTGAGGAGAGAGTTCAAATTAAACATTAATTCAGCATTTATGGCGTGTCGTGGCCGAGCAGTCTAGTGCATCGGACTCGAGTTCTGATGGCTGAACCATCGGAGTACTAAAGTATTCGTTAGGCTGTAGGACCTTCAGTCAACCAAACAACGTCAGAATGAAATAAAATGTGATCAAATTTTAATAACAATAATAAAATAAATTTAAAAAAAATAGGTAAATTAAACACAAACACTGACCAGCGCTTAACTAACACTAACACACACAACAGTGACATACATACATGGCCCTACATACATGCATTGTTGTTAGAGAAAAAACAAATAGAAAACAATTCCAGTTTGACTGAGTTGTATTGGTTAGTAAAATTTTAGGTTAAATCTGGTTGGTGACAGCTGCGTGCATGCTGTTGTCAGTTGTGTTATAAATAAATGGATGTGGCCGGCCAGACAAAAATGCAAAAAATACCACGACAAAGCTACATCAATTTGTATGTAAATTGGTAAATTGGATTAGTGCCTGTCTAGCGTTCAAAGTGGGAACAGGTGTTGAATTGAAATATGATAATTCACTAATTGTCAATCGAGAATTGGATTTCTAAATTCTAGAAATGAAAACAGAAATCAACAATTTACAATTCCTACTGGCTGCATGCGCTACAATACCTCGGTTAAAAAGTTCTGCAGACAAGTTAAAATACTTCGAACATTGTCATCGAGGTCCATTGTGCTTCTGTTATGTAAACCGTGTTGAGTGATATGTTGCACACAAGTAAGTAGCTTATTTAAAGTAATATAGTTTGCAAAAGTTTTAGTCCGACCGAGAGCCGTGCCGTGGTGAACCTTAGTCTGTTCGCCGTAGTTTTGGTCGAAGTCTCGGCATCAGAATTCAGAATTTGCGGTCATCGCTTTTTTCTCAATGGAACCAGACTAATGAGACCTAAAACAAATTTGATTATGTTTGGCGTAACACAACTGACCCTAAAGTGACAGACGATAATTTTTTTTTTTTTTTATCTTTATTTCAAATGGAAATTTTTTTCTTTCTTGTTTACTTTTGTAGAAAATATAAAACAAAAACCGCATTTAAATGGTGGAAATTGCTGTAGGGTAAAAATAAATACGACCTACCGCCCTATTTTTTGGCTCTATTACGATAAACATAAAATATATTTTAAAGGCCTGATCGACCTTGCAGGTCAAAAGGTTTTCTATAATATATTTATTTATCAAATTGTCGATAACTGTAACATTCTTTTGATCGATGGAAAACTATTTTGATAACCTTAAGTAACAAAAGCCTGCGAAAAATTCAAGGTTATGGTAAAAATGTAAAAAAAAAAAAATTCTCAAGGGATGTTACAATGTTATGAATTATTCAATAGTCTGACTCCAACTGTTAACTGCTGGTTAAGTCATCTAATCTCGTCTGGGATCCAGAGAAGCTCCGTGTTGGCAACTTGCGTTTATATTGCGTTGGCAAATTTTACGTGGATTTTTATTTGAGACGTGGAGGCGTTTTTACGTGTCGAGAGATTTAATAATAACATTTTCTCTAAAAAAATTCAACAATGAACTTGTAACTAAGAATTTTTTGGTGAAAAGAGGAGCCTAAACATGGCTTGGTTTGGAGACTTAAAGAATATAACTGGGAATTTGACTGGGCAGTTATCCAATGTCGCAAACACAGCTGCGAGTTTCACCCGTGATGTGTTGGCTGAAGGCACCGAGGAAGTCAGTGGTGAGTCAGTCCTGTTTGATTGATCATATCCCCCGATAAAGTGGCTCGATAGCCGGCCCGGCTTCTCTGAAGAAGCTTGAGATACACCGGCCGGCTACCCTAGAACACTGCAAACTATGATAAAAGAAAAACAAAATTTGCAGACCAACAGTTTTGCCATTTTGGAAAATTTAGATTTTATACTCTCGTCAACTGGTCAACGTCATGACTTACTATTTAAATACTATAATTTTATAATAAGTATAATGGGCAGTATTTTTTGTATTAAAATGACTTATAAAATATATCACTGTTCCTACCAAAATTGTTTGCACTTAATGTTAATGGTTTTGTTGCTGTTATGATAAATTTATAAAGTGTATAACATCCAACTCCAAATTGCTCTTGTTGTTATATCATGTGTTCCTTTGTTTTTGTTTTGTTTGTTTACTTTTCTTTTCTTTTTCTTTTTTTCTTATTTTCTTTTTTTTGTGGGGGGGGGGTCTTAAACAAATTTTACATTAGCATGAAAGACTATTTTCGAGCACAGGAATCTTGCTATTATTCATTGTTGATTTTCTAATCTTCCTGACTCTATTAAATTTTGATTTCTAAAAATAGGAAACTAATATTTAATAATGTGCGTGTAGTATGTTCTTTTGATAATTGTATTCATTAAAGTTATTGTTTACAGCAATAATCATAGCACTTGATCACAACCCTTCGTAAGAAGAGCTGTGATTGAACATTTGTCAAAAAAATGTTTTTTAAAATTTTGGGATACATTACAAAAATGAAGAAAATGTTAACCTACTTACAGTACATGTATGGTTCGTCATAACCCTCCAGTCTCTGTCCATCTTCCAGGATCGAGGGTTACGAGTTTGAGTCCTCGAATAAAAGTACAGAGTATGAGCACTGTAACGCTGTTATAATCAGGGTTTGCCCTAGCCCAGGTTGCATGCAATGGACACTGACATCCCACCAGGGCTAGGTTTGCCCTTAACTTTTTCAGTGACTGGCCAGCAGGACCAGTTAGCTTGTCATTTCACTAGTCCACCAGAGTTTTCACTGGTCCATATTTTAAGGTTTTCATTCAACATTGTCATTAGCTTGGGACTTGTAATTTGAACTGATTATGAAGTGGTTTATGTAGCGATGGGTCTTCAGCAATGGAATATGTAGCCATCAAAAACTAATGGTACAGAATTGGCATGTGGGCAGTGGACCACTGTTATGGGAGAATGCTGATAATGCATTTTATCTTGTGTATGTATTTTCAGATCAAGGCATGGAGCTGAAGATTGCGGAAGGCAAGATCAGGGAATTAGAAGGACTCATCATTGCCCAACGATCAGAGGTAAAGGTTTCCTTTGTAGTTTTTTTTTGTGTAGTTGGTTCTAGTTTTTCACTGGATGAAAACCAGCAATTGTGATTGTTATGATATACAAAGAACGAGACAGAGATTGTGGCTGTGCGATCAAAGGAAAGTATTAAACAGAAATTTGTATCTTCTGTATTAGAATGAACGGCTGAATGAATTGAACCACGAGTTGACTGAAAAGGCTGAGGCATCGGAGCTGCAGATTAACACCATCTCACAGCAGTATCGGAATGTGCTACAAGAAAAACAGGTCAGTGGGGTAAAGACTATACAATCCTAGACACCCGAATTATCTCAATCAGGGTTGTGTTAGCCATTAGGCACAGTAATCACAGTGGGTATTAATTGGTTAGACAGTAGGAGGGTTGACTGTGCACTATACGCATTCACCACATGATATATTGCAAGCTTGCATAGTTTGTATCATTCACAACCACAGTGGATGATATGTGACCGGCTCTGCAAAAATGGCCCTTATGTCGCAAAAAATCATTTTGGAGTTAGATACATGGATGGAAAGGTCTTTCTCTCGGCTTTAATTTGGTGTATTTTAGGAGTCTATAGCATTTTGCAATCCAGAGTTATATTCTAATTTGCATACAAATAATTGCCATTTTTGTCAAAATAGGTTATGGAGAAACAGCCTTTTAAACTTTACAGTGTATTTTAAAGTATTTTAATACCAAGTTCTTGTGAAAGTCCCTAGCAACGAGTACGTTCCCGTTAAACTATTCGTCTGAAAATTTCACCAAGTGTTTGTTATGACTTTTAAAGTACAAAATATTTTGCGTTTCATTTAATGCACTATATCGCTATTTTTTAGAATTAATTTGCATACTGTGCTATTTCTTATAATTGTTTGAAAATTTTTAAATAACAAACAGTAAAACACACACTTGAGAATTATTTTGAAGAGTTTAGACCTTTTTGGGTGAATTTAGCTTTTTGTTAAAGTTAAACAAATGAACACTGGCTATTTAAACCCTATGAATTAAAATTATGTATTTTTTGTGAAAACAAGAGCTTTTTGGAAAAAAAATTATTTCATTATATATATATATTTTTTCACTATCAGCTTGAGTTGTTTAATAAAAACTCTTAAATCAGCCCGCTTTTCAGGATTAAAACTATTTTTGGGCTAAACAATTAAAGTTTTTGTAAAAAAAAAATAAAGTTTACAAATGTAATATTTCCTGCTATTAAATCTAACACAGTCAACATGGTTTGCCTTCTACTAAGATCGAACTAGAGTTAATTAATAAATTTTGAAATCATCTTTGGGTTAACATTTTGCTGTCAGGGTCGATCTTTTCGTTATCTCTTGCTGAAAATGGCGCTGTGGAATCAGATTCCAAATCGTTTTCTGATTCAACATCGTCATTTTCACATCGGAACCAATTCTCCTTACGGAGATCATTCAAAGCTTCAGCCAGACACTGATTCTTCAAACCCATACTTAAGCAAATAATTAACGAAACAGTATAGAAAACCTGTTGCTTAAAACACGATATGTTGGCTAAAATAGTAATTAATTATGAAAATATTTACGCTCGGAGCAAGAGAAGTCAGTTGAGTTGGACAGAATTGACAGGTATTGCGCTGTGTTTTCGCGTGGCACGCACTTTATAAACAGTCACATGGCAGTCACCTGACAATGAATAAACAACCAATCCCATTCACGGCGCATGTGCGCGCTCGGCCGTGCGCCCATTGTCCAATCGTTGCACTACACTGTATACATGTGACCGAAAAGATCCACGCTCCTAGTAACAAGCGCCCTTTGTATACGTGTCAGAAATTAACCTGCCTTGGTTTTGCATTTGACCTTTAACCTTTTCTATGTCCACATACAGAAAGGCAACGTCCTCAGCTTTCAGATGATACCAAATTTATAATAGGGGGGTTCCAAATAATGTGCTGCCAGATGTGTAAAATGACGCAACTTTCCAACGAAACCGCGGACACCGATCGCGCAAACCACCAACAAAACGTACACAAAACACGTTTTTTTTTCATCTTTATTGGTCAAAATAAACATTCAATCTTACAAATTATGAAAGTGTGGATATCAACGATGTCAAAAAAGGGATAATAAAAAAATCACAACAACGAAAAATTTATCACCCTTTCAACATTGACGAGCCCATTACGTGAAAAGGCATGGCGCGACTTACGGGCCTTTTTTGCAGAGCGGGTCACATATGGTCAGACAGTAGGAGGGTTGACTGTGAGCTGCGTAGTTGAATTCACCAAATTATGTATTGTAGTTTATCTATCATTCAAAACCATGGTTGATGATATTAAATGGTCAGACAGTAGGAGGGTTGACTGGTTACTGTATGGATGCATTGCCACATGATATCATATTGCACGGTGGGGTATATTATCTATCATTCACAACCACAGTGGATGATATTGATTGGTCAGACAGTAGGAGGGTTGACTACTTTGTTGGTGGATTGATCTCATGATGTCATATTGCAGGCTGACATAGTTTATCTATCATTCACATCCGCAGTGGACGGTATCTAATGGTCAGACAGTAGGAGGGTTAATATTTATAAAGCCTAATTCTTTTAGAGGTTAAGAAGCAAAACCAATCACTCAAAAACATTTGACACCTTTTTGTTCCACAGGATGAGTTGGTATCTCTGAAGCAGCAGCAGCACGCCCTGCAAGACTTGCAGCATAGCATGCTAGCAGCGGCCACTACAGCAACACCTTCCTCCTCTGCCTTCATGACTCACAGCACCTCCACATCCTCCCTCTCTGGCTCCATGGTGTCCGTGGATGAGCACGACTTCGGCGACATCATCTCATCCCAGCATGAGATCAACAGGCTGTCCAACGAGGTTTCTCGGCTGAGGACGGAGTGTGATCACTGGAAGCAGATGGCAAGCTCTGGTAACGGATCAGGGGTAAGTCTTCAAAATCTAAAAGGAAAGTAAGGGTTTATCATTCAGGATAGATAAACCCTCTTACTGTCTGACCATTTAATATCATCCACTGTGGTTTTGAATGATAGACAAACTATGTCAGCCTACATTATCAAAGTTTGAATTTTACACTGGACCACCAGCTCGAGGCCAGTGGATCTCTTGTCGGGCCAGTAAACTTATGACTGGACAAGTCTGGTGGTCTTATGTTTTTCAATTGAATAACAATACATGTGTGTGTGCCTCACTGTGTAATATGTTGAACAGAAACAAGTCATGTTCGAATGTTGACTTTGAGGCTGAAAAATACTTGTTAATTCTGTTGAGTTATGAAGAATACCCACAATGACAGATGAGATCAATCTTCTCTTACAGATGTCTTGGTGCATTTTGCATGTTGTCACAACTCAAAAAGTTTTTTTTTCTCATTTTGATTCTGGTCTAGTACAAACAATTCTTGTCCAGTAAAAATTTTTAGCTACAAGCCCTGTGGTCCTGTGGATTTTTTTCTCCCGAATTCGAGCCCTGATTATGATACCATGTGGTGAATAGTCAACCCTCCTACTGTCTGACCATTTAATATGATCCACTGTGGTTTTGAATGATATACCTTCTTGCCATATAATACTGTGTTGAATGCCAATCTACACCATGACAGCTATTCTTCCTACTGTCTGACAACTCAAAATCATCTGCTATGGTTTTGGATGATTGGGTATATTTGTTTTTCTTCTTGTTTGTTTGAACAGGCCAAGTTTCAGATCGGTACGGAAAGTAGAACAAGTGGTAACAATGAGGAAGGTTTACAGCTGAAAACGAAAATAAAGGTAGAGTGTATTATCGGTATTTGAATTTATTCACAGAAAATGTTTACTTACACATTCAGCTTCCCTTGTGGTTCGTTACTTGAGTTGGTCTGCTCAGGATCTAGACAGAAAAACAAAACTCTAGACTTGTGTTCCACAAGGGTTCAGTTTGAAGTTTGAAGTCATGGTAGTTTTAGATTGTATTTTTTTTCACTGAGTTCACATCTGACAGTAAATCTAAAGAAATCTGTCTTTTGGTCCCTTCAGGAGCTTGAGCACAACTTAACCCATGAGATCGATCAGTCCCAGCGGGAGCTTTCCGCCCTCCAGGACGCCCACTCCCAGAAGCAGGCCACCCTCACCAAACGCCACAAGCAAGAGATCGAGGACTACACCAACCGCATCGAGCAGCTTGAGCAGTTGCTGCAGGCTGGTGATACGCCCCCATCGTCCCCTCCCACTACCCCGGTGCACTCCCCTGGGACCCCACCCACGAAAGAGGCGGCTGATCTTCAGGTTAATAATTAACCATTGTTTTTTGTTTGTTTGTTGTTTTTTTTTGTGCGGATTAAGCTGTATGTCATTTTATCTTATTGATCGTCAGGGTTCTTCCAAGAGTTCTTAAAAACTGGGAGGCATTCTGGACAGATATTTTGCAAGTTTGTCGGAAGTATGCGAAAATGAAATGAGGTCCCCTGTTTCTGATGGCTGAGTAATCAGAGTGTGGGTTCAAATCCCGGTCATGACACCTGTGTTCTTGGGCAAGACACTTATTAGCCATAATTGCTTCTCATCACCCAGGAATAAGGAATAAACGGGTACATGTATCTGTGAGGGTAGAAATTGTTGATGTGAATGATTATCAATCTTTGTGCCCATCTCGCTGCCGGTGCTCATACTCCTAAGGAGTTGAGACGATTTCAGGAATGCTAAAGGCCCAATAATAGGGTAGTGTTAGTGTAAGGCGCTTTGATGCAATGTTTGAAGTGCCCAATAAATGCAGACTTCAGCTGCAGCACAGCATAAATCTAGAGTGCATCAATCATGGTTGACTCCCAACTGACGAAGGCCTACTACTATAAATTCAAAACAACTTTTGTAAAAGTTGCTTGTGTAACTTCTCTTCGCAGAGCAAAGTCAAAGAGCTTCAAGAAGCTTTGAAGAAATCACAGCGCAGCTTCAGCCAGCTGGACGAGTCCTGCAAACGCCTGAGGGTTGAACTGGAACAAGTCAAACAGGTGGAGAGAGAGAAGAGTAAAACAGCAGAGATTCTCAGAAAGCAGGTACAGTTTAGAAGGAAAAACTCCCGCAATTATATGGGAATGAAAACTTTTCTTTGAAATTGAAGTTCACCTTTACCCAATTTCATAGAGCTGCTTAAGCTGAGCAAATTGCTTAAAATGTTCTGCTTAGCAGAAATGAGCAGGATGCCAGTCGCAAATTGTGCATGTGTCATTTCATTTAAATTGGTTGTGAAGCCAAGGATTCTCAGAAAAGCCAACTTACTGGCCAATAACCCTATGGAGAGAAGGCAAGGAGGGAAGTTTCAAGTTTTAGATGTGGGAGGAAAACCCCAGAGAATTATTCCAGGGAAAACCCACGCAATCAGGCAGGGGCTGAAAACCCAATCCACATAGTGCCCCCGGCGTGATTCGAACCGGGGTCACAGAGGTGGAAGGCAAGGAAAGATACCACTACACCAAGCTGACCGCCCCCAAGACTTCTACCCTAGCTGTTTCCTTCTACCTCCATGTTGTTTTCAGCCGTCCTACATTCCTCTTGCCCTTAGAAACCCATGTCATTGCTGTCCTGCAGTGCCACTTATCTTCCATTCTTAGAACATGCCCAATCCACTTCCGTCTTCTAGCCTTCACTTCTTCGCCGACTCCCGTTAATTTCTTTCTATCACATAACCTAAATTCAATCTCACCTGTAATTTCTATAAGGTCGAAGCCCTTAAGGCAGAAAAAGAGAAAGGCATGCAGGAGAACGAGACGCTGCGTTGGGTGAAGCGAGACCTGGCCGGCAAGCTGGACGCAGAGAGGCAAGAGAATGCCCGACTCCTTGGAGAATGCGACACGGCCAGGGAGCAGACCAACGATGGCAAGGAGGAAATCGAGAGGATCCGCAAGGAGGAAATCATCCCACTTCAGGAGAAACTCGCACGTAAGTCCATTTGGGCAAATTGCAAAGTGGAGAAGCCTTTGTTGGATTACAAAACAGTACAAGTCTCGGGTACGTGCTGTATCGTATGCCATACGCCACATTTTTTACTACGCATACTAAATTTGTAGTGAACATTTAAGAACTAGGAAATCATTCAACCACTTCTACCATCGATTTTAGGATTTTATTCAATAAATTTAACTTACTATGTTCTTTCTTCAATTTAGGGCCATCACAGATTTGTGGGCAGCCATTTTGGAAATTTAATAATTACTTGTTATTCTACGTATATATTTTCAAAAGACAAATCTGCGATGTCCGTGAAAACATACATAGGGGGTTTTCAGTGTTTTCTTGTGTCTCTGATGACCGATGGTGCTTAAACTTTTACAGGTTTGTTACTTCATGTACGTGTTGGGTCACACTAAGTGGGGATACTGGTTTTTGACAATAGACCTCAGTATTGGTGATGTCACAGTTTGCTTACCACTGCAGACACATAGGAAACCATTGTGTCTCTGCACAATTGTCGGAAATGCAGTACCCAGTTACAGCACTTAAGGAACACAGTAAACAAACCATGACGTCATCAGTACAGGGTTTATTACCAATGTTGTCTGCGTGCGTTAAAGCCGAGATCAAATAAAATGATATCTGGAATAAATATCTTGCGCTGACTGTCTTTCTTTGCAGAGATGGAGACGGCGATGGAAGAGTTACGGACTGAACGTCACCAGGTCAGATCCGCGTTGTTTGCCACTAAGCACAGACTCCTAGCCGAGTTGGCTGCTAGCCATGTACAGTTTATCTTCGCTTTGTCTTCTCTTTTTTTGTGGGGGCTGCCACGGCATTTGCAGCTGCACCGTTCCGTTACAATGCTGCATCTTTCACTCCACTTTCCTCTAACAATAGTGACTAAAAAAACAAAAAATGTAACCAAATCCCTGGTGTACTAATTTGCATACTAATTTATGCATGCTCGTATTTGCATGGTCTGAATTCTGAATGCATTTTTGTTCCATCTTCTGAGAATTTCAACTCATGCTCTTGTTGTGTCCTTTTTCCTTCATAGTTTAATGAATTAACTCTGATTGATAATGTTTGAGTGAAGTTAAATTTGGATTTTTTTTTTACTTTTAACATTTCATGCATTTTGCTTTCTTTTTATCTTCTGTTTCACTACTCAAAATTAATAACAATTATAACACACATATCCTAGTGGCCAGATCAAAGCACTTGACAACATTATTATCCCTGTTCATCAGGCATACTTAGACCATTCCTCAAACTTTCTCAACTCCCTGGGGAGCATACAACCCCAAGCTGCTTAAATTAGCTCCAAGGGGTTGTCCAACACAATGCTGTCTCAGCCCTCTCAGATTCCTATTTATACACCTGGTTAAGAGAATCGAACCCACACTCTATGATTTAGCCATTAGAACTTGAGTCTGGTGCACTAGACCGTTCGGCCAAGAGTTGAACGCTTGTCGTTCGGATCTTTCACTATACACAATACTAAACAATGACCCTTCTTTCAGTGTCATGACCGGATTTCGAACCCACACCCTGATGACTCAGCCATCAGAGCTTGAGTCTGGTGCACTAGACCGTTCGGCCAAGAGTTGATCGCTTGTCGTAAGGATCTTTCACTAACACAATACTAAAAAAATGACCCTTCTTTCAGTGTCATGACTGGATTTTGAACCCACACCCTGATGACTCAGCCATCAGAGCTTGAGTCCAGTGCACTAGACCATTCAGCAGCGAGTTGAACGCTCGTCAGTTTGATCTTTCTCTTTGTCACTAACTCACGACTAACAATAGACCCTTCTCAGTGTCACAACCGGGATTCGAACCCACACTCTTATGACTCGGCCATCAGAACTTGAGTTCTATGCTTTAGACCACTCAGCCACGACAAATTATTAACAACATTGATAACATAATAACATTGATAACACAATAACGATTGATAACAAATCTTGAATGTTGTTCAGATCTAACTTCTAACAAGAGTATGACGATTTTGATATTCATGCACTAAAACTTCCAACATAATTTCCCATATCCATGGCATGGTAATGCCCGTGTAAGCATTGTAACTGAACTGTGCTGCTGTGAGCCGTGTGAAAAGCTTATCAAAACTTGTGGTGGAAGATAACAAATATTTATGGATAAGAATTGTTTCATTAAAGTTTAACTGAGTAAGATTTTCAAACCTTTGCATTGTGGAGATACAATCTAGGAAGGTTTGCAGTAACACCATGTACATGAGTAGGTCTTGAAACCTTTGCATTGTGGAGATACAATCTAGGAAGCTTTGTGGGAACCCATGTTCAAGACATACCCCTCTGTTCTTAGACTGGTCCCCTGTCTTTATCTGCAAGGATAAAGACAGGTACTGGTCTTAAGGCCCAATGATTTCATTGGATACATCACGTAGCGTTGTTTTTGTTCTGCGAGTGTCCGTGTGAATTGAATGCTAGGTCAAAGGTACGTTTGCCAACATCCGGTCTGGCTGGTATCTGGCGTTATTCACCAGACTCGAAGTGTGACGTCAGATGTTCAGGCTACCCCTCGTGAGTTGTGGATTTTAAAAGAACTGGTGGTGCAACTGCTCAACGTATTGATGTTGGTCATCGATACCCTCAGTCTATTTTTTGGTTGCACTTCCAACAGTGAAGCACCAATAACAGGACGGTGATTTAGGAAATGAGAAGAAATACTCAGTTATAGATTTGGGAGGAAAACCCCAAATGGGGAAACTAATGCAATCCAATTCACATGCAAGGCTCCGGTCTGAGGTAGGATTCGAACCGAGGCCCACTGAGGTGAAATGCAGGCAAAGAAACCACCGAGCCAACCTGATGTCCCAGGCCGTATCCTCCTTAACCCTGTGCTTGTTTCCAGGGGTCATAGTTCAGTGAGCACACACTACTCCCGTACCCACCTCCACTAGGATCCAGTTCCAGTTTTCTCGCTTTCGCGCATTGCAGAACAATCCACAGTACTTATGTAGCCTGCAGCATCAGATTCCAGCTTTTTCCTGAAGACAATCAGAACATAATGATCTAAACGCTGATTTGTTTCACACGGAATCTTTTCAGAACCACCACAAATCACATAAAGATGTTTCTTGTGCATGGTGTCTCTGCAAACCCTACTGTAAAAGTTGTCTTTATTTATCTTGACGATTTTGAAGTTGTTGATTTTGCATGGTGTATCCAGTATAGTTTTCTGTAAAACCATGTAATTGTTAAAACAACCCTTCTACTCTCAGTATATATTTCTCGAGACAACCAAACCCATACCTCACGATGCCACAAGAGTGGCATTTTGAGGCACACTCATGCCATAGCCCAAAGTGCTTCAATGAGAGTGGTCAACAGGAGAAGCCTCCAGCTGTGCTCAATTGCAATGGAATTTAGAGACCACTGTTGGAAGAGATTTTAAAGGTTCTCAACCTTGGTTAATTTCTGCAGTGGCAATCTGTGGCCCTGATTGATCACACATACAGATACATTGACGGGAAAGAGTGGCATGGGTTACTTGCCAGTATGTGATATTTTGAGGCATCTTTGAGTGGGTATGTCACTCATTTGTAAGTCACTGCGTCAAATGCTTGCGTGTCTGCTGCACGCCCACATTTTTCGCTACTTCCAGCCCCAAAGCTGGCACACGTTCGGGTTTATTTTTACCCCAAAATCACCCATTCCAACGTTCAAAGGCATTTCTTATGACAGAAATTATAACTCTGAGAAGACCTGCACTCTTTGAAGAACGTTTGTAAAATCCAAGTCCAATTATTAAACTTTTCTTACATAAAGAAAACTAGCTCAATGCAACAGTCATGGGCCTTCTGGTAATCAGTGGAGCCAGTTTGTGTGAAGTGGGCGTGGCTTAAAGTGGAATTACGCCTCACTTTGGGTAGGAGAGCTAATGGGTTACCTGTATGGGAGGTTCTAAAAAACATCTCGCCGTCAATCTCAGGTCGATCATATACTTCTGGTTTGATTTTGTTTTCACGGCTGCAGGCAAACACAAGCTCCACACGGCAGGAGTTGCACGAAGCGAGAAAAAAGTTCTCCTCGGGGGCCATGCAGAGACGCACAGAGCTACTGAAGGAGAAACAACAACTCGTTAGTCAGATGATTGACAACGGGCAACAGGTACTTCCTACAACTCCGATTTGCACTTTGAGATTTGTGAAGTGTTACTGTCATTCGGCCATTTGCGGTCATACAAAGAATTATAAATTCAAGAAATTGAAAAACTTCCATATCTGTCTGCCACTTTCTAAAGGTATATTTTATATTTTTTAGTTGGCTGTTTGACTTTATTAAGTGTTCCTCTCTAGGAATTGGTGGCTAAAACTGTTGACCTTCAAAAAAGAAAGCTCAAGCAGACATGTTATTGCATTCCTGGAACTTTCGTGCCCAAAGGAACTAAAATGATGTTTTAATAGCCAGTAGCAAGGTCAAGACCACAGCCAACCTGACCTGATTGTCTGGGTTTTCCCCGTCGGGTTTTTCTTTCCACATCTAAAACTGAACATTTGTTCTCGTATTCTATTCATTCTCTTATTTGCGCTGATTGTGTTGTTGGATGTGTTATTTTTATTTAATTTTTTTAATAAATAGAACTGAAATTACAATTCAGAGATTATTTTATTCAAATTCAGGTTTCGGAAGGAAAGGTATCGGTCGCTGTCTTGAAAGCTGCCAGTGTCCAAATCGGTGATGAGGCGTCGGATATTATTGTGGACATCGGATCCCCAAGCAAGGAAGACATCACCCCAGACCTGCTTCAGGCTCTGGAGGAAGAGAACCAACATCTCCGGAACAAAGTGGACCACCTGGAGACCAAAGTCAGACAGCTGAACGAGTCCTGCGCCTCCCTCGTCGAGGACAAAGAGAGCTGCGAGGGCCTCATCATCAAGCTGAACAATGACGTTGACGGCTTGAAACGATCAAACAGCGGCGCCAACCGCTCCCGATCAGGCTCTGATAGAACGTTGGAATTATCGGTGGATAGTGAGACTGAGAGTAACACCAGACTGCATGAGGCAAGACAGAGTGGGACAACCATGGATTCAGCTCGAATTAAGTTAAGACGGCCTCGATCACCGTCCGGTACAAGCACAGAGTCGGAGAGAACCACCAGCTCAGGACAGACACCCATGTATGCTTCATCCATGGCCATGAGTGAGAATGATTTACCCGACAGTCAGATCGGTGCCTTGGAGAGCTCGGACAATGTCAGCTTCGATGGGGAGTACGATGATTCTATCATGTTCTCCGGAATAAAACAAAGGTACATGTATCTTCCACATTATATTTACAAGAATTCCTGTTTAGAATTAATTTGACACACATAAATAAGAAAAAGTTCCATCCATCCTGTAAAAACAATTAATGTTAGAATTGATGTACATGTAAGTATTGCATCATAGTAGCTAGATCAATTATAATTGCTTCTCTTCACTCAAGAAGTAAATGGGTACCTGCGACGGTAGAGATTGTTGATGTGAATGCTTAGCAACCTGTGAGCCCATTCCGCTGCCGCTGCTGCATACTCCTAAGGAGTTGAGATGGTTTAGGGAATTCTTATTAAGAAAAAATTAACAATGGTCGTAGTGTAAGGCACTTTGATACAATTGTGGCGGTTATAAACAATTGATGGGGGCATTGTTTATCAGGGATGCCAGTTTTCCGGCTATTGCCGGAATTCCGGCTTTTTAAAATTTTCCCCAAATTTTTCCGGCGCTCCGTTTTTCATCTGGCAGGAAAAAAATATATTTTATTGAAAACAGATTTCCGGCGCTCGTTGGAGCGACTCGTTTTAATGATAATATGTTTTGAAAGCGCCCTCAAGCATTCGTACATGTATTGTAAATGCCGGAAGTATCGAGCGAAGACTATACTTTTCTGTCGAATGTGTGCGTGGTGCCGTATGGTATGTATCGATGTATTTTGTGTGTACATCCATACACGATCTTTGGACCGTACATGAAATCGCTCTGAGAATTTTGTTTCGCGGACGATTGGCGTTACCATTGAGGCATACCGACTGAGTTTTTGGCGTTACCATTGAGTCATTATGGATGTTGAAGAGTTCAGGCATGCAACTCTTTCCGCATTTCCGCGTTTTAAAAAAAATGATCAGCGCTAAAAAAAAAACAATCATAATTTTATTGTTTTTTTATTTTTTTTTTTTAAATGGTAGGCCTATGTAAATGTCAAGTTATAAGACTGTTTTTTCTTTTTCTTTTAACCATTATGAGATAAACCATGAAATCAGTGTGTACATACACATTCGACAGGGTGGATCCAGGCATTTTTGCAGGGGGGGGTCAGAATTTTCTTTTTCTTTATGTTTTATAAAAAAAATCGCTGTTATGTTTTTTTTTAATTGTTTTTTGGTCTGAGCGGGGGCGGGGGGGGGGGGGGGGGGGGGCGGTGACCCCCTTTCCTTCGCAGCAAAATTTTTTCAGGCTCTGAAGGGAAGAGTCACTGGCATCCCTGTGTTTATACCTGTCACATAATGTTTAAAGTGCCTAATAAATGTCTATTATTATTGTTTATTGTTATTTGTTCCCACCAGGAATACGTACTCTTTTTTCAACCGATTGGTACCAGTTTGCCAGTGCTGAAAGGGTTTTACTAACATCTTGAAACACTTTCTTAAAGGTTTCCGGAGGCAGCTCACGTTCTCCAAGAGCAGATTGAGCATTTTGAGCTGATCCGAGCAGACTGGGATATGGAGAAGCAAGCCTTAGAAGAGGTGGTGGTCAGGATGAGGGAGCAACTCAAGGAGAAAGACGTGGAACTGCAGAGCCTTCTGGCACAGAAGGTGAGGGAGGAGGCAACATACTGCAGGGATGAGAAATTTCAGGCTTTTAAATGATTTTGGACTTTTTAAAGTATGCCTGGGGTTGATTTCACAAAGAGATGAGATTAATCTTAAGATGAGTTGTCATTATTACCATAGTGATTTGTATTGTGACATCACACTTTGCTTAGCAACTCAGATCAATTGGCAGGTAAGATCAATCTTAGCTCTTTGTGAAATCGGCCCTTGGTAGCCAAAGAATGCTGTGTTTTTCTTAGTAGGGCTAGCTCAGTTGGTAGATAGATAGTTCAGTTGGTTGAGCCCCGACACGTTCAAATCTCGCTCTGGTCAAACTCTCAAATTTCTCAAATTTGTTCAAGCCCAAATTGTTCTCCAAGTTAAGTCAGGCTCTTTGATCTACTTCTCTAGTGACGAGGATATTGTTCCCAAAAGCTGATGGGAATCTATAACTCCAGGGGTTACCAAAAGCAGGCTTGATATTCTTCCTACTTGAGTTTGATTCTCGATTTTGGGACCCTTGGAGAAATCATTATACAGCACATGAAACTGAGACTAAGTCTGACGTAGGGACACCTGATTTCTTATGTGTTGAAAGAACAAAAAAGAAGCTTGGTCGAAAAAAGTGGGGGGGGGAAAGAAGAGTGGAAAATATTTAAGGGAAACCCCAGAATATCATATAAATCTTTGTTAGTCATTAAAATCATAATCATTGCATGAATAAAGATCATTCAAATCATTTCATAATTCAACGGAGGGTGTTTCTCAGGTCTTCTTATTTTGATTTGTTGCGATTCTTTGAAGGGCTTGAGGGATATTGAGAATCAGCAGACTGAGCTTCTGGAGGAAGACTTGGAGACACTCCAAGACAGAATAGAGGAGATCGAGGAAGAAATGCAACGCCTGCATCAAGAGAAGACTTCTCTCACTCAGGATAAGGTACTTATGGAATTAGTTGTTCCTCCTCCATAATAAAAAGTTTGCAATCAGTGGATGTTTACTGAATAGATCAGGCTAATTTGGATTTGTGATTTTTTTCATTTCAGCAAGCCTTGCAGAATGAACTTGAGATTCTTCAGGCGGATGTTAAGTCTAAGGAAGAAGCATCGTCTACTTTGTCACAGGAGTTGGAATCGATGAAGAGCAAGTTACAACATGCAGAGGATGCGGCCCAACACTCCTCCCAGGAAGCCCAGGAGTACAAGCAGGAGCTCCATCTCCAGAAGGAAGCCTCCTTGAGAGATGACGGAGAGAGGGACCAGCTGGAGGCCGATCTTCAGCTTCTCAATCAACAGCATCAACAGGCTCTGAATCAGGTCCTGCAGTCAAGAGACCAAATGAAGGAGACCAGTGAAAAACTGACATCGGAAAATACCAAGATTGTTAGTGACTTAAACCATAAGGAAGACGTAATCAGGGGTCTTGAAGAGCTTAGGACTAAACAAGACAAAGATTTAAAGGAGCTGAAAGATGAGCTGGACAGGAGGAAAGAAGAAGCAAGCACACTTCGGAGAGGACGAGACGAGGAGGATGAGGAACTTGTAAGTCTGCAGGAAGAGCTTTTTGAAACGAGTACAATCAAGAAGGAACTGGAAGGTACTAACATGGAGCTTGTGCTGCAGGCAAATGAGAGTAAAGCAAACGTTGAAAGTCTTGAGATGGAGGTGCAGCAGTTGAAGGAGCAGAGTGCAAGTATGGTCAGTCTGGCTCTTAAAGAGCAGCTTGAAAGTAGCGTGGCGGACCTTACAGACCAGCTAGATGTAGCTCTTTCATCCGGCCAGGGGAAGGATGCTGAAATGAACAGGTTAAAAGAGCGGATTCATGAACTAAAGGGCACTCTTGGTGATGTGACTGCTGAGAAAGAGAGACTGGAAATGGCTTGCACGGAAACAAAAGAAAAGTTGGAAGGGCAGGCCGAGGAAGAGTCGAAGCTCCTAAGAAATTATGAGCATCAGATAGAGAGCCTTAAGAGAGACAAAGACAGTCTTCATCAGGAACTTCAGCAAAATATGCAGCGGTTTGAAAAGACAATTCAAGAGCTCTCAAAGTCGAGGGATTTGGACACAAGCACCTTGCAGGAAGAACATGAAAAACTCATCCATCTGAAGAATACCAAGGAGACGGAGGTGATGAGATTACAGAGCGAATACGAGGAGCTCCAAGCTGACTTGTCTGGAACAAAAGACATGCTGAACTCTACTTTAGATAACCATCAACAGCTTGCAGAAATACTCAAAAACAAGGAGGAGGATATCAAGAATTTGGTGAAGGAGAACTCCTACTTCTTCAAGGCCATTGAGGAAAGTAAGGCGAAGGTAAAACCGTTTGAAGATCTGCAGGAGAAGCTTCAGAGGAGTGAGATCCAACTTGAAGAAGCTACTGCTAAGAATGCGTCACTCTCAAGGGAGCTTGAGAAACTTCACCAGGATTTAAAGGAGCAACTGGAACGAAGCGATGTGGAGACTAAGACACTTGAGGTTATCACTGAGCTAGAAGGTGAAGTCCATGACCTACAGGTGATGTTGGAGAACAAAGAGGAGGAGGCTTCATCCTTGCAGGGAGTTGTTGCTGAGAAGCAAGACGCCCTAGCCAGACTTGAAGAAAAATCCATCCGTCAAGAGACGGAAGTAGAAGCATCCCTTGTAAAGATTTCAAATCTGGAGTCTGAGATTATAGCTCTGAAAAGTGAACTTGAAGATAAAACTGCCAATCTCGAGGGTGTTAGTGGAAACCTACAAGAGTCACAACACCAAATTGCCCTCAGCAAGGCAGAAGTGGAAAGAACGGTGGAAACTCAGAGTGCGTTGCTCAGGGAAAAAGATGCCCAGATTCTTAATTTTGACAGAAAGCTCGCTGATGTTGAAGATCACAGGAAACATCAAGAAGGCGAATTTACTAAAGAACTGAATGAGAAAAACACAGAGTTGTCTTTGCTCAGTGACAAAGTGGAAAAGATCAGACAGGAGCTGGACTCAAGGCAGCGGAACATGGGCGAAATGAAGGCAGAGCACAACTTTGTCGTCAAACAAAAGGACACCCAGATCGCCAAGCTGATTGAAAATTTTGAGCAGTTGAAAAAAGCAACAAACCCCCAGGAAAACAGGACACCATCTCAGGACAGAGAGAATGGGGTCATCGAAGAGAATATAAAGGTCAAGAATGGGCCTGAACTCCTGAGTGCCAATATTGAACCCATGCAGTCCAAGCATGACCAAATGCTGGACACAATCGCGCAGTCTTCCCTTAGTGACAATGAGAAGCACCTTGAGAATGCTCTACAGGAGAAGGAGAAGGAGATGAATCTTTTGAAAGAGAGCAATCAGTCCCTGATGAAGCTTCTTGGGGATAAATCTCATGCTATGATGGGAAATACAATGCTCGTTGATCTACACAAGCTTCAGATGCAGGTTCGTACTTATGAGGCTGAGCGCAGTCAAATGATGTCAGTCTTGAACGAGAAGACCAGGGAGTGCAGCAACCAAAAGAATGAGGTCCACCGCTTAGTGAAGGTCATCTCTGCTCAGAAGCTTGCCCTCGACAAGGTCCAGGAAGACAACAAGGAGATCAAGCGTAACAGCGACGAGCCTCAGAATGACATGCAGAAACAGGCGCTTCAGAAGCTGTCCCGCCTCATCCAAGACAAGGACCTGGAAATCGAGGCACTCAAACAGAAGAGTGATTCACTGTTGCAAGTTCTTCAGTCGACTGCTCCGAACGACAGTTCTGACATCTCCAGGGTGCTATCAGAGAAGGAAGAAATGCAGAAAGAGAACAAGATGCTGAAGGAAGAGCGCGACCAACTCGTCGTCAGCATCCACCAGAAGCATCATGAGAGCCTGACGTATTATGAGGAGGTGCAGAGGCTGGTTGGAGTGGTCAACGGAGAGACACACAAGCAGGCAGAGCTTCAGCAGAAGTACAACATTATCTACGCTGATCTGGACGACAAGGAGAGGTCCTTAAGCCAAATTACGGTAGAGGTTGAACACAGAGACTCGGCGATTGCCAAATTCCAGAAGCAGCTGGAGGAAAGGAACCAGTCCGTACTAGTTCTAGAGAACCAGTTGGCAGACTTGAATGAAAGCTTAAGCAAACTTGATCAACAGAATCAAGAAGGTGCGAGTACATCACACAGGCACCAAAAAGATGAAGAACTAAATGCCTTGCTAAGAACTAAAGAGGAGGAGATCACTGCCTTAAAATCACAAATTGATGCACTTCAGCACACTTCCCAAGCTTCATCCAAACCATTGGAAATTGAAGAGACAGTTAAAGCTGAAGTAGCCCTTCTCCAAACAGCACCGCCACATAAGGAAGAAACTTTTCCTGTTGAAGAAACTGAAGTTGCTCAGCTGAAAGAGCAGCTGGAAGTCCAAGCCCATTCCTTGTCGCAAAAAGACATCACCATCAAATCAAAAGAGGAGGAACTGTATCACAGAATGGAAGAGCTTGCCTCTCTCCGGCAGCAGGTGGACCTCCAGAACCAGTCTCTCCTCCAACGAGATGCCACCCTGCAGCTAAAGAACCATCAACTGCAAACACTCACCAACGACACCAAGGCCAAAGACGTTGAGCTCCACAGTGTCAAAAGTCAAAACCAGACGTTGCACGTACAGCAGCAGGGCTTCCAGTCAGAAATTCAGACATTGAAGTCTGATAGCAAAGCTCTGCAGCACGCTGTGCACAACAAGGACGGCGAAAACAGGACACTGCAGGACATGAGCAACCGGCTCGCGTCCCAGGTTCGGGAAAAGGAGTTTGAGATCAGCGCTCTGAGGGAGAAGAACACCACACTGACCAGGTTGGTGCAGGAGAGGGAAGTGGGTACTGCCGGTGAGCTTCAGCGACTGCTGGCCGAGACAGAAGCGATGCAGAAACAAGCGTTGATGTTTCAACAGGAGAGAGATCAAGCCCTTTTGGCTTTGCAGCGCCACCAAGCGGACTTACAGGCGCAACAAACGGAGGTTAGTAACAGAGTACAGTATGTACCTCTGGATGGGATTTCACTTTTTAATCAATGACATTGTTTGTGGTAACCACTGCTGATTATGCAGGATTGGAACTGGCCTATTGTCAATGGCCAAGCTCGGTGTTCTAGTGGTAAGACATCTGCTCTTAAAAGGCATGGGTCATGGTTCAAATCTCGCCTTAGTAGTATGCTCGTGGATTTTTTTTTGCTGCAGGATTCCTGGAAAGCCCAGCAGACATAGTGCTAAACCCACATCTGTGTAGGGTAATAAAACCAAATTTTCATTCCAGATGCATTTAGTATGTCTATTAGAAAAAGGACTTCACTTGTCAATTCATCCCGTCAGTTCAACAAGGTCAGAACTCAATTTTTGGAAAATGCCCTGATGTTGAAGATTTGCCAAGGCATGACAAGTTTCATGCAAAATGGTAAAATCTCACGCCAATGGTTTTTTGCATACATCCTGAAGTTTGTCCTTTTGAAGACTTGGCTGTATCTAAATTCATTTAGCTATGCATCTAAATCTTTGGGAGTAGGGTGGTAGTTCAGACATTATTAGTTATCACAGAAGCGTGAGTGGAATCCGGAAAAATATAGCGCTTTTGCGTTGAATGGATATGGAACATTGATGCACTATACTTTTCAGTATTCCACAAGCGCGCATGAGACATACGATTCTATCTTCAGGCAAACTTGATGCACAGCTTAAAATAGTGCAATATGGTTTCATATTGGCCGTGCAACATAGGTTAATGTCACACTCTGATTGCTATGGATTGACCAACCGGAATCAAGGATTCAAGTTTGCGTGAAGATAATTGTTTTTGTTGGCACACTGCAGAGCTGCCAAACCTCCCTGATTCTGCAAAATGTTCCCTGAAAATCTCCCTGGTTATGAAAACTTGTTTCCTGTTTTTATATTGAAGGTAAATCTAAATATTTCCTCTGATTGTTGTGCAAAATCTCTCTGATTGCAAGATGCAAATAATGGCAGGTCTGACACTGTTATGTGAATCACTCATTTTGAACTGAGGAATCCCTCCGTAATTTAGTGATGTCAAATCATGTAATTGAGTTATATTTGAATTCAGGTTCACGGCAGTCAGGAGCGAGAGCAGCGGCTTGGGAGAGAGGTGGAGCGTCTTCGTGGGCATCTCTTACAGGTGGAGGAAGGGTACACCCGAGAAGCCCTCCAGGCTGAGGAGAGAGAGAAGGAGCTGAGGAACAGGCTGGTCCAGGCTGAGGATGCTGCTAGGACGAGCTCCTCGGCAGTACATAGCGCAAGGTATTGATTAAGTACCTGATGTCTAGTACATTGTAAACTTCCATTAAACCTCCTACTGTTTGACCATTCAATCTGATTCGCTGTGGTTTTGAATGACACATTGTAGGTAAACTAGGCCAGCCTGCAAAATGATACCACGTGGTGAATACATCTAATACGGTACACAGTCAACCCTCCTACCGTCTGATCATTTAATATCATCCAGCTGTGGTTTTGAATGATAGATAAACAATGCCAGGCTGTGATATGATAACATTTTTTGAATGCATCATCTACACAGTACACAGTCAACCCTTCTACTGTCTGACCATTCAATTTCGTCCACTGTTGTTTTGAATGATAGATAAACTATGCCAGCCCGCATTATGATACCATGTGGTGAATGCATCCACACAGTACACAGTCAACCCTCCTACTCTCTGTAAACTATAACTGCTTCTCACCACCCAGGGGTAACTGCAAGGGTAGCAGTTGTTGAATGTGAATGGTTAGCAACCTGTGCACCTATTTGGCTGCCAGTGTTGCCTACTCCTAAGGAGTTGTGGATGGTTTCAGGATGAACAGTTTTAATAGTGCAAGGCTCTGTGAGGGTTATATTCGGCTTGGGAAAAAAGCAAATAATAAATACACATTATTATTATTTGATTTATAGTAAGGAGGCTAGCAGTCAGATAGAGAGTCTCCTTGATCAGCTACACTCGGCCACTAACCAGAAAGACCAGGCTCTACTACAGCTGGGAGAGGCCCAGGAGCAGGTGCAGCAGTACAGTACCTCCCTCGCCAACCTCCAGCTGGTCCTTGAGCAATTCACACAAGGTATGTCTGCAAAGAGAGGGTCTTGCTTTTGGTACATTCAGTAAGGTTCTAATCATACTGTGCTACATTTGACGTTGCTACACTGTGGCGAATAACTCGTGCATTTTTTATACGGCAGCATTATCCGTAACAGTGGTCTTATGGCCAAGTGCTAGTTAAAAGTTCTTTGGACCAGTCAGAATTCTCACCCAATGGTCTGCCTGACGAGTTGATTGCTTCCAAATGTGTGAATCTTAGTACTTAGCATCAAGTATTTTGGTTTGAACCGAACAGAAAAAGAGGCCGAGATTGCGGCTGATGTGGAGAGGTACAAACAACGAGCTGATGAGAAGGACAAAGTGGCAGGACAACTCTTCAAGCAGAATGTGGAATTACAAGTAGGTACAATTTACAAAAACTACATTTAGGAAAGACATGGTATTCGTCCTACTTTAATCTGATTTCTGTTTGTTTTTGGTTTTGGGTGGGGTATGTAGTAGTACTTAATATAATCAATTTTTTGTACAAGAACCAAATACCATGCCTGAAAAAAAAACCACGTAATTGAAGATTGCTTATCTACGAGTGGAAGTAGAGGAGATGAAGCAATCTCAAAGTATTTGGTCGCTGCTTGGGGCTGTTAGATCCCTGTGGATTTACAAAAAGTTCCTGTAAGCAGTCAAGAGGGGGAAAACAATCAGAAAGCCTTGGACAAGTTTAGTTGTTAAACCCAAGGGTTGATGTCAAAGGCACGGAAATAACTTTCCTAACAGTCAGCTTTTTAAATTCTTTGAATTAGATATATCTATTTGTTGATTATTTCCATCGTTCTAGGAACGTTTAGCGGCAACGACGGAGGCTTTGGACGCCGCATCAAGACTCAGTGAGCAGCTGGACAGGAAGGAGGAAGTGGCTGTCAAACTCCGAGAAGAGCGTAAGAACATTTTTGCACCTTTATTAACTTAGGGCTGTCGGGTTGGTGTAGTGGTGTCTTTTCTCGCCTTCCACCTCTTGGACCCCATGGCGGGCACTAAGTTGATTAGGTTGTCAGTCCCTACCTGATTGCGTGGGTTTTTCCTGGGGAATAGTTCTCTGGGATCTTCAATCTAAAACTGAAACTTCCTTTCTTTTTTTTTCTTCTCTCCGTGGGGTTCTTGGTTAGTATAGTGATAAAGTTTGCTTTTCTGAGAGTTTTATGCTTCACAACCAGAATTATTAAGTGAAATAAAACAAAATGAGGCATGGAAAGTAATTTCCCAACAATCGGACATGTACATTCTTTGAATTGGATCTATTGATTGATTGATTTATTTATTCCATCGATCCAGCAGGCATTTATTTGGCATTTTTAAACATTATCAAAGCGCCCTACTACCCCCTGTTCATTGGGCCTTGACCATTCCTAAAACCATCTCAACTCCTTAGGAGTATGCAGCACCGGCAGCCAAATGGGCACACTGGTTGTTAATCATTCACATCAACAATCTCTCCCCTCAAAGGTGCACATTTACTCCTGGGTGATGAGAAGCAACTGTAGTTAAGTGTCTTGCCCAAGGACACAAGTGTCATGACCGGGATTCGAACCCACACTGTGATGACTCATCCACCAGAACTTGTGTCTGAAGCTTTGGACCAATCAGCCATGACACGCTATTTAGTCCATGAGCCAGCCACACGTTTCGGTACCAACTCAAGGGACGTATTCTAATATCACCTTTCTTTTTGCAAATAATCCACAACTTACCATAAACTTCGATAGCCTTTCCGAAAGATTAGATTGCTACCAGTTTTCGAAAGATTTTTGCCGTAAAATCTGAAACCTCTTAGTCTCTTCCGCTGTTGTTAAGCCAATTGATAAAATAGTTTATGGTAAGTTATGGATTATTTGCAACAAGAAAAGTGATACTAGAATTAGTCCCGCGAGTTAATTTTGAAACTAAGTCTAATAAACTCTTGTTTGTATTTCAGTGTTGAAGAAGGAGGAGCTTCTTCATCAGTACGAGGCGAGGTTTGAAGAGTTTGGGAATGCCAGGGACAGCAAAGTGGACAAGTAAGTGTCATCATCCTCACTAATCGTAGCCTTAATAAAATTCTTGAGGAGATCCTCCACAGTTGCCATTATTTCGTCGCTCGTACCACGAACTGACCCATCTGACTAAATTCACACATTTTTGCAAATATTTGTTACCAAATTATTAACATACTCACTCCTGTTAACATTTTTAGCAAGTTTCAGTACCTAATACGTAAAAGTTTTGTAATTGCACTAATTAGTAAAAACGACGTATCACTAGATTTGCCATTTTGTCCTTCCACGAAGTGACCTATCTAGATACGCCACTTTACCACCGATATACTATGCGCTACAGCGCGCGCAGTTCGGGCGCGCATGAGACATTTGCATACCACGAAGTGACCTATCTCGATAGGTCTCTATTACACATTGGTTTGTACACAGCGCTCTGCGGGCAAAACTCGAATTTTCATTTTCACGAAGTGACCTATCTGTTTAGGAATTAATTACTTATTAAAAATAGTTTTAGGGATGAAAACACATTGACAGTTCTGTATGAATAAAGTATTCAGCTTTATTTTCGTCATAAAAAAATAAAATAAAAATAGTAAGCAGACTCCGAAACAGCAGTTTGAAAAGTAGTGCAACTTCAATCGTGCAACTTCAATTTTCTACAAACATGTTTTTTTTTTACTGTGAACAAGTTAGGTCACTTCGTGGTACGAGCAACGATTTACTATAATAATAATAATATGCAGTTCTTGTATAGTGTTGTTTCACATTTGGCGGGCGTCTAAAAGCGCTCATTATTTGTGTGGCAGGTATACAGAGCTATGTTTGAGTTATAAGACCCATTTATATCGCACCTTGTAAGGGTTTTTCAAGGTGATGCGATACAACCTGCAGCCAACCATGCCCGAAACACTGGGGCAAACCTCTTCACTTATTAAAAAGTGTACTGGTTTATTTTACGCTCATGACACAACATATGGGACCTAAGGCTTTGCATCCCATCAGAAGGACGAAGCAATAATGGTTGAGTGCCTTGCTTGAAGACGCAAGTGTCAAGACTGGAACTCAAACATTTCTGCTGATCAGGAAGAAGAGCTTGAGTCTTGTACACTAGACCTCTTGGCCAAGTCCTTGCATTCATCACTGCGTGAATTTTCATTGCCACAGAATAACTTATTAAAATGTGCCCAAAACAAAATTTAAAAAAACCATAGCCCAAATGTCCATAAAAGTTTAAATAATATTTTAAGAAACCCAATAAATTTGATGACATTTTCAGCATAAATTCACCAGGTATTCCTTATTTATTTCACTCACCAGACCGTTGATGAAGAACTTAGTCCTCGGTTACTTCCACGCCCCTCAGAAGAAGCGCTCAGAGGTCCTCAAGCTCATCGGCAACGTGCTGAACTTCTCCTCAGACGAGCTGGAGTTGGTAAGTATTTGTTTTAGCAAGTAATAACCCACAAGGAAAACTGGCTGCCTACAAATAAATCCATTTTGGGTGAACAAGGACAAATTGACCAGAGTGACATCCAGATTTACGCATCAATTGAGCTATCTAGCCCCAGTTGTTGGTCTCCCTATTTTGTCAATAGACCCATTGCATCGGCCGCCATGCTGAGGTCCAAAAATGGAAGCATGCACACGTGTCCTTCAGATGGGACATTAAGCCATAGGTGGCAGGCGTGTACACGCCACGCATAAGTTTCAGCTAATGGTGGATCTTCCTTTGACCTCAGTGAGGGTGCTGTTTGGGCTTTATCTTTGTTCAATCCCACTCAAGTAAATTTTTCATCTTCTTTTGTGTTGCTTGTATTCTTTTTTGTACATTATAGAATTCTTAAATTGAATGCATAATCAGTGCTCTAATACTTTTCCGTGAGTAGCAAAAACCCACATATAGGGACAGACTTTACCTGCAGACATCACTCTTGAACTGAATGCCATTTCAAGTGTTGATTGATCGGCTATTTTGCTATTTGTTATAGGCTGGTATTGGAGAGAACCAAGGAGGGTGGTTGTCAGGAATATGGGGAAGGGGAACACCATCAAGTACCCCTCCCTCGACTCCATGCAGATCAAACATGGAAAATGTAAGTTATCACTAAGCCTTTCCCACGAAATATGCTAATTACTTTCCCGCATGCGTACAGAAACTATTAGTTGGTAAACACCATAGAGTTGTGCACTAGGCAGGCACACAAATTCGTGTGTATCACACCACCATCAGCTCCATACACAAAGACGCGATGTACCCTCATTTTGCCAACCAATAGCATTAGTGCGCACGCGCGATGTGCAATTTACATATTTCATGGGATGGGTCCGTTCAATGGTCTGTTGTTCCTGGTCTGCATAATCGCATTCATTAATACACTCAAACTCCAAAGGGCAATGAAAGGACTGGCAATCAGTCTATGAAACTAAGTATGTGAGTAGTGGTAGTATTGGGAATTTCATACCTCATGATGCTGCATCTGTACAACTGCTGGCCATCTCGAAAGGACACTTCTCTCCGGGTTTTTTTTACCTTGAAGTTCAAAGTTTATCAACCCAGCATGCTAAAATAGGAATTACAAATAGTTTGACAGGATTTGACTGCACCTTTCTCTGTGTGCCTGGTTGCGCATTGACTACCAGCTCAATGAAAAGTAAGATTTCTGAAAGCAAACTGTTGGGAGCTCTGGCAGAAATGATTGCTGACACAAATTTTTAGTTTAGCCTAGTGAGATTGAGTTATTCACTTAGATGTTTTCTGTTTCTGGAAACAGTCCTTCACGGAGCAGTTCGTCAAGTTCCTGGAACATGAATCCACGCCAACGCCCAAGATGCGCCTGCCCCTGGAAGAGATGACCAGCGAGAAACCGAGGAGCCCCCGCGGTCATCAAGCCTTCAACCCGTTCTCGGCCCCCGTGCCCCAATACTCCCCTTTCATGCACCACCCTGAGCCCAGGAGCGGATCCGGTGAGCCCCATCATCAGCTGATGAAGCCCATGCTGGCCCCTAAGTCCATCCTGCAGGGCGTTCCGACCATTGCGCCAATCGGCATCGGTGAGGCAGCGTCGGGTAGAAGCTCCCCAGGAAGTCGAAGCGCAGGGCTGTCGGATATCCTGCAATAACAATCCCAAATGGTAATACAGAGTCTTAAATGTTTGTACCAGTGCAAAAATGTTGTTGTATACACAAAAGTAGCCTTCAAGGCAAGTCCAAGAATTCAAACTTATACAGGCGTGTCATTTCTCAGAATTGTTCCTGATTTCAGGGTTTACTCAAAAACTCTTTGAGGCTTCAGTTTTTCTTGAAAGAAGTAAAGCTGTCACCGAAGGGGGAAAGAAATAATCCATATTGTGTCCGATTCTGCAGCTTTGTATTTCTGGTGATGCACCAAGTCTGTATAGAGAGCTGCCAACTCTCCCTGATTCTGCAGACGGTTCCCTGAAAATAAGCCAATATGTCCATGTTTAGATGAACAAATTTGAAAATTACGGAAACTTTGTCCCTATTATGTTGACTGTAACTCTAAATACCTCCCTTATTGCTGTACAAACATTTCCTGATTGCAAGCTGCAAATGTTGGCAGCTCTAGTGTAAACCTCCTGAGTTGGTAACATCTGGATCTAGAATAATGGGGAAAATAGGCCCACAAACCTTCTTTCAGGATTGTTCGCTTATTGTCAAGTCTCACCGCGGATAGTTTAAGCCTTTTGTAGTGCAATTAAGATTGATAAACCCTCTGTAAGAAATGTTTCTATTTTATGGTAGTTCTACAAGTGCCTTCGCTGTTCTGCATCGGTGTGAGTGGTCAAGTAGGTTACTTTACAGTTGGAAAGCACAACAATCCTGTCTAGAGTAAAAAAATTGGTTTTAGCGTTGCGCCGATGTGTGGTAAGCACTGTATACTCGATGCTCTCCAAGTCCTGTGGGAAAAAAAAACACTGGCTGTACAAATCAAGTGGAATTTGACAGAAAGCTTCCCACTCCAAAAAGGTGGAGATGGGCGCTTGGTCTGCCAATGCCTCTACATTCCATCTATTATACCAAATACTTAAATGTGCCAATGCAACTTAAGACTGTTAATGGACTTTCTCATGTACATTTTGAAGAAATTCACAATGTAGTGTGTTTCTTCAGATGCTTATTTAGTGTGTGCTTTATGAAAACTTATACTGTGCCACCTTGTTCACGAAAAGAGTGTACACTCCAGGGCCCAATTTCATAGAGCTGCTTAAGCAGAAAATAATGCTTAACAATTTCCTGCCAAGCAGAAATGAGCAGGATACCAGTCACAAACTGTACACGTGACATGGTAGTTTGGCTGGTAACCTTAATCTGGTCAGCAAAATTGTATTGTGCTTAGCAAGTTTTTGTGCTCAAGCAGCTCTATGAAATTGGGCCCAGGGCATTTCCTGGCAGGCAAAATATCACACTGTAAGAAATTTTACTTTTTGTATCATAATTCTCACAAAAAAACCCAATAGATTAAGAAGTTTTTAGATGTGCCCCCCTTTCCATCTTCATATCAATAGTTTGTGAAAAATCATACAGTGCAATTTTCATATAACAAGGTTTTATATTCTCTTCCATTGAGCTATGTATAAATGAGGCCTGCAGGAAGTCCAAGCTCTGTGGCTCTTTGTAAACATGTGATGCCACAGGTCATATGATCTATGGTCGTACTGGTGTCAAGAGGAAACTTGCAAAAGCATTGGCTTTTGGGGGGTTTTGGGTGTGTTTTTTTAATGTAGTTGTTTAATTTATCAGTTTTTCAATTATATTGAAGATCTCAGAAAAATAGTTTGAGGACGCAGCTGTATAATTTTTTTTAAATAATGACGGGTTTTGATGGTGGATAAAAATACTATAATGAATAGCATGTGCCAAAATCCAATGCTATTTTCCACTTTGTCAAATAATTGTCCGCAATTGAAGAATTCAAGCCGCTTTCACTGCCAAATCTGATGCTCGTTTATTTTAGGATTTAGTCTTAAGCAATCAACCAAAAGGGAAACTGACTGGGTAAGCCCCAAACAAAGAAATTGACATAATAGGGAGACCGCCAACATAGGGGCTGGATAGCTCCGTTGGTAGAGTGTCAGCATGTTAATCCGGAGGTTGCAGGTTCAAGTCAGTTTTTCTCAGTTTTTCTTGTTAAACCCAAGTTACAATATTTTTTTCATAGAATTGTACTTCTTAGAAATAGAGAACTGATCAGCAGATGTTTCAATGTGGGGGGGGGCATTGAGGTAGGGTCAGTGGCTCCTTCCCTGACTTTCACCTCTCTGGACCCTGGTTCGAATCCCAAACCAGACCCTTGCTTGTTCCGGGGATTTTTAAAGTAAAAAATGCCAACCACAAGGCACTAAAATAGGCCACTCGAGTTGAGGTCTGGAAAGGTGATAAAAGAAGAGTAAATCAAAAAGTAGAAAGATGACAATGTGGATTGGGTTTTCAGTCCCTATATGAATGGGTAGGGTTTGGGCTAATGATATTTGGGCTGGTTTAATTGAACAGTAGATGTGTGCTAGATATTAGTTGATAATTTAAACAAATTTTAATTGGCAATTCAAATTGTATCTTGGGTGTTCTACATTTGCCTTTGAACATTTTATGTACATGCCTGTTTATTCGTTCTTGTAAGGGCAAGGCGGGGTGTGACCTTGTTCAAGGAAAAGTTTACACGTATCACCAAGGCAATGACCTGAACCTATTATAGTGCACTATTAAACTTGTTTGGCCTTGTGTTGTTTTTTGTTTAAAATTAGCATACAAACATTTATTTATAAGTACTTTAAATATACATAGAGCCCACTAAGCATTCAGCTAATTCTAAGGTTAAAAAATAATTCACTTCTTATTTTCTTTTTCTTTTTATTGAGACGATAAGCTAGTTTAAATTAATTGGTGTCCTTAAAGCATTGATGTTTTGTTACAGGTGGTTTAAAGTTTTGGTTTTATATGTAACTTATTATGTGAGACATATTACATCAGTAATTTCAAGGAAACTATTGAAACAGAAATTTGCGACTGAAATCTTGATCAGAATTGCCAGAACACTGACATAAAAAGAAGAAGATTGAATTAGTGGAGATTGGCCATTTTTAATGTTGTTTTAGGATTACTCAAGTTTACTTTAATCCACCTGTTCGGCTTGGGCTACAGCTTGAGGCTGAGGCTGAGGATTAGGCTCCGTCAACCTGTTTGAAGCCCTGTGTCAAAATCACAACATTTTCAAAATAACTGACAGAGCCTAAACCAGGGTCTAAGCTGAAGGTGTTGTTTTGGGATGTTTAGATTAAACTATCTGAGGGTTTTGGAGGTTTTTTTGGCCTTGTGTTGGTTTTGGTTTTTTTTTATAATTAGCATACAAACATTTATTTATAAGTACTTTACATATAGAGCCCACTAAGCATTCAGCTAGTTCTAAGGTTAAAAAATAATTCACTTCTTAAATTCTTTTCATTTTTAGTGAGACGATAAACTATCTGTTCCTTGTCAAAAAGTATCCCAGGCCCGATGCTTCATGTTTGAAAGGGCAAGGGCACCAAGGCGTTTTTTTTTCTCCTAGGTAAAGGGCACTATGAGGAAATTGTGAACTTCTGTCCCCTTTGAAATGGTCTAGTAGTATCAGAAGATTTCAAGGGGCACCGAGGCAATGACCAGGGGCAATGGAGCTGTGAAGTGCCAGGCCTGCTATCACTGTATTTATTCAAAACTATCCATTAAGTATTAACTCTCTGTAAAAGGCAAACTTAGAAATGTGTTCGTATTTGGGAGCAAGTGGCTTATGAATGGGAGGAGGTGAAGGAAGATTTGTTATCTTTTTCTAGTTTTTTTTTTTTTTGGGGGGGGGTTGTTGTTTTGGGTTTTGTTGTTGTTGTTTTTTCTTTTTAAAATGTTGTTTTCAAATGCAACTTTAATATAATTTTTCAAAATTGTATCATAAACTGTATATTATAAAGGATAATGTATATACTGAATTGAGAAAGTCTAACTTTGGTCTCGAAGCTTTAGCATACAATAAAAACTTAAATAAAAAATGTTACAAAGGACTCAAATTACATGGTTTGTGTTTGTGTTTGTTTTCACACATCTTGTTCAATTTCTTTTCACCTCTGTGGACCCTGGTTCAAATCCCACCTCGGACTGGAGCTTGGCCATGTGGATTGGGTTTTTAGTCTCTACCTGAACTTAAGTTGTTTCCCATTTTAGATTGAAGCCTGAAAACTTTCTCTGTTGATCAATTCTGTACCTTGTTTTTAGGGAAACTTGAAAATAACAAAAATAATACAAAATACACACTGCTAACGTAAGAGGGCGCTATACGTAAATTAAAGTGAAAAACAGCCGACGGCTGTTGATGACGTCATGCTTCATGCTCAAGCAGAAAACATGGCTTCTTTCGAGGGACACGCGACCAAACGTCAGCGAACTGAGGTTGGAGGCCGCGGTGTGCAGTCTGGAACAAGGGTAAATATATCATTTCAAAGCTGTAATGTTGTAGACGTGTTTGAGCTCAATTTGGAGGATGCAAAATGGTAATTTGTTGGTATTTTGCCCTTGTAAATTTGGCGTGGCTAGCTTTTTCGTCAGTGACAACAATGACATTGGGCTGGCTTGCCAGCTTGCATGCATGGATGGATGGGGTCTCAGTCTGAACGTGACGGTAGAGGGCGTTTTATTGTATTGCATTGTCCCTCAAAAGTACATCACACACAGTCACATAAATTGAGTGCCAAATGCTCTTTATCAATCAACTTGCCCTCGACGTACCTAACTTATTATTAGCTGCATTTTCTTTACCACTAAATAGTAAAATAAATTGAACTGATAAAGTGATATGCAGTGCAGGTCAACATACCCAAGTCAACTTGTTGTAGTTGTACCAAAGTCAACTCGTCCAACAAACAAAGTCGTACCCACCAAGTCAACCCATACCTGGGTCAACCATGTCAACTTGTACCCAGGTTAACTAACCCATACCCAAGTCAACTTATACACCATCTATGATCTAGCATTTTAACAGATAACTTTTATAATTGATAATTTGTTTTAATTATTATTTTGCTGATAATGATAAATATGGTACCGACGGCTGTGTGAATATCTCGACGGCACGACGATCTCAAATTACAAAATAATTATAGATGTCTTTTAATTTTCTTTTTTGGAAAAGGTTTAACTGTAACAAAGAAAATAATAGGCCGAGATAAATTGTGCAAAAGATGAAAAAGTTCAACCCCCATCAGGCCAGTTACTTGAAAGTACTTGAAAGTATTAACAACTCTTAAATTGAACTATCAAAATTTAAGGCCTTAAAAAGCATTAACAAAACTATTAAATTCATTTATTTGAGGTCTTTAAAAAATTTGATAAAGCGTGTAATAAATTGTTCTATCTAACAGAAGAGAACCAATAACGCTGCATGTAAACAATTAAGAAATTGTGAGCAGTTGTAGCTGTCTCCCCAGCTTAATTCACTTATTTTGGGTCTTAAATTTTGTTAGCGTAGCATTAAAAGGGTCTTAAAAAGTCTTAAATAGGACATTTGAAAGTGTGCAGATACCCTGATTTTGACAAACTGTAGTTGCATGACTGAAATGGAGCTTTAATTTTGATGCTGACTAAATATTGCAACCAGTGGACAGGTCTTGGCCTTAATCTTTTTCAGTGACTAGTCCACCAGTCTTTTTGGAAAGTCCATTATTTGTATGTAGGGATGCTTTTCAACGCTGTATTACTAACCCCACTTGGGGAGAATTATGTCCTGTGGTGTTTTAACCAGCAGATTGGCCTAGATGTTATAATCCATTTATTGTCCAACCAAAGCCTACAAGTGGAGTTCAGATCTGTACATTCTTTGTTTGGTGTTTTAAATAATTTGAGACATTCCTGCATGTTTTAGTGTCCAAAAAGACACAGCAAGGCAAGTGCTTTTTGTTTGGGATGCACTTACTGGCATTAACCCTTACACAAGTTACAGTCCCAAGTTCTTCTGTCCAAATGGGCTAGTACATGTAGGCCTCATATAACAAGTGCTTATTCATAGAGTCAGGCATTTAACTTTAAATTTGGTTTGGAATGACAAAAGAGAAGAGGATGTCTAATGGGATGTTTGATGCCAAACTCCAGCCAAACTGCCTAGGTCTGCCAGCCATTTGAGAGTTGGATTTGAACAATGTCTGGTGGTACAATGCCTTGCTCTGTCACAAGTGAATGCTCAATTAAAATTCCTCAATCCTATCAGACTCAACCTAGTGCTGCTTTATTACATGGTTAAAAGGGGTCAAGCCTTTACATGCGGAGAAGGCGAACACCCATACATAATTTTCACTGCAATGTGTAGTGCAAGGGATACCAGTCTGCTGAAGCTAGGCATTAGATTAGAAGAGAGCATGCTGAAGAGTACACATGTCATACACTGTAGTGCAAAGAACAGTGAGCTGGATATGTGCCACTAGTTCAAAACACATGAAGTAGAAGTGGGTAGTTTACAACACAAAATGACCTCTTGGGACTCCAAATGTGAACAGAGTGATGATGTATCCTATTGTGCATGTACATCAGTGTGTGCACAAACATGGAGTACATGGAGAAATGTCTGCAAAGTACACATATATGAGCATTCTCATACACTTGTAAGTATCCATGTGGACCGAGTACTTTAGTGAAATTAATGAGCACTGTGAGATGCTCGTCAGGTGTGATTAAGTGCCATCCCTCCAATAGACCCTTTGCATTTACGGGAAATGCTACAGCTACGCTGAGGTCATGTACGCATTTTTTACGCAAAATCGAACAGACATCGTCCAACAATCTGCCTCCTTTTGGCCTCAGTGAGGGCGCTTTTTGAGAGTGTGACGTCATATGCAAGGGGTATACATGTACATGGGGTACCACAGACTGCCACAAAGTACTGTACCTTCTAGGGTACCATTGAGTGCATTTGTTTAAGGAAATCTACAATGTAGTATGAGCCTTCCAGGTGAGCTCTGGAGGTTACATCTGCTCAGAATTGAACAAGTTAAAAACCCTAATGGTGTACTCTCCTGCCCGACTGGCTCTTTCCACAAAATACTCAGGAGACTTGTTCCACTGTATTTATAGGCAATAGGGTTCCACATAATACCAGCTGTACAAGCAGAAGAAATCCATGTACCCAATGCTAGCCTGAAATGTACCCAATGCTAGCCTGAAATGTACCCAATGCTAGCCTGAAATGTACCCAATGCTAGCCTGAAATGTACCCAATGCTAGCCTGAAATGTACCCAATGCTCGCCTGGAAGGTACGTGTACGGTACTTTGTGGCAGTCTGTGCTAGCAGTGTATAAGAGGGCATAGAGGGTGGGTTGTGGAATCCAATCCAACCTGAGCTGCCTGGGGATTTTTGTTACTTCCTGAGGACCCTGGCAAGCTCCAAGTACAATGCTTTACCATATTATCGTTGTAGGGGAAAAAAAGTTATTCTGTTTCATTTATATTTATTGGGAGTTTCCTGATTGTGTTTTGTTTCATCAGGATCGATTTGAAGATGACCACAAACTCATGGCGTCCAAGGTGGTCCATGTCAGGGGACTAAGCGACAGGGTGACCGACGCTGACCTTGTGGAGGCACTGCAGTTCTTTGGCCCCATCAGGTAAAATTAATTTATTTAGCTTTTGGAGAAGAACATGGTTAAAAAGAATGAAAGATGTTTGAGATGTACAAATGTAGTTTATCAAGAAATTGCTAATTGCACAGGTCGTGTGGTGGTACAACTGTGTGTAGAAGTACCATTTCTGCAGGTTGGCATAGTGTGTCTATCATTCATAACCACAGTGGATGATGTTATGGATGGTCAGACAGTGGCAAGGTTGACTGTACTGGTGGACATGCATTCACCACATGATGTAACATTGCAGGATGGCCTAGTTTATCATTCAAAACCATGGTGGAATGTATTGAATTGACAGACAATAGGAGGGTTGACTGTGTGCAGTGTAGATGCATTCACCCCCTGATATCTTTTTGCAGGCTGGCATAGTTTATCTAATACTAAACCACAGTGGACGTTGATGAATGGTCAGACAGTGGGAGGGTTGACTGTGTACTGTTTAGACGCTTTCACCACACGCATATTGCAGACCGTGTCTACCATTCAAAACCATACTGGATGATAATGTAATTTCAGGCAAAAGGTTAAGTTGAAAAGAAAGTAACATTCACTTTAAGGCTACCTTTATTTCTTACTTGCCTTTGTTGCGCCCTTTTTCAGTCGCACATTCATGTAAGACCCTTTGTGATAACATTGAATATAGCCTGGGTTTGTTGTTTGATTGCAGCTTTGTGTACACCATGGCAGGCAAAGGACAGGCCCTGGTGGAGTTTGAAGACATGGAGGCGTCTACCGGCTGCGTGGAATACACACCGGTAAAAACAAGTTTCATTTCTTAAGTAACTTCCCAAGGGGTGCTCAGCCTTGATATGCCATGGGACATTAGAGGTAACTGTCTCCATGCCCCTAGTCGCTGCCTTCGTGCCCCTTTAAATGCTCCAGAACAAATTGCCATTTTCCTCAGGGAGGTGCCCTTTGCTTAGGAAAACTGCCGTGCCCTTTACAAGAACACGCCCCTCATTATTGCCTTGGTGCCCCTCATCATTGTCTTGGTGCCCCTCGTCATTGCTCATTTCTGCAGAGCTCTCTATGAAATCTGGCCCTGGTGATAGAAGATCGAATGGCTAAGACAATTGTGCTCGTAAATGTACCCGTGCATGCTCAGTAATATTACAATCGATTTGGAAATGAATAAACTATTGTGAGATATCCACTTCCTTGATGCAATTAATAACTTCATTTAAATTAACCCGGTGATGGATGTCTGCTGCATTCTTACTTCCCAAAAGTCTCCAGTAGATCGGAATTCTTAAAGTGCTTGGCATTTCTGTCCTTTCTAAATGTTGAAAGTGTTTCTTTCTGTATGCAGAATCATCCGGAGAACGTGATTAATGTAGCTGGTGCCCCGGCTATGATTAACTTCTCTACCAGTAAGAGGATCAAGAGACCAGGGTAAGGCATCCCTTTCTATTTTTATGAACCATTTATTTTATGAAGTGATTTGAAGACGACTAGTGTTGAGTGATGTGCAATGGAGGAGATCAAGTGTTAAACTTTCAACTTTCACATCATTCCTGAAACCGTCTCAGCTCCTTAGGAGTGTGCAGCACCGGCAGCCAAATGGGTGCGCAGGTTGCTAATCATTCATACCAACAGTCTCCAAACTCAATGGCACCCATTTACTCCTGAGTGATGAGAAGCAATTATAGTTAAGTGTCTTGCCCAAGGACATGAATGTCATGACTGGGACTCAAACCCACACCCTGATGACATCCAAACTTTAGTCTGGTGCCCTAAGCTGCTCTGCAACAGCAACTACTTTACTTGAATGCAGTTGAAATGTACCTTGCGTTGTTGTTTTATGTGTACATTCACAATTTGTATTATTTTTTTGAAGAAGAAAAAGTTTTGCAAATGCTAGCGACATGACAAAATGTATTTGTGCAAATTCTTTTATTTTGTGATTATTCATTTGTCAGAGAGAATGCCCCTGATATGCCAGAGGAGACGCCCAATAGAGTCATCTTGCTGACGGTGCATAACCCATTCTACAGCATCAACACGGTCAGTGCATTTTCACCCTAAACATTTCTCAACTAAATCCACTCAAATCTCTTGAAGAGCACACCTGTGTCTCTCTTAAAATGGATTAATTCCTTCAAACGGATCATGTCATATTCAGACCTGTCAACTCTCCCTGATTCTGCAGAAAGTTTCCTGAAAATAGACAAATCTTTAAAGTTCAGATGCACAACAGCACAAACTTGAAAATCTCCCTGATTATGGAACCATACTCACCCATCTCCCTGGTTGGTGTACAAAATCTCCTGGATTGTGAGATGCAAATGTTGCCCACACCTCCAGATCCTCCAAAGTCTTCTTCATGAAATGGAGGATCGAGGGCTAAAGGAGAAATAACAATTGCTAATCACTGGGTCAGGCATTTCAATCTTATCTTAGTCTAAACAATTTGTCGTGGAGTGACATAGGAAAGGAGGATATTGGAGGATTGAGGTTACCTGTAGGCAAAACGGCCTAGAGAGCAAGGGTGTTAAGCAACTACATTGGTTGCCAATTAAATATCCATTCACTCATAGCACCAGGGTTCAATTTCATAGAGCCGCTTAAGCAGAAAACATAGCTCAGCAATATCCTTCTAATCATTAATGAGCAGGATACCAGTCACAGATGACACATGACATGGTACTTTGGCCGGTAATCTTATTCTGGTAAGCATAGTTTTGCTGTGCTTAGCTGCTTTTTGTGCTTTAACAGCTTTATGGAATTGGGACCTGATTATGTCTGTGACCTTTTTACCGCCAAAAAAACCCCAGCATTTTTTGTTAAATGAAACGGTTTGTGGTTTTTAGGATTCAATTATTTGTATTCATATTGAATGGCTGTTTTTCTCTTTCCATCAGGATGTGATACATACCATTTGCAAGGGGTACGGTGACGTCCTGCGCATCGTCATCTTCAGAAAGAATGGAATCCAGTCCATGGTGGAATATCCTTTTCACTTTTTAGTCCAGCCCACACTCTGATGACTCGGCCATCAGAATTTGAGTTCACTGTATTCTGACGGCTTAGCCATGACATGCTTCTGTTTATGCAGGGTTTCCATGGATCCTTATAAAGTGTTAAAGCGCCTTAAATTGAACTATCCAAATTAAAGGTCTTGGAAAGTATTAAATTCAGATATTTGAGGTCTTGAAAACAATTGATGAAGCGTGTAATGAATTTGTCCTATTAGCTTAAGGAGAACCAAATAATGCTGTGTGAACAAAAGTAAAAAGTGTTAGCAGTTATAGCTGTTTCTCCTCTGCTATTTACTTATCTTTTGGTCTTAAATTTTGTGTAGCATTAAAAAGTCTTAAATTTGACTTTTTAAAGTGTGCAGGTACCCTTTTATGTCTCCCACCTTGGATTTGACCTTAACTGATCTCGTTTACATTTGACACCATCGAGTCGGCTACTAAAGCTAAGAAGGGACTGCAGGGCTGTGATATCTACTCTGGCTGCTGTACTCTGAGGGTAGAGTTTGCAAGGGTAAGCTCATCATTTTATTCTCATCTGTAAACATGGGAAGTTCTGATATTTATTTGTCTGAATCGAGTACGAATCCAGGCAGTGTTTTTATTTTATTTTTACTGCACATCCAGCAGCACAAGGTGACAGGATTAAAAGGAAACGAAGAGAAATGTTTAGTGGAAGTGGCTGCAAGGCCTGAATGTGGTTGTACTGTTTGGGGGTACTCCCCGTGGTCCTGGTACCCACCACTGCGACCACCGCCTCTGATGCAACTTTGCTGATTTAAATCGGAAACCCAACTTTTGAAGTTTTCACTCCAAAATTCTAGAGGTTTTTTTTTTTTTTTTTAAATTGACCCCAAAAATGTTTTTCCCCTGACTGCCCAGTGCCAAATTAATGGAAAAACATTCCACTTAATTTGGATGCATTCAGCAGGGTTTTTATTTCAACAGTGTTGCAATTTGATGCATTTATCATGGTGCCTAGTATTGCATTCCATGGTGGTTTTGGTCACAGTACAGATTGTCAGTAGTTTTTGTTGTCAAACTTTACTTCTTCAGACTCAGACCCTTACAGTTTACAAGAATGACCATGAGACCTACGACTACACCAACGCTAGTCTGGCGCCCCCAAGTAAGTGTTTCAGAGTTTACTCTTTTCTTTTCTCCATTAATATTCAAAGTTTCACAAAAGAGTTTGCCCCAAAAATCAAATTCTTGCCCTCAATAACATAGCTGTGGCGCTGAAGGGCAAAATATTGGCATTACCAGAAAAACAAAAAGGGACTGTGAATTTTAGTGAATGGATGAAATTGTTTGAGTGAAGGGGTAAAAATAATGGTTTAATTTGGGGATTTTTTTGGTGGGTGGGGTCTAAAAAGAACCAGATTACTTTGAAAGTGTTATGACTTTTTGAAATGAAAAAGTGAATTGGCTGTTTGAGTGTGATTTATGTTTTTGTTTGTTTTGTTTTTTTGTTTTGGTTTTTTGCGTATTTATTTTTTTAACTTAAACACTGTGATATTGGGACAGTTCACTGAATTATGTTCTTTCTTTGATTCAATTCAACTCGCTTCCAAATATTGTCCAATTAGCTATCTTGTATACACATCACATGACCCAAGGCTGTAGCATTTTGCTTATGGCTTCAGAATTAACTCACAAAGTAAGAGCCGAAGCCAGTTTCCAAAAACCCCTTTGTGACAAAAATTTAAATATTTTGTTTCTTCATGAATACACTGAGTACAATAAAAAAAACTTTGCATAGTTTGTGCATTGACAGAATTACAAAAACCAATGCATCCAGATGTGAATATCATGGAACTTTAAGTTTATTTTTTGAACAAACGTTTTGCATCGTACCATGGTAAACTTGTCAGTTACAGTTAATGCACAGCAAGCATTTACAGATGTTGAATACCTTCCAAAAACACATGATAATTGGAGTGGGCAATGAGGTTCAAAGTTCATGTCAAAGTTCAGAGTTTACGAATATTATACAGTAGAGTAGTGGACATTTTACATTGCAAATTGTATCAAATATCAATTTAAGTTTGTTGGATGATACAGGAAGACAATGTGCTTCAGTTGAAGTCTATAACATACTTTTAACATGGCGTTTTGTTTGATGTTACACTATCTAATACCAAAAAAAACGGTGGGAATATACATGTAACACCTAACACTGTATACTTAGTGCTTTTCCCTGAGTCTTGTGGGAAAATTAAAGGGTAAGCTGGTAAGACATCTGCTCTTGAATGGCGGGGTCGTGGGTTCGAATCCCACTCGAGTAATATGCCTGTGGATTTTGTTTTCCTTGGGACTCTGGAAAGCACTGAGTATATGGTGCCTATCACACCTCGATGTAAAGGTAAAACAAAAAATAAATATAATATCCATTTTCCAGATGCAATATATCCGTTTAAAATGTTACAGCTTATTTACTGAGTGACAGTGTTTTTATATGGTGTAAACATAATGTCAATGCTTCAAGCATAATGTGAATGGGTTTCTTTTAAACTTAATTCCTGACACTTTCTTTTCCTGTCCTCTTTTGTGTAGCCCAAACCTTGATTGGCCTTTTGTGCCTTGGGATGGGCAACTTTCATATAAACAAATTTTAAAAAAATATAAAATTAATTGCTTGCTCACTACACAACTTTTTACATGTTTGGTACACGAGAAATCATAATAAATATTTGTGTATACAGTCGACTCTCGTTAATACGAGGTCCGCCGGACTGGCCCGTTTTCCTCAGATTATCCGAACCTCTTCTTAAACACAGCGCACTATTTACACGTACATGTATACACACATCGTCATATTGCATGCACTACACACGTGTCTAGGCTAGAACGGAGCGGTTTGCTTCTTAGTACAGTTCTTACGAGCATCCTGTTCACAAAAATATCAATGATAAATGCATTTTTGTTGACTATGATCATAGAAATTTCATAGTTTGTATAACTCAAGATAAAAATCATAGCAAAGTCACGTCAAACTTGCCGTTCATGTGACCATGATGTGACAGATTCGATACTGCGTAGCGCCTATGCTGAACGTTATTTTTGCTGGTAGCCATCAGCATGTAAGCGAAGTAGCATATCAAGCATAAGTTACCAGCGAAATGTTTCTGGTTTTCAGATTGGACAGAACCGTGTAGCCGGTCCGATCCGATAAATAGTTTGGCATCAAGAATGTTATTTCCGAACCTTGACTGAACGGTAAGCTTTTACGGAACAATTATTTTCAGATCTCGCTACAAAAGTATGAAAAACAATACATTTTGTCATCATGGGGCCGCAAAAATAACTCGTATTATCCGTGTTCTCGTTACGACCGTGCTCGTATCTTCCGTTTTTTAAGACATTGAAACACGCATGGGACAGTTCGGGACCGGTGAAATACCTCGTAATAACCAGCGTCTCGTATCTTCCGAGCTCGTATTAACGAGAGTGGACTGTTTATCTGTATAAATATTTGTTCTATAAATAGAACATTCACAAGAGTTGTAACTAGTGTTCATCAAAACTGTTTTCACATAGAGGTACATTTATCCAGGGATGGAAATAAATTAAGTGCCGGGACAGAAACCTCCAGACCAAACAAGTCCAGCAGTCTTGCATTTTTCAATTGAATGAAAATACCTCAATGTGTATACATAATATCGTTTAAAAAATAGACAAATGATGTTCAAATGTAGACTTTGAGTCTGATAAATATCTGTGAATTCTGTTGAGTGTCAAGGTAGACATACCCAACTGACAAATTAGATCAATCTACGTTTAGTGCTTGTTCAAATATTAACTGTTAAAAACTGTTCAAAAGAATTTCTTTTTTTGATACTGGTCTTGTTCAAAAAAGAATTTTATTCCAGTAAAAGTTTTGATTGACGAGCCTCGCAGTCTGGTGGATTTCCCCACCAAATTGGAGCCCTGGTATCACTTTGATTATTGCAGTTTGTAACACACACACGGGTTGTAAACAAAACAAAATAAACATATTTATTTCATGTACAGGTGAAATGTAAAACATTCATTGTTAATTGAGTATGCACTTGGTCAACATTTTTAATATTTGTAACATTTGCTGTAAAAATGTCTTTCCGCTAAATATTACATTTGTCCTAAGTTAAATGATGGACATACATGTGTAAATATATTTCCACAAGTGTTACACATTATGTATTTAAATGTCTGTGCAATTCTGAACATTTTCCACGTGTGCAATTGATCAAGGAAGAAAGTTGTTCTAACAGAAGATTGTTCTAACAGAAGACAGAGGGTTTTGGTCTTTCATTTCTTAATTGTACAGTACTTTTGAAAGGAAATGACACTCCAAAACAAAGTTGCACCTGGGGTTGCAAAGATTGCCACAGTAATGACAATGGTCAAGGCCTCTTTTTCTGCATTTTCATGGCAAGCAATACATACGCAGGTCTCACAAACAATGCTCCTAAAAGCAAGCTTACAATTTTCAAAGCATTCAATGGTAAAACTAAAACATTGTTTAAATATACATTAAATAATAAAAAAAGAACACCCTACAGATTATATGTTACTTAATTCAATATATTTCAATGTACATGTATTTCAACATATATACCATGTGCATTGTAGCCTCTTATTGTTTTACATGTACATGTACTTAACATTTGTATTGTATTGATAAGTATTGTTACAAGTTCATCACAACTGTTGTACAAAATGTATGACAAATGTCACTACTTTGTGTGGGTAAACAGTTGAAGAAACTGTTGTTGTACACTTGTAAACAACTGAATGTCATCACACAATCATTTGATTACAGATAATATTTTTTACTAATCACCGTGTGTATCGTACAAACATAAAACTGGAAAGTGCATATACAGTTAAACTTGTAATAGGTTCAAAACCATTAATTGCCAGTCATTGTACAGAAATCCAGTGTTTTAACATTTGTGCATGTTTTGTTTTGGGGGTTTTCAACATTTGCATTATGAAAACAACATACATTGTTACCCATTCCCTGAGATTGCTTTTTCAGTTGAAATGGTCTACACTATATTTAGAGCTGATACCAATCCAATCCTGTAGATTGGAAGAAAAACACATCACAGAGGCTCCAGAAAAATCTACAACCAAAATGGTTGAGTCCATATCATCAAGACGGCGGCTTGTTTGAAGTCGTCCGAAATGTATTTTGCAATGGTTCAATGGTGTATACAGTAGTGTCATAACATTGACAGTGTTTAATAATCAAATATCATAATTATACCATGTCTGATATGAGGCAGAGGGAGTGCCCCCTCCCCCAAAAATGTTCCCACACTCGAACACACTCATCCCCTCTTGTACAGGAATACCCCGGCGTGTCGTGGCCGAGCGGTTAAGAGCACCGGACTCAAGCTCTGGTGTTTCTGATCAGCAGAGTATGGGTTCGAGTCCCGGTCGTGACACTTGTGTCCTGAAGCAAGACACTTAACCATTATTGCTTCATCCTTTAGATGGAGGTAAAACCGTAGGCCCCGTGCTATCAAAAGACCCCAGTACACTTATCGCTAAGAGAAGTGGCTCGCACGGTTGTGTCTTGCTGTGCGTACATCTTCAATCATTCGAAGACTGCACCCAAAGGAAGAAGAAGAAGGAACATCCTCTCAAGAATTCCTGAGATTTCCCAGATCACAATGAAGACACAATGGGAGGGGTACACCGTGCCACATATCCAGCACCACATGATCATAGTTAACTGTCATATAATTAAAGACAACCACCTTTTTTACACTGGGTGAACGTAAGAACACATCAATCTATCCAATGTGTGTATTGCCCAAATTCACCTGACGTCATCACACAAGTTTTGCTCAAGCCATTTTGGGAGTCGGTGTTACTGTGCAGTGCGCAGTTTAGGCAGCGCACTGGCAGTAAGATGTGCATGATATCTTTATGTGAATGTCTACTCCCAAAATGGCCGACCGTCTGACCGTGGGCAGAAGGGTCACGTGTGGCGTCAGTGCAAGGGGTAAATATAAAGGTTTAATTTTAAAGGGTAAAATACAAAATAATTTGTGGTGAACAACATCAGATGGCCTCCAAGGAAAACCTGACCTGCAGAGGTAACACCAACAGCTACACACACCAAAGGATAGCCAACTTCTTAACACCAGAACACTGACTTTATAAAACTTTTCTCTTTTTTTCAAACCATGGATCCAGATCCTGGTTGCCTTCTACAGAACACTGCAAACCAATGAAACAAATAACAGCTCCATGGTGTACTTTTGCTGGAACACGATGACAGAATTTGAGAGAAAAATAAGCATTTTCTGTTTAGAGTTTGATAATCAACTCATCCAAATCAACACTTTACTAAGTACATACTTTATTTTATTTTGTTTCGAAATGAAAAGCAGCTTTTCCGTCAGAAGAAATCAATCTAGAGGCTTGTACCAAATATGTATATTTGCCAAAATTATCAAAACTGCACCATAACTCTTCATTGTGTACAAAATGTATAGACGACTGCAAACATAAACAAAGCAAAGAACTGTAGAAGTGGGTGACTACTCACTGGTCACAACACAATTGTTACATCTGAAAATGTTTCACAGTGGGACAAACTACACAGTGCAAGCAGACGATTCTGAAACACACTGACACTGAGATGGACACGACACCAAGCATATAACCAGCCACCATGTAGACCGTGCCAACATGCCTCTCAATCACGCATCCATCTACACGTCTTGACACCATCTACACTATAATGCCCCCCTGCTTTCTCCTTCTGGTGCATTCCATGCTATATAAACCTGATTGTCCCCCAACGATTGTGCAGGGAACCAGTCTGAAATTCTCCCAACAGCAGCGGGGAACACCAGCAAGCAGCAATGCACGACAAGCAGCGGCAGTTTTTTACTCTGTGAGACGGGAGCAGCACGATCGTTTGATCGGTGGATGTTGCCGCAGTTCGTAAAATCTGTGAGACCAATGTAGTGTGGTGTGGTCATGTCTGCCTTCTAGGAACTTAACTGGTACCAGAGGTAACATGTTGTCAAATCCGGGTATCTAGTCCCCAATGCCTTGTTTAAACTTGTGTTTCTAAAATTGTTCAAATTTATATCTCTCAAAACTTATTGGTAATAAAATTCTGAGTAAAAAAGTGAGTTCAACAGTTTGTTTAATACGTAGTTTTCAAATCTATAATTGTATCTTAGATTTTGTTTTACAGCATGTTCATGAGTTATTTTTTACTTAAAAACATTGATGGGGTACTGTTCTCTTTTTTTCTCTTTTTTTTCAGCTTTTAAAAAAAAAAATTTTTTTAAGCTGTGACTTGGGAAAAAAAAAAGGTGCCACTGGTGAAAAATAAGTTTTGTTTCTTTAACAAAAGAGAGATCTAACTTTAACCCGTTTGATGGGTGAGGTGTGGAGTTCTCGTCCTTGGGCAGTCCTTTGTGGGTTTAAAGTAAACTGCCAGGAAGTTTGACTCATGTTTCTTTGCTACTTTGATCAGGTCGCGGAGCAGCCCTTCTGGACGACCCACCGCCGTCCACCTACAACGGACCGACAAAAGCCAACATCAGGAGAGGTGGAGGAGGCAACCCTCGCTTTGGTAAGAAAGAAAGATCCTTTAGGTAGCAAAACATAATCTCTGGACATGGTGAACTGATAATGTGTATCTTGGCGTGTCGTGGCTGAGCGGTCAAGGGTACTAGACTCAAGCTCTGGTGTTTCTGATCAGCAGAGTGAGGGTTCAAGTTCCCGGTCTCGACACTTGTGTCCTTGAGCAAGACGTTTGACCATTATTGCTTTGTCCTTCTGATGGGACGTAATGCTGTTTCTCCTGTGAGTTGTGTCATGCACGTAAAAGAACCCATTGCACTTTAATTGCCCCCCGGTGATTGTGGTTGGCTGCAGATCGTACCAAAGCCTCTTGTAAACAATTACTAGGTGCTACAAAAGGGTCTCGTAATTCAAACATAGCTGTTATACAGTCGATTCTCGTTATAACAAGATTGCTGGGACTGGCCAATTACCTCTTTATAGCACAGGATCGTTGTTATAAGAGAACAGCAAAACAAAGAAACACAAAGCAGAAATGAGATTCGGGACTTCAGAATGTACTCTTTATAAGCAGAACCTCTTTATAACAGTGCTCTTTAAAACAAGGGTTGACTGTACTTGTCATTGCCCTGTTGAAAATGCCCTGTATAACAACCCTGATATTAATACTGACAAATACATAACATATCTATTGTTTGAGTTGATTTGTTTTTATTACTTTCTGTATTGTATCAGAGCCAGTGGAATACGAAAAGATGAAAAGAATAAATGGCAATTGTAAAAGAATTTCTGTGCAGGGAGAGTAATATAGAACCTGAGGTTTATGGTGACTATGTCAGGCATGAGAATCTTCCGGATTTTTCCGGATTTCCGGATTTTTCACTTCAAAATATGTGGTCTCCGAGTTCAATGTGAATTTGATATAAAAATCGGGGGGTGAGTTGTTGGGGTATACATTTGGATCTCGCTAATCCCTCTTCTTGTAGAGTTTACTCATTACCTTTACACGCTTCTTCGTAACAAATTGCCGCCCGGCAGCGGCCGGCCCAATATGCGTTGATTTGTTTCTTCCATGTGCAGCGCGTTCAGTTGATATGTGTAGACTTCTTTCAGTCTTTCCCCGCTTCATTCATAGTACGGTTTGACCGTACATGTTATGCAATTGTTTACTGTTGCAGCAAATGAACATGTGTGGAGACATTAAAAAGTCTACTGACAACAACTCGCAGTGTTTTGGATGCGCGCGCATCGTTAGACTTTTTTCACCAGTCGTCAGTACGCACCTTCATAGGCTTAAGTGCCGTTTCTTCGATACGTTTAATGTGTTTTACGGCTGGAGATATTTTTATGCGTTGAACTATGACCTGGAAGAAACTTCGAGACAAAATGGGTGCGAGTGTGCGACACACGTGTGGAGATTCGTTCTCGTTGACGTTTGACGTCTCACATTATTTTTCCAAAATGCTATGTTTTTTAAACTGTCGGGATCTTGGAGATACTAAAAGGTGTTTGAAGAACAAGTTTCAATGGCCAAAGGGGGAGAACACTTAACACAATTATTCACTATCACAGGTAAAAAGACCCCAAAATTTGTATAACAAAACTTTTGTCAAAACTATGACTGCTCCGTTCGTAATCATTTATTTTCGTGAAGTAAGTTCCGAATATCATTTTATTTTGAGCCTTTTAAGACAAAGTACGCCTAACATTGTTATGATTTCATCGTTTTTAAAAGTATTTTCCTCCTATTAATATATCCTCGATCCTACACATGGTCCCTAATGCAGAGGGGCTCACTGAGTGCGACGCTGACGCCTGGGTAAAGTTGCCCAAATTCCGGACACGCAAAAATTCCCCATTTGCCCAAAATCCGGACATGCAATTTGTAGCGTTAAATTTTTCCGGATTTTTTATCATCGTATATTCTCATGCCTGGTTTTGGATGCGCGCGCATCGTTAGACTTTTTTCACCAGTCGTCAGTACGCACCTTCATAGGCTTAAGTGCCGTTTCTTCGATACGTTTAATGTGTTTTACGGCTGGAGATATTTTTATGCGTTGAACTATGACCTGGAAGAAACTTCGAGACAAAATGGGTGCGAGTGTGCGACACACGTGTGGAGATTCGTTCTCGTTGACGTTTGACGTCTCACATTATTTTTCCAAAATGCTATGTTTTTTAAACTGTCAGGATCTTGGAGATACTAAAAGGTGTTTGAAGAACAAGTTTCAATGGCCAAAGGGGGAGAACACTTAACACAATTATTCACTATCACAGGTAAAAAGACCCCAAAATTTGTATAACAAAACTTTTGTCAAAACTATGACTGCTCCGTTCGTAATCATTTATTTTCGTGAAGTAAGTTCCGAATATCATTTTATTTTGAGCCTTTTAAGACAAAGTACGCCTTACATTGTTATGATTTCATCGTTTTTAAAAGTATTTTCCTCCTATTAATATATCCTCGATCCTACACATGGTCCCTAATGCAGAGGGGCTCACTGAGTGCGACGCTGACGCCTGGGTAAAGTTGCCCAAATTCCGGACACGCAAAAATTCCCCATTTGCCCAAAATCCGGACATGCAATTTGTAGCGTTAAATTTTTCCGGATTTTTTATCATCGTATATTCTCATGCCTGCTATGTATTTTAGGGCATTCGGGTTGGCTCAGTGGTTGCTTCCCTGCCTTTCACCTCTGTGGTCAATGGTTCGAATCCCGGACTGGGGCCTTGCATGTAGATTGGGTTTTCAGTCCCTACTTGATGGCGTGGGTTTTTCCCCTATATGTGTATATGGGGTTTTCCTCCCACATCTAAAGGTGTAGTTTGTGTAATGCGCATTTCAACATGTTCATATGGATTTTGATGAATGAATATATTTGTTTATGTCCACAGATTCTCGTGGTGGACCTCATGGTGGTGGTCCCATGCGCGGCCCGCCTCCGCCCCAGCACTACCAGGATCCCCAGCAGGGGGGCTACGGCCCACCCCACGGCGGCGGCGGTCGCGGCGGCGGCGGGTACCAGGACCACGGGGAGTACCCCCAGCAGTACAACCACATGCAGGACCAGCAGGCACTGCAGCCACTCCCACCTAATGCTCCGTCCCACAGCGGCATCGTCATGGTGTATAACATCAACCTGGAGAAGATGAACTGCGAGAAGCTCTTCAACCTGATGTGCCCCTTCGGAAATATCTTCAAGGTATGGGACAAGTCAAGATTGCATTTTACAGGGAGGCCAGTTTTCCAGCTTGTGCAGGAATTCCTGATTTTTCATATTTTCCCCCAAAAGCTCCAGTGCCCCCTCTTTCATCAAGCCAGGGAAACAAATGCCTTTACAAATCATACCCAAACAGATAGTCATGGTTAACAAGAGTTCATAATTTTTTTCAGTGCAATCGCGCAATGCATTCGTATTATGTCACCTACAGAGGGCGTATGCTCACATTTTAAGACTTTGGTGTGAAAGGGCCTGCTAATTATCGAGTTCAAATAAGAACTTGATCTGCTATACATACATATCTGCTGACATAGAGTAGATGGGGAAACGGAACCTACCTAGTTCATACACTGTACAAGAGTCGCCCTGCTACTGTTTATCTATGACCTTGGAGATGGGACACCACCACGTTCATATGAGAACTTGTCCTGCTGTTTAATATCTACTGCCATGAAGTAGATTTGGAATCAGGAGTCTGTCCAGTTCAAATAAGAACTTGTCCAGATGTCTATCTGTCGCCTCGCCATCGCAAAGAAGATTCAGAAAAACCAGGAGACTACTGAGTTCAACTTGTCCTGCTGTCTATTTACCGCAGCGAAGTTGATTCGGGAAACCGTTTGACTTCTTATTTCTGATAATTATTTTGTTTCTTTGTTGTTTTTCCCAGGTGAAATTCATGAAGTCCAAACCGGGTACTGTGCTGGTTGACATGGGAGAGCCGTACGCCGTAAGTAGAGCCATCACCAACCTGAGCAACATTGAATTCTTCAACATGACCATACAGCTTGGGTGAGTAGGAAATGGCAGTCACATTTTTTTGCAGATTTGCCAATATCACTTTATCAGTTGAATATGAGGTCAAACAATGAGATTGCCCCAGAACCGGTAGGTTCAACAGCAGCTGTATTTCTAAAAGGAGCTGTGTCCTCATGATCAATGCAGGCCTGTGGTTGTTATGAACTCTCAACCAGCCAACGCACGCGCACGCCCTCGCTCCTTGTCACATCTAAGGAGTGTGCGTGTGTGCTACAGCTGGGTGAGAGGTCATAATTCCATGTACAGCAACAGGCCTGCTTTGATCATGACGGCACAGCTCTTGGAATTGTCAACTGAATGGTCACATAGTATGTTTTATTTGATGTTGTACCCATATAATGCAAAGTTATTTCAAACTTAAAATGCTGTTGTCAATTTGCATTTTATGTAATTGTTATTGCCAATTTGCGTATGTCATTTTTATTTCCACTATACATAACATATATGTATACATGTATGTAATTGATGTCACTTTGCATATGTAATTGCTTTTCTACTGCCAATATGCATATGTAATTGTTATTGCTAATATGCTTGTCATTTTTATTGCCAATAAGCATATGTAATTGTTATTGCAAATGTGCATACTTTTTATTTTCAATATGCTTGTAAATTTTATTGCCATTCTGCATATGTAATTGTTATTGCCAATATGCATTCTTGTTGTCTATGTTTTTTAATCCTCTACTTGTACTTATTCTCCTTACACACACATTGAAGACAGATGTCATGCTTTTCATCATGACAAACATTTGGAATCTATTTGAATTATGTAATTTTTATTGTAAATATGCATGTGTAATTTTTAATTGCAAATATGCAAGTATAATTTTGTATTGCAAATACACATAGAATGTGATTTTATTGCCAATATGGAATAAATCAGTCCTTCTGATTTGAAAATTCCAGGTGTGTGAAAAAAGCACACCTGAATTCTTCTAGGCGTGTGATTTTTGTGGTACTGGCTGGTCAATTTAAAGTCGGTTTTCTTAAAACTAAACAGCGGGTAGTGATGTACTTAAAACGACATGGCAAGGGATCTTGTGAAGGTACAATTGGTTGTACACTGGACACTTTATCAACAAAATCTCCCATACACTTATTTATCTAAACACTCAAAAGTGCATACAATTGTCGAAGCTAAAAAAAAAAAATTAAAAAAAATAAAAAAATAAAAAAAATGGAAGTGAAATTCACAAACTTGCGTTTTTGAATGATCTTATCCCCTAATTTCTGCCCTTAATAATACCATGGGGGTCTATTTTACCTACAAAATAATACTTTTTTCATCAACAATCATTTTTAATGGATTCGTAAATAAAGGATCGCTTATTTAAAGCTTCTTTTGCAATACATTTTCCATTGAACGATCGGTTGAATTGAACTTTTTATTTGTTTTAATAAACATGATAAACCAATGATACAAAATACATTGTTTTTTTGGTGAGAATATTCCTGTATATTTTTCTTACTATTATTATGTAATCTTGGTTTGTAGGTACTCCAACCAGACGTTTTTGAATCCACCGCCGGGTACCTGGAACCTTCCAGACGGTAGCCCATCCTACATGGACTACTCCAAGAGCCGTAATAACAGATTCATGAACAAAGAGGCCGCCGCCAAGAATCATATCCTTTGAATAGAGGGCGCTGTTCTAAGCACCTTGTGTAGAAGTACCATAACGAGGACGATGTTCCGCTGATTGCACATTGATAGTTGTTGCATACACACCCATCTGCTGCAAGCGCAAAATTTTCACTAGGTGGGCGTGGCTTTAATTACGTCGCACTTGCAAAAAAAAGTGGGTGCGACTGGTTTTTGAAAACAGAGTGTTGAGGCAGTCTGGCACGCTGGACTCCAGCTCTGGTGGAGGAGTCATTAGAATGTGGGTTTGAACACCAGACTGGTGGAACGTGACACTTTTGTCCTTGAACAAGCTGCTTGATGAGTTGCTTCTCTTCACCCAGGAGTATAAATGCGGACCTGCGAGGGCTGAGGTGATATTGAGTGTGATTAACCCCCGAGCGCCTAACAGGCTGCCGAGGTTGTATACTCCCTAGGGAGTTGAGAATGCTCCAGGAATGATTCAAATTATTCCTGACAAGCATAGAGAATAATTGTCTAGAGCCTTGACTCCGTTACTATTTATTAGTAAATGCATTCAACGATATTTTTTCTTTAACGGTGAATGACACGTCTTCAGCGCCCATCCCATGTGTTGCATTTCTACAATGCGCATCCTGAGAGCACAGCCGAGACTATCAAGCAGGTAATTAAGACGCTCTCGTCGGATTGTTCTTCCTAGAAACCATCCCCAAACCCATCAAAATCCAACTGCATGTTTTGTTTGATTGAGGTTGGACTGTTGGATATTAGGTTATATTACCCCCTGCCTTCACTGTTTCAAACCTGGCAACTTGTATGGTTTTGAGTTGTCAGTCACATGACCAGGGCTTGATTTCACAAAGCACTAAGATTCATCTTAAGATGAGTTGTCTGTATCACCATACTGGTTTGTATCACAGTTTGCTTAGCATTTAAGATTGATACACAACTTAAGATTAATCTTAGCTCTTTGTGAATTTGAACCAAGGGCTCGGCTTCACAGAGAGCCAAGATTGGTCTTTAGATGTGTATGGATCTTAAGCAAGTGTATGACATCAAAGTGTGATGTCACAATACAAATCACAATGGTGATATATTTAAATGAATCTTTGTATTTTGTGCAATCGAGCCCTGAACTTCAAAAGTTTCCCATAGACTTAAAGGTTTTCCAATGGAAGTGCCTTTTACAAAATGAAAAGGGCCTTGCCCTCTCAAAGATGAAATTCCAGGCCTGCATGGCTTGGCATCAGTAGAAGGAACTATGTCTCTGAATTGCACTTTTGGTTTCGTTCAAGATCTTCATGCTCTTGCTTTTTTTCTTTATTTTTCCAGATCTTCATCAATGCTGGAGCTCCTGAGCCCATTGCAATCAAGATGTTTGAATCCAAATGTAATTGTAGATCCTTTTTGTTCTCCCCTGCAGTTCTACCACCAAGATGCATGTAGCTTACAACTCTTTATGTAGATTATAATAGAAAAGGCAAACAAAAGTTAGTGGCCTGACGTTTCGACCCTAGCAGAGTCTTTCTCAAAGGCTAAAAAAAAAAGGCTATAATAATAATTGGTACTTATGTTGCATACTTGTCCTAGTAGCTAGATCCATTTGCTTTATAAGGTGTCCTTGTGGCGTGTCTCAGTCAAGTGGTTTAGAGCACCAGACTGAAGCTCCGGTGTTTCTGATCAGCAGAGTGTGGGCTGGAATACGGTTGTGTCCTTTACCAAGATACTTTACCACAATTGCTTTGTCCTTCAGATCAGACGTAAAGCCGTAGGTCGCTTGTGTTGTGTAATGCGGAGCAGCCAAACTCTCCCTGATACTAGTTCTGATGAACAAATTTGAAAATCTCCCTGATTATGGAAACTTGTTTCCACATTTTGATGAATGTAATGTCAAATATCTCTCCGATTGTTGGACAAACACTCCCTGATTGTAAGATGCAAATGTTGGTAGCTCTGGTAATGCGCGTAAGAGAACCCAGCTATACTTATCGCTGAGAGACGGGGTTCACCCCAGTGTTTCTTGCAGTGGCTGATGAGTGCACTGCAGCACCTTGTAAACCCTTATCCCTAACCATGCTAAATGCAACAATATGCACCAAATGGTAATAGTTGTTGTGATCTGTTGCATTTGGCAGTCAACTCAGATGTCATTCTTTGACTGAATTTGTTGCATTCAGCAGTGAAGTGACTTCATATAGGTTTGGGTGCTTCTATTGTATCTGAACAACTTATAATGGGTATTTCAAAATATTTTTATGGGAAAAGTATTGAGAAGTATGATGTAATATTAGGTAAGAATCATTATGCAAATCATATTCAAAAGACTGTATAATAACAGTTAAACATTACACTTATGTGCATACTGTTGCATTTAGCAGGGCAAACACCCTTGCTCAGTCCTTTCACAAACAGTATGCCTGCACAATGCAACAATATCCCTTGTTGCATTTTGTTGCACTTGGCATGGTTCTCATTTCAACTGTGTTGCATTCTGTTGTATTTGGCAGGCTTTGTAGGGAGACCCTAATGGGTTAGGGTTATAAGGTCCTTCATAGATTGGTCTCATAATTAACTTTAAAAAAAATTTAACTGTTTGTTCAAGCACCTTGAGTACCTTGATGGTAAATATGTGTGCTTTATAAGACTATATTATTATGATTATCGCAACACTCTCCCTGTTCATCAGGCACACTTTCTCGAATCCACAAACTTTCTCAACTCCCTGGGGAGCATACAACCCCCACACTGCTTAATTTACTGCTGGGTTAATTTGACATAACTTCATCTCAGCACCTGCAGTTTCCCATTTATACACCTGGGTGAAGAGAAGCAATTCATGGTTAAATGTCTTGCTCAAGGATGCAAGTGTGATGGCCGGGATTTGAACCCACACTCTGACTGAAGTCTGGTGCACTTGACCAGTTGGCCTTAGCACAGCTATTGTAATGATATTTTTTGAGCTTGAAGCTGATGTTTTATATGATTTTCTTTTCTTTTTGGGGGTTTTTCTGCAGCTGACCGCAGCGTGACCGGTTTGTCCGAGTGGGAGAACAGAGCCTCCGCAATGGAGTCCATGATTCTTGCGAATCATACCAACATGGAAAACCCAGGTAATTAAATTCAGTTCATTTCCTTTCCATTGATAAATTTATCATGACCAATATGATATTACCCATTTTCCAGTTCTGCACCATAAATTGATATGATTATGAACTTTTAAAATAAATTATTATGTGCATTTTTTAGGTGCTTTTAATCGTTGTATGGAAAACTTGAATAAGAATTGCATGTATTATCATATATCATCCTATATTTACATTATCTGTCAACTATGTTTTATATACTTGTAATTATGGTAATGATCGTAAATATTTATCTCTTGTCTTACCTGTTGAATTTTGTCATTTTACCATTTAACTCTGTCAATTACATGCAATTTAATGTCATGAAATTAACCTCCGGCAACTAGGTTGAATTTCTTAACAGGCCATAAGTAATATTAAAAAATTAATAATATTTAACTTAAAATGTATTTCAAATTGATTAAACCACTTGTATTTGTTGATAGTTGTGTGACCTTGGGATTGTTTAGAGAATAATTTCTATTTTATTTATTTATTTTTATTTTTGCAGGTGGGAAGTACCCCTACACTTTCAAGTTGTGTTTCTCCAATGCTCCCCATGCAACGTAAGCGGTAGGGAGTGCACATCTGCCAACACAAGTCGTTGTGTTTTATCTTTTTCCAAAGTTGACAGTTTCATGAAGTTGTATATTCTTGAGAGCCTTCAGTTGGACGAGTAGCAGCTTAACCAATTATAGACCACAGTGGTCGCAAGGGTCCTCTGCGCTCAAAAGTACAGTTTATTTGTAGGAATGTCGTTAGCCGTTAAATCTTGGTCAAGCTTCTCTATAATAGTTTCGAATATCTTCAAAATGGTCGCCGTGTTTGCTGACCGATCAGCGTAGCGATGATTAGCGCCCCCCGTCGGTGGAGATCGTGCCGTTGTTGGCATGTGTGTCGTGCGTTGAATACAACACAGATTGTGTTGATGATAAATGGAAACAAAATTATGTCACTAAGTTTTGCTTCTGGTATATACCTTTATCATGCTGCCGCCATCTTGGTCATGTTCCCTGTATCCAGTAACAGTATTGGATGCTAATATTCACTGTACAAACAAGGTACCAGATTATTTTTCCTTCCAGCCTCGGTTTGGTTACATTGAGCTGAATAGGAGAAAATCAAGATGGCCGCACCATGATAAAGGTCTATTAGGAGAGGCCTGTTAAATACAGAGATGGTAGTGTCAGTGATAAATGAAATTGTATAACGAAGGTTTGTTTCTGGTGTAGGGAGAAGCTGGTAAAATATGTTCATGTAATATAATTGCACATCCCATCGCAACCACAAGCGGTCATTACACATTTTACCGCTGCCACCAGCTGTCATTCATTATGCAAATGCAATTGTAATAACAGTACAGAAACGGTAATCCTTGACATTTTTTAATGACACCGTAAGTGGTTGTTAATTTTATGAGGATGAATGAAAGCATTTACAGTTTTGTTTTGTTTTTTTCTCTACGAGCAACCGCTTACCTTAATAAGTGGCTTTCTGACAGCAAAAATACTTTGACATTTTGATAAGGCTGCGCACTTTGGTACTAATACCTTATAAATTAAGTAATGAATTAACAATTGCCAAAGATGTCATTTCTGCCATGTTTAGCTTTTGTTTACTATTTGTGAGGAAACTTGTTTGTGCACTCTGTGTTTACAATATTTTTTTTACTCTGTGTTTGTTTCATTTTTACTCGTTTGTTCTATGTTTGTTCTGTGTTCGCTCTGTATCTGCTCTGTGTGCGCTCTGTGTTCACTCTGTGTTCACTCTGTGTTCACTCTGTGTTCACTCTGTGTTCACTCTGTGTTCACTCTGTGTTCACTCTGTGTTCACTCTGTGTTCATTCTGTGTTCACTCTGTGTTCACTCTGTGTTCACTCTGTGTTCACTCTGTTCACTCTGTGTTTGATCTGTGTTTAGTCTGTGTTTAGTCTGTGTTTAGTCTGTGTTTAGTCTGTGTTTGATCTGTGTTTAGTCTGTATAAAATGTTGTCGTTTAATGTTTTTATCTTTTGTAGATGAGTTTCATTTTTTAATCAACCATTTTTGGGGATAAGGTTTCTCAAGGGTTTGTTTTATGAACTGCAAAACATAAAGAACTGCCATATGTGGTAAATGTGGATACTACAATGTACAATGTATATAATGCGTATAGAACAAGAGATGCATTTGATCTTGATGTAGTTGCGTCTACAATTCAATAGTTAAAAGTGGTGCGGGTTTTTCGTTCACGAATTTTCAAACAATGAGAAAAAGTGTACGCCTGTTTGCCTTTCCGCTGCCTTCCCAACCGTCGTTTAACTATCAATAGGATAATTCATTCATGACCACAAGGGAGCATTTATTTTCCCCTGTAATGGGCGCACCCATCAAAGTCTGAAGGTTAATTGGTATAAAACGATGGGTAGCTCATTATCTCCGTTATTGGTTGTGCAGTGATGTGGAACTTTGTTGAGCAATCGGGCTTTAACGACACAATCATGTGGAATATTTGGTAAGGCATAATGGAGTTATTGGCAATAATACTTGCGAGAAATTATCTTTGGAATATTGCTGGTGGAAAGCTAACCGTGAAGGAAACCGCAAAATTGCAACCCACTACACGAATGAGAAGTTTCACAGTTTTACCTCAGTTCAGATTAGTTTGTCTGTGGCCCTTTTCGAACCGCGGCGTGGGCTTGGGCTTAGGGCGTAGGCTCTGCCCGCTTGATTGAGGCCCGGGCCCGTACGGAAAGCCCACATTTTCTAAGTACATGTAACTGTCGGATTATATGCTGGAGCCCAAGCCCAAGCCCAAGCCCAAGCCGACATTTCGAAAAGGCCTTAAAAAAACTCCGGATATGAAGAAATCCTGCTCTTTGCTGTACGTGTACACTGTACTTCCTAGTACCGAGGATACTGTTCTCAGAATCTCCTTGGAATCTATAATTCCAGGGGTTGCCAAAAGGTGGAAATGCCACCATTTTATCATACCTCCTAAAAGTTGAAGCCAAGCTTCAGAAAAAAAATTGTCTGAAAGCTTATTAACCAGAAGTTCATACTAGACTAGAAATAGAACCTTTTTTCTTTCCTTTTTTCTGTGAAATATCTCTCTCTGAAATGAAGTAATGTTCGAGAAAATTGTACAGTACGTGTATCTGAAAACTCCCTAAAAACGGCAGATTTGGGCTGTTGAGGACAATGTGTTTACATGCAGAAAACTGCATGGTTTATCACTACAGTTGTATTTTCTCCGGACTCGCACAATCCTGTAAAATACCTTTAAACTTCTGAAGCTCAAGAAATGTTTGAGGATCTTTCGGTCTTGGAACTAGAAATAACAGAGATTTGTGTCTTTATCTTGTTCATTTTGGTACTACATGTAGCCGTTTAGCTTTGTTTTAAGCAGAGAGATTCTCTGTGGCAACTTGAAATAAAAGCAACCGTGAATTTTGAGAAACTAATGCAGTCATGAGATGTTCTCCGTTTCATTCCCCACTGTCAATGATTGTATTGTCATCTCTGGTTGAAACGTTTTGGGTGTTCATTTGCTTTCTGCCGATTCGCCAACTAATGGGAGACTTTTGGGACGCTAGGTGGCAGCAGACTTGCTTGGTAAATCCATTGTTTTCAGTAATGTGCGCACGCTCAGAACTACGTAAACATTGGAGTTTTACCTACGACGTCTGCTGCCAAGTAGCGTTTCAAAGCCTCCCATTGTTATCTCGCAATATAATTTTTGTTTCATGACACGTCAGCATTTATTGTTTTCTGTAATGGTGGACGCACCCATCAAAGTCGGAAGGTAATTATTATTGGACAATGGCTACATTTGTATATTTATTGTGTAGGGGCGCGGAACGTCGTTATTACTCAATGGGGCTTAACTGCAATGTCCAGTTTCCTTTTTCTTTTCCTTTTGCCTTCGGAAAAAAATCTGAAATTGGTTACTAATACATTTTAATAAGGCCTGGAACGTCTGTTCAAGCCTACACCATGTGTGAATGCAAGTCAGCTTTTTTGCTCGACAACATGTTCCAACTTTTTTCCAACGACCAGATATCATGATAATAGTTACAAGAAAAAATTGAACATATATCATTTTGGTTTGAATAATATTCGGGCATTGTCTCTTGAAGACACAGTTATTTATTGTTATTCATGGATCTAGGGAACTACTCCTAACGCTTCACTCTTTAGGGCGGAAGTGGAAATATTTTGGTAACGTTTTTATTGCCTTTTAAAGGCAAGGTATACTTTTGGTAATTGCCAAAAACCAGTGTCCTCATTTGGTGTATCCCAACATCATAAAATAACAAACCTATGAAAATGTGGGCTCAATTGGTCATCAAAGTTGCAAGAAAATAAGGAAAGAAAAAACACCATTCTTGTTGCATAGAATTGTGTGCTTTTAGATGCCTGGGAAAGGCTTAATAACCTGAAGCCTTTCTCCGATTCAAATCATTGGGTGAACAATTAATAAAGTTTCTCTGAAACTACATTACTTCAAAGGTGCTCGTTTTCTAACAATGTTTTACAATATCAACGGCTCGCCAGTGCACTAACTTATTACCGAAAAGTACACCCTGCCTTTACACATGTTCATCTATTTCGCAATTTGCCTGCTACTTATTTTTCATGACTATGTCTCTGAAAGTTGCACCTAGCCGTCCAGAACAAGACATGAATGGTTTAAGTCCATCCTCGTCCATTATACCTTGTCAGACTTGACTAACTGTTTCAGCCCAGCTGTGCACTCGTTCATCACATTGAAAATGTCCTGGGAAATGATTGAACGAGTATCCATCAATATTGAGTCGAAATTGAAGGCTGTATCGTCTGTAAAATGATATTAAACGAGAAAAGCTAATTACGCTCCGTGCAGTCTTTATTTGGTTGTCTGCTATACCGACTAGTTGGACTGAGCTGGGGGGGGGGGGGGGGTACTGTGTGGTCCCGCTTGACTGGGCTAATTGGATTGTCGATAGAGAAATGAGCGGGAAGACATTCGGCCACAATTTGTCCTTGGGAATGCGTGTTGAGTTGGAGTGAATGTTTCAAGGGCGTGCAATAACCCAATCATGAATTAATTCCAATATATAGGAATACTGCTACTCGGAAAATGTTGAGCTTAATGGTACACAGGCTGCACCTGATCTATATTATAGCCAACCGTGTTGTGATAATTTCTTGTGTGCATCATTTTAATTTCACCTGCGATTCTATCATAGAAGATTCATGGTATTTATTGACATGTTTTCCAGGGGGGTGCAATAATCTGAACATGACGGGGGTCGAGTGGGCTCAGTGGGGTTCGTGCCTGCATTTCGTCTGTGGCCCGGGGTTCGAACCCCTGTAGCCTTGTGGATTGGGTTTTCAGTTCCTACCTGACTGCGTGGGTTTTTCCCATTAGGGTTTTTCTCCAACCTCTAAAACCGACAATATCTTCAACATTTTCTTCACACATTGTATATTCAGGTCTTGGGTTACAGTGCCAGTCACTTTCTGATGGCCCCTTTGGTTTCAATACCAGAAAGACAAATACATTTTTGTACAATAGAAAAAAACTATTGCATGCACTCTTAAAACTCCCGGGTAAGACTTAACCCGGGTTCCGGGTCCAGTGGTCTGATCCATTTTGGGGTCAGTTTGACCCGGAATCTGAACATTTGATTGGAAATATTCCGTGTCACTTTGACACAGACTCCGGGTCAAACTGACCTAGGATTGGGCCAGGCCCCCCCCCCTGAGACCCTGAATCCTGGTCAATTCCAACCAGGGAGTTTTTAGAGTGGGTTGTCACATCAGGAACCCTCAACACCTCAGCGCGATCATTATGCAACGCTCAAAAATTTTCAAGTAGTTCTCAGGCCATATGAACACTCTTCCGTTGTCTGTTTTTGTTATAAACATGCCACGATTTGTAATTTGTTATTTTTTTTTTTTAGTATTGACTCGAGAATACACCTGTTTAATTATACATGTTTGCAGTTTAATACTGTACACGGTGACTTGGGAAACATACATTAAAATATACGGATATAAAATATGAATTGAGGACAACAGGGTGTTCCCGGAAATGAGTTTTCTGCAAGTTGTATGGAATTCATTCATATTAACATTACCATTTATCTTATTAATATATTCATGTTATTGTAATCGAATGGTACATTCTGTATACATGATTATATGAGTTTGGTCCTGGTTTATAACATTGATTTGTAAAGCATGTTTTATGATGAAATAAGTTTCATGGTTTATAAACCATGATTTAAGAAGCTTCACTTGTCATGGTTTATAAACCATGTTTTAAGAAGCTTCACTTTTCATGGTTTATAAACCATGTTTTAGGATGCTTCACTTTTCATGGTTTATAAACCATAATTTGTAAACCATGTTTTATGGTGCAATATTTTTCATGGTTTATAAACCATGTTTTAGGATGCTTCACTTTTCATGGTTTATAAGCCATTGTTTGTAAACCATGTTTTATGATGCTAGAATGTTCATGGTTTATAAACCATGTTTTAAGAATCTTTATTTTATTTTTTTTACGGTTTATAAACCATGATTTGTAATTCATGTTTTATGATGCAATTATTTTTATGGTTTATAAACCAGTATATAAAACCATTCCAAGGCAAATTGCCAAAGCATCGCATAAGATATTAATTTATACATTTTCATGTAATATAAGACCGTGACAAAAATATATATATAACCAGATGCATGTTACTTAAACTATTTACATGCAAGTTATACTAAAAGAATATACTGCACAGTGGTTGAGAATATGAGTGCCTATTTCTCAGAGGTACAGATCCTCAGGTATTGCTTTCACATATCGACCAAACAGTCAATAGTTTCCAATATTTGGAATTATTACCAATCAACCATCCATAACAAAATCAGGTGCCTTATCAAACAGATTAACTATAAATCAACCAGTCACTGTATTGGTTTACAATCGTAAAAATATATATATGAAATTATACTTCTAAACATCAATCAATCTTCTTACCAAAAATTTAATCAATCGATAAGTCGATTATGACCTCATTAAATTAGTGTTCTACAATTAACCAACAATCATTCAAGTTCATAAATCAGTACCTGAAAATAGTTGAGCACAAATCGATCGAATGGTCGATTAATTAATCAACCATTCAGTCGGCTCCAAACAAATCAACCATTCATTCATACACCAATCAGATAATCTATGAACATTGATCAATCAGTCTGTTCATTGTTTATTAATCAATAAACCAATCGATCAACGATGAAATCGAGTACGATGCCGTTCTTACCGTACTTAAGCCATCCTCTTTAAAAACAAGCAAAAAATATCAAAATATCAGAACATGATCAATAATTTTAAACTTAAAAATTTAAATATTTTAGGAAACAATGTCAATTAATTATTGGGGAGAAAAATATGTTAATTTACCTGACAGTGTTCCCTTTCCCATATTTAGACGCGAGGCGACCCACCTCCTACCTAATTACAATGCCCACCTCACTCATATTTTCCCAATATCAACGCCCCGATGAGATGAGAATAGATGTGAAGAAGATCTTTCAAGTAACCCTTAATTGGGGCCTAATAATGATAAGTATTTCTCAACCTACAGACTGTTTGAGACATCCTATCACTAAATACAGGGTTCGAACTGGCTTCATGCCACAGTGCACGCTCGGTGGTCTAGTGGTAAGACATCTTCTCTAGAAGAAATGGGTTCATGAGTGCGAATCCCACCTGAGTACTACGCAAGTGGATTTTTTATTTTCTTTTTTTTCTTTTTTCTGCAAGACTCTTGAAAGAGTATACAGTGGTTAAACCACACATTTCTATATAGGAAAAACGAATCGAGAATGCTCATTCTGTGTAGTAAAGGAGATTTTTCCTTGACCTCTAGTTTCGAAAAACTCACATATGAGTGTGTTGATTAAATCATTTCGCATTATTTTGTGTGAGTGTATCTTGTCCGTTGGCAGGATGCGTACATTTTGCTTCAATCATCGATTTGAATTAATTATTTACACCACCTCGCTCAGTTCAACATCAGCCAGGGGAAACAAAGTCACTCAAGCCAAATTTCCTGGAGCTTCTTAAGCAGATAGTGGTGCCTACAACTTTAAGCAATACTAAGCACGAAACCAGTCAAAGACGATACATGTGAGTTAGTATTTTGGCTGGTAACCTTAATCTGTTAAGCAGTATTGTTTTGTGCTTAGCTGCTCAAGCAACTCTTTGAAATTGGGCCCTACGCTTAGTTTACTTTGTAAAGAAATTAAAGCAGAAGCTGCTGCTTTAACGAATTAATTTGCTAGGCGTAATTGGGTGAAAAATAATTAGCGTAAATTGTAATGTTACGTTGTGGTAACCAATTTCTGTAATTATTAAGTAAGTTTTTATCTTGTTTAGGCAAGTTTTGTGATAACAGCTTGAACCATGTTGCTTCTTATAATCTTTTCGTTATGACAGAATCACTTCAATTACAAACAAAATCAATACGCGAATACCTAGCTTTTACTGTGCCAACAACTAAACTTCTTTAAAATCAATCGATCCTATGGAAGAAGGAAAGCTCAACTTTACGAAGAAGGAGAAAACGTACTGACATCTTTTTGTCAACTTTACAAAGAGTCGGAGGGTCCAACAAACACTATTTCTTATTCCCTTGTGGTTTGATTTGGGGAAAAAAAGAGAAAGTAAAGTGTGGTCATTACAAAATATGTTTAATAAAATGGAAAAAAAGCAAAGATAATGTAACAAAATAAAAAATTAAAAAGGACATAAAAATACCTTAAAATATGAACAGTTTTCAAATGAAATAGGCAAATTTAATATTTTTTATACAAGTCAATTAAAAATATTAATTGGTTTAAAAAAATTGATTAAACAATTCAATATTATGAGTTAGAATTCGTTGCGGTGACGAGTTACCAGTTTTAAAATGATGCGTTATCTTGTGGCCCTTCTGCGCTTCCGTAGAAGGCTGCTCGGCCAATTAAAACAATGATTTGGCCTGTCCTATATCAGAAAACCAAAGAGTGAAAGTTTACTTATTTATAGACCCTTTGCGTATGACGTCACACTCTCAAACAGCACCCTCACTGAGGCAAACGGAGGCAGATCGTTGGACCACAGCTGCTGTTGGTGCGCGTACGTGCACGTGACCTCAACATTGCGCAAGAGGTCTATTGAACAAATAATACATTTCACTAACCACTTTAAATTTAACAACGACACCTCCGGTCCGCAAACACCATGGAAGGCTTTACTACTTAATGTCGCCACATTCTGTCCGCCTCCTCGACGGATAGCCTTGGTTGTGGCCCAGTTTCATAATCACCACAAAAAGCTCAGCGTAGGTGATGCTACTCGGTGCAGAATGCAATCCACTTAAAGGACGGGGGCCCGACTCACATCCCCATAAACGCCTTGGTGACGGCCTTGGCTGTCGTTATCTTCTTCTCGTTCCTCCTGTACTTCCTGTATTCCACTGTAAGAGAAAGGATTGAAAATATCAGTGTCCAGTTTCATAGAGCTGCATAAGCAGCAAGACTTGAGCAACAATTTCCTGCTAAGTAAAAGGAAGCAGGATACCAGTCACAAATTATTCATGTGGAATGGTGTTTTGGCTGGTAACCTTAAGCATATAGTTTGATTGTGGTTAGCTACTTTTTGTGATTAAGCAGCTCTATGAAAATGTACCCCGGGCCCAATTTCGTGGCTCTGTTTACTGCAGAATACTATATCCCATAGTTTCACATGCTATATAGGGATCTATAAGAGCTGATGCATAATTATTCGCCAGGCTAGTTCTTTACACTGTTTTAAGTCTCTGTTAAAAACTCATTTGTTTGAAACTGCTTATTTGTAATCTGCTTATTTGTAATTGTATCTTTCACTCATTGTATATTCTTGTTCTCTTTATGCGCTTAGAGGCTTTTGCATTAGGCACTTTACAAATGTCTTTATTATTATTATTATCTGTGCCATGAAGTTGGGCCCACTGACTCTGGGGCAGTGGTGTGACTAAAAGAGGGGCAGTGGCGTAACCACCAAGAGGGGCACGTTCGAGTCCCCCGCTCTCAGAATTCTTTGCCGGGGGCAGATCCAGTGGGTTGGTTAAGGGAGGCCGGACCCCTGCCCTGTTCTCGACGACTTCAAAAACAATATACAAAATCTGTTTACTATTTTGTCCCCTTTCCATTTGTAAAATTTAAGCTTGCGTCTCCACACAGTAGACCTATTTCTCGTTATACACAAACCTGAATACCTGACCATCCCGACCTTCCAGTTGGATTTTTTAATATATTCATTTGTATGTGTTTATATATCTAGGTCTGTTGTTTCTAATGTTTTAAATCTTTATCTACTAACTGTAGAATCTCTTCTTACATAGTATTAATCCTATATTTTAATTGGTCTGGTTTTTAACTTTGTGTTTTTATTGTTAGGCGCATTGAGGAATCTGTGATTCATAATGCGCCTTATAAGTGCTGTTTATTATTATTTATTTTTTTTCGTGATTTAGTATTTGTTTGTTTGTTTGTGTGTTTTTTTGGGGGGTGGGTGGAATTTTCTGGAACTATGCCAGCTTGCCCCCCTCATCTACCATTCCCCCTCCCAAATGCGATCGAAGAATTCAAAACTATGACTACGATTAGAATTGTATAACGAATCCTATGTGGCGTATATACTCTTGTTTGCATCGGTGTGTGGACTTTATAACCCCATCCTGTTCAGCCTATGTGGATTAATTAAACGCTCGTGCGATCGGAAATGGCAGTATTTTCTGTTTGTAAGTGCTGCAGTTTGCCCAGACCATTAATAGCTCCATAATGCATAATGTATAGGGTTTACTATACATGACTACATCAACTTGTACACATTGATATGGGGAATTGTGTATCCCCCTACCCCCCCCCCCCCATCCCATTGTGTTGTTATTGTGGTGCTTGGAATCTCAGGAATTCTTTAGAAGATTTTAGGGGCGAGTACTTCTTTACAAGAGGAAAATAGTTTGTTGAAGTATATGGGAACATTGTTGGAATACCATCTGTCCCATATCGGGCTTGGTAAACAACGTGGTAAAGAAACAGCCCAAGCTCCACGCCCCACCCCAAGTACTTATTTTGTCAATTCTCAACATGGCTGCCGCACTTTATAGTGAAATATCAAAAGATGGACTGGAATAAAATTTGAGCATCCAAACCAAGCCACGAGGAGGAAGTGCTTTTTTTTATAATAGAAAACAAGGTAATGTGTTGTGTCTTACATGCGAATTCGACCATGAAGATACCCCACGTGACACTCCATATCCAACCAACGAGCAGGAATGTAATGGTGAAGAGTTGTGCAATAGCCACGCATGCGTTGGTACAGACTGAGTTCATGAGCTCATCTTTCTTTGTAGTGCCTTGGGGGACTCCTTTGCAGCAGAAGATGCTGAAACCCGCTATCAGAGTACCTGTTGAAAGAATAATACAATAACTGATATACAATGTACACTCTTTAAAAAATCCCTTGGTCAGCATTGACCTGGATTATGGGTCTGGGGGCTGACCCATTCTTAGGTCAGAGTGACCCGGAATATGTGTCAAAGTGAACCGGAGATGGGGTCAAACTGACGCCACCAACTGCAGTGCATGCTACAGGACCACTTTGGTAGCACATGAGTATTATTTTTCAAAGAATGTCTTACGATCCCTAAGAAAAATATGTGAACAACCAAAATGGGAATGCCTTTCCTTCTGAGAGATTGCCCGAGACTGGTTGCCTGTACTTTGTCCTTTGACAACAACACAAATTGTTAGAATAAACAAGCAATTTTCAAACTGGGCAAAATGAGTGCTTGTTATTCTACCGTTATTTTTTCAATGACAATTTTGCGACGATGCTGTAGCCAAATATCTTTCTCGCGACATACTCTGACCGTGTGTCAATCTACATGCTTGTATCATAAGAGGCACAATTTCATCACGTACCAGTGCCGTACTATTTTCGTATTAATCAAGGTCAATTCCAGCCATTAAAGACTATAAGCGCGAAAACATCCCATACAAAGATGATTATGCGATTATTATAATTAAATGCATTAATTTCGCTAGTGATGACACTTCAGACAGCAGGTGGCTAGGCAGGATGTGTATTGTTGAAGGATGACGTTGTCAAAATATGATCAGAAGGGAACGGTAGCTAGACAAAAAAAAATGAGGAAATCAATGGGAATGGATGGACGCTACTGGGTAATATTATTTCTAGTTCGCCTTTTGCTTGAATGATGAAAAACTCTACTATATTCAACTCGGGATCCACAAGTTCTCTTCAATGTGGATCGATCAATCCTGTGTTGTTCTGTATCTATCATAGCAACGGATGATTACCCACTCGGAACGCTTGAGTAGTGGTTCCCGATGTGCTGCCATAGCAACCAGACTGCCGTGTGTTTTTGTTTTTTAAGTAAGAAGTGTCACTACTACCAAGGTTTTATTCCAATATTTATAGATGTAAGCCCTCGATCTGTTTATGAAAAAATATCAGGCTCTGGTGCATGCAGGCTTGTGTTTTGAAAACATGCGTTGTAGTGGTTTTAAGTTACTTAAATTGTTGCTTATAATGGTGACTCGTGTTGTAGTGGTTTTCACTTGTGAACATTTATCGCTTACAACGGTGACTCGTGTTATGGTAGTTTTCAGTTGCTTAAGTTGATCGCTTATAACGGTGACTCAATGTATTGTAGTGATGTTAAGTTGTGTAACATTAATCGCTTAAAACGGTACTGAGTTGTGGTTTCAAGTTCATGAAAACATCGCTTATAACGGTGACTCGTGTTTCGGCGTTAAGTTGTTTAGGCCCCGCTTATAACGATGACTCCTGTAATTTTGAAAAGGTTTCAAGTTCACATTTCTCTTTTTTTTCAATTTCAAGGATCGTCGCTGCTACTCTCGTCGTAGTGGTTTCTAGTTCGTGAAAAGATCGCTTATAACTGTACTCGTGTTGTAGGGGTTTTAAGTTGTTAGGTATCACTTATAACGGTGTCTCGTGTTCATGAAAAAATGCTTATAAAAGGTGACTCTGTTGACCCTACCCCATAGGCCTACCACTGTAAAATATATTTTAAGAAATGAGCAAACATGATTGTTAATGATAATTATGTCGCCAATCTTGTTTAAAATATCAACAGGTTTACACAGTTGATCTACCGCTGTAGGGTATGTAACTTTTCGTCCAAAATAGGCCTACGAACAGTGTGAGAAATACTGAGCGATTCTAAGAGAAATGACCCTACCCAACATTTTGCTAAACATTGTAAGCCAATGGATCTGACAGCCCATATACCCTGCCGACCCTGCCCACGCCCCCAAGACGAGTTGCGACTGTACTATATTACAGCATTAGATCAATATTTAGTGTTGTGTTGTTTCCCCTCTCCATTAAACCTCTTACTCTAAGAAGAACTGGATGTCTTTAATAACGGCATTATAGTTGACCTCGACTCCAAATTGCCGATCAGTTTCAGGAAAACATAATGATTCTCGCATTCATGGACCTTTTCATACAGACAGGATGGGCATATCACTTTGATGGGGTCAGTTCATAATTGAACTTTTTTCATTTTAGGATGACATCGCACAGGAATCTGCTTTCAATTTGACCATGACATTCTAATACAACTCTGTAAGAACTGAGTCGAGGCTTAAACCTCCTTTGATAAAAAATGTGATTAGTGAATTTTTTTCATTTAGTGAGAAGTTGTTGTGTTTTAGAAGAATCTGGATTGGGATATAGTGGACCCCTTGCATATGACGTCACGGGATCAAACAGCGCCCTCTCTTTGGTGGGTCAATGAATACCTACAGAGCCTTTTCTAAACCTCGGCTTGGGCTTCGTCATCAGATTTGGAGCAGTGTACATTTTTTGCTCGGTATTTCCAACATCAAACAAAGCCCAGAGCCGGCGACGGAGCCCTAGAAAAAGCCCCTAGGCTGGTCCCGGATCTCTTGAAATGTGACGTCAGATGTTCAGGCTAAATGGAGACAATCATTGGCTGAGAGCTGTGCTTGGCGCGTATTATAGACACCTGCAGCACGTTTCCATTGTATGACCTCATTAACGGCGGACAATGCAAGGGTTCTTAGTCTTACAGAACCATTGATCTCTATTATATAACAGAGGTCAATGCGCAGAACTAGGTAGGCACTCATACTCGAGTACTACTCGAGGACCGTTTAGATGGTACTCGTATAGTCGTACCCAGGTTATGCTTCGCAAATACTCAGTGCGCATGCGTTAGCCGTAGAATGAGGTGCATGCTGGTCTAGTTAGTGACTGAATTTGTCACTTACTAGACCAGCTAACGCCCGCGTACCGGATTTGCAAAGTAATCTGTGAAGGTGATCGAGGAATTTTGAGTCATATACACACATTTTGAATACAATGGGTGATAGATAGCCAGTTTAATTGTTTCCTTCAGTTCACACTGTCAAATTTTACTTTATTTTGTTTTGGTGCTCACCCTGCCTTATTATTTTGTCAAACCATTTTTTCCACAACGGAGCAGAAACTTGACGAATTTCATTGTCTGGCATTATTTTTAATCGATGATTGAAAAGCCCCCACAAGGAAAACATCAGCACACCCGGCTAATTAGCGTGAGACAATCGTTATTCATTACAACGGACAGCTACTGGCTCATTAATTTATCCGTGTGTTTGTTTTAATAACAATCACCCAAACAAAAGCTCCTCACCATGCATCGATCCCAGAATAGCAGCAAAAAACTACTCAATCAACTTTTGACGTACGCGCTTTGCAATCCATTGTACCCCCCCCCCCACTTATAAACAGAAACGAACAATGCACTACGCCAATAACAAATTGGAATGCAGTCAGGCTGAGACGTCGATGAATTTTTGATGACGTTTTAAGTGGTTTTACGTCAAATTATGTGTTGAGATAATGACAGGGTTTTTTTTAAGACGACGTGTATAAATAATGGTACGGAGCCCCTGAAGGGACATGTAAAGAGAAAAAAACAAAGGTTAAAACAATTATTTCATTCCTTCGGAATGATATTTTTTCCCACAAAATAATCTTTTGTTCCCTCGAAATAATGTTTGGCTCACTTGAATTAATATTTCGTTCCATTGAAGTAGTATTTTGTTTCCTCGAACTGGTACTTCGTTCCCTGAAATATTTTGTTCCCTCGAAATGACATTAATTTTGGTTCCTTCGAAATTTCATTACGTTTCCTCGAGATATCATTTCGTTCCCGCAACAATATTATTTCGTCCCTCGAAATAATTTCGTTTCCGTCGTAAATATTATTTCGAGGTAACAAATATATAAAAACTCCAACTTGCTGTGTTCAAAAACACACTCTTTTTTGACATGTTCAAAAATATACTCTAGCTGACAAAAAAAGGTACAGCCTACCCTAAATGTTTCAAAATAATTGATCTCAGAAATGAATGATTAATATGAAATTTGAAGTACATTTAATAAATCGACCGTCATTCTGGAGAGTTGATCACATTAAGTGGTCTTCGAACCACAGCCAATGGTGGCAAGTACTCAGTGTTTCGGATAAAGCAAATGAACCAAAATACGTCTGTATCTGTTGATAGTTTAAAGAGTGCGCACATAATGTACGTTAACAATATAATATTTCATCATAGCTTTGCACATAACTATGACATAAAGATAGTCATGGTGGAAAATTTCACTCGAAATTTTACAGTTTTTGAGAAATGAGGTTCCCCAGACTGTTGCAGGCTTTGATGTGCAATTTGACGTATGGGAACGTTTGCGTCCAGTTATTGGCAACACAAGAGAAAAAACATTTGTTGTGAGTGGTAAACAATTTGTTGTGAGTAGAGGCCTGCATCTTTTGTTTTTATTCATTGCATGTTTGATTGTGTTGGTTTGTTGGGGTGTTTACTTTTTTGTGGTTGTTTTTTTGTACATTGGATTCCTCCAGAAATGTTTGCTAACTTTCATGGACTGCGATCTTTCTTGTCTGTCTGTTTTAATTTCAAATTTCTGTATCTTTGGTGTTTTTAATTGTGATATTGAAGAGAAACATTACAGAGTGTAATACATACCTGACCCTGGAATGAAGATGTTTAAAACCAGACAGAGATAAGCCAATCCAACAGGCATGTAGGGAATGGCAGCTAATAGGGAATGGTTGTTAATCCTCAACTCAGCTACGGTATTGTCCTGGGGCTGCCCAGAGGGTCCGCCTGTCGCTAAGGGTATGGCCTGTAAAAGTTTCCCGGACTCCGTGGCCAGCATGGAGAGAGAAGATGCCGACGCGTGGCCGGAGAGGCGACTCGACGGCCGGCCGACCTGAGGGGCCTCGGTGATGGATATGGACGGTCGGACCATCTTGTTGACCGAGCCGTTGAGTTGCTTGCTGGGGGAGCCCATCTCCGTTAACAGAGAGTCTTCCTCCATGACAGCAGATGTCTTGTGAGGATTGCTACTCTCCATTTCTAAACCACCGTCTTTGGTTAGACCTGTGGATAGCTTGTCACCCTCCTTGTTGCCGATTTTTGACTTCCATTTAGCGGTGGCTGTGCACAAAGCGGGAGTTCTGATGATTGCAGTGGACTGGGGCACTGCTAAAACCACCCCAACATGATTGTCCTCTTTTGGTTTCTCTGCAGCTGGTTGAGAAGAAGACCCCTCGCTTTCAGCGGTCTTACTTTCCGCCATCCCATTTCCCGCGGACAGTCCTCCTTTGTCTGCCATGACGGCTCAATAAACCACACTTCTAAGGGTGCAAATAGTAAACCATGAGTGTAATGTAATGCCTTGCTGTGTGCAGATGTTTTTATCAGCGTGTACCTGCGACTTCCAGAGGGAGACAAAAGGACTGCGATTTCAGGATAAGCTCAACACTCAACCTTCCCGTGAGTGGTCCCCAACACAATCTGGCATCTCCCCCGGACTGCAGCAGCGCTTTTCAGGTGCGTTCATCCGTTCGTCTAGAGGCCATCACGGGCACGGCACAGAGGCAGCGTTGCTACCCCTCCCACTCTCAATTGTTAGTGGTTGCTATGTTGGATTGGTAAATCGTCCGTGTAACAATCGGCAACAGTTTTTGTAGTTCAGCAGGGTGAACATTTTTATAGAAACGTACTGTACTGAAGTCTGAGCTGATTGACTGCAACCAAATTGCCCATTGATTTTTACATACACGTCAGTGGAAAAGCACCCCCATATAGGCCTACACACTTAACATTTTGACAAGTTATGCCGATATAGTTATTCATAACATAGTGTGTTATCAAAGTCGAGCAAAACCTCTATATAAAATGTTGCTGCAATAAAAGACAAGCCCTGGCAAAATAACATAATTGAGGTGTCAGCGTTTGTTCTAAATGAACACTGCGAACCCGATCTCCACCGTTTAGTCCCAAGTCCACAAAGCAGTGATTTGCTGTATTGATTTAAATGTCAAATTCGGGAGAACGCTAAACCATAATAGACTGGAGTGAATGTGAGGGCCACTCGTGCGTATTTGATTAACGGCAATTTAAGTAGACTTAGAACCTAGAGTGACGCAATATCTGATTATTTTCAGTCCATTGATTTTAGCTTCTGACGTATTGTTTGTTTGGGGGTTGACTTTTGGACGGCAAAACCATTGAGATTACGAATGTGTTTTCGGAATATGTTTAAATGTATACAGTTTAACATGTAGGCCCCCTACACTCAATAAAGACGACATTGAAAAACTGACTTTAGTATTTCGTTCAGTTCTCATAAAGTGAACAGGCATACAATGTTTTTTTTAAACTACACATAAGTCACATTATTGTATAGATATGCCAAACACACTGTATTTTAAACATCACCCCTTGGACGTATATCAACTTAAATTAATTAACATTTATGCCCAATTGAGAAGAAAAAAACAAACAATATTATAAATCACCCAACATAGTTTTTTTTTTTTTTTTACCCAACCTATCGAAGTATTGTCACTTCGGAAACTTTGAGTCGAACCCACAACCAGCCCTGAAATAAGGGTAAAATTTTAGGCAGCACAAAAGGGATGCGCCATTTCTAGGGACATTTCTGACCAATTAAAACCGGTTTTGTTGTTGTTGTTGTTGTTGTTGTTTTGGGTTTTTTTTTGGGGGGGGGGGTTTGTGGTGTTTTTTTTTGCCTTTCATTAATTTTTTTTAAAGCAAGTCCCCTTTCAGTGCTCTTGTTTTTCCATGGGGTAGCCAACGCACGGACGTCAATGGGGGAGGGGGACGTACCCCCCTTTAATGTTTTCACCCTTATTTATTATGTTGGTGGAATAGACACTTGAGGGCGCTGCGAATGCAAAAACAAACGAAAGCGGAGGCGTCAACATGGCGACTAACGATACTGAAAGTAACACAAACGGACCCGAGATAAATCAAGATAGTTCTGTAGCAGAGAAAGGTTCTAAAACGGTTGCCAATGAGGCTGAAGGTGTCACTGAGAATATGAAATGTGGTTGGCTGAGGAAGAGAACGAAGCTCTCACATAAATGGGAGAGGCGATGGTTTCTTCTGAAGAATAATCACGGCAACACGCTTCAATACGGAAATGATGCAGAGGTATGTTACTGTATACAAAATGAAATAATATATTCACTGACTCAGTGGCTGTACACAACGAATGTAAAATAGTAGTACAAGACTACTACTAGCTTGTGAATGGTTGTCACTTGTGGTGACACTCCTTTCTCTATGGTTTATCTCACTAGAGTAAGTAGTTCTACAAATAATAAATAAAACATGCCGTAATGAACGGTCATACTAATTATTAGCGTCAACAGGCCCATTTCACGACAACTCAAGACAACTCAAGACAACTCAAGACAACAAGTTTAAAATACCATCACATACAATGGTTGTAATCAGAGTGTACCTGGAAACATGTTTAAAACTGGCTGGAACCATATTTTTCACGGGAAAAAAAGTTTTTTTCGTAAAAATAGTCAACTTTCTCCTTCCGTAAAGCTATAGAATTGGCCGACGTGATGCTATTGCGCGGTCCAAAGTCATTGCGCAAGCGCAATAGCATCACGTCGGCCAATTCTACGGACGGAGAAAGTTGACTATTTTTACGAAAAAAACATTTTTTCCCGTGAAAAATATGTATGCACGATGGTTCCAGTCAGTTTTAAACGTGTTTCCAGATACACTCTGATTACAACCATTGTATTTGATGGTATTTTAAACCTGTTGTCTTGAGTTGTCTTGAGTTGTCGTGAAATGGGCCTGTTGACGCTAATTAGTACGACCCGTAATGAATGAATAAATAAGGCAGCAGCTGTCGGCATTGTCGAATGGGGATCCCCCATTCTGTACTTATTTTTTTTTTTGCATGGCATTGTAGCTACAGTAGTAGTACTAGTAATTTGTAGTTGATTTTATATATATTTTTAGAAACTTTAAATTATGTTACCACTAATCTAGTGGCAGTGCAGTGTACTGTATTGTTACAAATTGTTACTCAACTTAAATAGTATGGTTTATAGTTACATTAGCCTGTTGACTTGATGTGTTCAACTGCTCAGTGCAGTGTATAGTGCCATTTAGTGGGTGAGAGCATGCCGAGGACATTGGGATTTAGACCAACTAGTATTACTAACTAGCTGAAGTACAGAACTGCACAGGGGTTGACTTCTTATCTTATTCTTAGCTTGTAAAAAATTGTGAACTGACGCTTCAGGAATTCAGTCACAGTATATTTCCCTATAATAATATGGCTTTGTCAAACAATCCTCTAACTTATAATAATTTAGCTATTGAAGCTGCCCGGCATTCTTTAATTCAAATTAGTAATAATATCTTATTGCCCATAACACAAGAATTTGTATTTGGTCACAATGAGTGAAAAAGTGATCAGTTTGGGCATCTGTCCCAAACATGTAAGACCCAGTGGTGGCAAGCCCTCACATTCTTATTCTTAAATCTCAATTGAATCTTCCTACAGAGCCTTGATAAATCCATCCCACTCATCGGCACGGAGATAGCCGAGGCTGAGATTGATCGCAAGAAGTTTGTGTTTCGACTGAAACCCAGTGACAGCAGACGGACATATTACATCCAGGCTGAGACGAAGGAGGAGCTGCAGCTTTGGATGCAAGCAATCTGCTTCGCCAAGGCTGCAAGTCATCAGGGTGATACATCTCAAGCTTGTTCTATACAATGAGTCATCAGATTGACATCTCAAGCGTGTTCTGTACTATGAGTCATCACATTGATACATATCAAGCGTGTTCTTTACATTGAGTCATCAGGGTGATGCATCCCAAGTGTGTTCTTTTACAGTGAGTCATCAGATTGACATCTCAAGCGTGTTTTATACGAGTCATCAGATTGACATCTCAAGCGTGTTTTATACAATGAGTCATCAGATTGACATCTCATTTGTGTTCTTTACAGTGAGTCATCAGATTGACATCTCAAGCGTGTTCTGTACTATGAGTCATCACATTGATACATATCAAGCGTGTTCTTTACTGTGAGTCATCAGGGTGATGCATGTCAAGTGTGTTCTTTACAGTGAGTCATCAGATTGACATCTCAAGCGTGTTTTATACAATGAGTCATCAAGATGACACATCTCAAGTGTGTTCTTCATAGTGAGTCATCAGGGTGATCTCAAGTGCTTTCTATACAATGAGTCATCAAGATGATGATGTCAAGCGTGTTCAATACAATGAGTCATCAGATTGACACCTTAGGTGTGTTCAATACAATGAGTCATCAGATTGACACCTTAGGTGTGTTCAATACAACGAGTCATCAGATTGACACCTTAGGTGTGTTCAATACAACGAGTCATCAGATTGACACCTTAGGTGTGTTCTGTACAATGAGTCATTACGTTGATACATACAGGGTGTTCTACAAGTCATCAGGGTGACATCTCAAGTGTGTTCTATACAATGAAATCAGAGTGATGACATATCTGAAAAGTGTTCTATACAACGAGCCTGGGTGATACATTCTCAAGTGTGTTTTATCATGTCTATACAATGTGTTCAAGAAGTCGGAATGATAGTTGGGTCATCCAGGTGGGGACCTCTTCTTTCATGTCTGTGACCTTTGTTGTGAACAAGTTACAGCTACTGATCTACAGATAGCCCTCACTTCTCTTTCAGTACTATGTTATTGTACAGTTCAACAATTTTGACTCAGAACTACGAAAGTTTTCTGTGTTTGTTTGAACTGTTGAGGAAATGCACCGCTCAAATGAGTTTTGCACATAATTGTAGTTGTATTGCACGGAAACATTGGCCTTGTAAACTGTTGTTTAATTTCCAATATAATTTGTAAAAAATAAGGTTAAAAGGTTAAATCAGTTCTGCCGGGAATTTCCCTGGAACTTCATCTAGTGTGAAAGAAGGTATAGACCCAATGGGAGACTTTTGGGGACTCCGAGTGGCAGCAGACTTATCAGGTAAATCCATTGTTCTTCGAAGTGTGAGCATCCTCAGAGAACAACGTAAACAATAGAAATTTACTTGGTAAGTCTGCTGCCACCTAGCGTTCAAAAGTCTCCCATTCACCTGACATCAGTCACCACACATTAAATCTTGCTCATACTATTTTGGGTGTCGTATTCCCTGTGTGTTACTGTGTAGTGTGCATTTTAGGAAACGCGCACATTTACACGCTCGGCAAAATCTTAAATGCAATTCGATTCCCAAAATGGGCATGGGCAGACAGTGGTTGTGTTGACATTGGTGCAAGGGCATCTATAAATTTGTAAAAATACAGACTTCTACAACATTTGGTGCTCGATATATGGCATTGTGTGACCCTCCCCACCCCCCATATTGTGTCTTCATTGTGTTTGGGGAATCTCAGCCCGAATTCATTAGAGGATTTTAGGGGGGGGGTGCTTAAGTACAAGAGGAAAAGAGTGTGTTGAAGTATGGGAATTTTGATTTACTTCTTTTTTTTAGGGGGGGGGTCACCCTTTGCCGCATATCGGGCCTGGTATATTCTATAATCTGATTTTGTTACCAAAGAAAAGACTACACACGTGAAAGAATACTTAACTATGTATTTTATACCTGAAAGTCAATTAAAACATTTATGAACTATATTTATACAAATAAACTTCTTACACTGCTTCAGCTATAAAACTTAGTTTAATCAAAAAGCCTGTTGAAAAACCCAGACATTTTAGTTGCATCGGATCAAAGAAGAAAATTAATATTTCCTTTATTTTGTAAATATTTTGGAAGGATGTATCAAGAAGTTTTAAAAACTGTTTTTTGAACTGTATTTCTGTAACTTTTTATTTGATAATGTTATTCAGTTTTGCCAATTATGTCCAGTGACTATATATGTGTTTAAAAAAAGCATGAACTTAAGATACACGTTTTTGTAAAGAAGTGTTTTGTACACACTTGTGATTTTATCTCATTTAGATCATTAGTATAGTAAACCAGTGCTCAATTTCATAGAGCTGTTTAAGCAGACAATTTTCCTTAGCAGTTTTCTGCTAAGCAAAAAGCAGCAGCATACCAGTAATAATTTTTACATGTGACATGGTACTTTGGCTGGTACCCTTATTCTGGTAAGCGTAATCATGTGTGCTCTTTTTGTGCTCTTAAAAGCAGCTCTATGAAATTGGGCCCAGGGCTGGTTTTCACAAAGAGCTAAGATTGATCTTTTCCATTTTAATTGCTAAGCAAAGTTTGACGTCACAATACAAATCACTATGGGAATTATTGACAACTCATCTTAAGATGAATCTTAGTGCTTTGTGAGATCGAGCCCTGTGGCTTGCTCCCTGGCTATAAGGCAGTAATATTAAATGACTTCTGACTCGTGTCGCCGGACAAACATTGACAAAAAAGGGAGACAGCCAACATACATGTAGCTCAGTTTTGTAGAGCGCCGGCACGTAAATCCAACTTTTGTTAACCCCGTACTTAGCACCTATGTCAGGGAATGTACATGTACTTAAAATAAAAATGTGGACATCGCATATTTAATTTAAAAAAAGGTTTTGAATTTGAATGCTGCAATTTATTGATTTAAATTTGTACAGATTTTAAATTTTACACAACTCAAAGTTAGGGTTTAAAGAATACAATCAACTAGTTTAAATTTTTATGCCGAATCACGTTTCTCAGAAGAAGTGCTTGTGAAAAGCTGTATTAAGTTCATTAATTATTAAATAGGGCTAAATAGACCAAATTTTGTTTCTCTTTAGCTTACTTAAAATTTTAATATAAATTTACAAAGAGCTTTCTTGTCTATACATGGAATTTTGTTTGAAGTAAAGTGACTACTGCTGTGCTTGTAAATGTTTTATTTTTAACCCTCCTACAGTCTGTCCATTTAATATCAACCACTGTGTTTTGGAATGATAGATTAGCTATGCCAGCCTGTATTGTGCTATTATGCTGTGAATGCATAGTGTATCTACACTGTACACAGTCAACCCTCCTACTGTCTGACCATTCACAGAGTACACCATGTACACAGTTTGTAGTTCTGTGCACACACAGTGCTGCCACCATACACAACAAGTGCAGTTGAATGGTCTCAAATGGTTGATTAACTCGCTGGAAAATGTTTAAACCGAGAGTTAAGAGGGTTAACAAAGTTGTATCTTGTGTATATTTTTCATAACTGTATTGTGAGGATAAAGTAAATAAATCTAACATGTGCAATTATAGATCGATGCGTGGAATTTTATATATATTTTGTCTCCCAGTGTGTATGTAGATTTTTGTTCCAAACAAAAAACTGTTTCAAAACACTCTAGTGAGTACAACAAGGAAGGTAGTGGTAGCACCCTTAAGACTTAGTAATTACAAACAACACTGCATAAGCTTTCATAGCAACAACTACTTCATCAGATACAAAACACTCTAGTGTGTACATTTCTTCTTCTTGGAGAGTAATACAGTTTCTTATGTCTTACTTATTTCTCCAGTATGTACTAGACCATGCAATATGATATAATATCACGCTATTTTTGCCATGGATCGACCAATGTTCTTTATCCCTTGTCAACAGGTTTCCTCAAGCTCCCAAGCTAGTGATTAAGTTTGCTTTTAAGCCAATCTTGGTTTCATTACCAGAACTTAATAATGATTTGGGGTTGAACAAATAAAAATTGACTTGAGTGGGACCTCCGGATTAACGTACCGGTGGTCTACCAACTGAGTTATCTAGCCCTATGTTGGCGGTCTCCCTATTAGTCAATATTTTTGTTTGGAGGTGCCAGTCAGAAGCCATACAACCGTTAACTGCCGTGTAGCCAGGGATCACACCCACGTTTACGATTCAACCTGGGAAGCGGCAGCCACGGGATCACCTTAAGGGGATGCGACTTTTTTATTTCAATTATCAAGTTATAAACCACAAGACTTCATCACATCTGGTTGTAAAAGGTTTTTTGGTGGTAGGGGTTACATAGTCATCTCGGGGAAAAAAAAAAAATTTTCCAAAGTGTGACCTTGTCTCAATCAGTACTTTGGAAAGTCTGGGTCAATGTGTGTAGCCCATGCCGTCAACCCTCCTCTGATATCCTTGATAACTGCTGGAACGGAGGCTAGCTTCTCTCGTAAAGACTTCACAGCAATTTGGGAATCATTGCCTTGCTTACATACCACAAACACTGAAACAGAAAGACCATAATTAAGGCATGTGGAATGTAAAGCATATCATTCATAAATGTGAGAAAAAAAATCTGATGACCTTTTTTGCAAAGGACATGATGGATGAGGTTGTATGGTGTCTATATTTGAAAACTTAAGAATGGGGAATTATTAATATAATAATAATACTACTAATAATAATAATATAAACTTATAAAGCGCACTTTCTAATAGAAAATTACTCAAGGCGCTACAGAAAAGATACTACAAGCGTATCAAGCTCTCTACAGAAAAATTACACCAAAACAGGAGTGTTAATAACTTGCAGTAAACAGAAGTTTCTTGATATGAGTTTGCAATATGTTGAGAGAGTGAGTGTTCCTAATGTCGTTGGGTAGCCTTTGCCCTTCTCTCAAACTAATGATTATCTGTTTGCCCAATGCACACTGCACAGAGTTTCAATTGACCCAGTGCACATGACGTCATCACACGAAAAATCTTGCTTGACCCATTTTGGGAGTTTCCCATAGTGTAGTGTGCATTTAGGCAAAGCACCTGTAACTACACCCTATTCGGTTTTACTCATACACCGATGTGTGTAAAGCACTGTATATTTTACCCCGAGACCTGTAAAGAAAAATCCACACGCATTTTACTCGGGTGGGATTCGAACCCACAACCTTTGCCATTCTAGAACATTCTACACATATCTTTACTTGCATTTTGACTCCCAAAATTGAAAACTGTGGGCAGTCGGTTTGACATCAATGCAAAGGTGTCAATAGTATGCGCATAACACCTGATAGTGTATCCCATGATCTACACAGTCTTTGACAGTCATTCACAGTCAGTGACTTTGTCTCTTACTTTGCCGCTTATTTTTTAATATCGGAAACATTTTATACATGGTTTTTCTATGTTACCTCTAGCTTGAGTTGATGTCTTGCCTCTCTTGGATACCTCCTCTGTAATCAGATCCAGAGACTGGGATTTATTTACCTCATCAATCGGAATATCTGACACAAGTTTAAGGACTAGTAATAAATTTTGATTGTTGTATTAACACCCTGTAGATTCCTGTCATTTGATTGGAGGATTGTCAGTCACATGGCTTTTTATTGACCAAACCATTACATGGTTAATGTCATTAACTCTGCATCTTAGTTCCATTTGTTCACGCATTTTTAGTCCATCCCACTTGATCGATTGCTTGCTAAACCAAACCATGAGTCAAATTATGGAAAAGGAAATTGTCCTCCTCCCGTGGCTATACGCAGCAGTACAATACGCCCTCTTAGTAGATGCCAAGGTGGCGTATCAAGGCCGCTTTGGTGTTTCTGATCAACATCGTGTGGGTTCAAGTCCCAGTTTAGACACTTGTGCCCTTGAGCAAGACACTTAACCATTATATTGTTTTATCTTTTGGACGGGGCATAAAGCCCTAAGTCCTGTGTGTTGTGTAATGCACAAAAAGATCTCAGTACACTTAATTTTACATACAGTTACCAGACAGTAACTCAACACCCAAACTGTTGGACTCTGATTATGGTGGAATGCCTAATCTCATGTAAAGCACAATTAGTTTACTAGTGCAGTCCTCAGTCCTACACCATTCAGTAACTCAACACCCAAACTGTTGGACTCTGATTATGGTGGTATGCCTGATCCCATGTAAAGCTAATCAGTTTACTAGTGCAGTCTTCAGTCCAACACCATACAGTAACTCTACACCCAAACTGTTGGACTCTGATTATGGTGGTATGCCTGATCCCATGTAAAGCATAATCAGTTTACTAGTGCAGTCCTCAGTCCAACACCATACAGTAACTCAACACCCAAACTGTTGGACTCTAATTATGGTGGTACATGTATGCCTGATCCCATGTAAAGCACAATCAGTTTACTAGTGCATGCAGTAACTCTAAACCCAAACTATAGAACTCTGATTATGGTGGTATGCCTGATCCCATGTAAAGCAGAATCAAACAAGACATGCAGTCAACATTTGAAGGGTTCGTGGTGGTTAGGGAAAGATTCAAACATCTCATTTGCAAAGGATACTGATAAAATTTGGCAACCTGCAGATCTCAAATTCCACTGCAGGTCTGACATCAAGTAAAACTGCCACATCATCAATGTTGTCCTCTTGTAAGACTAACGAAAAGTCTTTCACACTCACTCGATCTTCAGCTGGTAGAAGATGAAGGCTAATGCACTGCCAAAACAAAACAACATTTAAAGTATAAAAAACAAAATTGCTTTCAAGCAAACGTTTGTTCCGATGGTTTTTTTGGGGGGTACATGTATGCCTGACACAAGAGGCAACCGGGGTGTGATAAGTGCTATTATAAGAGCTGCTTATTATTTTTGCCAATAATTATTAGCCACATTCTTTCTTTGGTTTAGAGGTAGCATCATCGCTTGGTTTTTGACAATGTAATGCTGATTTATACACAAAATTATCTTGAAAGTTATAATCAAAGTCACCTGTGAGAGTTTCAGCCAAATAAAGTGTGTACTTGTTGAAAAAACAGCACAAAAAAACTGTCACAGTATTTTTACCAAGAAAGTCAAATCCATCCATGTTTAGCAATTACCAACAGCATCTCTAGCCATATTGAGTTCAGCATTTAAATGAACACTACCCAAATTTCAGAAAATCCCCTACAGGCTATTTTTGGAGATCAAATTTTCCTGACATTTATTGATTTCTAATCAACAGGGGAGATTCAGATGAAACAACTTTGCAGGATGCTTATCACTACCATTACCATCTTTATAACAAGTAGGCTTTCGGATAAAAATGACACAAGCTCTTTCCGGGGTCTTTACCAACGTATGACCCTATTCTTTAAGCTTCAAGATCTTATAAATAAAACCAGCTTCTAGGTCAACTGTAGTGACAAAGGTCAGGGGTCATTCAAATGTCATAGGTCAACTGTCATTCTTACTTTATCAGTGGCACTTGCTCCACAGAACTGTTCGTAATCAATGAGTTGATGAATGGTGGGGTTGTTGCCACACAGGACACAGTTGGGCTGTCTGGGACGGAGTTTGATTGTGCACAGCCTCCCGTCCAAGGCGTCTAAGATAAGAAGCTTCTGACTGAACGACGCTGTGGACATTTTAAAAAGTTGAAATAAGTTTCCCCATACATAGCTAAATTGGCCAACATTTCAGAAAGCGGTTTGGACAGAAAGCAAACAAATGCAGAATTTATGACACTCAATCACTGAGATTTTGCAGAGCAAAGTACATGTACTCTCAAATGGTCTGTAATCAGCACATGGCAAAAGAACCCCTAACAATTTCAGATTAATCTAAACATACTTTTGTTTTGCAAAAACACCTTCACTTCTACAATAAGAACTTTTATTTTGCAAAAACAACTGAAAACATTCGTTAATGACCTCACCTTTCAGCCATAGCAGAGTCTTTCCCAAGAGCCTTTGAGAAAGACTCTGCTAGGGTCGAAACGTGTGGCTATTACAATTTTTTGGCAAATGTACCATAAGTCATTTTGATTGGTAACCAGTTTGCAACAGCTAAATTCTGTTTTTCTGAATAAAAAAAAAAAAAACAGCACGCATCAGACCTTTCTGAACCCTAGCAGCAGTTGCGCCGATTAAATCGGCACAACTTTCGGTCTGTGTAGCGACACCGCCGATTAAATTCCATTTATAAAGCATTTGTATTGGTAACAACACACTATGTGACCTTAAAATGGCCATTGTGAAAGTTCAAGTTGTGACCAAAATAAAGTCAGATTTGAACTTGTGTAATGCCTTGACTGCAGTCATTCTTTATAACTTTTATTTGAAATTTCATTAAAAAGCAGTAATTTACAGCTTTAAATGCATTGCATTTACACATTTGATACAGGGCACTGCTAGCTTAAAGAATATTGGTCAAAGAAATAAAATAGTTGAAAACTTTTGGTCGAGAAAACGGTACCCAAAATATGAAGATCATACCTTCTATTCCAGCAGCTATTTTCACTGCCTCCAAGGACTGGAAGCAACCAATGAGCCCTGGAACTGTGACAGAAAGATCAGCAAAAAAATGTAAAATAGCAATGTGGTCATGGAGTGCCCTGGTTGAGGGTTTCATGCATTGGACTCAAGTCCTGGTGTTGTCAAAATGTGGGTTCGGGTCTCAGTCGTGAAACTTGTGCCCTTGAGCAAGACACTTGACCATAATTGCTTCGTCCTTCAGATAGGGCGTAAAGCCGTAGGTCGTGTGTGCTGTGCACTGCATTTAGAAGAACCCAGTACACTTATCGCCAAAAGAAGTTTACCAGGAAGCAAAGTTTTGTGCTTACTATAAGCAAAAGTGCATTTCATATACAATCAAGAAGATTCTATGGCACATGTGCGCGTTCACAATGGATTTGCAATGTTGCGTCACTCATCTGCTTACTAGTATTGTTAGCAAGCTGGCGTGCCTTTTGCTTTGCCTACAGCAAGCAGTGTATATGAAAGAGGAACTGGGCCCAATGTCATGACTCTGCTTATCGTAAGCATAGAATTGGCACTTACGGAAGCAGGGAATTCCGCACTTACGCCAAGCGTATTTCACGGGTTAGCAGGATATTGTTGCTTGTGTGCATGCGTACTCCACGTCACTAAGCAATTTTCGCTTACACAGCTAGTGCAGAAATTCAGCACTTGCACAGTAAGTGGAGAATGGTGATTGTAAGCGCAGACTAATTCGGCGGTAAGCAGAGCCATGAAACTGGGCCCTGTATTAAGAGCCACTTGGTGTTTACTGGATAGAAGACGTTTGCTTACGAGGTATATGATTATCGGCCCATGAACATTACGGCCCCAGAGTGACAATGTTGTTTTACCTACTCCCAGCACTCCACCGGATGAGCAATTGGTGACTGTTTCAGGTGGAGGGGGCTTGGGATACAGACATCTGTAGCATGGACCGCCATTGTAGTTATAAACTGTCAGCTAAACACATCAAGACAAAATTTGGTCACTTGAAATGTTTGAAGGCTGGGCTATCCTTTGGTTTTTTTCAACGTAATGCTAATAAATTGCAAGTTAGGTCATGTGATAGCCAATAGAGGCATATGACATTATGCCTGGCCGATGCAGACATTAGGCTTAGAAGCAGCTCAGAGCACCGGACTCAAGCTCTGGTGTTTCCAATCAGCAGGGTTCAAGTTCCTTGAACAAGATACTATACCATAATTGCTTCGTCCTTTGGATGGGACATTAAGCCCTATGTATTAGAGTTGGTAGCACACATAAAGAACCCAGAACACTTATCATGGAAGAGTAGGGGTTAACCCCGGTGTTTCTGGTTCACATAGCAAGCACCCTTGTGTACAGGTTTCCTCAGGCTTGCGAGCTACAGTAATTAAGTTCACTTATGAGGCTTCCTTGGTTTTATTACCAGAAATATATAATACTACTAATAATAAATCAAGTCTAGGATGATGCAGATATACTCATCCCATCTTTAGGCAAATACTATAAACTGTTCCAACTTTCAATAATTACAGAAGTACAATGTGTTGGATTATCGAATTGTAAAATGATCTGAGAGAGTCTGGTACCTGTCCTTCAAATCTGAGTGCACTCCCAGAGACCAGCGGCTTCCCTGCCAAGACACAGGCGTCATTTAGGAGATATCGAGTCGCCACGTTGTCGGTGCAGTCAAGCACTATGTCATACGTGAGCTGACAGGGGGCATTAAGGTTCATCTGTAAAAAGATTTAGCCCTTGAGAAAGACTCTGTGAGGCCAATAGACCATTATCATGCTGCCACCATCTTGGTCATGTTCCTTGTAGTACTGAATGCTAATATTCATTGTACAATATAGGAACCAGACTATTTCTCCTTCCAGCCTCAGTTTGGTTGCATTGATTTGAATGGGAGAAAATCAAGATGGCCGCACCATGATAAAGGTGTATACCACTTGCTGCATGCATTACCATCTTGGTAATTTCTTGTATCCGTTAACAGTAATGAACGCTATAATCATTGTTCGAAAAGGAACCAAACTGTTTGTCCTTCCAGCCTCAGTTTGGTACATTGATTTAACTCAAATTTAAACCCAAATTGCTTTGTCCTCTTCATAGGAGAATTTGACAGAAACAATGAACCAAATTGTTATCTGATGTGTTTTTCTTGTCCATAAGAATTACACTATGGCTGTTTTCAGAACCATGGCCTGGGCTTGGACTCCGACAGCTATTTAGAAAACACAAGCTGCCCGTATGGGGCTTTAAACAGGCGGGCGGAGCCCAAGATGGGGACTGTGGTTTCGAAAAATGGCCAATAGTCACGCAGAAAGCAAAAGATTATATTTTCAAGTATTTAAAGGATATTTCTTTATGACATCCATTGCATTGCTGCTGTCTAGCTGCATGTGGTGAGGTACGCAGACAACCGATGAATTTAATCTGAGCAAAAAAAACAAAATAATCATATGAAATGGTAGTTCTCTTCATTAACCCGTCTATCAGTGCAAACTCCAAGATGCCTCAAAATCTCCCACAGTAACCCATGCCACACTTTCCTGTCAATGTATTTGTATGTGTGGTCAACCAGTGCCACAGATTGCCACAGCAGAAATTGACCAAGGTTGAGAACCTTATCTCTTCCAACAGTGGCCCTAAATCCATTGCAATTGAGCACAGCTGGTGGCTTCTCCAGTTTACCACTCTTAAATTGAAGCACTTTGGGCAATGGCTCTATGATTGACATCAGCATGTGTGCCTCAAAATGCCACTGTTGTGGGTTGTGGGTTGGCTGTCTCAAGAAATGCACTGATAGTAGAAGAGTTAAAGATGGTTGCAAACATTGATGTCCAAATCTAAATCTGGGCAGAGAACTAGAGAAGATTCTATTAATCGAATTCACTGTGGAATTTGTCATGTGCCTGGCAGAAGTACAAAATGAATGCGTTGCAGACAGAAGAACAAAAGCGATTAAGAAGCATCTTGAAAGTCTGAATGGTAGGAACGTTCTAACTGGATTGGATAGGTATTCCAGCGCATGCACATGAACCATTTTGTTGGACTGCCGGAACATTCAAAATACTGAGTATATTCACTCATTTAGGATTGCTCCCGTACTTTGGCACAATGTTGCAGTCAAGCGGAATGTTCTGGCGGTCCAGTGGATTGAGGGCGTGTGCCCACAAGAGCGATCTTTTGCACCTAGAACAAGCCCAACTTTTGAAATGCTCCCTTAATATGCAAAATTGTGTTCCAAGAAAACTGAGAGTGAAAGTTTAATTGTTTTTCAGCCACTTATAAGTCATTGTAGTAAAGTTCAATTTCACTTGGGAATGGGGAAACAAAATCTTTGGAGTAGTGCTAGCCGAAACCAAGAATAGACCGTGCAGGTCTTGCGCGTATTCAAACATTTTGGGACCACTTTGGTCCCAAGTACATTGCATTAACACTTGAAGGAAACAAATTAACAAGTCCCAATGTTGGAATATGCGTGAGACTTGCACAGTCTATTGAGGAACTTGAATAAAAGTGTGCCCATCCCAGTAGGGTAAAAACATTGTATCATGGACAGCACCAGAGACGATCCAAGATACACAGAATCTCAGATGGATACCTTGAAACACTCGCAGAGATTGATTGTGATTTAGGCCTTCCGATTCTATCCTCCGTGTGAAGAATCTGCCGATGGAGGTTGCCCAACTCTACCTCGTCATAGTCCACTATACCAAGTTGGCCTGCATATCAAACGTTCAAATTTTCAGTATAAACATTTACATGTTGGTCAATTAGTATTCAACCCCTTGCATGTTGCACACAGGTTCAAACAGCGCCATCACTGAGCTCAAAGAAAAACCTCTCATTGGCAGAGATATTGTACATGCAGAGTCCAACATACTCGGTTTGCGGTAACACCATGAGTATATCTACTAACTATGTAGATTTGTTCTGAGGGAACTAGGTCTTGCTTTTTATTCTACTGCCGCGGAGTAGATTTTGGAATTCGGGAGACTACTTCGGGAGACTACTTAGTTCTGAAAAGAACTGTCCAGCTTATTAGCTACTACCTGGGTGGAAGGTAGGAAATCTGCAGAGACTACTACTTTTGCAGAGTCCAACAGTTTGGGTGTTGACTTACAAAATGCTGTTGGATTTTGTTAGAGTGAGGAAAGATCCAAGTAAATCTGCAAAACTGAAGAATTCAAATCCTGTTTTCTTTAACATCATAAGCATCAAATGAAACTATTGCTAGCAGCAGCATACCTATCCCTGCTGCAGCCAAGTAGATAGCTGCAGGGCATCCTAGTCCCCCTGCACCAACAATCAGAACGGAACTGTTACATAACCTCAGCTGACCTGAAAGTAAACAATATTTAATAACAATAATACTATTAATATGCAGTTCTTATATAGTGCTTTATTCCCCCAGATGGGCATCTTAAAGGTGCACATTGATTCAGATTGGACGCTCTGGGCTATAAAAAGTGTTTGTTTTCAAATGAATATGGTTGGAAAGATACTTTAAAAGTAGAATATAATGGTTCTGTAAATATCCCCTGAAACTGTGTGGTTTTTGTGTGATTTCATTACTGAAAGCGGGCCACTATTTTGTAGAAAGAAATTTTGTACTCCACAAAATGGAGGACCGTATGTTCGGCTGCTGGTATTTCAAGAGTCAGATTGATGTTTTTTTTTTTATTAATTACTACTCACTAATTACAACTAACTGCCTGTGTTTTTGTGCAAGAACAACTCTTAAACAGGATAAGGAGCAATTTCAAACATCAAAACTTTGAAAGATTTGAAAGCACCAGCTTCCCCTTCAAAGCACTCCGTTTTTTTTACGCTCATTAGAGCCATTTTGTGTGAAGTAGGTTTGGCTTGTTAGGAAATGTTGTCACATTCACAAACTAGAGACTAGTACTACATGTTTGTCAGTTTTCATAGCAACCACTAATGAAAACAATTTCACCTTTGACACCTATTTCAGGGAGGATGAGCTGACGACTGTATCGCTCTATGCTAGTGTTGTCAAGCTTCATCTTTTTTGTCAGGAAGTCAGAATCAGGCACTTTATGTTCCACATCATCTCCCTGCACCATAAGAAAATAGAAAACTGAGAAAATATAATCAGCTGTTGCAAACTGCTTACCAACCACAAAGACATATCATATTGTATAAATGCAAGATATAGTATGTCCTGACGTTTCGACCCAAGCAGAGTCTTTTTCAAGACAGACTCGGCTAAGGTCGAAACATCAGGCCATCAACTAATTTCTGGCAAAATAGAAAAACATTTATGAGAAATGCATTACAAATTTAAAACACTGCAATTAGAAAGTTCTGAAAGAAGACAGGCGGGTCTTCTTAATTTATAATCTGAATTTGAAAATCATTTCCCAGTAATGTTATCTGTTGAATATCAGATCAAAATTTCTTTCTCCTTTGGTAAAAGTTTGGGAGTACAGACATCTTCCTGAGCAATTTCACAATCCTCCAAAATCCTCTTCAGGAAGTTGTCTGATTGTGGAGGATTGAGGACTGTGTAAGCCTCCAAAAATAACAATTTGCTTATCACTGGGCCAGGACACCAATCTTGTCCAAGTTCAAACATTTTGGTGTTGAGTGACCAGTAGAGGATAGTGCAAGATTGCGGATGTGAGTTAGTTTACTCTTCCAAAAATCACTGCATTGGAAACTGGTAACGATCATCTATATTCATTCACTCTTGCCAAGATACCAGAAGAAAAACTGGCCACTTGCTTGCAGCTGGTGATGTGAATGAAATTTGACAGGTGCATTGTGGCACCACAGGGTTCTCTGTAATACTGGAAAGAGTTGGTACTCTGCTCTGAATCCCGCACACAGATTCAGTACTTAATGAAAATGGTACCAGACAAATCTAAAACAATTATCGTGGGTACTTGGTACTACAGACAAGTGGAACTGCAGTACTGGTTCCAAATTTGGGACACGCTAGAACCGGATAACTGCTGGAACCATCCAAGCCTACTTCCAAAAACAATGTATTATAACTTTAGAAAGTGAATCGAGCATCCAGGTCCAGGAATCAATACTTACTCTGTCAAATGGTCTTTTACTTGTTTTTGGACCATCTTGCTCACACAATCTTCTCTTCAGTTCATCAATTTCTTTGTGAGCTTCAGCAAGCTCAACTCGCAGCCTCTCCAGCTCGCTCTGCTCATCCATTTCTTGAGTTGGTAACAAACTGTAATAAACTGTAAAATTGGGTTTAAAACTTTTGTAAAAATGGAATTTTGTTTAATCAGATTGCCACTTTTTCTCTGATAACCAACAATAACTTATTACATGTACTTACCAAAATAATGCCCAACTAAGATATGTTTTTGGTCATAAACAAGCAAAAAGGTTGCGGTCGAATCATGGAGGAAGGAATGGTCAAGTACAGCATCTTGCCCGTAAAAATATTGATTGAATACAGTGGCCAAAAACAAGCTAATGAAACTTCAATTGACTTGAATATTAAAATGGAGGGGCTTTCAACTTTTGTCTTCTTTGTTATTTCTTATAAGGTTTTTTGTTTAAATCAAGGTTTATTAGTGCATGCAATTATTTCTTCACATTCGTTAGCCTTGTCATTGTTTTGTTCTTCTAGAAACTTTAGTGCCTAATAAGATTCGCTGGGGAACCCTACATAGATTTGGATCTGTGTATTTGTGTTTTTGCAGCTAAAGCTGCAGGCCTGATTACTATAGTGATTGCACTAGATTGAGATATTCGTAACCCTCCATCCACCCGACGGTCGCAGACCGGAGGGAAGATTGAGGGTAAGGATTATTGCACTAGTAATAATATGATTGCACAGCCACAAGCAACTACTTTGCACTCAACAGTGATTTTTTAATTATCCCCTCATTCAAGGGTTCCCATTCAATTTCAAGTCTAGGGTCTACCATCTAGCCTAGTTGTTCCGTCCCAACTTGATGATCGTCCCAACTATAGTTGGGACTGGTCCCAACTTGAGTGTTAAAGTTGGGGCGTCCCAACTATAGTTGGGATCGCAGTGCACACAAAGCACCCAACGAATAAACTAAAAACATAATAGTGTAGTAAGTATCATAGTATGAAGTTTTTAAGACCACTTTCCCTTGAGAATATTTGAGATTAACTAGAATTTTGTTTTTCCAAGAGAAGGGAAACTAAAATGCGTAGGCCTACTGAGAGACCATGGAGGTAGAAAAGAAAGTGTCACCCGGCAGCACTGAGCATGAGGCTGCTGTCCGCTGTCAGAACCCTCTAAAACCACTATTTACCATGTTTACTCTGAGTTAGCGGTCCATTGTGAGCAATATACTATCATTCCAAACCAGTTTGGACATGAGTTTGTACAGAGCCGAGACCCGGGTTTGAAATAAAGGATCTTGTTAATTAAATGCCGATTGCATCACGACCCATGATTGATCACGGTGTCCTGTTGAAGTCTATGGGCGATCCCAACTGTAGTTGGGACGTCCCAACTTTAACACTCAAGTTGGGACCAGTCCCAACTATAGTTGGGACAATTGTCAAGTTGGGACGGAACATAGTGACTAGGTAGCAGGTAGTAGTGTAGATCAAGACAATAGATGTATTGTATTGTAAATAAGGAAGGACTGGTGGAGGGAAACTTTTTAAAAAAATTAAATGAATTATACTTAAACATTTCAAGGAGTGTAAGGCATTGACAAAGGGAAGGGGCTTGCAGCTAGCTATAGATAGACCACTCTAAGTATAGTAAACAAAACATAAAGTCAGTGATTTAATTGTCACACAAAATGTAAACAAACCCACATGGCCACGAATGATTGAATGATGGCTGAACCACCATGAGAGGTGACTGTAGGAAGCAATAACTTTTAAATGTTTACCTAATCGACGCCAGCAGTTAACTATTTAATATCAGATGGTACCCAACGAATCTAGAACTCAGCAATCATATGACTTATAGGCTTAACGAAGGCTCTACACAAGCTATAGTCATGCCAGGTAGTTATTTCATCTTCACATGGAGAGCGCCATGTTGAAATATCGCCCTCTCTTGACAAATTTTGTACCGATTTCAATGACGAACACCTAGACTTCCATCCAAGTCAATAACATGTGGGTTGGTCCAGGTCACAGACTAAATTGAGAGGTCCCCACTTTTAATTTTGCATGCAGAGTAGTGCAGAGCAGAGCTTTACATTTTTGTCTTGGGTTATCTTCCTGCTAAACTTTATTGCAAAAACTATGTTGAAACACACGGTATTTAGAAGCTTATTCGGCAGGAAAGTGTACAACAAACTTAGGTAAGTTTATTTTATCAGACCTTTGCTGTTTTGAAATTGTGTAATTAAATTGATTAACGACTTTGTAAAGACTAATTTTTTTTAAAGGAACACATTTTATAATTTAGTAAATATTATTATTAATAAAAATCAAACATCATGCGCAGGACGTGCACTAAATGCAAATAAACTTTTGGTTTCTACAGGAGTGCCAGGTTACTAGCAGTGGTTCATCCTGCTCGTCACATCAGTAACTATGACGATGAAATTGAAGATGTAAGTTTCTCACTAAGTATTGTCAATTATTAATATTAATTAATCCAACACCACTCTGTCTGTCTGTCTGTGTCTGCACGATACTACCATGGTCATGGAGGAAGGAAATACACCTCCATGATACTACTAAGTAATAGTATATTATAGTTACTAATAGTTAGTAATACTACATGTATTACAGTCATTTGACCAGTTCGGGATCACTTTTTGAATTCACATTGTTTTTGGTTGCAATCTCTTTGACATTTTAAACAAAAAAGTTTATCAGTTTACCTAAACATGTTATAAAACTCACCAAGTATCCACTGACAAAAAAAGATTAGTACTTTTGAAGAGGCTTTGAGAAAAGTATAGTCACCTGTTTGACCAGTTCAGGATCAGTTGATTCTATTCTGAATCAGTAGCTTGCCCTCTATTGCAAACCAATACTCCCATTCATAAAACTGTCTCTCAAGGACACAAACTTCACAAGTGTGTTGGCATTGACATGGACTTCCTTTCTCCAGAGAATTTCATGCAAGTGTATTCAACAGCAGCGCAAAAATCCAGCAACAAAAACACAAAACAACAGCAAAGGCAAATGAAAAGGTGAAGCACGCCTAAAAGCAACATTGACCCAAATATCTATTCTTACAGTCGCAATTTCCTCCTCCAAGTTTCATTTTCTCACAAAAAAACAATATTCCTACAAGAATTTGTTGAAGAAATGTATCTTAAAAGCAACAAATAAACTTTTGACTGGCAGCAGTAAGATTTTACCTCACTGAGTGCGGCACCATTTGACGCAATGAGAGATGCTGAGTAGTGAGTGATCCCGAACTGGTCAAGGGTACGATGCCCCCCAAAAGACGATTTCGGTAATTTTGTCTCCTCAAAAAAACAAGACGACTGCTCAGTATTTACCTGAAATATTTTTAACAAATTCTAAGCATTTAACATAAATTGTATTCGCCCTGGCGTTCAAATTTTAAAGGTGAGAAGTTTTAACAGCGTTTTTCAACCAACATTTAAAAAAAAAATAATGATCAAAATCGCAGACAAACTTCAAGAAAATGGCCATAATTTATTTGTTGATGAAGTTTGGAACCTTATTTTGGGTTTGTTGGTTTATTGCATGTTATTCTTCACATGTATCAACAGAAATTGGTAATGTGAGAAGTAACTTAATTATGGGGTTGTTGCAAAGTTGAAGTGATCCCGAACTGGTCAATGATCCCGAACTGGTCAAATGACTGTACTAGCTAGTCTCACCAGCATTGTCCCTTTTTTTTAGCCCGGCCCAGGTTGGACTCCTCCATTGCATACAAACGTGCAACATACACTGACGTCCTACCACCAGGGCTATGCTGTCCCTTAGGCCTTAACGTGTAGTAGTCTGCTGGCCAAATGCTAGCTAAATTAAAACCTCTGAGGATATGTCAAAATTCTCTCCAAGAGGTCCAGCTGGATTGTTCAGTGTTAAAAAGCATCTCTATTTATTTAATAAGAAATATAGACTAGTGAACAAGCTGAGGGACTAGTGCAATGACAAGCTAACTGGTCTCGCTAGGTAGTTGAGCTGATAAAGTTAATGGCAAACCCTGTTCACCCTCAACAGATGGTCCAGAAGATTTCATTTGTTAAATTAGGTTTAAAAACTAACACTATCAAAAATATTGACCAAACTTGATTTCTTTTTTCCTCGTTCAGCTCAAAGTGCAGCAGATACCTGACCAGGTTATTCCTGAACCCAGTGACTCTAGAGTCCACGAGGTCATGAACTTCTTCATTCAGGGGTATGATTGTTCGGCCGTAGAGCACTACGCCCAGTACACCCACAACCTGGCTAAGAACATGGACCTCATGATATTTGATAGGTAAACAAACGTTAAATCTTCTCCATTATAGATGCAACAGTGGAGCCAGTTTGTTTTAATTGGGCAAGGCTTACATTGAAATTTACATCACCACAGGGCCCATTTTCACACAGCTGCTTGAGCAGGAAACCATTTTTTCGCTAAGCAAAAATGAGCAGGATACCAGTCACAGATGGTAAATGTGACACAATATTTTAGCTGGTAACCTTACTCTGGTAAGAATAATTTCTGCGTGCTAAGCCACTTTTTGTGCTTCAAGCAGCTCTAAGAAATGGGCCCTGGATTGACTAACAGAATATGTGGCGTGTCATGCCCGAGCGGATAAGAGCACTGGACTCAAGCTCTGGTGTTTCTGATCAGCAGAGTGTGGGTTCGAGTCCCGGTCGTGACACTTGTGTCCTTAAGCAAGGCACTCAACCATGTTTGCTTCGTCCTTCGGATGGGACGTAAAGCCATTGGTCCCGTGTGTTGTGTTGTGTAATGCACATAAAAGAACCCAGTGCACTTATTGTAAAGAGAGGAGGTTCACCCCGGTGTTCCTGGTTTGATTGGCTGCATATTGCGCCACAGCACCTTGTAAACCATTACATGGTGCTATAAAGGAATAGGTCTCCTACTTCAAAAAATGTAGCTCCACATACCTTGCAGGAAAAAATACTGAGCGCTTTGATAAGCCCCTAGGGATGTGATAAAGCGCTATATAAGAACCAAGTATTATTATTATTATTATTATTAATAACACTATAATTTTGATTGTGTAATATTTTTCAGCTATGCAATGCCCACCAAGAGGACTCTGGTACACACCCTTCAGACTCCGGGTCTCAAGGACAATATGAAGCCCAGGGACTTCACAATGAAAACCCACGAACGAGTCATACAGGTAAATACAGTGTTGTAGTACTCGGCCACCTTAGTACTCGGCAGTACTTGATACTCGACTGGAAAGTACTTGACTGCAACACTGGGTAAAGACGCCCTATGTAGGATAATACTAGTAATAATAACAACTAGTTCTTATATAGCACATTTTACATTAATGTATCAATGCACTTAACATTAGTGCTCTGGTCATTGGGCCAATAGCATTCCTTTAATCTTTCTCATCTCCCTTGGAAGTATACAGCCCCTGGCTGCCGTGGCACTTTGACGGCTTTTTCATACACAGTATCAACCTCTACCCTCGTTGGCACCCATTTATACCCCTGGGTGAAGAGAAGCAATTAGAGTAAAGCATCTTGCTCAAGGACACAAGTGTCATGACCGGGATTTGAACCCACACTCTAATGATGTGATGCACTAGACTGCTCAGCCAGGGGGTGGCATGGGTGGCATAGTGCATAAAGCGCCTGCCTCTCATCATGTGGACCTGGTTCGACTCCCGGCTAAGGCCATACGTGAGTGGAGTTATGCGTTGCTTCTCTCCTATGCCACAAGGGTTTTTCTCCGGGGCCTCCTGTTTTTCAAGTACATTGGATTTCTGGCTACGTGCTCCGTGTTCGTATATGGGTTGATGCGGCTGGCTGCCATAGGCGCCCTCGCATGCCAGCGGTTCGAACACGTTGCAGCCGCGTCTTTTGCAATTCAGCTTCTCAGCTGAAAGTAATGATGATTAGCCTCCCAAACTATTATGTATGACGTGCTACAAAAGATAATTTTGATTTTGAATAGACCAAAATCATTCTATCAAAGAATTTGTGGTTCTGAAATGAGCACAGTGGTTTGTTTTTAAAGTTGTGATGCTAATCATTGTTTTGTACATCGTCTTCATAAATTCTAATTCTGCGTTTATTTCTTTAGTTACAAGAACTTCAAGGAACAATAGCACCCATTTTTCTTGAACTACTCCAAGTGAATCTACCAGAAGGAGTTACGCTCAAAGTCGAACCGGTAAATGTCCCATTTTTAACCCTCCCACTGTCTGATCATTCAATATCATTCACTGTGGTTTTGAATGATAGATGAACTCTGCCAGCCTGCAATACGATAAAAATGCAGTGAATGCATTGACACAGTACACAGTCAACCCTCCTACTGTCTGACCAGTCAATATCATCCACGGTGGTCTTGAATGATAGATAAACTATGCCAGCCTGCAGTATGATATCATGTGGCGAATGTATGTACAAAGTCAGTCCTGAGCACAGTTGTGACACCATACACGACCCTGCCAACCCGTGCAGTTGAATGGTTTTAAATGTTTGGTCAACTCGCTGAAAATTGTCAAATAAGAAAAACATTGACATTTTAATATAATTTTTTCTAGTGGATGGTATGATAAAACTATCAATTTTTGTCGCAGAAGGGTCCACTTTGTGTGTCCTTACCATAGCAGTGCACTGTTTCATTAATGCCATGCATTTTAAGCAGTAAATTACTACATTTTCTAGACAAATCAACTGCAGTCAAGGCAATCACATATATTTCAAGCTAACTTCCCAATCTTTTTGGGGGTCACAACTTGTAATGTCACAGAGGTCATTTTAAGGTCACATGGTATTATTGTAAGCAATACAAATGCAAAACAAATACTGCCTGTTTAATTGATGCCTGCCGATACACAGGCCTAAAAAAAGGGCTGATTTGATCGACGCTGAATATTGCTGGTGTTAAACATTGGTCATTATTTCCACCAATATACTCTCCTATCTTTGTCTTGCCCACAGCACACACAGTACCACAACACGGAGAGATACATAAAGAAAGAAATACCCAAGGATCTCCTGTGATCTACGGTCGTCTCGGTTATCAAACACTCTCAGAATGTGGACTTTTTTTACTAAGCTTAGAACTACTTTGCATCTCCAGTCAATTACAGACGTCTCCCTTGTCTCATTTTATTGAAACGCCAAGAAGCCTGCTTTCCCTGAACTGCTGATTATTGTTATTATTATATATTTCTGGTAACAAAACCAAGGATGCCTCATAAGTGAACTTAATCACTGTAGCTTGCAAGCCTGAGGAAACCTGTAAACAAGGGTGCTTTCTATGTGAACCAGAAACACTGGGGTTAACCCCTACTCTTCTATGATAAATGTTCTGGGTTCTTTTACGTGCACTACCAATCCTTACATGTAGTACAAGGGACCTACAGCTTAATGACCCTTCGGAAGGACAAAGCAATCATGGTAAAGTATCTCGCTCAAGGACACAAGTGTTAAAACCGGGACTCGAGCCCCCACTCTGCTGATCAGAAACACCAGTACTTGAGTCCGATGCTCTGTACCGCTTGATGATGAGGACGTCTGCTGCACAATGGAATGCCTGGTTGGATATTGAAGTCAGTTGTTTGGCTGCCAGCAAAAAATCTAAGGCACTCTGAAGTTGTTCCGGTCGTAATAATTAAACTGTCTGCCGTAGACCAGTCTGGAAACATTTGGCAGATATACACGCCAGCAGACGTGAAGTGGCTCACTACAAGCCTGGAATTTCATCTTTGAGAGAGCAAAGCCCTTTTCATTTTTGGAAAGGGCACTTCCATTGGAAAATCTTAAAGTCTATTGGAAACTTTTGGAGGGGGGCACCAAGGCCAAGACCAGGGCCCAATTTCATGGCTCAAGCTTACTGCCGAATTCTGTGCCTACGGTCACCATTCTCCGCTTATTTTGCAAGCGCCGAAGTTCTGCGCTAGCTGTGTAAGCGAAGAATGCCTAGAAACAGGGAGTACGCACGGCACGCGCACAAGCAAAAACTCCCTGCTGACCCGTGAAATACGCTTGACGTAAGCGCAGAATTCCCTGCTTCTGTAAGCGCTGATTCTCCGCTTACGGTGACCAGAGCCATGAAATTGGGCCCAGGGCAACAGAGGCCACATCCTCCATGTAACTCCAGGCCTTCAACTATGAAGAGCTGCCGGTAATGCAGTACTGGGTTCCGTTTAAAGAGCGCATGTGTGTTTTCTTGACGTGTTAAAGCAATGTTTGTGGAACTAAAGTGGTCCTAAAATGTTTGAATATGCGTGAGACTTGCACGGTCTATACAGAAAGATAAATAATCAGCTCCTTGTGACTTCTTCAAGTTTTTTTTAATGATTTATTGTCATATTGAAACGTTCTCGTACAAAATGATTGTAAAGTGTTGACAAAACTCCTGCAGTTTTCTTGGGTTTGTTGATTGAATGAAGGCACTTTGTTATCACACACAATATTAAGTTATTGCTTAAAAAGTTATTTAAAAGAGAAATCTCAATTTACTACAATGAAAGAAAGAAAAACACCTAATCTGTTAAAGATCAATCATTTCAAGAAAAGCAGACAGATGTGAAACCAAAAGTTCCTTGAAATAAAACAACAGGATGTATGGTGCAAATATGCTGCCTGTGTGCATTATTGTCTTTAGTAGCTATTTTGCTAGTCCATATTGAAAATGGTTTTTAAGTGATTTGTAAACTTTTAAAATAAGGCTGTATCTGAATTGATGGCTACAGCTACGGCTACGACTATTTCCAAGGGTGTTGCTAGGGACGTCCTATGCTTCAACGATTTTATGAAGCGGTGATCCAGCCATAGCCGAAGCCGTAGTGGCTGATTCAGACACGGCCTTTCATGCATCTTCTTAAAGTTATTGTTATTGGCTACGACTATTTCTAAGGGTGTTGCTAGGGACGTCCTATGCTTCAACGATTTTATGAAGCGGTGATCCAGCCATAGCCGAAGCCGTAGTGGCTGATTCAGACACGGCCTTTCATGCATCTTCTTAAAGTTATTGTTTGTCGCTTCAGTACTTGTCACAAAATTGTCTCGGATAATGACTATATTAAGTGTCTACTGTAAACCCATCAAGTTTTACTCTGGGGAGATGGAAGTGTATGATTTTATGTAGGGTCTTCAATTTGTTTATGTATTGCTTTCTATGTATGAAAGGTAACAAATAAGACATACAATATAATGAAAATGCTAATAACTTAGTGTCATTGGATGCAGGGAAAGTAAGAATAATAGGCATTATTTTTAAGGCACTTATTATTAAAACCCATGCAGAGTTTGCCCTTAACTTTTTCAGGGACTAGCCAGCAGGACTTGTTAGCTTGTCATTTCACTGGTCCACCAGCATTTTCACTGGTCCATATTTCATATTAAATAGTGATGCTTATCAACGCTGAACTAGCTAGCTAGATCACTTGGAGTGAATTCTGACTGGTCCTCGGGTGTTTTAACTGGCATCCGGCCAGCGTACCAGTGTTAAGGGAGAGCGCTGCCATGGTATCGAAGCGGCTCACACTATTATGATGTACTATAACCCTGGGGCCAATTTCATAGTGCTGCTCAGGCCTGGAATTTCATCTTTGAGAGGGCAAGGCCAGTTTCATTTTGCTAATGGCACTTCCATTGGAAAATCAATGGGAAACTTTTGAAGGGGCACCAAGGCCAAGACCAGGGCAATGAAGGCCTCCGTGGCCTCCTTGTAATTCCAGGCCTGGCTGCTGAACAGTAAGCACATTTTTGTGCTAACTATAGCCGAAAAATTTGCTTGTGCGTAAAAGTATTTCTTAATTAGCAAGAAAATTAGGCGGCCAGCTTGCGCTTTCACCATGGATTTGCATTGTTACGTCATTCATTTTCATACAGTAAGCACCGGAAGGTTAGCCTTTTTATGTGCTTACGGTTAGCAGCGCTAAAAAAACGGCTGTTAAGCAGCTCTGTGAAACTGGGCCCGGTTCATTAGGAGTATGCAGCACCGGTGCACAGGTATCTGGGTATTTTTAGAGACCAAGTACGTCCTCACTTTGCTTTCATGTACAAAACTATAAGCGTCGCTAAAAAACTAAGTCCAAACAATTAGAGAACAAAGAGAAGATTTACCAGGACGAATATTCAATTTGTTGAAATACCTTAAAAGCTGTGACCAACATGAACAAAAAAATATGTTCACAAAAAGTTTCACACCCATTCATAACAAATCAGACAGAATTTTTCATATATTAAATTTGTTAAAAAATAAGAAATTCACAGATCATGCTTTTAGCATGTTTAGGCCCTACCAATTTCATTAGAAAAAAAAATAATATCACTTAATTAAATAATCTGGTTTATACTAGAGATTGTACAGCATTCTTTACATAAAACCTGTAGGGTTTCAGATTTCAGATTTTCTGACACCACAAACAACTATTTTTTTAAGGCAACGGCTGAATCTTCTTCCTCAAATCCTGATCTGATAGTCTACCGATGCACCTTTCTCAGCCGGAGTCGGACTGAGCCCCTCTGCCTCCTCATCACTGCTATCACATGCCCTGACGACCCGCGGTGACAAGGGTGTAGTTTCCTTACTCCCAGATGCTTGAGAATCTTTTCTTGGAGTCTTGGTCGTCATCGATGATGAGATGGGTTTCCTCGGCGATGTTGGCTCATAGTTGGTTCGAGTATTTTCTTTCACAAACTGGTAGCTGGAGTAGCTAGACGACCACTTGAACTGCAGGTTGAAATGCAATCATTTCATGAGCCTATTATATCGTTTATTTGATCGTTTAGTGCAAAATTAGTACCTAATTCTTTGTATTTGCAACGGTATCGCAGTGGTAGCCGAGCGGTTTAGTGCACAGGACTCGAGCTCTGGTGTTTCTGATCATGCAGAATGTGGGTTCGAGATTCCCGGCCATGACACTTGCATCCTTAAGCAAGACGCTTGACCCTTATTGCTTCGTTCATTTGGATGGGACATTAAGCCGAACCCAGTACACTTATCACTAATGGAAGAGGTTTGCCCAAGACCTAGTGTTGTTCCCTGGCACAAAGTTGGTATGATATTCAGTAATGAATTTGACTGACATAACCTGAACCAGAACCAGACACCATTTTTTTTTTCTCTTGGCAAGAGGCATCTCCATGAAGGATACTCCTACATGTATTTCTACCAGCACATTTCAAGGGGCACCAAGGCAATGCCGAAGGTGAACAGAGGCGATTGCGTCCATGAAGTATACATTTCTATACATGTTTTGTGTAAATATGTAAAATGCCAAAAAATTTCTAAACCATTTCTGGGCATACACCAGTTGACCCTTTTGGGGGAAAATTGCCTCTCAGGGGGTAAACTGTAGAGGGCGCACTGTATTATCGATCACCTGTATCCCGATAGAGAGTCTGCAATTTCTCATCCCCGTGATTCTACAACCAAATCCAATCATACAGTATTCACTCACCCTGCTCTTTAAGTCCTTTGTGAACTTCTCTATTTCTTTCTGCACTTCAGATCTTGTTTGTTTGCTTGGACTCACAGACATGGTCTGCGAAGGCACAAGGGAGAAAAAGAACTATGTTAAGTTTTAAGCAATTTATGCAAGTTGTCTGCTCCTTTCCTTCACGTGTATGACTCTGTATTTCTATACAGCACAGTTACTTTAGGCATGTAACTTCTTCAGCTGATCAGCTGATTTCCGCTTTTTTAAAAAGACAAAAAACAGTGGCGTAGAAAACTGAAGAACACTCAGCTTGGCTCAATGGTTTCTTCCCTGCCTTTCACCAAGCTATGACTTCGATTCCCGGACCTGAGCCTTGCATGTAGATTGGGTTTTCAGTCCCAACTAGGGAAAAACCCATGCATGGTTTTGCTCTATTTGGAGTTTTTCCTCGAGCATCTAAAGCTGATACGTGTTCTTCAGCCAACCCACAGGTATCTTCAGGCATACCGGTCACAGTGCTAGTCACTTTTGAGTATCCCTGGTTTCATCACCAGAAAGATTTCACAAAAATAATAACATGAAATAAAAAGTTTTCTGTCCTAGGTGTTTTTGGCAGGTTGCGCCACATCGCCTTGTAAAAACCCTTACACGGTGCTATAAAAATGGGTCTCATCATTCAAAAACTGTGCATACCTGTCTTAAACTTAATAAGCACTTTGAGATGAAGACATTTAGCTCTATATAAGATCCAAGTATTGTTAAACTGCGGAACTTACCCGCCACTGTATTTGCTCAAAGCTGTGTGGATCATGTGACACTGGTAGACCAATCTTCACCTTCCTCACAGTGTGCCAGTCTGGGGACAAATTATTTTTCATTCATTACTTTATCATTTCACGATCTCCTTCTCATTTGTAGTTTCGTAGACAATCCTGTCGGTAAGTCATTTCGCCACACACGTGCTAATCTGCTGCACGCTCAAAGTTTTCACTAATAATAGGCTTCAAAGCTGGCAAGCGTTTATGTGTAATTTTACCCCCCAAAATCACCCACTTTAACATTCAAATGCCTTTTCTTATGACATAAGCTTTCATCGTTCCATCATAAGCTTTCATCGCATGTAATTTTTATGTGCGTTTGTGTGAACACAATCTCTTTCCAACAGTCTAAACCATCTGATAAGAGCCTTTAGACTCAATAAAACAAATTAATAATAATGATTCTAACAGTGGCTTCTTAAATAGCACTCATATCTGTCACTCAGTGAAGCTCAAGGCGCTTCAACATTAAGTATTTTCTTGCAAGGGGTTTGTGGAGCTACATTTGTGGAGCTAAGTAAGAGATCTACCATGCCTACTCCTTTACTTAGCACCATGTAATGGTTTACAAGGTGCTGTGGCCCAATATGCAGCCAATCAAACCAGGAACACCGGGGCGAACCCCTTCTCTTTTTCGATAAGTGCACTGGGTTCTTTTTTGTGCGCGATACACAACACACAGGACCAACGGTTTTCATCCCATCCAACTTGCCAAGCAATGTGGAATCATCTGTCAAAAACACAAGGTTGATTTCAGCCAGGAGGATGGGTGTTAGCCTAAGGCTATGAGATTAATTTAAAAATTCCTTTGGAATCTTCAAGGATTAAATGGAATATTTTCATTCAAAGAATCAACCCAGGATAATTTGACATTTTCCATGCTATTTGGCTAGGTGTCAATAGGAACTTGGAATTTGTTTCTTTTTTGGTGGAGTTACCCAAAATAAGTTTAAGAAACGAGTTTCTCGTCCGGACTTTTAAAAAAAAGGAGGCAGGGTGCTACTATTTACTATTTTCCAAATTTTAGCTATTTTTTCCAAGATGGCCGCCATGCTAAACATGGCTGGCCAAAGTATATTTAGTCACAGATTTTGTGCTATTTGAGTATTCTGATGCAATGCATGACAAAACAAATGATTTGAATCATTTTAGTCAAATTTCCCTTTTTTTTTCTCTCTTTTTTTTTTTCCTTTCCCCCCTTTTTAAAAAAATAGTAAATAGTAAAAAAAAGGAGGCGGCGGCCAAAAAGGAGGTGGGCGGGGACGAGAAACTCGTTTCTTATTTTACTTGGCCTAACAGACTGTTCAAAACGGTACCATGACATCGAGTGCTTTAATGCATTGGTTCAGAGGTTGAAATACTTCCCACTTACATTTCTTGTATGCATCTTCAAAGTCAAACACAAGCTCTGAAAGACTCTGCGTGGTGATACAGGGTAAAAAAAATAAAAATAAGAGGAAATTTTTAAAGGGAAGGTATACATTTGGTAATCACTCTTAAAATTAATGGCAATAAAACTTTACTTGGTTAGAAGTAACAGCAGCTTTTGATGGTATAACACATTTTGAGAAACATTTCACTTTAAAGTAATGTGGTTATCAGTGGTTATGTAAAAAGACATCAGTTTTTATACCCCTAAATTTGAATCCGAGAAACGTGACTGTCAGAAACGTTTCTCAGATTGTGTATTTCTACTAGGGATTAGTCTTCCTGCATGGATATAAAAGCTCAGAATTTTCAGCGATATCTCCAAAACGCGACCACATTTTGAAATGAAACTTTCACAGGTTAGTTTGTTGTATATATCTACATTTATATAGGATTAAAACAATCGAACGGTTCCAAAAACCAAAGGTATACTTTGCCTTTAACGAAGGAATCCAAGTCATTCCTTGCACCAAATAATACAATCAGGATATTACTAAACCACATGAGAAAACTGACTAGTGAATGAACTTAATTATTAACACCAGTCTTTATAGCGTTTCATCAAAGAAACTGTTGTATTTCACTGACCTTGAACTCCAGGGGTTTGAACATGAGGTCATCTCGCCTACTCATCCCCAAAGCACCGTACCTCCCTGAGTAGTAAACGGCTAACACCACATGCCGGTGGATGGTCCCTGAGAAGTGTGTCTTGAAGCTGAGTGGGAACCTCTCTAGGCCTGGTGCTCCGTTCGTTAGGTATCTTGAAGAATTGTCAAGAATATTTACAACTGATCTGCCATTAAAGTAATGCTTGGGTTTGCGGTTGGGTTTTGCAGTTGGAGCAAACCGAGCAGGGGTGCGAGTGCGCAAGAATGCTTTAAACAACACACTGGACCTACGGTTTTACATCCCATCCGATGGAACGAGCAATGCGTTTTTACTTTGTGATATATACTAGAATCGTTTTTTATAACAACATTTGTGTATGACTCTATCTACAATATGAAGAAGATTAAATATAGAAATAAGGGAACAGCTCGAAAGTCGGAACAGTAGGAATGTTCTTATTGGATCAGTGAAATATTCAAGCGGGCATACATGGACCAGTCCATCAGACTGCTAGAACTCTCTTTCCATTGGAATGCTCAAAATGTTCGTGAATGCGTAATATTCTCTGTGTTCCCGTAGTTCAGCACAATGTTGCAATCCAGCACAACATTATGTCAGTCAACTGGATTGTGGGCGTGTGCCTTCATCAATGGCATAACTAAGGAGGGCAGGGGGGCCATCTGCTCCCCCAAATGATGTCAGTGCCCCCCCCCCCCCATTTAGAACCCGCAGTAGATCAAGATCTAGTTTTTAAAAAAGTGCAATTGGAATCTATAACTGATTTACCAGCAGTGCCCCCTTAGAAAAAATGGTGCCCCCCTTGTGGCCCCCCTCCAAAAAAAATGACCTTATTTACGCCGCTGGCCTTCATGACTACAACATGCCCGACATTTGAGAAGCTCCCAAACCAAAATAGAAATTAGTGTACATGAAAGGATACAGTGAAAGAATGACGGCTTCAAGGCACTTGATTGGCAGAGATTCTCGTATCATTTCCTTGGCAGAATCCATCAACCTGTCACAAAAAAGAAAACAATTTGAAATGCATTTGATGTCAGTCTTAGCATCAGCATTCAAATTACAGAGGTTTGAGGGAAAAGTCTTTAATTAGGATTCTAATTGAAGGAGCTATGTTGAAATGATGTCATTGCCATGTTTTTTTAACCCCAGGGTTTAATTTCACAAAGCACTAAGACTCATCTTTTAGATGAGTTGTCATTGTTGATTTGTATTGTGACATCACACTTTGCTTAGCAGTTAAGAATGGTACACATCTTAAGATTGGACTTAGCCCTTTGTGAAATCAAGCGCAGGAGTAATAGATATCAAGGTTTTTGAAAAACATCCTCAACACTAGGTAGATGGAGCAAAGAGCAAGACACCTTTGTATCTGAAGAAATGAGGATTTTGAAACAAAATATGCTAAGGCCTAGTTAAGAAAAACCTCATACCAGACAATCGTTACAAATTACCTATATCTTAAGAAGATTTGCTTACCCAGAAATTGGTCTGTTTTTCCTAATTTCGAAAAACTGTGTTCCTGTGTGGTTATATCTGGTTTCAAATTGTTACGGAGTAAACGGCAGCTCAAACATTCTCAATCTGTTATAAGTAATTATTCAAATGTGTACAATTTGAGCAAATAAATTCACTTTATCACTATATTCCATGAAAAAAACCTGTTATGTTTTGCTGTTGTATGATGGTGGGGGTTTTTTTATTTGAGAGGGCTCCATGTTAAAGTAATTGAAATTTTATTTATTTTTTAAAACAAAAAACAAACTGTACAATCTTTTCAAAATGAAAATTTAAAACAAAAATTGTTTTCTCTTTTTTAACAAAACAACACAGTTTGTGGGCCAAGGTATGTGTTTGTTTGTTGGGGTGTTTGTTTGTTTGATTGTTTGTTTGTTTGTTTAGATGATCTGTACTGAATAATAAATGCACTAATGTTTATGCACCTTTATACAAACCAAACATCAGACCTAATTTTTATAAAGATTTCTGCTAATTGTTTTAGGATACTGTAGCTCTTTCATGTAGTCCTGCACTGCATCCAGTCGGCATGGTATTGATGTATTGGGCTGAAATGTAGGTGCGGCGGGTATTGTTACCTGAATCAAGTAAGAAAGAAATGTTTTATAATTAACACACAGTCGTGGACTGGAAAGTATTTACTTAATGCAACTGGGTTTAATATCAGGGCTGATGATGCTTCATTCTTGTAATGGGTAAGGCAGTAATAATGCAGTAAATGGCAGCTCTGTGACTGTAGTGTTAGTGTTAGGGAAATGTAAACCTCTGACTGGAACATTTCTAGGGGCATCAAGGCAATAACTAGGCCCATGGAGGCACTTGTCTCTGTTGCTTCCATCAAGTACAGAGGCCTGTAATGAATTAATATAAACAGTTTGGCCATGGGATGGGTTACAATCCAATCTATTCGTGGTTTTTATACCATGACATTGTTGCTGTAAATGTCTAAGTTCACTGGGGGTTCAGGCACAGGGGTAGATAACAGGCCTTGAACTTTGCTCTTGAAGAGGAAAAGCAATGTTCTCCTGGTGTGAAGCACTTCTATTATTTATAAGGAAAAATGTAAATTGCAATTCAGCCTTCAGACTGTAACAAGATTGTATGTGAATAAACCAAATAATAAATAGTAAATCTTTGCATTTTTATACTTTTCCCTTCTTTTTAATCCAGCTGTTTCTATGATTGTGATTGATAAAAAATAAGACAAACCTTCGATAGATCTTTATCTTCCCTTATTTCCCCCATGGGTTTGCTTCCAGCAGGGTGAATCTTTCCTGCATGGCTCCACATCCTCTCCCATGTACTCTGGCTCACCGGAAAGCCATTTTTATTCACGTAAAACAGCACACCGCCACTCTCCTCGTCACTGTTGTTGTCGTCATTTTCAACTCCGTTTTTAACCAATTTTTCCGCTTTATTTTTCATCATGGTGAATTCCAAAAGACTCCGTATTCATTTTAGATCATCAACAATTACTCTTTCATGGTCAAAAATGTGAAATTTCCAAAAGACAGAAGCTGCAAAAATGCAACTGTCGTTCACATTCCGGACAAAGTTGTTTATAGACGTCTCCTTGGGGTTTGACTTTTCCCCAGGAGGTGGACAGAGTGAGCGCACGTGAAAACTAACGTGGGGTCGAGAGAACGACCATGTTGTGAAAACGAAGTTAAAAACTCAACCGCAACCTAGTAGTGTACCCAGACTCTATTGTTTATTGTGGAATGTGGTTTTATGGAAAGTATCCGATCATAACACACTTGTGCCTTTTTTGCAGCAAGTTTACAATTACACAGGATCGGAGCACGAGAACTTCGCAGTTCACTTTTAAAATTCAAGATAAACACAGCCCTGACACTGTCATCTTCAAGTGCAAACAAACAGTAGGATGTGAACAGCTGAGTGGTGAGCTTGCAATCGTTTATTGCTGTGTCCGTAAGTGGTATAGTCAGTTTGCTATCAATATCATTCATTTTGATCATAACTTAATTATCAGGGCCCCAGGGGTGCGTTTTTGCGACTCCGCCCAGACCAGTCCCAGCAAACTGTTCTAATCATTTGCCAGTGATTAACCAATAATGGCAGGGGGATGGGCAACATGGGCAATGGTCAATTCAATGAAACTATTAATATTATAACTTTATAGACTGTGCAAGTCTCGTGACTCACATTTGGGGTGTATTCAAACACTTTGACATGTTAAAAAGACAAGTTTATTTCCTTCATGCATAATAGAAAATTTTCCGCAGTCAGCCACCAACTTATTGACGTTTTTAAAAAGGTTTTTTCAACTTTTTTGGTCCAGTTCATACCTGAGGATGTGTTCTATCGATTGAGTGAATCTTGAAAACGTAAAATAAATAGTTTTCATATCATAGGGGATTGGTTTAAAAACTAGGGATATTTGGTTAAATCCTCAAATTTGGGCGAAAAAAAACCCCGCTTTTTCCCCACACTGTCTTTTTCTCTCCTGTCTCACCCAGTCTCCATGTTGTCCCTCCATGTTTCTACCTGTATCTTATTTGCTGGAAGGAATGAACGTTAGCAAGCAATCAAATTACGGAGATTCGAACCTGTAACAAGAGAGAGAACAAATTATTAAGAGAGCATAGCCTGTACCACACGGCTATGAGGCATTGACACCAGAATGGTTTGTTTGTCGTACATGTTTCTCCCAATACCTGGTTCACCAAAGGTCATAATGAATATGTAATATTTATGAATATTAAAATAAGCTGGGTTTGTCCAATGGCTTGCATAAACTGAATATTCATAACTTTGTTTTGGATTATTCCATTAGTACAAGCCCTAGGTAAGTTCAACATGTGCTTTGTGGGTTGTTCTAACTTCCCTCCTGAATATCATCTTCGATTATTACCCATTACACAAATCAAAAAGTCCTAGCGAATTGTCCAATGCGCATGAACGATGACCGACTGATTGGAGTATTGCACAACTTACACAGACACACACACACACACAGCAGGAAAACGAAACAACATGGCGTTTGTTTTCATCTCACTGCAAGACGAATCCTTGCGATTTTGGGACACCTTTTTAAGCCTTTAGAATTGTTAAATTCTGCCTGTTTTCTGGCTCTATATGTTCGGTAAACCCTCCTTGATAGGTAAGAATATAATTTAGTGAAATTTAACCAGAACTTAGGGAGATAAATTGGTGGCGGGCAGCGGAAAATTTGCCGAATGTGGAACCAGTCCAACAACAACAATGTCCAAAGACGTGGTCCCAGAACAAATAGAACATGATGAAGAATGTTTGATACTTTGAATAAACGTGACTTGCATGTTCTATTGTGGGTTACAACTGCAAAAATGCACTTCAGTTACTTAGGCATGCACTTGGCATGTAGCTTGAGGTCATAAAATTGAGCGAACAGAGGGGGACGGGCCACATATATGTTAGTCATGAAGAAGAGAGACATTAACAAACATTGTGATAGATGTTAAATTTGCATCAAGGGATGCAAATTCACACTGCCCCGATGTGTGTGAAGCACTTAATTAATCAGCAACAACTTTCCTGAGTCCTGCTGGAAAAAATAGCCACAGCCATACACTTGGGTGGGATTCGAACCCATGACCTTTAATTGCCATTGTAGATCAGGTGTCTTACCAAGCTGAAACCACTGAGCTTGTGCAGTAGCTAGAGGCAGCTCGAATCATATACCTTGAACTTCGCTCTTGAAGGGGCACAGCAATTTTCCTCTTGTAAGGGGCACTCTATGAGGAAAATGTAAAGGGCACCACAGCAAAAGCACAGGGCACCACGGCAATTGCTGTGGGTGCCGTGGGTTATTTCAAGGCATGTAGGAGCAATAGAGGAACATCTATGCAATTGTTGACTGCATCCACATCAATGTGTTGTATAAATGGTTTGCATATTTGATTGATTTAGGAATTCCGTTTCTCTGATTTTCTTAGCTGACACATGTACAGTCACCAACCTAAAAGAGCCATTGATCCATAATGGATTTCACCGAGGCCTACCCAGACCGCTGCTCATCTGTAGGTGCCGCTGCCAGAGTAGGAGACAGCGAATCACTGCAGAAGCTGATAGCAAGTGGGTCATGTATTGATATTCATGACAACCGGGGCTGGACACCTCTACACGAAGCAGCTAACGCTAACCACTCTGACTGTGTGAAGATACTACTCGATCATATTGAAGATGAAGAAGGTATGTATTTGTGTTGCAAAGAAATGAAGGACAGGTCTCGAATTTTGTTGAGCTCGTTTGGGGCCACAATCTACTGCAAGGTTGAATGGTTTGGTGTGCACGGCCTGTGATTTCTGCAGCAGGTTGTATTATGGTGTGGCGTGTCGACTTGTGGCCGATCGTGGCCAAATTCTGGTTTCTAAGTCATCAGGCAGGTGGTTCAAATCCCGATCATGACACTTGTGCCCTTGAGCAAGACACTTAATAACTCAATTTGCTTCTGTTCACCCGCAGGTAAATTTGTATATTTGAGGGCAGAGATGGTTCTTGTGATTGAATTAGCTCGGTGCGCTACATATTTGGCAGTACAGGCTGAGATGGTTTCAAGAATGAAATAAATGGCCCAGTGACCAGGGGTAATAATGTTGGAGCTCCATGAGTGTCACTGCAGGACGGATTTGAGCGATATATAAGAAGTCACTTTTACTTTTGTGTTTTACCCTGGCATGCCTGGACACCGATGTGTGTTGAGCACTGTATGCTCTGAACTTTCCTAAGTCTAGTGGGAAAAATCAAATCCACAGGCATTTTACTTGGGTGGGATTCAAACCCACATCCTTTGCCATTCTAGAGCAGATTTCATACCACTAGACCACCGAGCTTTCTCGGTAGCTGGAGGTCAATTTGAATCCTATGTCAGCAGGGGTTACCGCTAAAAAAACTTCCCACAGGTCTAATGGGAAAACAAAACTGAACAGTACTCAACACACACATCAGTGTAGGGCAAAACACCTACATTATTTATAATTATCCCTGATCCATATTTAACATCCAGTAAAATTATTATTATCTGTAGATGTGAATGTTAGTACTTGGGAAGGGGAAACTGCGCTGTTGTTTGCTGCACGAAATGGAAACCAGGAGATGATTGAGCACCTAATCCAACATGGCGCCAAGCCAGACATATGCAACCAAAGAGAAGTCTACCCACTTCATCAAGGTATATTGCATTAACCCTTGAACCCGTGTGACCTTTTACTTTAAATGAATCCACTGTATTCCAACAGCATGCAGAACAAATTCTTATGCTCTTATGCCCTTATGCTCTTCCCCTTAACCTTAGTACTCTTGGTAACATTTTTGCAGCGAGTTGACCAACAATTATTTATTTCACTTTTAAATATTTCATCGCTAAAATTTACTTTTCCAACAATCTAAAAAAAAAAGGTTTATAGCCATAAGCTGTGTTAAACTAAAGCATTTGAAGAAACAGAATCGTGCACACTTTTAAAACTCAATAATGGTTGGGACCAACTTGGTCCAGGAAATTTGATGTACATCAAAATTGAAAAATAGTATTAGCTGCTTACCAACCAAAAGGACCTATGGTATAAATGCAAAAAAATAGTTAGTGGCCTGATGTTTCGACCCTAGCAGAGTCTTTCTCGAAGGCTAAATGACAAGACTACAAACATAAACAGGTACATGTATACATTACTGATGTAACAAAGGCAGTCAAGTGGAAATAGATGATGCAGAGGAAAAAACATAGAGAAAGCAGGCAACAAAAGGGAGGGGATTGGGGGAAGGGGCTGGTTGACCACAAGAGGTGGGGAACACAAAGGACAAAATCAAAATTGCCCACCAAGCAGGGTGACACTTGCCATCTCTGTCAAATGTGTCTGTTTCTAACAGCTGTGACAGGCAACCATAAAGAGTGTGTTGAGTTGCTGCTCAGGAAGAGCGCGGATGTAAACTGTACGCAGTGGAACGGTTGGTCATCACTCCATGAGGCTGCCTTCCATGGCTTTGCGGATATTCTCCGGATTCTGCTGGAATCTGGTGCCAAGACTGACGTGAGGGATGACTATGGGATTGCACCTGTGTTCACCGCAGCACAGTACGGGCACCTCGACTGCTTGAAGCTCCTCATTGAACACGGTAAAAAGAGATTTGATATCATTCTTGTAATGGGAACCACTTCAAAATCCTCCAAAATCCTTCCCCACATTTTGATGGACTCTCTAAATCACCCATTCTTAGCATTGGGACAGCCACAGTATAAAGATGTGAACGGGCAGAGAAACTTATAGTGCAGCCAAAAGGTACATGTAAGTGGAGCAACCAGTGAGCAACTGTTGTAATACCTGTTAATTTGTTTGTTAGTTTTTATTTGTTTGTTTGTTTGTTTTTCCAGGTTCAAATCCCAACTCGCCTGCTGATGACGGTGCAACTCCATTGTACATAACCACACAGGAAGACAACCCAGAATGCGTGGAGTATTTGCTTGAGCATGGTGCTTCGGCGACGATTCCAGTATATACAGATATCTCACAGTTGGCACCCATTCACGTTGCAGCTGACAAAGGTCACGTTAGGTCAGTAAAGCTCAACAATGTACAACCTCGTCCCCATGGTTTACTTTATTTCCAACCATGTTTGTAAATAGTAAACCCTGGGATGGAAACTCCTCACTTGGACCCTGATTGGACAACAACATTACATTAGCACATGCACATGTACATGTTTCCAATACATACAAGCTACTAAATCTGGTACCAGACCACGAGACTATGGCAAAGATGTGAATTTCGATATGCAGCCAGACTATTCTAATTTGCATACGAATCCAAAATCTTTGGATATGCAAATGTTCCAATACCAGGATGAGAGAGCAGTCAACCTCGTACTGCTCGACACACCCTGGGGAAGAGGTTGAACAATGTATAACCTATTTTACTGCTTCTCAAAATTAGGGCGTGTCAAAAAATCAAGTGACTTTGATTGAAAATATTGGCTGCTATAACAACAGTATAGGTGCCTTTTTGCAGCAAGCCACATCGAATCATCATGCCCTCCTGGCATAAAGAACCAAACGCTCAACTCTTCTCACATGTGGCCCTAGCTGGGAATCGAACCAGGACCACGGTGGTGAGAGGCGGATGCTTTACACACTAGCCACCCATGCCACCTATGTAGGATGTTTGACACGTGAAACATTGTATCGTTTTGATGTTGATTTTCCAGCCATTGTCAATCCACTGCAGGATGAATGCCTCAGCATGATGTCTCCAAATGTCTCTATTTTGTACTTGTTGGTACCAATTGACTGTCCTCCCAGTATTGTTGCGTCCAGTGATTGATTGCTGAGCTCCAGCTGTTATCTGTTCTGCTTCTAATATGTCCAGCCCAGCTCCATTTTCTCGTTGTTGCTGTTTCTTTAGATATCATGAACTTTAAGTTGTTCTTTTATCTTTTTTCCTTGCACGTAATCTTTAGTGTACTTCTGTCCATGTTGTGTTGAGCTGTGGCTAGTTTTCTCTCCATTTTTCATGTTAGTGTCCAGGTTTCAGCTCTGTATGAAATTACAGGGGGATGCGCTGGTTATGCACTTTTATTGTTTACAGTAAAAAAATTAAAAAACGACTGCAAATTTTAGTATTGTATTTTCCTCCTTAGGTGTCTGGAGCTACTTGTACCAAAAAGTCAAGCAATACTGGAAGAGGTTATTTATGGGATGCCTGAACAACCCGCGACCCCAATGCATTTCGCCGCATCGGAAGGTCACACCGAGGTCGTCCGAGCCCTTCTCAAAGCAGGGTGCGACCCTGACTTCGGCCTCAAGAACATTTCAGGAGACGTTAAAAATGAATGCTTCAGGGACGATGCAGAGCTTGTGAGTTCGGTAGCAATAAGGCAAAAGCACTTTGACGTGGTCAAGATGCTGCTGGACTCGGGTGCTATTATGTGTAACCCAGGGAGTGACCACTGCCTTGTTGGACGCTGTTTGGAAGATGTACCATCCCTGAAATTTCTTCTAGATTATGGTGCAGATGCTGGATGCTCACACATGAACTTTGAATACCTGCCAGACGATCCTGAATATGCCAGTTTACTCTTGAAAGCTGGGAAGCGCTGGAGGTTTGACTGTTGGGACGAATGTGGTTTTTGTAGCCTGTACTGGACCCAATATTTTAGGCAAAAAAGCACATGGCTTAAAATGATCAAGCTGGTGTACAACTTTGTGGACAGACTCAGACTGTGTAAACACAACATCAGGTATATACAAGACCACAGAGAGTTGAACGAAGTACTCGAACTAACAGGTAAATTCATTGTTCATACTGCTGGCTCGATTTTGTAGAGGCAGTGGTACGTGTTGGGTTGGCAGTGCGGGCCGGTGAAGGTTGGAAAGTAGCGCCCTTTCACTAACTTGAACCCCTTTCACACTAGAGGAATTTCCCAGGAATTTCCCAGGAACTTCCTGGGAATGTTTTCTTGACCTTTTCACACTTGATTTACTGACCCTGGCAAACTCCGAGAAGTAGCCTTAACCCTGCTTGGCGGTAGGGTAAAGTGTGATAACACCGGCGCTTAGCATACTGAGTGTTCATTTTCCGCAGAAAAAATCGCATCAAGTGAGAAACAAACATGGGGTGGCGGTCAAGGTTAAAAATTAACCCAGAAAGTTCCTGGGGTTTTATTTCCTGGGATTTGGTTCTGTTGTGTGAAAAGGGCTTCTGTCATTGAAAATCTTAGCATTTACAAATTTAAAAATAACAATGAAAAAATAATGATAACCATAGTCTTATATAGCACACGTATCTACTAACTAGGTGTTCATGGCATACTTAAATTTTGGACTTAACTCCCATGATGCGAACAATGGTGTGAGTCTAAACATCTCTTGTAATCCTCATTAAGAGCGGGGCAGGGCATTAACCATGTTAACCTCCTGAAAAAGGGATATTTGGAGCATGACATTCCAGTACCCTTTGTCTCTCTTCATCATGGGGCAAACAAAGTGTCACACAATGACTGCATGCACTGTGCATGCTACACAGTGGAATGTCCAGGCAGGTTTTACAGCTTGGACATTTTCTGCAAACATGTCTATCAGATTTCCTTTTGTATGTCCAGTAAAGTTTTGCTTGTATCTTCGGGCGGTAAGTGATTGACTGAATTTCGTTTTCCAAAAATTTGAATAATGTTTTACTGTGATTTTATTTTCCATGCAGGTAAGCCGCACTCTCTGTACCATCTCTGCAGAGTCGCAATTACGGAGCATTTGGGAACAGTGCGTGCCACAAAGATCATCCCCAAGATGGACTTCCTGCCAAAGCTGGTCAGGGATTATCTCCTCTATAAAGATGTCACTTTGCCAAGCACAAAGGAAGTTAACCCTCCTACTTCTGGTTACGTTTTCCAGTGAGCTGACCAACCACTTGAAACCGTTCAATGGTGTGTGTTGTGTGCGCTGGAACAACTGTGCACAGAACCGTGTGTACCCTTTAGATGCATACGCCACATGATATCATACTGTAGGCTGGCATAGTTTTCCGTCCTTCAAACCACAGTGAACGGTCAGACAGTAGGAGGGTCGACTGTGTACCGTATAGATGTTTTCACCACATGATATCATATTGCAGGCCAGTATGTTTATCTATCATTCAAAACCACCGTGGATGGTAATAAGTGGTCAGACAGTAGGAGGGTTGACTATGTACTTTATAGATGCATTCACAGCATAGTATATTGCAGGATGGCACGGTTTATCTATCACTCAAAACTACAGTGGATGATATTGAATGGACATACAGTAGGAGGGTTGACTGTGTACTGTGTATATGAATTCACCACATGGTAACATCGAGTCAGTGCAAACATTTTGTATCTTGGGGTCTCATGGTTTATGTGTACATCCGGGTTGTAACACTTTTTACACTTTCAAACTTGCGTGTGAAACACTGCAGGCAGGCATACTTTATCTGTCACTCAAGTTTGCAGCAGTTGATATTGTTTTGCCATGCGTGTGTTAAAAAACAAATCACTGCGCCCATCCATAAAATGGTCTCACACATAAACCTTTAATGGTGACTCTCTCAGAATTCTTTGCGTTCTATTTGTAAATTAGGGAACAAGTTGCAGGGAACCAGCTGCAGTTCGAAGATGCTGGGTTAGAAACAGCGTTTTGAAACAGCATCATCTGTCACAAATTTTTCAGAGAAAAACAAGATAATTTAAGTCAGCAATTTGTATGGTTTGCTTTTAATTGCATTCGCATTATGTTATCATGATGATGATGAAAAAAATTGCACAAAAAAAATAAAGTTGGTGAATGATGACAAACTTTTATATCCTTGAGACATTGAATCTGTATTGCTTTTATTAATAACAAGTACATTTTGTGTATCATTTTGTTGTTCTCTCATTATTTGAATTTCTTGTGTTTGAATGACGTTTGTTACAACTGTCAATCAGCTGAGAAGATAATTGATGCTATGTGTGAGTTGAGTTTGTCAATAAACCACATTGGTTTTTGGATTATGAACTGAAACTAGTTCAGCAATCAATTTAATTGAATATTATCTTCTTCTTTTTAATTTGTTTAATTTGTGTGCATTTATGTGTCCATCATTATTTTAAGAAAGATACCCACCCAATCCAAAAAATTGGCATCAGCATTTGTATGGTTGTTAAGAATATCCAAATCTATACCCATTTGATGCTCGATATCCCCCCCCCCCCCGGGGGGCCCCATTGCATCACTATATTCATTGTGTTCTGGGTATCTCGGGAGTTCTTTAGAGATTTTTTTTTTGGGGGGGAGACACACTTTGTCATCAGGCATGGTAATTCCACCCTCCACTCTTAAATTTAAATTAAAATGGCACTCGCGCCACAGTGGTACCCCCTCTATTGACCAAAACAGAAACTAACAACTTTCTGAAGACTAGTACCTCGACGTCTCCTTAGCACATGACGATGTTAGATGAAAATCAAGCCAGTCTGTTTGCTTATATAAGTCAATACCAATACCCCAGCTGTGGGATGATTGATGATTGACGAAGTTACTCCCCCTTTTGAGGCTTCTGCGACTGGGAAAATTGGTCCAAGATACCTAACTTGAAAAAAATGATTGCATGTTGATTGAAGGTAAATGAGATTTTATTGAATCTGGAAGTTATTCATGGCAGATTTGATCAAATAACTGTTCATCATGCCCCCGGCAGAACTTACCAAACAAAGAATAGATTAACGCGTCTCGCACTAGTACTAGCCTGAAGTGGATAAGTGTGTGTGTGGTGTTGTTCCGCTCCAACTTGACAATCGTTCCAGCTATAGTTGGGACTGGTCCCAACTTGAGTGTTAAAGTTGGGGCGTCCCAACTGTAGTTGGGATCGCAGTAAGTAAACTAAACAAAAAAAGACCACTTTATACTAGCTTGAGGAGTTGAGTGCATTCGAGATTATTAGAATGTTTGTAAGTTTTCCAAGAGAAGGGAAATTAAATGCGTAGGCCTACTTTGAGACTGAAAACGTCACCTGAGCTGGGCATGTGGCCACTGTGTCAGAACCCTCTAAAAAGACAGTAATATGCCGAGTTAGCAATAGCAGTCCATTATGAGCAATAGCCCTACTAAACCAAAGGACATTTTCTAAACCTCGATCGTCTCTAGCTCCAACCTCAGTTTTGATATGAGTTTGTACAGAGCCGAGAACCGAGTTGTTAATTAATCCTTAATAAATCCTTCCGATCGCATCAGCTTAGTGTGTCTGCAGTAGCGTCATCACACAGCAATCCACGCATGATCGATCATGGAATTCTGTTGAGCTCTGTGTGATCCCAACTACAGTTGGGACGCCCCAACTTTAACACTCAAGTTGGGACCAGTCCCAACTATAGTTGGGACAATTGTCAAGTTAGGACGGAACAGCGTGATAACAATTCACAGGCCTAGCCGGGTCTACTAACTCAGCTAAATTTAATTAATCATAATAAATTAGTGGTTTCTACATTACCTTATGGGGAAAATGTACATATCCGACTGTAGTGTAGTTGATGCGTAACCAACCACCCTCCCGATGGTCACAACTTATCCAACTGGCAACTGCTACTGTTTTTTATATTTTTTTAACAGACTTTAAAAAATGTATTGAATAATTATTAATTAATGGCTGTTAGTGTTTGACTTTGTCAGTGGTGTAGCCAGGGGGGGGGGGGGGGGGCTGGAGGGCACGTGAGGCCCTCCCCCCAGCTAACAATAACAATAAAACAAATCAAACAAACGTCGCAGCCAAAAGAGCAAGGTTGTCGTCTCCCAAATAATCGCCGTCCAATAAATAATGTTGCTGCTTTAATGTTGCCAGCTCTTCTGGAATTTCTTTTCAGATTGAATTTCTTTCAGTGCCACCTTTTTTTTTGTTTACTAAAATATTTCTAAAATTCTAAATTCGCGACCGTGCTTATGCACATGCGGTTGACGTGAACGGCCAGTCAATGAGTTCAGTTGGGCCTATCTGCTGATATTCCATCAGTACATGTCACTAAAACTTAGCACTGCTTTTTGAAAGTATCTAAAAATGTACCTTATCTTGCTTCATACCTTATCTTACTTCGTAGCATTATGTCCCAAGGACACCAGAAACAATGGACAATCACATGGAGAGCTACAAGCCATCACAAAGCACCAAGTCGAAGGACTCTAACCAGCTGAAGGAGGGCACAACTCGTATTGTGCGTTCGCGCACCGTGAGCTTCGTTAAGAACGAGCATGGCGGGGAGATGGTCACAATCGACTTGGTCAACCAGCCAGAGGCTGAGGAGAGGACCAGCCGAACAGTCATGAATGAAAGCGTAAGCCCTCCAAGTGTTTGTTCATTAATATTTGTTGTTGTTGTTTATCTCATTGTAGAATGCCATTTAACCACTTAAAATCAATCGATGCAGGCCTGGAGGGCAAGGCCATTTTCACAACTTGCAAAGGGCACCTCCATTGGAAAATCTATATTTAAGTCTATGGGAAACTTGTGAGGTGGCGCCAAGGTCAAGACCAGGGGCAACTGAGGCCATGCCCTCCGTGGCCTCCGTGTAATTCCAGGTTAAGAAACCAATCATATTTGGTGCTCCATACCAAAACCAGGCACTTTCTGTCAAAACTCAGAACCGGGGGTTATTTTGCTTAGCCTATCAAATAGATGAGAACTTAAGAGCTTCCAAACAACACCTAATTAATGCGTTCAAGTACATGGCTGATGTTTCGGTTGTGTTTACTTTTAACGCCATTGCATTGTTTCCGAGAAGTGCCTGATTTTGTAGTGGGGGGGCATCACATAGTTCAAAAAGATGTTGTTTTTTGTCCTCATAATATAAAATGCAGAAATTTTGCTTCTTTTTGGTTGTTTAAAAATTCCTGAAAGTGCACAATGACACTGTAGAAAGACCTGTTTGTAGAACCGATACCATCAGTTCATATTTGAATATTTACTGGATGTCTAGTCTGACTGATAACATCTGGTTTGAAGAGGGTTTAAAGGTCACTGGGGATTACAAAATGAAGGCATGATGCTGTAACATTTAAAAGAGGGATTGTATAACAGTGCTGAGAGCAGACCTTTAACCTTAATGATAGTCAGCAAGGCTCGACTTTGGGAGAAAAATCCGCAAGGCTTATAGCTCAAAATGTTTACTGTCAAGACGAGAAATGTTTGTACAAAACCAGAATCGAATGAGAAAACAAACTTCCCGAGTCTTGGCAACTTGCATTTAAATGCACTAAGACATCTTTCTGTAGGAGAAGATTGATCTCATCTGTCTTTGTGGGTATTAATCATACATCATTACTCAACAGATGGAAGGTACTTAAATTCCGACTCAAAGTCAACAGTGGACCATGATTTGTTTTTTGTTAAATATATTACATAGTGAGGTATTGTAATTCACAAGACCACCGGACTTGTCCGGTCATACTCGTAAGTTTACGGGCCCGACACTTACACATGTAGCTCACTGGCCTTGGGCCTGCGGTCCAGTGTACAATTCGAGCCCTGGGGTCGATTTCACAAAGAGATAAGACTAGTCTTATCTGAAGTTAGGACCAGTAACTGGTCTTAACTTAGGACTAGTCCTATCTCCTAGCATTGCCTAGGACTAGTCCTAAGTTAGGATGGGTTTTGTGAAATTGACCCCTGGTCAGGTAAAGACATTAGGATGTCAATGAGGTCACTAGTACACTTCTAATACACCCGAGGGACAAGAGCGACAAGAAGAAGGCCCTGCGCTTGCATTTATTTCCCCCGAGACCAAAGGTCGGCGGAGGGGGGGGGGGATACATGATGAGGAGCCTCTTCTGGTCACACACCTCAGCCCAAAATTATAAGAAATGAAATCTTTTAGTTTTTGTTTTCAGCTGAATTGTTTCTAAGTCAACCATTAGGGCCTGATTCATGAGCAAGTCAACCATTAATTTTAGGCAATTCAATCATTCTGATTTTTACTAGCTGTTCACTGTTCACATCATGAGAAGGTGCTGTAATCAGTCCCCAAATTTGAGTAAATTGCTCATTTTTGAAGCTGTATCCCAGAAATAACGCTTGGGTGACGTCTTGACGCGCGTCTAGATCATGGTGGTAAGGATGCACTAACTATACATGTTATGTAAACAGCATGTGACATTTACAGTTAACAACAATATACTTCAACATTTATCTCTACTCAGATAACACTTTTTTATAACTGCTTTATTATTTAAACAGAGGAATCATGCTGGTACAATAAGTTTACCTTTCCACCCATTTTTGCAGGCAACACTTGAAAAAAGCTTTAGTTTGACATGTTTTTTACGTGCTCAAATTACCGAAGCCCCAAAATTATCTTTACGGATAAGATATTTCTCAAACCTCTCTTTTGTAAACAAAAGAATCATGCTGGTAGCATTTACAACCCGGGCCTAGTTTCATAGGGCCTGCTTTAAAAGCACAACAAAAATTATACTTACCAGATCAGGGTTACCAACCAGTATTGGATGTCTAATGTGCTGTCTGTGACTGGTAGACTGCTTAGTTTTGCTAAGACTGCTTAGTTTTGCTAAGCATGAAATTGTGGAGCATTAGTTTCCAGCTGTTATTTTCTGCGTCGGCAGCTCTATGACATTGGGCCCAGGAGCTTCTGTAAATTATTAGCTTACATGTGCCATCCATTTTTTAGCGACAACAATTCCATAGAGCTTTAAATATCTGCAAGTTGGACTTGTATAAAAACCATCGAGGGTTTTGTGCTGTACAGGAAATTTCCGAAGGCTCCCATTTACCATGGTAAAAGTTTTATGTCACCTATATAGTGATATCTTTCTCTTACTTTACTTCAAGCCCTGCCCTCGGGCCATATCTGCTAACCACATTTAAGCAAAAACAAATTATGCAAAAAACAGTGGCCGGAAAATCCATGTTTAATGTAAGCATATTTCAAAGGTTAGCGAAACTGTTGCTTGTGTGCGTGCTAGTTTCACTTTTTCAAACACACATTCCCTGTGGATTGCCACGCACTATCAAGGTATTGTGTGCATGGTGAGATACGCGCATGGTGAGAAGTGCACATGGTGAGATGCGTGCATGGTGAGACATGTGCATGGTGAGATACGCGCATGGTGAGACGTGGGCATGATGAAACGCAAAACATAATGTATATGTATGTTTACATGCAACTTGACTCTAAATATGGCAGATCGTTGGCAGCTAACTGTTCTGCAGTGCAGAGACTCCATACTCAGAAAATTGTTATCGGACACCTCATGAACTGTGCATTTTAGAGGAGTTGTCTTAAACACCAATTGACGATAGGCAAGTTTGAATCCAGTGTAGCAGAGTATTTGCTGAAAAGATAACCTAGATGTCATTTTTGTTTTTTTGTTACTCAGGACCTATATCTGGCAGCCACGTACATCATCGACGCCATAGAATCACGTAACTACCAGTTCAACACCGATCCAGGGAGTTTAAGGTCAGTTAAATTTGAATTCTTGGATAATATACACATGTACCACCAGATACAAAATACAATCAGTCGTCCAAAACACCCGCCCAATCTCTCAGATCAATGCTGTTGTAACCTAGTTTTTCCTTTTTTTCACAGGGTAACTTTAGACTAAATGTTTGTTGCCGCCTTTTAATGTATTATTTCAGTTTTAACAACTTGTTTTTACTGCAAAAAGCCATGTAATGAAGATTTTGGCTGAGAGAATGATTGTGCTGGTATCCTCTCCCCTTTCTAATTTTGTGTAATTTTTCATTTTTATTGCGATTCTAAATGGAAACTTGAAATAGCTTTTTTGATGTTTTTTAACTACACTCGCCTGCATACTGTCGATACTTTGCTTGTAGATTTACGTACATGTAAGTTGCTTTCAGGCCTTGAGTACGGCATTAAACAATTGATTTTTATTGTCACATATTGATGTTTGCACTTTTATGACCTTTTAGTACTGTGCTCTTGAACACCAATGTTTGAGGTACAACAATCACTTCATGTCTGGTTTTTATTGCTGTTGTCACTGTTATATTTACTGTGTTGTATATTCTATGTTGAATATTTAGTTTCCATTGTCATATGCTTTGCAATTGTGTTACTGTTGCTGTTCATAAGTTGTTTTTTACTGTGAGCATTCTATCGTTGATAATGATAATAATATGAATTGTAAATTGAAAGTTATGACATGTACATGTATGAGGTAGTGTACGGAAATTTACCCATGCGATGAAAACTTGTGGGGGGGGGTTATTGTCGGAATCAGTGATAAAATAATTACACAGAGCCCATATGCATGCAAAGGATTCTGGGTAAAATCTGAGTCCAAGCGACATCGGCAACTATCATGGCATGCTGATTTTGAAGCAATGTAGTCAGGTAGTACACAATCTCGTAAAATCTGGCAATAGTTACACGTAAACTACAGCATCCATCTTAGCAACTTGATTATGGCCCTTTTCACAAAAAGTAGCTAAGCACAACAAAATATTGGCTTACCAGAATAAGGTTACCAGCCAAAACACCAAGTCACATGTACTATCTGTAACTGGTATCCCGCTTTAATATTTTCACTAAGCAGAAAATTGCTAAGCAACATTTTTCGCTTTTAAGCAGCTCTATGAAATTGGGCTTAGGCTCAGGCCCTATCGGTTATTTAGAAGACGCATGCTTTCGTTACAAGTCTTCATTTAGGTAGACGGATTCAAACCTAAGCCCAAGCCTAAGCTCGTGGTCTGGAAAAGTTAATTACACTTGGTTTATGATGTGTTGAAGATGGTGCTTGTGCATATATGGCAGTATGGGCTATTGCATTTGCTGCACACCAAAAAATCTGACTGTTTTCCTTCTTCTTTTTTTTCTTAGAAACTACCATCTGTACAATAACAGGTTCATGCAGTACGTTCTGTATTTCTTTGTGTTTGTGATACTCATGCTGGCCATATTTGAAGAGCCTGCAGTGCACGGTCTGAGTATGCCATACTGGGTAAGCCACACACACCTTATTTAGAAATTTAAAAGATTATTTATAATTTATTAAGGGAATAAAAGAGCTCCAACAACAACTTGGCAATTGTAGTTTATGACCAGCAGAATCATCACTGGTCATGGCTGTGTGTTTACTCTAGCAGTGCCTTGTATTAAATTTGTGTTAAGTGCCATGCACAGAGCTTCCAACTCTCCCTGATTCTGCAGAAAGTAGAGTATAATGATCCACGCAAATATACCTCAAAATTGTGTGGTTTTCCTTTTACTTTGGGAACTAACACATTCTGCTATTTTGTAAACGACACAGTTTCTATGCATACTTGTGTGGATCATTATATTCTACATTTGAAACATCTTTCCATTCATACTCATTTTATAACAAACGCTTTTTTTAGCCCAAAATTCCCAGTCCGACTCAATGTGTCCCTTTAAAGTTTATCAATTAGTCAGGGCTTCAATTTCTAAAATATTCTTTGTATTTTCTTTCCTGAGTCAATTCTATATTGTACTTTAATTCTCCGTATGTGTAGAGTACCCACGTACTGGAGCTGGCCTGCTTGGCATATTTTGTCTTGCGAATGGTTCATCATCGATCCTTCACACCGAGGAAAATATGGTGGACAGATGCTAAGAACATCATATTAGTTGTTGCTATAAGTGTAAGTACCTCCTGTTTTTCCTTGGCGTGTTTGTCCTTTCGCACCCTTGTTCTGCCCCATCACACCCTCACTGTTGTTGTTGTTTTTGTTTACAGCTGATGTGTGTGGATATGATAATAATGACCATTCTAGTGGAGACTAAAGTGGTGGAGAAACCCTTCCGCTGGTCCAGAATGCTCAGACCACTCTTCCTTGTCAACTTCCCTGAGATGAGAGAGGTAAAGATTCTGTTTCAAGTTGTTAAATAAAAAAAATACATTATTGTTTAATCCTTCTACTGTTTGACCCGTCAATATTGACCACTGTGCCATTTTGAATGATGGATGAACTAGGCCGGCCTGCAATATGATACCATGTGGCAAATGCATCTACACGGAAACACAGTCAACCCTCCTACTGTTTGACCATTTAATATCATCCTCAGTCGTTTTGATTAAGGGAATCAAAGTGCATGAAGAGTTGAGCCTCAGCTCACCTGGACTCTGTGTTGAATTTCCTTGCATGTGTTGAGTGCTTAGTGGTTCCTTGCGCACGTTTTGAACCTGCGCACTTAAGTTTAAGTTGTTGCAAATAAAAGTGAATTTGCGCGCTCCAAGTAATCATATAATAGTGCCCTCTTTTGACTTAATAAGGTCGGGTCATGTTTGATCACTTCTTACTGTGCTTATATCGCATATTTAAACATGGCCATGTGATCTCCTCTCGACCAATCAGAATGGATAAACTGTCCCAGGTATTTATGAACGACTGATAAACTATGCCATTCTGCAATATGACATCAGTGGTAAATGAATGCACAGTTCACAGTCAACCCTCCTACTGTCTGACCATTCAATATTATCCATTGTGGTTTTGAGGGATATTTTCTATGCCAGCCTGCAATATAACATGTATAATATCAGGCTGTGAATGCATAGCTACACGGTGCACACATCTGCAGATACGTACACACATTGCCACCACAATCGACCCACGCAGTTGAAATGTTTCGGATAGTTTGTCAACTCACTTGAAAATGTTACCAAGAGTAGAAGGGCTAATGCAAGTAAAATGTGCAAAGATCTTGTTTTAGCATACTCTGTCTGACCAGTATATACTCTATTAGTAAGCCAGAAACTTTCTGAAATCGTACGACTTTTTTCTTCTTCTAGATCCGGCGCTCGTTCCGTAATATCCGACACTCCCTGAATGAGATTCTAACCGTTCTCATTCTTCTGTTCTTGATTCTGTTCCTGTTTGCACTTCTGGGCCGGGAACTCTTCTCTGATGAGTAAGTGAAGTTATATTACATGTAGTAATGTGATTTAAAGGCAGGGTATAACTTTTGGTAACTGTCAAAGACCAGTACTCCCACTTGGTGTATCCCAACATATGCACAAAATTAACAAACCTGTGAAAATCTGGGCACAATTGGTCATCGAATTTGCAAGAAAATAATGACAGCAAAAAACACCCTTTGTTGCATAAAATTTAATGCTTTCAGATGCCTGAGAAAGGCTTCATGCCTGAAGCCTTTCTCAGATTCAAATTTTGTGGTGAAAAATTACCTCTTTCTCTAAATCTACAGTACTCCAAGGGGAGTTATTTCTAACAATGTTATATACTATCAACAGCTCGCCAGTGCTCCTTACCAAGTAAGTTTTTATGGTCATTAATTTTGGAGTAATTGCCAAAGGTGTACCCTAACTTTAAAAATGATAAAGATAGTTCAAACCAGTCGAAATTGTTTAAATAAATTCAAGTTATCAAACCTCAATAGTGACTCGCGCTGTAACTACTGATGGTCGCAGCGGAGCGGTCTGGAACTCAAATTCTGAAGGCCCAGTCGTCAAAGTGTGGTTTCAAATTCTTGTCGAGACAAGAAAGTTAACAATAATTTGCTCCTCTGACAATGTACCATGGGGGCGTTGCGACCAAACAAATTGGAGCTGTATTTTAAAGTAAAATGTCTTACAGCGTAAAATTTTCTCCTTTTGTAGCGAACTGAAAGAAGTTTTGTCGTCGGAGCCTTACTTTGCACACTACATTGAAAATATCTGGGAACTGTATGTTCTTGTGACTACGGCCAACAGTCCTGACGTCATGTAAGTAGACATACATGAACTGAGGTTATTCTATCCCAGATCTCCTCTTGTTTTGTTTGAACCCTTTGTGTATAAATGTGCCTAGCCACGGGATTTCCCAAGCACGCAAATGCTGTTTCATTTTCATTTCATTTCATTTCGTTTATCATCCAAAGTGGTTTTGAATGATTGATAAACCATGAGAGTCCTTCCTTTTGTCCCTTTCTTTCTATCAGTTTACTTCCTCCCCCCCCCCTCACCCCTTCTCCCTGCCTTCCCCCCACCCCAGCCCCATCCCCTCCCTTGCAACTGGTGGGATGGCTCTGTAGAGGTGTTGGATAACTGTTCGCAGTGTTGTGCCAGTGAAGACGTGTAATAAAACAAAAAATAAGTATAATAAAACTACAACATACTTCACCGCACTAACTCAGAAATATACCTTGTTGATTACTTGATCTTGAGCACCAACCTCCACTGAACTAACCCAAGGTCTTACTTTACCTTGTTTACTTTGTAGGATGCCAGCATATGACCAGAATAGTTTTTACATCATTTTCTTTGTGATCTTCGTCTTGCTGTGTAACTACATCTTCATGAGTATCTTCCTCGCCGTTATCTACAAGAACTACCGCAAACATCTCAAGGTAAGTTAATTTTCTTTTTGAAACTTTCATTAGTTTTTATCCTTATTTATGCTTTCTTTTACATGTTTTATCACATGTTTTTTAAACCTTTAAAGTGTGACATAACCCACACCACCATCTGGACCCAAATTCATGGACCTGCTTAAGCACAAAATGTAGCTGAGCACCAAACAATTTTTGCTTACCATAACAAGGTTACCAGCCAAAATAACCTATTGCATGTACATGTATATCATCTGTAACTGGTATCCTGCTCATTGTTGCAACAGTAGAAAAGTGCAAGCTTTATGAAAAAAGCAGCTTTATGAAATTGGAGTGTTTTCTAGGCACCCTGCTAATGCCATCAGTATGTATCAAGGTTGAAATATAAATCCTCCTACATGTAGATAGGGCAGAATATGCAATCAGAAGAGTCTGTTACATTGTGAAGTGAACTGGTTTACGCCACCCTTGGCACTTTGGCAGCCACTGTCAGAAACATCAGGGTAAATCCCTTCTCTAATAGGGATAGTTGGAGTTCTGCGTTTTTTTTCCCTGTATTACACAACACGTGGGACCTACAGCTTCCTGCCCCATCTGAAGGTTAATATTGGTTAAGGCCTTGCTTAAGTATCTAGACCTGGACTTGAACTCATGCTCTGCTGACCACAAACACTGCAGGACTGAGTCCAGTGCTCTTGACCGCTCGGCAACGCCACGCCACAAATAGTAATTTATATTTTTGTTACACAGAATGAAGTTCAGACCTCAGTGTTATATTCCATGTATTACACAACACGTGGGACCTACAGCTTCCTGCCCCATCTGAAGGTTAATATTGGTTAAGGCCATGCTTAAGTATCTAGACCTGGACTTGAACTCATGCTCTGCTGACCACAAACACTGCAGGACTGAGTCCAGTGCTCTTGACCGCTCGGCATCGCCACGCCACAAATAGTAATTTATATTTTTTGTTACACAGAATGAAGTTCAGACCTCAGTGTTTCTGAAAAGAAGGAAGCTTGCCAAAGCCTGGGACATCCTGAAAGTGACAGTTGAGAGTAGGTTTGTCCTGACATGGGAGCGATGGAGAGCGGTGATGAAGTTTGTCGTTCCAACACACAGTGACATGCAAGTACATCTGCTGTGGAAGGTCCTTGATAATGATGACACTGGGTTGGTTGGTGAGAGGAATGTTTATTTTTATTGGGTTATGGTAGGTTTATAAAATGGGCTTAATTGGGTTGGTGCAGGTGGGTTGGGTTGGGTTGGGTTGGGTTGGGTTGAGCTGACTCAGTGGGTTGGTTGGTGAGATATGTTTTCATTTTTTTGGGTTATGTTGGGTTGAGTTGGGCAAAACTGGGTTGGTGCCTATGGGTTTGGTTGGGTTAGGTTGGGTTTTGTTGGGTTGGATGGGGTTAAGTTGGGTTGGGCTTTGTTGTTTTGGGTTGGTTTGGCTGGGTTATGTTGCATTGGTTGGGTACGTTTGGGTGGAGTTGGGTTTCATGGAGTGTGGTTGGGTCTGGATGGTTTGGTTTGGGGTGTATTGGTTTGGGTTGGGTGGAGTCGGGTTTGGTGGGGTTAGGTTGGGTTAGTGTGGGTTGGCTTGGGTTGCATTGATTTGGGTTGGGCTGAGGTGTACTGGGTTGGTTTGTGTTGGGTTTAGTGAGTTCATGTGTACGAGATCGTCTCCCAACCCGTTCCCTTGCCGTGCTTGCTGCCTGCTCTCAAGACTGTCTAGCAATTTCCTTTTCAATTGAGTACATTAGGTTTTATATGGATCCTAATTCTTTGTCCCTCAGCCAAATGGGAGTTCCTGCGCATCGTTGATCTCCTCAATGTTAAGCTCTCCACCATCAACCAAAGCACACCATTCTTCCAGAAGTATATGGCCACATGCTACGAGTCCAGAGTCAGCGAATTCATCTGCAAATGCGTCAAACATAAGTAAGTAGCTAAACCCATATCTTCCTAACTATAGAATGCACAAAGGCCAGAGTTAGACCTCGGCAGTAAACCCTCTTTTTTTCCTTCTGTTTTTTAAAACTTGGATTCAGAGAACTTATAAAAACATCCAAAAAAATGAAAAATGGCCAATAGCAAAAGCTAGAATCAAGTTGCATAAAAGAACTTCAAAAAGAAGGATCAATAAATGTAGTCACAAGGATCATTAAAATGCGAGTGAAAACAGATAGTAATGTAATAATAAGTTTGTATGTAGCACTCAAAGTGCTTGTAATGACAGGTATGCAAAGGTTTTGACTATGAGACCCATTTATACATGCATACCATGTAAGAGTTTGCAAAGCACTGTATCGCAATCTGTTGTCAACCATACCTGAAACACTAAGGCAAACCCCTTCTCTTATAGATAAGTGTTCTGGGTTCTTTTACGTGCATTACCCAGCACACTGGACCAACGGCTTTACATCCCATCCGAAGGATGAAGCATTAATGGTAAGGTGTCTTGCTTAAGGTGACTGTTTCCACCGATTCCAATCAGAGCTATCATTAAATTTTTCTGCCACGATTTGTTCATGTTTCCTCTGGTGTGTCATTCGTTCAGGTTTTTCCGGTACTTCTTTGACTTGGTGATCTTGGTCAATGCCTTTCTGATCATCATCAAGGTTGATCAGGCAGAGTGGTACTTCCTGGGCATCTTCATGTTCGAAATCCTGATTAAGATGTACGTCTTTGGTTTCTACAAGTACTTCCACAGTGCTTGGAATGTGTAAGTAACCTGTAGTGTTGCAGTACTCATACTACTTGAGTAGTAGTCAAGAACTATAACATTACTCGGGTACTACCCGAGTACTACTCGAGTATTACTCAAGTTTAACGTGAGTACAACTCGAGTACTACGTGAGTATAACTCGAGTAGTACTAAAGTAGTACTTGAGTACTACTCGAGTACTGCTGGATTACCATTCGAGTACTACGTGAGTACAACTCGAGTACTACGTTAGTATAACTCGAGTAGTACTAAAGTACTACTTAAGTACTACTTGAGTACTACTCGAGTACTTCTCAGATACTATTTGAGTACTACTTATGTACCATTTTCATGGTACTCATTCTCCTATTCAACTAGCAAAGTACTTGTACTCAATGTCCATACTCAATACTCGATGTCATGTAAATTTTAAGTACTCATTTTTAAAAGGTAGTTATCATAACAAAAACACATTGTCTTCTAGAAATTAACAAGAACTTTTTTTATACCTCATCTTGCAGTTTTTGTTTTATAAAGTACTTGTACAGTTGTACGTACTCAGAGGTCCAAGTCCTTGGTACTTAGCTGTTGGACTCTGTACTCAAATATCGCAATACTCAGTACTCAGGCACTTGTGCTCGTTCTCGATGGCCCAAGTACTCAAACACAGTAAAGGTAATTTTTTTAAATAGAAAAAATGTTGAACTTCATATTATTTGCTTTTACATATTTATCTCTTGCAGATTTGACTTTACAATTATCACTGTAGCCTTCACAATCAGCGCCATAGAGGAAATAGTACAGCAAACATCAAGTGAGTTGTTTTCACTTTGCACTCTGGTGTCTAATTTAGGGGTACTTTCTCTTCACCTGACTCTTGAATGTGTTTCTGACTTCATAATTGACCAACGAGAGTTGCGCCAAAAGGAAACTCAAAGTTGGAATGCTAGGGGCCTTCTCTAAACCTTGGCTTGGGGTCCGGCTCTGGCTTGGGGTCACGCTTTGGCTTGGGCTGTGGCTCATTTTCTGTTCAAGGCTCTCCCTTTATAAGTTTCGGCTTCTTGTGTATGGCATCCATTGTTGTAAATTCCTGTTATTAAATGTATTATTTTACGTTTATGCTAAATTTTGTAGTGTTTTTGATGTTCATTGCATGTATTTTTATTCGTTATTTAATGATTGAATTTTGATGTAGTTATTGATGTCTTTTGGATATTTTGATGTTTATTGTATGCTTTATTGAATGATTGAATTTGGATGTAATTTTTTTTATGTCTTACGGAATTTGTATTGTAATTTATGCCTTTGAACATTCTCGAATGGATAGGGCATACTGTGTATCAAATTATTTTGTGACATTACAGCATGCAAAAGAAAGATCACATTTTCCTTTGTGCCGGTAACTCCTCGAGTCGGGCTATGTCCTGTAGCCTTAGATCTCAAGGGTCTTTCTCAGGATCCTCACTGTTGCCAAGACTGCTGCCTTCTGCAGTAGATCTACCCTACAAAATTTTTTTTAAATTTTTTGTAAAACAGAGTGGTAATTGTAATTAAAAACAGTCATTGAAAAGTATTTGTACTGTATTAACTCTTGTAGTGTGCCCATTTTGCTATTTCAGGAGATTTCACCGAACCCACATTAGACTTCCTCCTAGTCCTCAGAGTGTTGAGAATCCTAAGAGTCATTGGAGGCATTAAAAGGTGAGTATTGTGAACCCCTTCACGTTGGGTGATGTTTTTTTTTCATGCAAGAAAGTTTTGGTCAGACTTATAATTACGGCGGATGTTTTTTAAGGCCAAGCGCAACTTTGGATTGTCCTCTTTTTTTCGCTGCCATGTGGACGACTGATGTATTTATCCACCTGTACTTTCCAGTGTGTAGCGTGTTGAGGCGGGCACCTACAGTGATACTCTTCAGTTTCACCCGTACACAGAGCGACAAAAGGATCTGGAAAACTTGCCTTGTAAAATCCCTTTCCGGGAATTATTGTGTAACCCCCGATTCCAGACCTTTGTCCTGTTGGTATGCAAACGTGGCATAAAAGAATGGACAGGCTGCCACCATAGTTTGATTACATAGTTGCAAATCTTTATTGAAAACAAAAGGAACAGCCTTTTGTTTTATTGCTAAATTGTTCTCTTTTTTTGTACAGATATCAAGTCATCATATCCACCATCAGCAACATTGGTCCGTCCATTCTAACATTTGGTGGCGTCTTATTCGTAAGTTCTTTGTCAATCTGTTTGTCAGTAAGCTAATTGTGAGTTCAGTTTGAATAACGTCTGGTAAAGTGACTTGTCTGGTCACTATTAAATGCTGAATTGGAGTTCCTCAGACTAAAAATACTGTTGCTAATCACATGGTCAGGGGCAAGCTTTTGTGTACCAATGTCCAGATCAGCAAATACTGGTATCCCTGTGGCACCCATTACATTAAGAGTTGTGTGAGGGTGTTTGCTGTGTCTGTAGGTAATGTCAGCTTGTTACCTCGTTGCATCTCACACTCCCCCCAGTCTCACAAGCCGACATGCAAGCCAGCATGTGCCCCATCATATACAGTTCAATGCCCACCAAGATGACCAGTATCTAGACTGGCTGTCTGGGGCTTGAAACAATTTATGAGATTTCTTTATGACCTCTGGACCACCCTCATCCTCACTGACCATTCCCACTGACCCTTCTTGACCAATACATAAATGTCTTGTTTCCACTCTCAGTCATTTCTATTTTAGTGTTACAGTAACAATAGAAAAGCTTGCCCCAACCATCGGACATAACAACACTAGTCTGAGGAATTCCAATTGTGCATTCACTTGTCACAGACTGGCCTCGTACCTCACATGGCAAACTGGCAAAAGACTGACTAATTTTCTCATCTTACTCCAGTTCCCCACACTTTACTCCCCACAACCTCCTTCCCCCACAAAAAATAAGACCGTTTAAAAATTTAACTCTGCATCTGTAACAAAAACACATTTTCCAAAACTTTCCATCTCCCCAGTCACCCAAACAATCCATCCTTCAACAGTTACATTTCTCAGATTAAGATAATAATAATAATAATAATAATAATAATACGAGACATTTATATGGCGCATAATGCATGATCCTCTATGCGCATCACAAAACATAAACCAATGAAAAAATATACTAAAAGCAATTGTTACAAAAAGAAAGATTGAAACAAATGAGTCTTTAAAAGTCCCTTGAAAATCTGAAGAGAGTCAGCTTGGCGAATATGAAGAGGTAAGTCGCTCCATAACAAAGGTGCAATGAAGTGGTAGGCTCTTTGACCATAGAATTTAGTGGAAAAAGTAGTTTGAGTCAGTAGGGATTGCCCAGCAGGGCAAAGAGGACGAACAGGAATGTATTTATGTAGATGATCAGATATATAGACAGGAGGAAAGGCCATGAAGAGCTTTGAAAGTGATGAGATTTAATTTATACGCGATACGTACGATGATTATTGTTATTACCTTCTGGTCCGAAAGACACAGCAATTATGTTAAAGGCTAGAATTCAAACCCACACGCTGTGACCGACAGAACTGGAATGCGGTGCACTAGACCTGCTGGTCCATGACACTCCATGACATTTGGTGCTCGATGTGGGGTTGGGTGTACCCCTCTATTGTGTCCTCATTGTGTGCTTGGAATCTCAGGAATTCTCTAGAGGATTCTAGGGGGGGGGTGCTTCTACACAAGAGGAAAATGGTTTGTTATTGGGGGGGATATCCTCTGCTCCATATTAGAATACTCCATGATTAAGTTGGATTTGTTTACTTTGTTTATTTTGTTTATTCATCGTTACAAATGGAGGCAATTTTGAACATTTCGTTATAAGATGTTTTTGTTTTGCTTATAGTTCTCTCCACAGACCCATCATGACCATGACCACATCTCCATTCAGTGCATTGCAGAGAGTCCATCCCAGTATTTCATCCTGCACACCATCATCAGCTACAGGTTCATAATAACACAGTTAACCTTAACCCCCCCCCCCTCTCATGACTTTAGCTTAAGACCCTCCCACTATCCTCCAAAATACCCAAATGTTGGGTTTTGAGTATTAGATCGGTATGCCTGTTGCAATGATGCGTGCGATTTGACCCCTCGTGAAACAGAGCCTGTGCACAGGAGTTGAAATTTACAAACCAGATTTTTGAAAATTATTACACTTTTTAGACAAAGGGAAATTTATGAATGGGAATAAGAGAGTAGTGATTCAGTCTTGAACAGCCGCTTAAAACCTTGCAGGGTCAAGGCTGTGTGATGAAGAACTTGAGCTCGGTCCTTTCTTCAGATCTGTCCTTTATTGTACGGCCACGACCCTGCTGGTCTTACTTCGGCTTGGGCCTTTATCTCATGGCCACAACCCTGGCATTCTTAAACTACCATTTAATACCCGTGCACAATTTCAAAGAGCTGCTTAACGGCCGATTTTGTGCTTACTGCCTGAGTTTCCATTTCATAGCGTTGCTATTAAACTGTAAGCGCACCATTAAGCAGCTCTATGAAAATGGCCCCTGGGGCCAATTTCATAGAGCTGCTTAAGCACAAACATTTGCTAAGCACAATAAAATTGTGCTTACCAGAATAAGGTTACCAGCCAGACTACCATGTCACCTGTACAATTTGTGACTGGTATCCTGCTCATTTCTGCTTTGCAGGAAATTGTTAAGCATTATTTTCTGGTTAAGCAGCTCTATGAAATTGGGCCCAGGTCACCACTCTTTTATTATCATGGTTATTAATAGATTCGGTTGGATCACAGTGTCCTTGCTAAAAGTTATTTAGACCCACTGGAGTAAGCTACTGCACTCTCCATCCTGAATGTTTTGGATTATTTTAACGTGCACTCTCCGTTCTAGTAAGCCAAACCTATGGCTTCGCGCAGTCTGAACTAAATATTTCAGGTTGAGTTTCTTTTTGTACGAACTCAAGTACTTGAGACTAGCAAGGACGGGGATTCAAACCCACTGCTGTAAGTGAAAAAAAAACTTGACCAAGGCATTCGTGGCATTGTAAAAAAAAGCCACCCACAATGTATGGAGGGGTTGGATTCGAACCTGCATGCTGTGAATGAAATAAATTGACTGTACTTGACTGCCCAGCCACTCTACTTAAAAACAAACACATAACCAAACCTTACTCACAAGAATGCATGTTGTCTGCCCCCAGCTTCTACATATGGGTCAGAGTACCTGAGATTAACTTCCAGTGCTTGATACATAAATGTAAACTAATCTCAACAGTTGGCTGCCACAAAATCCCACCCTAAATCCATTTCTAAAAGAGATCCCCGATCGCTTCAGAATGCGTACCCATTTTGAACATCACCACACTCTTAAGTATCAACTACAGCGTACATTGCCATTTGTAAAATGACTTTAGACAAGTCATGCAACCACCCTGTCTTACACTGTTACATGCATCTCACATCACAACAATGATATTATGCACGATGGCAAAATCTGTGGTTCAAATGTGAATACCGTACCTAGCAGTTGGACCACGTAATGGGAGACTTTGGAATGCGAGTTGGCAGCCAGACATACCAGATCATTTTCCATTGTTTATTTAGTAAGGAGTACGCATTCATTTGCTAGAACAATCTGAGTCTGCTTCCACCACACATACAAATTATGGTAAGCACTGCATCACCTAAAATGCCTACAACACTGTGTACAACATATGGGGACATTAGGACCAAGATTGTTGTGACAATGACGTCAGATGAATTGGGTCAATAAACTGGCCTTTTACACTGGTGCCTGCCTGGCGGATAAAGATAGGGGACCAGTCTAGGTAGTAGCCTTCTATTAATAATGTTCATTGTCGCTCTCTCTACATACTAGTCTTGATTGGCGACGTTGATTTTGTGAATGTAGTCGCCGATATCACAACACGAATTACTAGAGAAGTGATATCTGTATCACACAAACATCTGGCTCAAAACTGCTTTGAATCAGATTCGTAGACTTGCCCAGTCCCTCCGAGCCGGCCTCCGAGCCTGTCGATGTTGCACCCCCTATCGGTGACTAAAACAATAAACAGCATCGTCAATCAAAACTATCTGTATACTAGATAATGACTTTTTTCATATTTTTGTTCAACCTTTGACCTTGCCAGGTTATCTTCTATGTGTTTGCCATCATTGGTATGGGAATATTCCGCAGGCTGATTACCTTCTACGGTTACTTACCTGATGAGGCGTACGAGGACCCGCAGCAACTTTACTGCGGGACGGGCATCGCCAATTTCACCAAGTCAGAATTCTACAACCACCATTACTGCAGCAACAACTTCAACGACATCACAAAGGCCTTCGTTGTGCTGTTTGAGCTGATGGTGGTCAACCAATGGCATGATATCCTTTGAATGCAGGGAACCAGTGAATGATCTTTAACCCTAGTGTTATTTTTACTTGGCTCTTTTAAATTTGGACATTAAAAAAAAAAAAAGTAAAAACTAGCTTTGAATTTGTTTAAAACAAAAGTATTTTTTCTTGTGTATCCCTCTTATTATCAAATTGTTTTAAATTGGTTAAAAAAAACCTGGTAACCGAATTGTTTCATCATTCAAGCATGAGAAACTTTTTCTACACAAAACAACACAAACTCTACTATTGCCCCGAAGATTTCATTTTAAAACCAAAGAAATAATAACAACTTTCTTGCTTATTATTCACTTCACAGCGAATGACTTGTATACGTGTCACTTTTTCCAAACTGGCATATGGTGAACGTTTTTATAAACTCCCGGAACAACTTTAGAGCGTCCTTTTTTTTGTGGCCAGTTGACCGGTTGACGTATATATATACACCTGGACATTCCATTGTGTAGCCTGCACAGGCATGCACCTATACCATGCCATGCTTTGTTTCCCCATATAAAGAGGGACAGAGTGCACTGGAATTCATGCACAAAATCTCCCTTTTCCAGGGGTTAATGTGTAATCCCTGATTCAGGACCTTTGTCCTTTTGTGGGAGGTACAAATAACAATCACCCCCTTCAAAACTCAAACTAATCTAGTGTTTTTGGTTTGGTATCTTGGAAAGTGTTTCTCTACGTTGTTCCTTAATTGTTCACACTGATTACCGATGGCTTTGTTCTGGTCACAAATAAAGGAGCCAGGATTTACTTCCTCTCCTTCCATATCATCATGGTGGTGATCATCGTCAAGTAAGTAGGACGCCTTTTTTTTTTCAGTGGAAGGAAATTTTCACAATCAGTTGTTACCACAGAATTGGAGATCAGCTTGGTGCAGAGGTTTCTTCCCCTGATGTTCACCTCTGTGGACCCTGGTTCAAATCCTGCCTTGGACCGGCGCCTCACATGTGGATTGGGCTTTCAGTCCCTACCTGGTTGTGTGGGTTTTCTGAAGTTTGCGGAGTTTCCTCCTACATCAAAAACTGAACATTTTGTCTTGTTTTTTTTCTAAAAAGTATCAATTAGTGCACTGTTATGAAGGGCATATAGGACCAAGTTGAATTTGAGGACCTTCGTTCTTGATTTTGGGAGGGACAACTAAAATGGTGGTGTATTTAGTTCCACAAAGACTCCAGTGTTGACACTGAAATAATGTGAGGTGTTTTTTTTTCTTCTTAAAATATTTTCTTTTCTTTTTTGGACACAGCATCTTCATTGCGTTCATCCTGGAGGTGTTCATGGTGGAGTACTCTCTCTCCAAGAACAAGTATGAGGGCGCTATTGAGAAGAAAATCGACGAGCTGGGGCTTGGAGTTGACCTGTAAGTATCTTAATAATAATAATAAACTGGCATTTATATAGCGCTCTTACAAGAGATCACAGCGCTGGTTGGGGCAATGCGCTTCCGAGAAATGGAATTGTGATTTTACCTATGTCAGCCCTGACCTGATTTGATTTTTCTCTTTCACCCTTTTCCTCCTTGCCTTTTCCACCTGAATTTGTTGGGGTTTTTTTTCGGTCTCCTTAATTGCCCTTTTTTGTATGATGATATTTTGATATTTATTTGTTAAGGAATCGTTTCTCATTTTAAAATGGAGTCTCGGTGGTTTGGTTCACTTTTATTTATCCTAACCATTTTAGAATGAGTTTGTCTTGTCATCTGATTCCTTTAGTTGTTCTTGCCTTTCTGTTACTGCTCTGTTACACAATTAGCAACGGAAAAGTAACAAATATTATTGTTGCCTAATAGTTGAAATCTTGGACGAATATATCATAGTAATGAGTATAATAGTAGCAGTAACCACCCAAGCTGGAGCGCAGACTGCACAACGAGAGTCAACATTGATTGGGGACCAGGGGCCCAATGAGTTATGACGGAGTATGTAGCTGCTAATTATAAGATGCACTGTATAAAAACCCTGTAGTACTGTTTAAAAAATGGCCGTGATTGATTTGATGTTGTACTATTACTACATTTCTACTTTGATTTTCCTTTATATTGTGGCCAAAATGTGCTCTTTGTTGATCATCAATTTTGTTGTGTTTTCATTTTTGTCAAACATATATTCATCAAAATTATAACAATGCCATTTGCTTTTTCAGAGGCTATCAAACTCTTGTATTGTGTTGCTTCCACAGGTCTTTTCTTCATGATTTTTTTTATTACGCAAACTTGCAAGTTTGACTTGAGAGACACTACACTGATTGTTTTATTGTTGTTATGTAGTAGGGTTTGTGGTAATACCTGGTAAAAAAACTCTTCATAAGTTGTGGTCGTTCTGAATAGAGCTGGTGGTGTAGAAACTTGAAGTTATCGAGCAGTATGCTCTGATCGTGTTCTCTCTCCTGAAGGCAATCAGATTATTAAACCAGAGTTTCTTTTCAGAACCACCAAAACTCTGGTGTGCCAGAGTAGAGCATTTTTGAGCATGGTCGTGATGACATGAGTGAGTGAGAGAGAGATTGTCTGATCTCCAGAGCCGCCAGCATATATATATATTTTTCTCAAGGCTGCCACTTTTGCTGCACCAGAAGCAGATTGATACAGACTGCTTGTAGGCAATTGGGTTGAGCGAACGGAGAGCGAACGGTTGGATCGGCAATCCAAGATTTGAAACGGCAAGAGAAACCATGGCCCTAGCCGTATCTTATACACGGGTGTTTGACGCTTGAAGGCGGACCTGTTTCTGAAGGTGTACTTTGTATGGGGTGGTGTGTGAGTTCGTCATTTTGAACTGTTTAAGCCTGCGTCGAAGAGACGACATTGGGCGCTACAGAGGAGTGGGCAAGGCCAAACTCCAAGCTTTTCAATACTACCGCCACCAATGGCACAGCTTTAATTGAGCATCGCTGGATTGACCGGTGGCACGGTGAACTGTATAACTATATTTACACTGATACCCTGAGAAACTACATTATCTTGTTGGAAGCTGGAAGCTCAAAGCTGGTCCAATACAGTTTTATAGAGACGAGAGAGTTTTGACGATCAAATATTTTTGGTTAATACTAGTAACTGTGATTTAAACTGGTACCACTTTTAATTACACATTTGTATCCAGTACAATAATTTGAGGTACCAGATTAAGTTTTGCATACTTGTGCATTTACATAATCAAAGGGTGTGACTCAAATTTGTGTGATACACTCCATGGGTTTGGCTATACTCGTACGTATAGTTGTATGATCTTGAAATTTAATAATAATGTAAAGGTAATTTCAGAATCAATTACTTTTGTGTCATTGGAGGTGTCACTGAATTAGTTTTAGTATCCACACAAACAATCATTCTTTTGTGATCTAGTGGGATCAAAAACTAATTTCTTATAACCTGTGGTGGTTTATTTTCAATTACAAGAGAAGGATTTACTTTGAGGAATTTAAATAAAAACCCTCGAAGAGTTTATTGTATTTCAGTATTTACCTTAGATAATTTCATTGACAAACTCAATCAATTTGTAAATAGATAAGTTCCACACCGAATCGATATATATATAGTTGGGACTAATTCAATCATGTTCATTCTGGCTAGAAATTGTAAATACTCAGAAGTGAAAGAAGCCAAGTGGTGAAATAAATTGTATATAAATCTGTAAATATTACATGAATTTGTCCCTGCTGTAATTATTTTGGGTTTGCAATCTAATCTTTGTTATCTTTCCGGTCGCAGTACAAAGGGTCTTAGGACAAACTGTGACACAGAGTTTCAAATCTTACAACTGATTTCTTTTGTTCATGAATACTATTATAAATATCTTCTTTAATTCTTATTGTTAAACTTCTTTGATAAATAATGTTTTTCTTGAGATAGGTCAATAATATTTTCTGAGCTTTTAAACTGTAATACTGTGAAGAGCTTTAAATCTTAAATGTGTATTTCAGCACTTTATAAATGCTCCTTAATATTATTTAAATTGTAGACTCTTTTGTCACAAAGTTTGAAGAAAGGTCTAAAGCATATTTTATGATAATATCCACTGTTTTTCAACTTCCCTCACCTAATATTTATTTTTCAATATCTATTGCCCCCCCAAAAAAACACAGGACCGAAGAGAATCAAAACGGACATAGTAAGCCAGTCAAACTAGACAAGCTTGGTCTGGTCAGTAACGCGGAGGGAAATAACTCGACGTCTAGTGACAAAAGACCCAAGGATCCCGGAATCCGCTTCCGTATTGGGAAAAGTGAGTTGGAAGCAGTCCCCTTTTTTTTTCTCTCTCTTTTCAAAATCTATACTTAGGTCAGGCACTGAGCAAAGGTGAGACTCTAATCTGGATCTCTTCACATTTGGGTCAAGAGATGTCAGTCTCAGTGCTTACTCAACTCTTATGCTACTGTTTTTCGGACTTTTGAGTCCGTGCCCTGGTTGTGGTCTCTGCATGTGTGGTGTGTCATAGCCAAGCGGTCTAGTATGCTGGACTGAGATTCTAGTGGCTTAAAGGTCCTAAGGGTGTGGGTTTGAATCCTGATCGTGGCACTTGTGTCCTTGAGTAAGACACTTAACATCAATTGCTTCTCTTCACCCAGGAGTAAATGTGAGGGCAGAAATTGTTTATAAGGTTGATCAAATGGTGCGGTAGATACTTGGTAGCACAGGCTGTATACTCACCAGGGAGCTGAGATGGCTTAAGGAATTAATTAAATGACCCAATGACTGGGATAATCATTTTCATGCACGATGAGGTGGATCTCGGGACTAAAAATGTCCATTATTATTATTTTTGTGAAATCTTTGGTTATTAGGCCCTTTCACACAGGACATCAAGTGACCATGACTAATGAACCATGGACACATTTTAAGGCGAGGTTAATGAAAAAGAAACCTGTAAGATTCCTTCTCACTAACTAGCTACCTTGTCTAACTAACTAGCTACCTCGTCTGACTATAAACTAGCTACCTCGTCTAACTTAACTAGCTACCTTAATCTAACTAACTAGCTACCTTAATCTAACTAACTCGCTACACCTTGTCTCTTTTCTCTCAAAGAATCCAGAAATGTCCAGCTGTCCCTACAGGCCATGTTTGAAGGAGAGCTGGATGAGGAGAACATCGGCCCGGAGGGTCTGGAAGACAGTGAGGATCTTGATTTGGATGAGAGCGAGCCAATCGCCTACACTCTCAACAACGCTGTTTAGGAAACCAGCTCGCCAAGAAAAAGAATGAGGACCCAGCGGCGGGAAATTGTCAACTTTAGACTGGGCCCTTTTTTTTATTATAAAGCTTCTAAGCACAACAAAATTACTAAACACAACAATTTAGTCTTAGCTGAAGTGGGTAACCGGCCAAAATTATTTGTAATGGCCATTGCTCATGCCTGGTTCCCTGCCAGGTTTTAGCTGAAATTGGCAGCCAGCCAAAATTGACTAGTCCTTGAAATCTTGTTGTGATCTTCGGGGGAAATGCTCAGAAGGGGAAATTATTCTTGACAATCTCATTAGTTTCATGATTCTCTAGTCTGATACTCAAGTATTAAAACTAGTTAATTACTATTCTTGCTACAATTTTTTTTATTTTGATAATGAAATTGTGAAGGACTCCTAAAATTTCATGTGTAAGGGTGGGTGAGTTAGTCTGCGTTAATTTTCAAAATGTACACATTTTTGGGGGTAGTTTTGTAAGCAGTTACCAACAGCCATTTCCTTTGTATTCTAAATTCAAGACACATTTGAATGTATTACACATATATTTACAGTAAACAGTTGTTGTCTTTCTATAAAGTTATATTCAAACATTAAATATTTCGATCTATAGAATTCAATTTTAGTGTTTATGAAAATAGATTGTTCTTATAACTTTAATTGTACTCTTTCATCAATAATGTTTATCAGTATTAAGATGGCAATATATCTAAATGACCTTTACAAATTTAAGTAACCCAGATTATTAGCGTGCTTTCAGAAGTTATTGAAATACCAGTCAGTCATTCCAGTGTGGTCGTGTTCAACTTTGGCTAAGAAATACTGTTGCTACACCCACAACTTGTTGGCATAATGTGGCGACTCCATGGGTCAACAATTTCAAAGAGGTGCTTAACGGCCCATTTTGTGCTTACTGTACATGCTTCCATTTCATAGCACTGCTAAATGTAAGCACATGAAAAGGTATGCTAACCTTCCAGTGCTTACTGTATGAAAATGAGTGACGTAATAATGCAAATCCATGATGAATGCGCAATTGTGGATGGGTGGTTGGTGTCTGTTATGTAACAATGGAAAAGTTTGCCCCTGACCATGTGGTTTAGCAACGTCGGAATTAGCTAATTGTGAAATAGATTTTTAATAATGTCTGGGACATTGACTATTAAGTCATGACTAAACACTCAAGTTGCATTCGCCAGACTAATGACAGTGTTGCTGGGTCACATGGTTTGGGGGACAAGCTTCTGTATAGCAGTCTCCTGATGGGCAAAGCCTGGTAACCAATTATGCCATACACATTCATTCAAAATTGTGCATGGGTGCTCACCATTCCTTACTTAACTACGCAACCTCCAGATCGGCAAATACTGGTACCCGTGTGCCACAATTTTTATTAGAAATTGTGTATGGGTGTTTGCTGTCTCTTATGTAACTATGCAGAAACCTGCCCCTAACCATGTGTAGTCTGAGGGCCTTGTCACACGAGGCAACTTTTCCAGGCAACTTGGAGGCAACCAACCGCAGTGTACGCTACAGGACCACTTTGGTGGCACATGAATAACTTTTCAAACAATGTCTTACGATCCTCAAGAAAAATACGTGAACATTCAAATGTGAGTTTCTTTTCTTCTTGGAACTGGTTACCAGTAAATTGCCCCGTGTGACATGGCCCTTAGGAAATCAAATTGAGCCTTCACTTGTGACTGACCAAGGCATTGTACCAGACACTATTTAAATCTACCTTGCAACTGGCGTATATTCATGTGCTGTATAATTATAGTAGTATATAAAACACTGTCATTAGAAGTTTTATTAGAACTTTAAAAAAAAGCAAGTATTCTATTCTTCATTCAGATATTTTAAGAATTGGGTAATGCATTAATAACTCTGTTGCTACATTCCAATAGGTATTCATTCATTACTATGTTGTAATGATATTGTTATATGTATTGATATTATTAAACCACTGCACAATTGCTATAGTTATCAATTTTTATAGTATATCAAAATTTCTATATTCCAGGGCAAATACGGCAGGAAATCATCCACGAATAAATTGCTTCATATATGTACATGTATTATTTTCCACTTGTAATTTGTTCCTTCTGGTCAGTTTTTTGTTGTTGTTGACGCTTTGGAGTCAGTGCTATACCTTCTCTTGATTCAAAGAGAGTGATAGACACTATTAGTAAAAGTTTTGTCAATCTTATAATGCTGTTCACCATTTCTTAAAATCAAAGTGAGTAAGCAGTTGTGCTGTACACCTTGTTTTGATGCAAGAGAGTATGCGTACAGATGACGACTCTGATTCACAGGCTGATAAAAACTAGTATTGACGGTTTCCTCAATATTACTTTAAATCAAAGAAAGTAACCATAACAGTATTGCTGTACTTGTGTACGTTATATTGATTCAAGAGAGTATGCACACTTTTGACTGTTCATGATGTACTATATCTTGATTCAAATGGTGATACAAATTAGTATTAACAGTTTTGCCGACATAGTCATGCTATTCATCATTCCTTAGTTCAAAGATGATGACTCTCTATATTGTACCTTATTGTGACTCAAAGAATGATAAAAAAAACTAGTATTAACAGTTTTGAGTAACCGACTGGGTAAATTGTAAAATAATTGGTGTTGAACAAGGACAAATTTACTAGAGAGGGATTTGAACCAGCGACCTCCGGATTATGTTGGCGGTCTCCCCATTGAAAGTTTTGTTAACAAAGCCATCCTTCGAAAGAACTGTTCCTTTAATCAAAGAGAGAAAGCTTATCAGTAATACCTTATCTTTATTCAAGAGAGTAAGCTTACTGACGACTCTTGTACGCTAGCTTCATTCAGAAGAAGTATTGTAACGCAAAGTTCAAATACTGTACCTTCACTTAATTTAAAGGAAGTGAGAAAATGCAGTTGGAAGACTAAGGATTCCAGTTGTAGGATTGTATTCCGTTGTCTGAAATACTGTACCTTATATTGATTCAAAGAGGTAAAGTTCAGTGCCAACATAACACTTCTATATTTGTACTTCTTTCTTGTGTATATTTGTTTTGTATGACAGCAATATTTCCAGAGAAAATTATGATACGTTATGTTAAATACAGTCCCACCGTAAAAACTCGTTGTTTTTGTTGTTCTTTGTTTTTACCACATGCCGATTGTAATTCTCGTTAACACTTCATGCATGCAGAATCACAAATTTCATCAAGAGTAGGCCTAATAGCTCGATATCCAAATCAACCTGTCATCCTATCTTCTCAATTATTAACCAAACAAAGACAGCGCCGAAACTACTGTCAAGTTTTAGGGGGCACACGGGGTGCACCATTATTTTCTAGGGGGCTCTTCTAGCTAAATAAACGGTTGTAGTTTCCGTTAACATTTTTCTTAAACAATCCCCTTTTCAGCGCTCTTGTTGTGCCATTATCTATTCTTTTAATAAGATAATCTGACGTGAGTGAAAAACAAATACATTATCTGCGTGTTTAAAATGAAATCAATCTGACAGATCAAAAAGTCAATAACCAGTCAGTGCCACTTATTTCTACGGAGCTCTAGAAGTGCCATCCGGCTCCTCCGTCATCAATATTTAGGAGCAGTGTGCTTTTTGCAAGGTGCTTCAACATGAAACGGAGCAAGGAGCCGGACTCTGAGCCCGATTCGAGGTTTGTGGGAAGCCTGAAAAGTAGCCCAAGACCTAAGATGTAGCCCGACCCAACATGTAGCCCCCAACTCTTCTTACCTACATGTTGCTCAGACCTGAATGTAGCCCGGACCGGAATGTAGCCCAACAGTGTACGTAAAAAGTAGTCTTGACCTAAATTTAACCCCAACACTTGACTGATGCAGCTCGGACCTATTTGCCCGGACATCTAGGCCTAAATGTAGCTCGAGCCTACATGTAGTTTCAACTCTTTACCTGACTCTATATATAGCCAATACCTAAATGTAGCCCGACCTTTGAACCTTATTGTAGCGTGATTTAAGTTTGGGTCTATATTTAAAAATTGGGGCTACAATATTAAGGACCACCCAGACATCTAAAGCGTTTTACTGGCTTTATTAGCTGACTCCATGCATTCATGAAATTATTTTAAATTTGCCGTCGTGTTGTCCCCTTTAAAATGTTAACGCCAAGCATATACCCATCTGCCTGGCTCTGTTGGTAAATAATACATATTTATCTAGTATTTCACGAGAGAGATTCTCTCAATGCTTTGCGTCAGGAAATGAAAAGGTGAAGAAAACAAAACTTCACCTATTTTTTCTTTTTTTCCCCCTCTTGGTTGTTGATGATTCTGATGATGTTAGCAGATGTTTGATCAGTATCAAGTTGTTAAGTTGGTCTCTTTTCATGGTGGTTTTTTTTTTATGTGCGGCTGATGGGTCCGAGGCATATACATTTATAAAGACATTGTCGGCCATCTCAACCCTGGATCAGTTTATGTAAAAAATCTCAATGATCTAGGGATAATTAAAAGAAGTGCACACTTAAAAAAAATTACATACGACCATCAATTTATTGCTATCAATGTGAGGACTTTCCTTTGTCCCTCTAACTTAACACTCTCCATAGACTAAAAAAGTGAGGACACAAAAGTACAAAGGGTTCCCAATATTGAGGACAGCATTGTTTGTTTTGTGTTCCTTTGTTCTACTATCCCCACTCTTCTGATAAAACCATTCCAGTGGTATGTGTTGTTGACTATTAATAATCCCTACATAAGCACAAACAATTTAAATTGGGGGAGGGGGTGTCTAGCTCTGCTTGTTGCCCCCCCCTTTTGTTTTCTGTCACTTTTCTTGTGTAGAACGCATTTTCATCTAAATTAGGCCAAACTGTTAATAACTGTTTGATTGTATTACTCTAATTATATAAATAATTTTATGTGATTTGATGTGAAAGTTATGTGAATTAGAGAATTGAATGCAAATAATACGTTTGGTTATTCTAGCGCTGACTGTGTTTACAATAGTATGGTTGCTCGGTTTATAATTAATGGTCTAGTTCCTAATTTGCCACACGTTAAATTATGGCTTAGACCTTTTTGTGGTTACCGTACTAATGGACATCGATTCTTTTTGTTTGTATTTGTTATTTATTTATTTATTTATTTTATTTTGTTGATTAATTTATTGATTTTGTTTTGTAAGTGATATTTTAACATATGTCGTGTTCCCTCTGTTCGATAGAAATACATATTCCCATTATATCAAAAAGGGGACCATATACTAGCCTTTCTACCCCTCAGTTGGTTACATTTTATCTGAACATTAAAAAAATAAAATAAATAAAAACCAGCAAAAACAAGATGGCCGCTGCGTAACAAATATTTGTGATAGTTATCAATCATTTCGTTTCATTTTCGACCCTTACGAGCCGACAGACACCATAAATAGACGCCCAAAATTAGCAACATTATGGTTGCCGAACAAAATGTTACAAATCCGGTCTAAAATTGATCACTCCGAAAGACTGTAACTGTAATTATTTTTTACGTCATGTACTGCAAGGGCAGATGTGGTGTTGACTGTTTAGTAAGAGTTCCGTATCATCGCCTCTGCGACGGATTTGACTGGTTTACGGTCGAGTTGGCTCGTCGTATCACTAAGCCCTATTTATTAACGTCTACTTTAATTAACAAGAGCCCGTTTAAAGGGACTTGACATTTATCTGTTTGTTACATTTCTTTACCTTGGGTCGACCCTTAAACTATTTATTTAATATTTACACAATGTAAATTGATATTTTTTTAACCAACATAAACAACAACAACAACACGGCAGCAGCAGTTGGTCGTGCTGTGCGTTACTCCGACAGACTAATGTTTCGACATCAGACAAGTGAGCTGTCGGTCAAAATGGGCTGTCGAATTTTTACCCAAAATAGTAAACTATAATCATTATACCGACGACTCTTTAAAGTCCGACGGCCCATTCGTCTGAAGCAGCAGTCGGAATATCGATACGGCCCAACAATGTGACAATAAGCCGTGAATTTAGCAGGTTGTTAAATAAACTAGACAAATCTATAAGTGGAGGCGTGGGTACAGGTGATGATAAAGAGGCACGGGTACAGATTGCTGCATGACCTCAGTGGTGTATCCCCAAGGACCTCCGAGGTTAAGGGATAGATGAGGATGAGATTGGGGAATCGTCATAGCACCTCCGAAATATAATAAAATAGTACATAAATGGAGGCTACTTTTACTAGTACATTTTTTCCAGATGTTCTAAAAAAAGGCCGTTGTTGTTGCTGTTGTTGTTCGGGCAAAACATTGGGGAGAAATCAGGCACAGCAACAAGAAAAACAACCAGGCAAAGAAAACAAAAATGTTATCCATCTAAAATTTCGGGCACATCAACCCCTCTGCCCCACCCCTTAACCAACAGTCCTCACACGTCCATGCCCATACCATGCCAATCTTCAAGCATCATTTATGTAGTAATTGTTCCATCATTTAAAAAAAAACATCCATATAACACATTTTTTGTTGCCGAAAGATTCTTTCACTGTTGTCAGTCTTACAGAAATATTTGTAACAGTTTGTTGACTTCAGACTTCTACAAATGAAGCATATCGTAATTCGTTTTGGAATCCACTTCTTCATCCCTCAAGATCGAGAGACACGTTTTATATCATTTGATTCCCCTCTGTGACGTATAATGATTTAAAATGCACATGGGGTGATGATAACGGGGTCGGTCGTCGAGGCAGTGTTTTGGGGGGCGGGGCGACGGGGTGCGGGTTGCCCAATACGCTGCTGAAGGGCCAACCAAAAGATAGGAACCGTAACCCCACATTGTGTGAATCGGCCCAACATGCTGCCATCCTGAGTTAAGCATTTATCTCGACATCATAAAGACAAACAAGTCATCATCCCAAGATAAATATCCTAGGGATGTCGACATCCCCAAAACAAACAAGTCATCGTCCCAAGAAACATATTGTGATGTCGACATGCTAATCCTAAATGCAAACACGTCATCATCACAAGATAAATATACAGTTAATAGGGATGTCGATATTCTAAAGACAAACAAGTCAACGTCCCAAGAAAACAAATATTGGGATGTCGACATCCAAAAGATAAAGACGTCATCATCGTAAGATAAATATATAGGGATGTCAACATCCAAGAGACAAACACGTCATCATCTCAAGATAAATACCATTGGGATGTCAACATACTGAGAGGTTGTTTTCTGTCATGCTTGTTTTACCATGACGTCAACTTGAGATAAATTATTTTGGGAAGTCGTCATCATACATTCAAGATGACACCTTGAGTTCAATTAGCCTGGGATGTCGACACCCTACTAGACTATCTCGGCAAGTCGACATCGTACTCTCAAGACATTGTCATCCTGAAATAATCCCAGGGATCTTAACAAGCCGGATGGCACTTTCAAAGCTCCGTACTAAGTGACAAAACAAAAGAAACATTGAATGACACCGGATCTGTACGTCGAAACAAATAATACGAGTATTCGTTTGTTATTGATCCCGAAGCAACATTCCATTCATAACTTGTTTCCAAAAACACCCTCCACGGTCATCGATACGACAACGCATCGACTATTTTCAATTTTTTTTGAAAGTCTGTTCAGAGTTCAATAACACGTGGCGACATTGAAGCTCGACAAACACCGGAAAGGCTGGAGAAATTTCGTAATTTTACGGAGCCAGAGGCGGACAACACAACACAAAAGAAAAACATCAGCAAAGGACATTAATTTCGTCACGTCAAGTAGAGTGGGTGTGTTAACCACATGTTTCTAGAGACCATGTCGTCTTGTTTTTCCTAAAAGAGCGGCTTTGTGCATTCCAAGGCTTTTCCCGGCAGGCAAGACAGGCCTACAACACTGTTGATCATAAGCAGTTTTACGTTTGTTTTTTTACTGGTAACTTACTGTTCACATAAAATCAAGTAATGACTAAAGTTTTAGTTTCCTCATTTAGTTTCCCCAACTGTGAAAATTTTGGCTCAACTGGTCATCGAAGTTGCAAGAAAATAATGAAACAAAAAACACCCTTGTTGCACAGAATGGTGTGCTTTCAGATGCCTGAGAAAGGCTTCATGTGTGAAGCCTTTCTCAGATTCAAAATTTTGCGGTCGAAACCTCTTCTTCTTTTTTTAACTACCTGACAATTATTTATATCATCAAACAGGTCTAAAGTGTTCTTTTACTGAGCAAGTGTTTAAAGTTATTAACTTTTGGAGTAATTACCAAAAGTACACCCTTCCTCTAAAACGAATTTGCATCTTAGTTATTTTTTACATCTACGATTTATTTCAACTGGAAGAATAAATGTTCCATACTAATTTCAGTTTTTTGCCACTCTTTTCTCAGAATAATTTGCAGATATTTTTTATTAGGTTTACAGTTTGTGTAAACGGGAAGAAATGGAATGATTTTTCCATTCTAAAGTTTATTTTTGTCCCACTCCTTTTTCACAAAAAATTGCAGGTTAATCTTTCATAAGATCTACGATTCTTTTAAACGTGATGAAGAATTAGAACGAATATTGCATTCAAAATGTCCATCTTTCACTATTTCTTTCTCAACAGAAATTTCCCATGAATTGTTTACAACGTCTTCGATTCTTGTAGACTGGAAGAATGAACGCTTCATTCAAAATCGCACTCTTGTGCCACTCCTTTCTCGCAAAAAAAATTGAAGATTAATATTTTATTGCGTCTAAGATTTGTGTAAAAGTGGAAGGATTGAATGAAAGTTCTATTCAAAGTTTCGGTTTTGTACCACTCCTTTCTCAACAAAAACTGTAGACTAAATGTTAATAACATTCCTTTACATAGTGAGTTTTATTTAATTAAAGCTAGATTTTGTCTTTTCCCGTGAGTTTGGTTCCATGGTGTCTCTTTCTCAACAAAAGGGGTTGTCTAATGTGGGAAAACAGTACAGCAGCTGCTGTACAAGAAATATTGGTGAAATGGTGTCACATCGCAACACTCCAACAACAATACATTCACGACGCATCACATCATTGTGTAAACAAAGGACATCAGTGGCGTCGATACCCATTGTTCTGCAATGAAGTGCTGTTGCGGTGCAATCATTAATTTCAATTATTGCCTAGATTTTCCCATCCCGTTGATTATTACATATTTGATAACCTTCAAAGCAAACAACACAAAATGAATAATGTGTGGGTAGGGAAGTTCCGGTCGTTAACTCTCAATAGGTTTCGTCAGCGGGGATTATATATAGTTTTAATTTGTTCTGTCTTGGTTTTAACTGTTATTAGTAGATCTGTCGAGAGTTAAGTAATCGAACATTATAATATTTCATTTCGCGAAAGAGACATTGGCACGGAGTTTTACGTGCACGGTGCGTGTCTAAATACGTCAACGTAACTGCGAGAAATATTGTATTGTGTTAGTCACGGGAATAATTCACGCACTCCCGTTTACGTTCGCGTAAAATAAGTACGTAAACCTTTAGCTGTCGTGTTCCCTGTTTGCTTTAGTGATATCTTTTGGTGTGTGTTACAAATAAAGGGTTGCTCAGACTTTTTTTCCCTGCGGCCTTAATGTGGCTACATCAGTTTCAATTGAAATAATATTTAATCTGTGATGGATTTTTTTTTAAGACACAACAATCATAAGATCAACGTGAAAATATTAATATGGCTTGAATTAGTAATTTTAGATAACAACCTCTAGTAAGGTTTCAGTTAAAAGGAAAATATTCGTTTGGTAATCACTCTAAAAATTAATGGCGATAAAAACTTACTTGGTTAGAAGTGTAGCAGCTTTCAATAGTATAAAGCATTTTGAGAACCATTACATTTCGAAGTAGTGTGGTTATGGAAAAAAAGATACCAGTTTTATGCCCCAAGTTTGAATTTGAGAAACGTTACTGTCAGAACGTTTCTCAGATTGTGTATTCAGTAGGGGTATTTCTTCCTGCATGGAGTGGACATATTCGCTCCGGGTTTTCGACGATATCTCCAAAACGCTACCACCTTTAGTGAAATGAAATTTTCACATCTTTAGTTTTATTTTATACATCTACGTTGAAACAATCGAAGGGTTCCAAAATACAAAAGGCATACTTTGCCTTTAATACCGTGCGAATAAAACATCTCTTAATATGACTTATGGTTGAAAGAGTCACAACTCGACTTTTCGATCAGATATAGGCCTATTCTAATCTTCTCCTATTTTATTTGATACTCTTTCAGAGCAAAATTTGAAACATGGCGTCATCGGATAACAACAACTGGATCTGGGCCTTCCCCAAAGGAATGTTTACGTCGGTCAATTGGTCAAATTCAGTGCCTTCTTGATTGAATACCATCGAAAGTCAGTGAAGAAACTACACATTTCCCGTACAAAAATGTACAGACCCATCAATTTGAAATTGGAAGTCTTGGGATTTTTTGGATGTTGACAAAACTCGAACTGGAAGGATATTAGTTACAATGGCATTTCACACCGTTTAATTGCAGAGGTTAAATACCAGTATTTCTCTATTTTTTTCTATTGGTAGATGAGTGCATCACACAACTGAAGTTGGCATTGGAGCCGCTCTTTTAATGATCTAAAAGTAGTTACTTTCCTGTAAAAGTCTCCTTGGGCCCTCATGTATTTTGACATTTCAAGCACCGTGCAGTCATCATGATTAACAATTCAACGTGCTCAAACTTTTTGAAGTTATTCATTTGCGAGACTAGAATTAATAACAACTGTTGCCAAACTAAAAAGTAGCGTATTAAAGGGCGTCTTTTGTCCTTTCTCGTGTTAAAAATAAACCACTAAATATATGAAAATACATATATACGCTAATTAAGGTCACATAGCGGCAGCTGCTGAAGGTTACGCCCCAAATACGTCTAAAAAGGGGCGGGCCTTAATATGGCAATACATCCGATAAAGAGATGCTCACATTCTACAAACTCATATCGATGCGCCTGACTGGTTGAGGAGTCGGGATAAATGCGGGTATATTCTCATTTGATAAAAACAATATACCTGGAAACGTTACCACCTACGGCTCCATAAAACGAGAGTGCAGTCAACGGAAGACCTTAAAATGTAATAAACTGGGATTGCTTGGTCGATGATGCTCGACATGTACACGTGATGCTGGGGATGTCTGGCACTGCTATGCACCAGATTCAGAGTTACGGAAAAATCAACAGAGTCTACAATGCATGGTGGTTGCGTCTGGTTGTGTGTGTACTATATGTGGTTTCCGGAAGTATAAATACAAATGTGAAAGTTCAATGATTATAAACGTTTTCTTGCATACAACGACTCTGAGATAGAACTAGCTTAATGCAACTCACGTGGGCTTCTGGCAAACAGTGGAGCCAGTTTGTGTAGAATGGGCGTGGCTTACGTCACACTTTCGATAGATACAGGGGGTGTATTATAACCACCACGCTACGTTGCAGTTTACTTTTGAGTGTTTGCGCAACATACTCAATATGTCGAACCGTAGTGCGGGATCTAAATGAATTTCGACACCCTTAACCTAAATGTAGCACAGTGCCTACTCGTACCCCCAATGTAGCCCAGCCATTAAATGTGGCCTGAGCCTGGTTGTAACCCCAGCCCTGTACCCGTATGTCACTGAACCAGAGAGTAGCCCAAGCCCTGTAGCTAAATGTAGCCAGCGCCATAACTATAGGGTAAAATTCAGTCAGCATAAAATTCGTCTGTCAATGAATTTCAGTCACACGAATGCAAGAGGGTTTTACTTTCGGCTTTTATTCTCCTCAAAATGTGAGTTTATGTACAAGAATGTACAAGAAGGAAACCATTTCAAATTTCAAATATTTAGTAAGAAACGTGGGATTATTTTGGAAAGGGAACCAAGATCATGTTTGGTGAAACAACACATGTTTTCATCATCCAAGCAAGCTTTGAAAATGACCAAACTAACAAATATTTCTGGTATATTGATGTAAAAGAGAGTGCCCAACATTTTATATAAAATTTGCACTGACTGCACACAGCATACATGGTATTATTAAGGTTGTTATTAAGGCAAACTCTCCATGAAACAGTTTTGATTGAAATGCTATAGCTTTAGAGAGAGGACCAAAACAATAAGTTTTGATCTCACGAGTCTAGCTCCAACCTTTGAGAACGGTGAAACGAAGGGGGAATGTTTCACTATTTTCTCGTGATTCCGATAACCGTTAAGGCTGAAACTTTTAACTTGTAATGTACACATATTCTATTTTTGTTTACATCCCTATGGAGACATATTTGTTCTTTTCTTTGTCCCTGTAGTTGTAGTTAAGAACCTCCCATAGACTTTGTACAAAAAAATTCAGTCTTTAGAATTTCCCTGAGGAGACTTTTCGTTTTCCCTTTTCTGTTTTGTTCTCGGTCTCCATAAGTCACTGGAAATTAAACCATGTTGGGTCGCACATGCATGCTGGTCTTTGACAATCACAGCAGTTTCCCGACCGTGTGCTTTCAGACCATTCCAATATTTTCGTAATTACCGTATATATCTCATTGAATATTTTACAAAGAAACAGCAATATATCAGTTAAGAAATAACAATCATAGTTACAGAAAGACTATGGTTCAAGTCATGGTAAATAGTTAGTAAATATCATTGGATCATGCTTTGGAGGTTCTCATTTTAATCAAATAATGTTAATAGCCACTATACTGGGTGTCCTCCCCCCCCCCCCACAAAAAAATAAATAAATAAAAATCTGAACTTCTTGTTTCCTTTGTGTGATAAAAACGAGTCAATGAGTGCGAAATGTTTTTACATCTACGTGATTAAACACAATTATCCAAATTTGAAAAATGTAAATTCGAAATTTTGTTTCCCAAACAAGAGACGCAGGGCCCAAGAGCTGCTTTTAGCTAGCAGAATTTAAGCAACTTTTATGCCTAACCAAAAACAGGATTCCAGTCAGAAATGGTGAAAGTTACATGGTATTTTCACTGGTAACCTTATCCTGGTAAACATAACTTTCTTGTAGGCCTATTTATAGCTATTTTTGTGCTTATAAGCAGCTCCATAAAATTGGGCCCTCAGGTGCAATGTGAACTTGGTACAAAAATGCAGTCATCGCTTGGGTCATTTTAATGCAACACTGAGCAGCAACCCACGGCCATCACACAAGAAAACCCATCTGAGACCTTGTATTTTCATTCAATCTAATTGATAATTGATCTACCAGTTTATGACATAGTGTCAATTTTGACGGACAATATTAAATTATTCCAACGACTCTAACGTCACGTCTTAGGCCTATATACATGTATATATTACTATTATTGCAATGGGTTTTGGGCGAAGCTTGACTGTGGTCTGTTTTGCAGGGACCATAAACTCCCATGTTCCCCCAGCAAATTGAAACAGACTGTAGCAAAAGGAAAGCAATAAACAGATGTTTGGTTCAGACAATTCGTATAGATATAATGATTGATTACCGGTGAACAAATGTTTGTGCAAAAGTGTGCAATGTTCCAAGAAGTACAGCACGCGTGGGCGCGTCCATGTTGGATTAGCATTTGATGCTGATGATAAATTTGCACTTAAAAATTATACTCTGAAATAGCTGTAAAATGTCAAACATGGTCTACAATTTTATGTTCATAAGCACGACATTAATATTAATATATTGTACATGAGTTGATTATTTAAAAAAAACTTTACACAGCTGCAAAGCACAGTTTAAAAGTTATCTACACTCCTGATTCAACCCCTCAAAAATGGAAGATTATTGTTTGGGAAATACTGTGCCTAAGAATTAAAAGTTTTCCATAATTTAATTATGAGGTGCTCACTAGGCTATTCTTGGATGAGCTGAACACACTTTTAAATATGGCATTTAATATTATTTTGAATTCATTAAAAACTTTATTCTGGACTAAGTCGACACCCCACGGGTGTAAGGGCAGTTGATTGTCTGTGTCTTAGATGCATAATCATTATTAGTCAATGGATTCAAATTAGTCACAGGAATAGAGCTATGGATTAAAACTAGCTAATGGATTAAAACTAGTCAGTGGATTAAGAGTAATCAACGAATTAAAATGGCCGAACTGGGTGCCCTTATACTCAGTTCAAAGTCGTCAAGATGATTTAGGATTACTGGATTCATACTCAGTATAAATGGCAGCTTAAGTCTAGGCAATGTCGTTCTTTAGTTAAGTAACGGGTGAATTTTTGGAACGCTAGATGGCAGCAGACTTACCAGGTAAATTTCCATTGTTCTTTACTTGTGCGCGTGCTCAGAACAACGTTAACAATAGACCTTATGCATTGACGTCATCCAACCGCCATCTTAGAGGTAAAACGGTGACGAAACAATCGAATCGCACAGATTTGTACGCGCGGCGCACAGGATTGGCCAATGAACAACCTCCTTTTGACCTCTAGGTGAGGGCGCCCTACTGAAATTACGTCATGTGCATAAGGTCTATAGATAGTTCCCAATAGACGCCATCTTTACGGGCAAATTGCATTTTAGCTTGCAGGCGCGTCAAGCGCTCAAATCATTAACGCAGCCGCGCTGTTTACTAACCAATCAGGCAATGAGTTTTGTGAAATGTGCGCGTGCTGCACGCCGTTCTCACGCAAAACGCATGACTGTGTGTTCCAAATTGCCCGTAAAGATGGCCGACTTACGTCATATTGCAACCTATCTATGGAAATATACCTGGTAAGTCTGCTGCCATCCAGCATTCTAAAGTCTCCCATTGGTCAAAGAGGACTGGTACACATTAATTTATGGCACTTAAAGTACAATTATAAATAAACCAAGGGAAGACAAGATTTGCGACGAGGTCTTAAGTAGCCGTTAAAGCTGGCGGGGTCGTGGCCATATGATAAAAGGCAAGGTCCTATCGCGCGGCCACGCCCCTGCAGGCTTTTAACATGGCCGTTTAAGACCGAGTCACTATTCTTTTATTCCCATTCAGAAATAGCCTTTTTGTTAAAAAGTGTAAAAGTACAGGAAAAACTGTAAATTGGAAGAGCTTGTCTTTTTGATGAAAAAATGTTTCTAGCCCTTCCCATGAAAATGCTAATTATTTCCACGCATACGTACAGACACTATTGGTTGGCAAGCGCCGTAGAGATGTGCACTATAAGCGGACGCACAAACGCGTATGCGTCACGCCACAATAAGCCCCATACACAAAGGTGCAACCTCGTTTCCAGGGGTGATCGATCTCGCCGCGCCATTTTCCCCAGAAGAATCTTGCTTACCAGAAACATGTTACATTGTTGCGACTTTTGCCCCACTCAATTGTGGCTTAGCAAAGTACCAAGCGGTTTTTCTGTTACAGCTGTATTGGGCCGAAGTTGAGCCCTGACGGCCTTTCACTTTTGTATCATACAACAGCATAGAGGATGAGTCCTGTATAGGGCTAGGCCCACGTAAACGTAATCATGTGACCACCTTTCAACCAATAGGACTGCCCGAACTCTATGTGGTTTTTATGAACAGATAATATCATACTATGAAGAAATAACATACTACATAATATCATACTCATTAAAAGTCTCTATATAAAAGATTGCATTATTACAGTATCCTCATTGATTGAGAAGGTGATCGGATATCATTGAGGCTGGTCGGCATTTATACTATTGTAAGTGGAGAATGGAATGTTTGTAATGTCCGTTTTCTCAGAACCCGTGTCGTCGTCGTCGTCGTCGCCTCCCGTTGACGAGTCACTCACGGGGACCATACCGGCGAAGATGCCGCCCATAATCTGCGGGATCTTGACCACGGTCTCGCAGAGGAGGAGGAGCGAACCCACGCCGATTAGAAGATAAGCTGGAGAAGACACACGGAAATATAATAACATTTTTGACAACTATCCTCAGACTGTAACCAGAAGTGTTGTACATTTTTAGTATGGATTTTATATGAATTTAGTAATTAACTGTTTTTATGGATGAGTAAACGTTGGAAGGGTGTGCCAACCGGTTACACGTCTATGTTTCGATACCCCTTTGTTCCAACACCCATAGTGTATTTTCCTATTCCTAACCCTTACCCTTACCCTAAGCCCTAGCATGTAAAACACAAGAAGATTTTTCGGACCATAGGGTTGTCGGAACAAAGGGATGTCGGAATTGTTTGATATTTAGTGTTGTACACCTAAGGCTGTCTCCCAATTCAAACTGGCCCTCTATTGTTCCCAATTGGTACACGTCAACTAAGCTGTCAAAGCAGAATGTCGATGTTTACCACACCGGCACTCCCCCTTTAACGTCCCGTGTACAGTATATAGTTTCAGTTTGTTGTTAACATTGTTTTTGGTTAGCAGTGCATGAGGCGTATGCTGCCAGCTGTGGTTATGAAGCAGTATTGTCTTTACATATAATTACTGCACACTGTTCGTTGCTGGCCACCACAGATGTTTTTGTTATCGTGGGATGGAGGCCTTAAATTATGATGCATGGATGGGTTGATAATTATTATGAATTATGTTAGGGTTTTTTTGTGTCACAATAAAGCTTGTCAGCATTGGGGAATAATAATAATGGCGCTGAAACGAGACTGTTTATTTCGAACTAATTGCCTTTGAATGAAGATGGGGGTCTGTTATTGTGCAGGCCCATAAATCAAAACGATGGTTTATTATTTTAACGACAAGATTGATATTTCCTAATAGTCAAATCGGGTGAGTGAATTAAAGCAACAAAATGGACGCCGCTCATGTTTATGTATGTTATTCATCTTCAGAACGTTTGTCCAGGCTTCCAGAAAATTATATGATACTGATTCGATGATGTCACCTTATTGGGGTATAGCAGTAAATTTACTGTGCTTTTCAATTGGATAAGACCGTTGTAAATCTCTCAACAACAACACAATTTTTTAAAAGTAATAACAATAACAACATAAACAAAACAAAAAAATATATAAATACAAAAATAATTTGAGAAAAACAAAACAAAATTTAAAAATACGGTCGTATTTGTTTATTTGCGAATGGGAGGATATTTGAAGCAAACATATTGTTAGTTTAGTTAGCTTATTAGTTTACTTTTTTACCTTTATTGCACAAACATCAAAATACGACGTGGTGCAAAAGGGAAGCCCCGAGCAGGAGGGCGGTCCCAATAAATGGGGACCCTTGATCACACACCAGAATAAAACAAAGAAACAAAGACAACACCAAAAATACAGAAATGTACTTGTAAATGTGTGTTGTTGTCAAATTAAAGCCTTTTGCTCCTGCCAGCTCGACACATTACACTACAATAGATGCACATGACGTCATTGGCCGCCATCTTGATTACAAACAATGGAAAAGTGCACGCGTGAACGCGCTACGCACGACTCTCAGCCAATGATAGCCTTTTACGTTTTGATGGCGGTCAATGCAAGTTGTCAATTAATTTGTGCAAATCATTCTACCAGTTATTGAAACCATATGACATTTTCTTAGTACCAACCTGTAACACACAAGTAATATAAGCTCCTGTAGTCTGCATAGGGGCTTTCATGTGGTTCGTTCCCAGGCACGTAATCTCCTAAACCAATCGTCGATATGGAGATAAAAACAAAATAAAGACTCTCCAAATAGTTCCACGTGTTTTCCAACTTATCAAAGATGGCGGCCGGGATGAGGAAGAACAAAGTGAAGACGATCACAGCGATGATGGTCAGGTGAAGAATGTGGATCCCGAGGTTGTTGAACTTGTCCTCTGTAAGGTTAACGAACAAGCAGAGGATGAAAGTGGGTTTTTTTTATTATTAAACTACCCGGAAGAAACTGCAACTAATACGTGGACAGCTTGTGAGATTGACCTAAATCCCCTGGGGCCGATTTCATGGAGCTAAGATTAATCTAAAGTTGAACTCAATCTTAACTGCGAAGCCAAGTGTGATGTCACAATACAAATCACTATGGCAATACTGACAACTCATCTTAATGAACCTTAGTGTTTAATTAAATCGAGCCCTGACGTCATTATCCACGACACGCGCCATTTTGGTAGTCAAGAATCCCAAAGTGCAATTCAGGCGGTGCCCGCACGTGGGCGGATACAAACCATATACTATCATCCCAAGGTTACTTGCTCTTCTAAAATAATGTTTTAACAATCGCCACTTGGTTTTATCAATCGGCAACAGGAGGTCATTTATGACAGGCACCAGGTGCATTTAATAAACACAATACTATTATCTTTTAATACATGCATTTAGATGTTATTGTTTGGAACCGGTTGCCAGTAAAATTGTCTCGAGTGACACGACCCTCTTAATTTCATATCTCATTTTTCTAACAATTTTTTTAAAAATAAAACAAAATACAAAAACAAATTTTGCTCTGTGAATTAATAAGGCACCAGTCTCAACAGTATAACAACGACACGTTATTTTGGCGGCTGGTGACCTGTCTCTGCTCAGTGGTACTTTTCTGTGTATAGCAACTTATGCATAAGTACATGTTTTGTGTTTTGGAATCAAGGTTTCGTCTTTGGAATACATTTTATGGTGAAAATACTTACCGGGTAGTACCTACTACAACCTAAATGTGCACTTTAAGAGAAGATTTTGGTAAGATGTGTCTCGGAGATGCTGATATTTCCAATGCTAAAGTTAAGGCCTGTGACCAAACTTTGCACAAGCGTAAACAAAAAAAAACTGTGGACAAGGGCTAAAGATATAACAGGCTTTGGTAGAACTACTGTGGGAATGTGGAACTTCCCTGTTGATTTGCTGACAGTGTTCAATACTTTTATCAACTCTTTTACGTCCTAACTTTTCTTACCAACTGTTCTCTAAAAACCGACGGTTAGAAATTGTTACATGAATGCATAAGCATGAACATTTCGGTGTGTTGTGACCGAGTGGTTAAGAGCACGAGACTCAAGTTCATCTGGTGTGTCTGATCAGCAGAGGTGGGTTCATGTCTCTGTGTTTTGTTTTTGTTTTTTTCTTGAGCAAGATACTTTACCACCACTTTTTTGTCCTTCGGATGTGACATTAAGCCGTAGGTACCGCATACTAGGATTAGTAATGCACGTACAAGAACCCAGAACACTTATTGTGGAATGAGGTTAACCCCTGTGTTTCTGGTTCACATAGCAAGCACTCTTGTTTACAGGTTTCCTCAAGTTTGCGAGCTACATTGATTAAGTTCACTTATGAGGCATCCTTGGTTTCATTACCAGTAGGGCCTAATCTATAGTTAATAATAATAATAAACCACCGTTTAAAGTGCAACACAAACATAATTCATGAAAGACCCCATGGCTGATGCTGACATATATTTAGAAATAATTATACATCTGAAAAATGAATTAACAATAATATACAAAAAATTGTTGAAAATATCATTTATTAACAAATGCAACAAAACCATAACCAAAGACAAGTCCGTCCCGCCACATAGACCAGTTAAACATAACAAAACGAACCATAACATGGCTTGAGCAAACGTTTATTAAAACGGAACAGACATCCGGTTGCGCAGTTACCAATATCTGGGTTGGACATATGCAAAGATAGAAGGTAAAAGCCCAACATGGGGGGCGGGGGGGGATACATAAAAAATGTAACAGAGACAATAAACTGACGTAAGAGTACCAACTATTGCAAGCTTGTTTTGTGGATGCGTGTTTATAACGAAGTTTTATTATAATAATTATTATGTATGAGTGTACCAGACGGGGTGAGTATTGTCTTTCGTTTCCTAGGATGGCAATGGAAGTTTGGACTAATTAAATTTGTTTACGGTTTGGTTTTCTTTTACTTTTTCGAATCAAAGTGGCAAATAACTAAGTTGTAGTAAAAGCAACTTTTAAAACATTGGATTCTAGAAAATAATAGTGTTTTTAGTCATTTCAGATCTTAACATACACATTTGACATAGGTTTCTCAGATAGCGTTGGCCTAGCCCTGTGTTACTTTCACTTTCTCTTGCAACACAGGAGGAATCCTAATCTAGAGCCAGCCTCGGCCTAATTCGACTTCATAAAAAAAAAATAATAACTTGTAATTTTGTATGTATGTAGCTAGCGTTGACCTTTGTCCCTTCAAATCCATGCGACTGGGCTGTGCTATTTCTATTTGTATTGTGTGACATTTATTGGAGGACTTAATTTGGACTAAAGATAGAGTGTCGTTTCGTGCAGTAGCACTTCAAACATAGCCTCATGTAACACTGTTAGCAACTCAAGTACTAAACTTGGACTCAAGTCAGAGAGTCGGTTCCTGCAGTAGCACTTCAAACATATCCTCATGTGGCACTGTTAGCAACTCAAGTACTAAACTTGGACTCAAGTCAGAGAGTCTGTTCCTGCAGTATCACTTCAAACATAGCCTCATGTGGCACTGTTAGCAACTCAAGTACTAAACTTGGACTCAAGTCAGAGAGTCTGTTCCTGCAGTATCACTTCAAACATAGCCTCATGTGGCACTGTTAGCAACTCAAGTACTAAACTTGGACTCAAGTCAGAGAGTCTGTTCCTGCAGTAGCACTTCAAACATAGCCTCATGTGGCACTGTTAGCAACTCAAGTACTAAACTTGGACTCAACTCAGAGACTCGGTTCCTGCAGCAACAAATAAACTTAGCCTCATATAGCAGGGTTAGAAACTTGACCGAGAGACTATTGACTGAAGCCCAACTTGGTAAAAAACCCATCATTTACAGACTTGACTTAGAATTAATTTAAACTGTCATTGCTTGCCCTCAAGGATTTGAAATTTGACCTGGGACTTGCCCCTAATGACTTATTGATATTTATCGTTAAATTTATTTGTATATTTCCATTAGAGTGAGATATGAGTGCGTCTGACACTTTCACCGCGTAATCTATCATTTGTATGTATATACGACAATTTTCAGGAAATGTTTGTATTGTATTAAATTCCCTACTCTTATTGCTGCTGCCCTAGTGTGACTATCAGTGATGGGTGTTGATCCTTCAATTGTAGATATCTTGTTGGTAGAATTGTATTTATTTTGTTTCCTTGCCTGATGACAGTGAAATTGGGACTCACTCTGTTTTCCATTTCAGCTTAGAGCAAGAGAGACTGCCTGTGGGTGTTTATCTCTATTTTGTATGGAGGGAGCATGGCTTTGGACCATGCTTCGAGTATTGTTTTGTGTTTAAAAAAAAAAATCATTTTTCTATAAACTTATAATTTTGCAAGTATGTTAGGCAATGAGCTTTTGCTCTTCAAGTCTACATGGCTGGCTATATACTATTTCTATTTGTATTGTGTGTTATTGATTGGAGGAATGAACTAAATTCAAGTGCCGGAGATCATTTCATATTTCAGACGTTATGGAGTGGATTTTGCTGTTGGTGTTTTTTGTGAATGCTCGTCCTTTTAAATTAGAGGACCGGCCTCCCTTCCCGTGCCTCTACAGTAATTTCTAGAATACTTTCGGTAAAACAAACTTCTGCTTTTTTATTTTTTGTAGTATTATTTTTTTTTTTTAATTGACTGTATCCATAAAAAGAACCTTCCATTGCCATCTCCATTACAAAATCAAAAGGCAATGGGAGATCAGGAATAGTTGGTTATATAAAGAGAAAAAACGGCAAACGCCCTAACTCTAGGGGGGGGAGGGTAAATTAAAACTTCCGTTGCCATCCTAGAAAATCAAAAGGGGCGCGTAGGACGAAGTTGTCTTACCTTTCGCAGAGGGTCTGCGTTTGTTTTCTTTCTTCCCTGGTCCGATTGCGGAACAAAAACATGTCAAATATTTATAAAGGCCTGTTCGCCCTTTCCATTTCCATGTATGTCATTTCATTGATTAGTTATATATTGTGCAAAACGTGGGTTATTAATGTAGATAATAATAATACTTATTGGTTAGTAATACAATCACAAAATGGCCCTCCATTCGATGGTTTTAGAAGCTATGCTCTAACATATAGCTAAAGAGATCAAAATATTGTGAAGCTTTTATAATCAAGATATTTTTGCACCCCACTACCAAGAATACGGCATGAGCGAAATTGAAACAAAATTACGGTTGCACGTCATCTACATGTCATAATAAATATTTATCTGTTTCAGTTATTATTATTATTATTATTATTATTATTATTATTATTATAAGTTTCAGTTGAGTAGACAACAATTCCATGGTTGGTTTGAATATATCAAAATATAAACTGTATCATTTGGGAAAAATTGTGGGGAGTTGAGATGAATGTAAAGTGGTCTAAACAGTAGAATTTTGCCCCAGGTGTGAATGAAACAATGGTCTTTTCGAAACCACGTCTCGGGCTTCGTGTTTGGGCTTACACGCTTCATCAGTTATTTAGAAAACGTGTGCTTTCCTTACAGGGCTTCAACATAGGTGGTCGGATCCCAAGCCAAAGCCCCAGCACAAGCCGTGGTTTCGGAAAGGCCAAAGTCACAGGGCCACACTTTCGGCATTTGCATAGTTATGTTCAGAAAGGGGAAAAAAGAGACAGTTTGAAAACTGCTTTACATTTCTTGCTGTGGTGTTAATGAGTCTACCCCAGAGGCAAATCTTACAAAGCATGCTGCTTTTAAAAAAAACAATCGGGAACACATTGTACTTACGTAGTTTCTTTATGAGCCAGTCCAGGAGACGCTGTGATGGCCGGTTGCAAAGGGACACCATCATGCCCAGGAACAAAAACGTAAAAGGGATTCCGATCAAGGCGTAGAATAAAGTAAAAACCTTTGCTCCTTCGGACAGGGGAGTCATGTGCCCGTAGCCTGTGAGACAAATACATAAAACAATAGGCTATTGTCAAATGAGTCCACTACTGGCACTACTCGAGTACCGTTTTGATGGTACTCGCACTCGTATTCAGCTCGCAGAATATTCGTACTTGAAGTCCATACGCGATATGATACGCGACTGCAAAATAATCTGTAGAAAAACGTGTACTCGTTTACTCGACTAAAAAATGTACTCGGTCGTGTGATCAGAATACCACTTTCCTTGCCGCTTTCCTGTGCGTGGGTTAACGCAAGGAATAATATGGAGGAAAAGGCTAAAGCCGGGGGAAAGGGTAAAATTAAAGTTGTCTGTGATGTATTCATGTTTAAAAGTTAGTTATCGAAACAAAGCACACTGCACACATTGTCGTCTAAAAAATTACTGGGGAAAAATAATAATAATAATAATTTATTGAATTTATATTGCGCTCTCTCCAGGACCAGCCTGTTCGAGGGCGCATAACAGTAAAAATGCCATAAGAAAATGACATAGAAAACAGTTTAAGAAAAGTACACCAGTAAAAAATATAATCAAAATAGAAATCAAAGCCTTACAGGCAAAAAAGGGTGCATGAACACCATAATACTATAAAAAAAAACCTGTAAAAACAATGCAACTTAGGTACAATAAAGCATTTAAAAAGTTCACAATCAAATATAAACCATAAAAACCGACAGATACAAAACTCAGCGCACATCACCGAATGCTTTCTTAAAAAGGAAAGTTTTGAGTTGGGATTTAAAAAGACTTTGTGAAAGTGAATGTTTGTATACACTGTAAACAATATTGGGTAAAATCTATACCTTTTTGAGGTTAAGAAGGGAACAAGGTTGTCAGCTTAGGTAAAACGTTTACCCAACTGAGGATGGGTATAAGAATTTACTAACCCCTGTGCAATTGTTCACCCAATACATGTTTTGAGTAAAAATAGTGTTTACCCAGAAACAACTACGCTCCCTGCATGACACAAACGTCGGGTAAACCTCACCCAACCCAAAGTTTACCCAGGGTACCCAACACCGTTGTGCTATTTTTTTACCCTTTAGTTGTCCCATTTTAGCCAGTTGCTAGGTAAAAGAAACTCTACAGTGGGGGGGGGGGGGGGGGGTAAAAAAAAACCACAACACTAATCATAGCGTTAATGTACTTTCAGATACACTTGGGGCAAAGGTAACCGAACAATTGGTGTTTGGTTGGTGAAAAAAAAAACATTAAAAAATTCTTGCGTGCAGACTATGTTAATCTCTTTTTGGAAGCAGTGTTGGCTCTGAAAAGAGCCGGTTGGTTTTGTCAGACCTTTTATTGACGGTTCTAAATGTCAGTGACGAAACCTCCGCGTTGCAAAGTCAACGAACCTCCAGCAACCCCTAATTTGTCTCACTGGCATTTCTGATCTATTGTTCCCTTTTCTAAAGAATTTACCTGTGACATTCATTAATCCTGTTGAAATTGCATTGTGTCCATTGTTCCGTTGAGTGTAAGGACCCCAGTGTGTGGGAAAGGGCATGTTTCTAGACGTCACAAGGTAATGGGTTCTCTGTGTTCTTCTTTGTTTTGGGGCCTTTTTAGAGACGTTCCTGTTGGTTTTGCACACAGTACAACATCAAACTGATTGCCGACCCCCCCCCCCCACAGTCTTGACAAATCTACACTCCAGACCCCAGCATGAATCCAATGATGAATGCGTTTTAGCCCCCCCCCCCCCCCAACACACACCCAAATAAACACACATTCTCAAAAAATGCATCCTTGTGGAGCATTCTTCTGTTCTTTCCTTTGTCCCTGCACATAACAGTTTCCCATAGACTTTGTACACAAATTTCAGTGGAGCACCCCAGTCTGTAGAATTTCCATGTGGAATACTTTTATTTTCCTTTTTTTTTGTCCTTGGTATCCATAAGGTACCAGAAGTGAGAGCACCCTCACGGATGGTGGCTTGTGGGGTCCTGCTATTGTTGTATTATTATTCCTTTTCCTGAAGAATTCAGGGTCAGAGATTGAACTAAGAATTCCCTTGTGGGGTCCATTGTTCCATTGCCTAAACGACCCCCACAAGGGCACTCCCGTATAAGCTCACACTCACACGCAACATATC